>CM047812.1:10564257-11242137 GCA_026214975.1 Gentiana macrophylla | reverse complement strand
CAATGGAGATCTAGCTCGATCTACTCAAGCTAGAGATGATGGAAGAAGGGAGGAAACCAAAAACAACTCTCCAAAGCTCAAGAAAACTTTATTGCATAATAAAGATTGTAATGTAATTAAAGAATTGATAATGAACTATATAACTTATACAATAATCTGTAATTGCGGCCTTATATAGATACAATGACCGACTTAAGACTCTCTAAAACCCTAACCGACTTAGACAATACGGCAGAATCAATTTCGTGTTCCATAAGACGCTGGTTTACCGGGCCTAACCCTCGGGTTACCGGGCCTTCTATTCTTCCTTTTCTTCAGCAGACTTCTTCTTGGACTTCAATCACTTGGCTCAATGTACTCCTTTTGGTCCAGATCCGTTCTCCAATGCTCCAGTTTCGGTACATCCTATAAAACACGCAAAATAAGACAAAACAGTATCAAAACATCAGGAAAATAGCATAGATGCAGAATTACGATCCTGGAAACACTCACATAGCATTTGACATATATTCTAAGCAATAACGAGCCTATCTATCCTCTCTTGAGCAGAATTCGGGGTGAATATAGGTATAATTATTGGTACCATTTAGAGTATCATCAACTACCCCCCACTTAGCTTTTGATCGTCCCGAGCAAAAAGGCGAAAAGAAAACAACACTCTGATCAATGTACAAGTTAATTAAAAACAACTATGCCCCACTAAGCCAAGATCAAGATCATGCCACTCGTATCCATCAGTAACACATTAAACACTATTCAAGTTACGAGCCACTGTGTGTGTGCAATAACTTTCACAACCGCTTAGAAATGCAGACAATCTCACATTACGTCAACCCGTAGTCGAACTAACTAGTCTCGAACATGTATTTGTTAATTAATTGAACTGTAAAGGTGGATCGAGAACCGAGCATACATTACTTTTAGGCTCACGTTTATCGGTCTATGCAAAAGTCGTGCGTCTTACGCTCCATCGACTAAGATATTGCCAAAGAGAATATAGATGTATATATTTCAATACACTTATCTTTCTTGGCGGGTGAACTCTCATTGATTTAACTATCCTCACGGCCCCTCTCATGATAAACTACTGAATCCGAAATTCCATTGCCTTTCTAAGCGTAAGTGAAACATGATTCGTGATAAAGCCAGGGTCAACTCTAGTCAAATCAATATGCTATCGACTACATACCAAGGGAAGTGAGTTATACATGCTTAAAATGGTGGCTCATAATAGAATATGCGCTTAATACGCCACTACTTCAGAAGTGGACACTTTCTCTTACTCGTGCAAAGTAAAACAAAGATGAAGTCAATTAACTCGAAAAGATCAAAGATATCATAATTTTTTGAAATTCCGTCGAAAGGAATCAAAGTCTAAGTGGTGAATCGTGCATCAAAGAGAATCAAGACAATCACGCAATTCGTGGAATATAATGCTAAAAAGCTAAGTGACGTTCCTCTACCCCCACTTAATCGAAACATTGTCCCCAATGTGTAATATGAGAAATAAAAATGAAAAGGAACTTAGCCGGCTAAGGGCGGAACCAAAGAAGAAACGGAACGTAGGATAAATCATCGTGCTCATGTAAGTAATCCATGAAGAATCTGGGCTAAATATCTCAAACAAACCAAGAAGAATAGTGGTGACAAGAAATTGTATAATAAAGGTGCGGCAGTAAAAGAGAAAATAATATAACTCCAAAACAAATTAAGCCGACAAAATTATTATAGAAATTTTATTATGCTACATCAACTAAGTAGGAAAAGATAAAATAAAAACAAAAAAAATGGAAAACAACAACAGAAAGAAATAAAAGCTAGTCCTCATCAGAATCACCCTCCCAGTCGTCTCAAGGCTCAAAACCGGGAGGTGGTGCAGAACACGAGGCGGCGGCGGCGGAAGAGGATGCTCTATGACGAGGGGCAGTCCTAGGAGGCTGGGTAGCAGGCAGAACTCCGAAAAAGTCAATAATCCGATCCATCTTGCTATGTAGACTCGCAATCTCTCATGAGTGCTCCTCAAGCAAGGCTCTCTGAGTCCTTGGTGCACCATGCACTGGAGTACGCTCCCTCTCTGCTCTAACCCGTCTCTGTACTCTTGAGAATGACTGTGAACTGAGTTGTGGCTCAGGATCTTCCTAATCATCACTGACAAGCATCTTCACCTCGGCCTCTAGAGCAAACATATCAATCATCGGCCCGTATGGCAACAGCTCGCGCTCAGAAGTGGTGGAAAGCTCATGAATATGGCTATGCATCAGTAGACCGATGTTGATTGGGGCACCCGTCTCTAAATAGAACATCAACTATGCCCTTGAATTGGTGACAGAGACCGTGTGCTTCGTCGGAAGAAGGCGAGCACAAACAAATCGGTTGACCATCTTCCGGTCCCAAGATAGCTCATTTTCTAGGGAGATTGTGGGGGCTCCAGCAGGATTACGCTTCCATTGCACCCCTAAGAACTCAACAACCATATTCATCCTCTCGAGATTGGCAATGTTGCTCGAGGATGTGTACTCATCTGGGCCAACCGGTGGATTTCTAACCCCAAAATGAGCGTTGATCCGCTTGATAGAGAAATCAACATTGATACCGCGAACCATAGCAAATATGGCTCCGGGGTTATGCGAAACGTATACATAGAATTCTCTTACCACCGTGGCAGTGAACCTTGCTGGTGCCTCAGCCATGTCCAATAAATCTTGTGCTTGTCGGGCTTCCGGCAATATCGAGCCGCAGTCGTCCAAATCTACCCCTCGTTCTCGAGCCACTGGCCTTGCGTTCCAATGGCCTTGGAACGACTCGTAAATAGCTAAAGAATGGAATTGTGCAATGATGACACTCTAAATGGTACCAATAATTATACATATATTCACCCCGAATTCTGCTCAAGAGAGGATGATAGGCTCATTATTTCTTAGAATATGTGTTAAATGCTATGTGAGTGTTTCCAGTATCGTAATTCTGCATCTACGCTATTTTCCCCATGTTTTGGTACTGTTTTGTCTCGTTTTGGGTATTTTATAGGATGTGCCAATTCTGGAGCATTGGAGAATGGATCTGGACTAAAAGGAACGCATTGGGCTGAGTGATTGAAGTCCAAGAAGAAGTCTGCTGAAGAAAAAGAAGAATAGAAGGCCCGGTAACCCGAGGGTTAGGCCCGGTAAACCGGTGACTTATTCAACACGAAATTCATTCTGCCGTATTGTCTAAGTCGGTTAGGGTTTTAGAGAGTCTTAAGTCGGCTATCGTATCTATATAAAGCCGCATATATTGTGAGTTTTCATATGCTTAATACAATCTTCAAATTTATATATTACATTACAATTATTATTATGCAATAAAGCTTTCTTGAGCTTTGGAGAGTTGTTTTTGGTTTCCTCCCTTCTTCCATCATCTCTAGCTTGAGTAGATCGAGCTAGATCTCCATTGTTGAAGGTATGAAGCTTTGAACATTCCTTTATTGTCTTCAATATGGTAGATCTGTTCGTATTTATGTGTTTTAGTTAATCTGCATGTCTAACAACCCCATAATTTACTTATTTTAATCGTACTGAATAATGTAGATCCAGAAATTATGAAAAGCCGCCCCCGGTAAACCGGCGGTATATACCGGTTTACCGAGGCATATTTTAGAAAACCTAAACTAGGATTCACTACAGCTAAGTTGATCGGCAGGAATAATTAAAACGAATAATAGGTCTGGCCAATCTAGTATTCGTAATTCGTAAATTAACACGAAGGACCGCAAGTGAAGTGTTAGTTAGGACATAGTCTTGATGGACCCTAGGAACGTGCTGGTCAGTGTCGACAACTGTCTAGGCGGTTTAGCGGTATGAGGTAACGCTCAATATCGGTAGTTCTAGTTCTTTATGCGTATGGGCTATTACGGACCAATTAAGGAGGGTAGGTTGCGTATAGATTATCTACTGCCATTGTCGGAGTAGATAGGAGTAGGAATTACACCCGTAGCTGATAAATATGATAATAATCATTAAAATCTCACAATTAATATAAGGAAAATTATGTGGGGAAGTACACATAACGATTAACTAATCCAAGTTAGTAGATCGGTGAGGAGAGGGAGAGGTGTACCATGTTTGTTTTCTTTTATGTTATTGTTGGTCAATGACCGCATATATGTTGCTTCTTAATTAGGCTAGAATCGTTTATATGTATAAGTTGCATTGTCTCTATGGGATCGACCTTGACTCGCATTTACTATACTGCGATGTGCCTAGTATTCTTGCTAGTAATATCTACGTTAGTGACTCACACGTGATCACTCAACCCCGTCTATCAACGGATTGGCATCTCCATACACTGTCTGATATCCACTGGGACGAACAGCTGACCGTTGATGCTTAGGACCCATCTTGAATGAGTATGGAAACATACTCTGAAGCAGATTCTGAAAAATAACCCTCGGTAAACCGGAGGTAGGGTTCGGTTTACCGGCCTGAATTTTTCTGGATTTCTTCTGGGGATGTGCTCCTGATGATTAAAGATGAAGAGTTTTGGGCACTTCACCGTTGCAGCAGCACCACAGAACAGCAACAGGGTTGGAAAATGGGCATTTAGGGTTTGGAAAATGGAAGGAAATGGTTTGGTTATGGTGGTGATGGTGGCCGAAATATATGAAGAATGAAGAAGTGGAAGAAGTTTGGTAAATGAAAGAGATGAAAATGATAAGAATGATGATAATGGTGATGAAGGGGTGGTTTAAATAGGAAGAATGGAGTGAATGTGGATTGTTTTAGTGGGATTATGGGTAAGAAGTTATTAGGGTGAGAGATTTGAGGAGGTGATTGATGGGATTGAGGTGGATTTATGGTGGAGTGTGGGAAAGGATGAAAAATTTGAAAAGAGGGGAAAATGGGTCGTTTTTAATGACTGACCGTATCTGGTGCAACGTGTGTCCTCCACGCGTCTCTAAAAATTCAGCTTTATGAACTGACGTTCAGAAATCTGAAAAACCAACCTCGGTAACCTGGAGGTCACCCTCGAGATACCGGGTTATCTTTTCCCCATATTTTTGATCTGCCTTTGCTGCATAATGGGAGTCAACTTTACTGTACTTTGGTGTGCAGTTTAACCCCCATTTATCACCTTATTGGCATGTTTTGGGTAGATATAGACCGTCTTGAGAGTAATATCGAGAATTATATGCACGGGGGGTTAAACTGTCATATTGATAGTAAACACCGCCTTTTTAACGATATTTCACTCTTTTCCGAGCACTTTTGTCCTGCGGAATTACGCGTGGTGTTTGTTTGACTATGTTATTGCAGGACCTAGGTGACTCGAGGACCCGGAAGGTGATGTTTTGGACTAAGAGACATGTTCATGATACGAAAATTGAGTGAAAGTGGAAGAAAAGCCAAGTTTGGAGTAGAATCAAGCCAGACGGGCGTTTGACCAAGTCAGACGGGCGTCTGAAGAAAGCTTACACCAGACGGGCGTTTGCCCATCCTAGACGGGCATCCACAGTATTGACACTTCATTCAGAAAGTTATGTTTTTGGTTGGACGGGCGTCCAAAAGACCCTCAGACGGGCGTTTGGGTAGGCTCAGCCCGATTCAAGAAGCTCATTTAACACAGACGAGCGTCCAGAGTTCCAGACGGGCGTCCAGGGTTCAAAAAAGCCTCAAGTCACGATTCACCAGACGGGCGTTCAGAGGAATGCGAACGCCCGTCCAATGAAGACGAAACCCTAATATCTTCATGTTTTCCAGGCGGACGGGCGTTTGACATGGACCAGACGGGCGTCCGGGACCGACAGCAGCAGATTTCGACCTAATCTATCAATACGCAGCTCATTCAGCCCCTAATCATATTTGGCCGACTTTAGACTCTTCTTAGGCGATTTGTGTGCGGTTTTATTGTAGTGTGATCACCCTTTGATCCCTTGATCCTATAAATTACATCCTTTGATTCTAAAAAATTTTCATAGCTTAAATTTACGTTTCAAGTTCGAAAGATTGTCTTTTTGGTGGATTATTTCTTTGCACTGTTTCAGATCAGATTTTTCCTCATTTATATGGTAATGAATACTTTCTCTTTTATTATTTCCAGCATGAGTTCAATTCTTATTTTGTTTATTAGCATAATTATGAGTAGCTAAATCCATGTGTAGTCGAATTATGTGAAAGCGATTAATCCACGTCCTAAAACTTATTTTAACGTCTTTGAATTAGATTGATCACCTAGTTCACTGTCACACACATCGAACTTATAAATGCATTTTGCGGTGAGATGTGGGATAAGGGGTTTTAGGATCGTTGCGTAAATTCGGCCTAGTTGTTAGGTCCGAACCTAATACAGAGGTTTGTCATCGTTGTTCGAGCGACTCTAGAGCTTATTCATGTTAGGTTAATCGGTTTTCTAAAGGGAGAATTAATTAACTTCACATAGGGTGGTTAGATCGAGTTGTTCAATCTAATCGCTAGAATCAGGAGTTGGCACCCGTGGATGTCGTTAAACTACATTGGATAGGTAGGTCGGTTAAGACACGCTCCTTGTAGAGTTCTTCCTTAGGGGTAAAAGTAGCTCGTGGGATCATAGTTCGACTATACCCTTTAATACTTAGAAGTAAACTCGTTAGTATAATCTTTACTTTTGCACTAGTATAATATCTCTCCACCACTATTTTGACCTGAACTAAGTTCTAAGTCGACTTTGGTACTTAGACATTACTCCCTGTGGATTCGACCTTGACAACACTATACTACCGTTGACCCGATACTCTGTCGGTTAAAGTTAGCGGTTAGTTATTTTGCTATCAAGAATTTTGGCACCGTTGCCGGGGAGTAACGTTTAATATCTTGTAAGTTGACCGAAAGCTTGGGCTTAGGTCGTTTTTATTTTGTTTTCTTGTTGTTTCTTGTTTTGTCAGTGAATGACCCGAAGCTCCAAAGAAACACTCATCGAGCCAATTGAAGAAATTGAAGCGTTTGCACGTCATAGAAATAGTCAACGCCGAGGAGAACTTACAGTTGCTAGTCCGAACCCTTTGTTCAAGAAAAAGGACGAGAGAAAGCCTACCCTCATTGTCGAATCCTCGGAGGAATGGAGGATTCACGAATCATAGAGATGGCAAAGAACCCTTAATCGAGCACAATGTACAAGGGCAAACCTCAGACACTACTGGTGGTAACGCAACTCTACCATTGCATACTCCACCGAGGACCCCTCGTCATGAACCGTTAAGAGAGGACGACACAGTGTTGCGTCAGTTGAGAACCCCAGAGCTTAATCAGAGGACAGGGATTGGACAGTACAGGGGAGGACAAAATACTCAGAATACACAGAACTTCGGACCCGAATTGGACCAAGAGACGGTAAATCGAGTACTGCAGATGCTCGAGGATCAGGGAAATCAACAGGGGTTCCAAAACCCATATAATCAGCAACCACCTATGCTTCAGTATTATCAACAACAGCAACAGGATTATAAGCCACAGATGGCTCAGCAGGTACAGCGACCGAGGTTTTGCCGAGATTATGTCACCACTCCTCAGGAAGTTATAGGGCACAATCCGATCAGAGTGCCCCCAATTAATGCAAACAACTTGGACATCAAGCAGAATATTCTGAATATGTTGGGGGAGCATGCCCTGTTCCACGGGAAGTCAACTGAGAACCCAAACAGCTTCCTTGATCATTTTCTTCAAATTTGTGGGACAATGAGATATAATGGGGTTAGTGACGAGGCAATAAAGCTAATAGTTTTCCCGTTTGCACTGAGAGGAGCTGCTAAAGATTGGTTTGATTCATTACCCAACGATCCACTACATACTTGGCGGATGTAACGCGAGAGTGTTTACGAGAAAAAGTATTTTCCTCCGGCAAAGATTCTAGACCTGAAGGAAGAATCTCTTCGTTTGACGGCCTCGAGGGAGAGACCTTAAAAGAGACTTATGAGAGATTCAGGGGTCTACTGAAGAGATGCCCTCCACACAGTTTTTCTATAGTGGAACAGGTTATTATATTATTCAGGGCCTTAGAGCCGATGGACCAGAATAAGCTGAATGCCGCCAGTGGCGGAGATATCATGAATCTGCCTCCGGAACAAGCGATGAGACAGATTGAGAATGCGGAAGACGGAGAAGGACAATGGGGGTCGAGTAGAAAGAAGAAGAAAGCCCCCATGGAAAGTGTGAAGTCGCTAAAAGAGGAACTCGATCGAGAATTGGCCATGCACGACAAGTTGCAAGAAATGGTGCTGAAGATGGACCGAATGGAGTTAGAACGAAAGAAGGCACAGCAATGCCAACTTTGTGGAGGTGGACATTCTACAATGGAATGTGCATCATCGAAAAAACCCACTTATCCACAACAGTTGACGCCTACTCCAGTACAACAGCAGTCTGGCAATCAGAATGACCAGCAGCGGATGAATGTCTATGCAATGGGGCAGGTAAATATGAATCAACAGGAATTTGGCCAGCAACAGTGGAATCAGAACTTTGATAATCAACAAGGGCCTCAAATGGATTATGGTATGGGTGATGATTCGCAACAATATGATGTAAATTATGTTGGACAAGGAAATCAGGGGCAATGGAATCAGAATCAACAGAATCAAGGTTGGAACCGGGGCAGAATCAGAATTGGAATCGAAACAGCAATCAGAACCAAGGTTTTAGGCAAAACCAAAGCTCGTACAACCGACCTTGGAATCAGAACCCCCAGAATCAGAGTTCATACCAGAATCAGAATCAAGGCTGGAATCAAAATAGTCAAAATTCGCAATCTCAGTCACAAGGCCAACAGCAACAACAAGGGCAGAATTGGGGCCAGAATCAAGGTTGGAATCAGAATCAGGGCCAGCAAAGTAATCAGAATCAGCAAGCAAGCCAACCTTCGAGAAATAATAATCCTGGCACCTATCAACATCCGAATGCTCATCTACACCAGAACAACCAAAACAGTCATCAATCAAACAATTCTGGTGTTCAGAAGACACCCTCTGAGATACTTCTGGAGAGATTAGACAGAACTGTGTCGGAATTAAACAAGAACTGCTGTAGAGCAAAAAGTGGCCACACATTCTGCCATTCGGAACTTGGAGACCCAAGTGGGTCAAATAACCGACACATTGAAGACAAATCTGAGTGGTGGACTTCCGAGTAACACTGAAAGGAACCCAAAAGGTGTGAATGTTGTGTTCACACGAAGTGGTAAAGAGGTTGGGCTGAGTGACAAGAGGAAGGAATTATGGGCCGAGAAAGCAGGAACTGATGAGGCTGAGAAAGAGAAGGCAGTCGACCGTGAAGGAGCTATGTATGGTGAAGTCGAGATTGAGGATTTGGAAATTGGCAGTGTAGAGAAAGAGATGGCTGCAATGAGAAAAGAATTGGAAGCCACGAAAAAGGCATTGGCTGAGGCAAACAAGAAGGCAGTGGAAGGGGCAGCACCAAAGATAGACTATGTGGTCTTGGACATCAAAGGAGAAGAAGCCTCACCACCTAAAGAGAAAGGTAAGAAAAACAAAATTCCTCCCCCTCCCCCAGATTTTGATGTTAATACTTTACCCTATCCTTCTAAGGGACCCAGAAAGGACATACTGACCCAAGGTCAGGCAAAATTTCTGAATCTCTTAAGAAAGGTAGAGGTGAATATTCCCCTATTAAAGGCAATTTTGAGCATTCCCCCATATTTTAAATTTTTGAAAGGAATGTTGTCGAGTAAGGAGAGGATGCAACAGATGGTGCATTTGAGTGAGGATTGTTCTGCAATCTTTGAGAATAGGATACCCCCCAAGCTACAGGACAGAGGTAGTTTTACCATCCCAATCACCATTGGAGAAACTGTATTTAAAAATGTGTTATGTGATCTAGGGGCTTCTGTGAGCCTGATGCCTAGAGGAGTGTATGAGAAATTGGGGTTGGGTAAGTTAGAACCAATAGGGATGACCCTACAGATGGCAGATAGGTCTGTTAGGAAACCCATGGGGGTAGCTGAAGATGTGTTAGTGTAGGTTGACAAATTTGTTTTCCCCGTTGACTTCGTAGTCTTAGATATGGATGCCAATGCCCCGCTTTTGTTAGGTCGGCCTTTCTTGAACACAGGAGAGACCTTGATAGACGTAAAGATGGGAGAGATCATACTACGAGTCAGGAAAGAGAGTGTGGCCATAAACGTCTATAATGCAATGAAGCATCCTGATGATGAAAAGAGTGATTGTTTTTCTGTTGATGCTATATATCATTGTATTTTGGAGCACACTAACCCGCAGGGATACCAAGAGCCTATGGAAGAATGCTTGATGAAGTCAAGCACCGCTGAGGATGACGATCCGAGAATGAGAGCTCAAGTGTACCATTTGGAGGCAACTCCTTTTGTTGATGCAAGCTGGAATAAGAAGCTAGAGCTCGGTTTGACTGGCAAGCTGCCAAAGCCGTCAATCGAGGAACCACTTCTTGCGATCTGGAGCCGAAGCCACTTCACGAGCATCTAAAGTATGTGTTTTTAGAACTGATGAATTACTTCTCTTATTGTTTAAATGCACTAATCTGCTTTTTGCGAGGAAGCCAAGTTGATCCATGTTCTAAAGAAACACAAAAGGCCTTCGGATGGAAAATGGTTGACATAAAATGGATCGAGTCTTTGATATCTGCGCAAGCACAAGATCATCCTTGAGGAGGGTTCCAAGCCGGTTAGGCAGTTTCAGAGACGGCTAAACCCACACATGCAAGAGGTGGTGAGGAAAGATGTGGTAAAGATGCTGGAATTGGGGATAATTTATGCAATCTCGGACAGTGATTGGGTGAGCCCCACACAAGTCGTACCCAAGAAAGGAGGCATCACAGTTGAGCTTAATGATAAAGGTGAGCCCATTCCTACTCATTTAGTTACTGGTCACAGAGTTTGTATTGATTTCCGTATGCTAAACGATAAGACTAGGAAAGATCATTTTCCCCTCCCCTTTATTGATCAAATGCTAGAGCGTCTGAGTGGTCATGCATTTTACTATTTCTTGGATGGTTTTAGTGGTTATTATCAAATTCACATCAATATACATGACCAGGATAAGACTACTTTCACGTGTCCGTATGGCACCTTTGCATTCAAAAGAATGCCGTTTGGGTTGTGTAATGCACCCGCGACATTCCAGCGATGCATGGTTGCCATCTTTGCTGATATGATAGAGCGTTTCATTGAAGTCTTCATGGACGACTTTAGTGTTTTTGGTGATACTTTTGATGAATGTTTGTCTAGTATTGATAAGGTGCTTGCGCGTTGTGAGGAGACAAACTTGGTCTTAAATTGGGAAAAGTGTCACTTCATGGTAACTGAGGGGATTGTGTTAGGACATAAGGTGTCGGGGAAGGGGATAGAGGTCGATAGAGCCAAAATAGAGGCGATTTCTAAGCTTCCTATGCCGACAAATCTGAAGACTCTAAGGTCATTCTTGGGTCACGCAGGTTTTTATCGTAGATTCATTCCGGGTTTTTCCCAAATTGCTAGACCTCTTACTCTTCAGTTGATGAAGGGCGCCCCCGGTGTATTTGATGCGGCATGTCTAGATGCGTTCCGAACCCTTAAGAAACTTCTTACTTCCGCCCCTATCTTGGTGGCACCTGATTGGTCCAAGGAGTTCGAAGTGATGTGTGATGCGAGTGATTATGCCGTAGGAGCTGTCCTAGGTCAGAAGGTAGACAAGTTGTTTCGACCCATTTACTATGCAAGCCACACCCTGAACTCGGCTCAACAGAAGTACGCCACAACTGAGAAGGAACTTTTAGCTATTGTCTTTGCTTTCGACAAGTTCCGGTCGTACTTGGGTGGGTCGAAAGTCATAATTCACACTGACCATGCTGCGTTGCAATACCTTTTTGCCAAGAATGATGCGAAACCACGCTTGTTGAGGTGGATCTTGCTCCTTCAAGAGTTCGACGTAGAAATTAAGAATAGAAAGGGATGTGAGAATGTAGTAGCTGACCATTTGAGTAGGATGGAGCCGGGTGAAGAAAGATGTTTTGTCAAAGTTGATATTGATGACCGTTTTCGGGATGAGCAGTTGTTCGTAGTGGATACGATGCTCCCGGTTAAGCGGGGAAAATTTATTCAGAGAGGGAAGAAAGGGAATCCATGGTATGCCCCTTTTGTTAATTATCACGAGTGTGGATTCGTAGATCCGGAAGTTGACGAGAATCAGAAGAAGAAGTTCTATAGCGAGGTGAACCGATATGTGTGGGAAGACCCCTTATTGTTTAGGCTGTGTGTGAGATGGAATCGAGGAGGTGTGTGGATAGCGGTGAGATAGTGAGTATTCTCTCGTTACTGCCATGACAAAGAGGCGGTGGCCACTACTCGGGCGAGAAAGCGACCGAAGGTGTTACAAAGTGGGTTCTACTGGCCCAATATCTTCAAGGATGCACATGCGTATGTTAAGACGTGTGACGCCTGTCAACGCTCCGGGAGAATTTCCAAGATAAATGAGATGCCCCAGAAACCGATTATAGTGTGTGAGGTTTTTGACATATGGGGATTAGACTTCATGGGACCGTATCCGTCTTCTTTCGGGAATAAGTACATTCTTGTCGCCTATGATTACGTTTCAAAGTGGGTTGAGGCAATTGCCTCGCCTACTAATGACAAACATGTAGTCATAAGGTTTCTTAAGAAATATATTCTATCCCGGTTTGGAGTACCTCGAGCGATAATAAGTGACAATGGTAGTCACTTTGCCAATAGAGAATTCGATAAGCTTTTAATGAAGTATGGGGTCACTCATAAATTAGGCACTGCCTACCACCCCCAGACTAGTGGCCAAGTAGAGGTATCCAACCGGGGGATCAAGAGAATCCTGGAGAAGACCTTCAATTCCAAACTTAAGGATTGGTCAAATAAGTTGGATGATGCACTTTGGGCACACCGAACTGCGTTCAAGACACCCATAGGTATGTCGCCCTACATGCTTGTTTTTGGCAAAGCTTGCCATCTCCCCGTAGAGGTAGAGCATAAGGCCTATTGGGCGATAAAGAATCTAAATATGGACGACGCATTGATCGGTGAGAGAAGGATGGCCCAGTTGAACGAGTTAGATGAGTTTCGCCTTCAAGCTTACGATTGTTCGGCGAAGTATAAGGAGAAGACCAAGATGCTTCACGATAAGTTGATCAAACCACGTGTTTTCAACATAGGTGATGAGGTCCTTCTCTATAACACTTGCCTCCACCTGTTTCAAGGCAAACTTAAGTCGAGGTGGTCAGGGCCATATACGGTATTGCGAGTTTTCGACTCGGGAGCCATCGAGGTGACACATCCGAAGCATGGGACGTTCATCACGAACGGCCTTCGCCTTAAAAAGTATGAAAAGTTACCATTCGATGAGGCTCTCGAGATTGTGCATTTGACTGATCCCGAGCCTTGATAAATCTGTTCTGAGTCTCGTCATGGACTTTAAACTTTGACGTTTCTGCTATCATCACTCCACCATCACATTTTTCTATCATCGCTTCCTCGTTCGTGCCGGTAGTATAACTTTGAAAAAACCGGCACAATATAAGTCATTTGTCGAGCCAACGACGTAAAACAATGGCGCTTGGTGGGAGGCAACCCACCATTTTCTGAGTTTTTCTGAGTTTTGATAATAAATGGTGTTGGAATAAAGGTTTGAATCAAAAGGGATCAAGATTTATGTGTTTTGCATAGAACTGGGGTCGGGCGAGCGTTCACCCTTTTCAAACGCCCGTCCGTCTGAGTTGGCCATAAGACGGGCGTCCGTCCAAAATCGCCTAACTCTGAATGTAATTCTGATAGTCAAACGAGCGTCCGGATTGAGGCAAACGGTCGTCCACTTCTTCATTGCCCAGGCAGACGCCCGTCCGGTTGAGACGGACGCCCGTCTGACCCTCCCTCTATAAATACCTCAGCTTTATCATCATCATTTCGAATCAGTTTTCAAACCTCCAAAACCCGACTTTTCATGCCCTTTTCACCTAGAATCCTCGTTTTTTTACCCGATCGGAGCGATTCCTTATTTTAATTTCCACAACCCAAATCCTTCCACAAACATCTTTTGGCCGGATTCGAGACCCTAACTTGGGCGGTTTTCAAGTTTCAAAAATCAAAACTTTGGCCATTTCGTGCATCATTCGGACTTCTAATCACTTCCATCATCATCCTAGCACCCTTATTGGTAAGAATCTATAAGCTTTTCATGTTTCAATTCACGTTTTTTTTTTGTTCGATTTGTGAGTCGGCCCTTAAACGAACTGCCACTGATTGGGCTTGTTTTTTCTTTGTTTTGTGTTGTTTTTGCTTTGATGATGATCTGGAGGTGCTATTGATTGATTATGGACGTCTGCCTTACGTTTGTGGGTCGGTTTTGGTGTGGTTTGATTGGTGTTTTGTTGGGAAATCCCGTTTGGACGATAATCGGGTTGTGCATTGTGTTCTGTGTGCTTGGGTGCGCTGTGGTTGTTCAGTGTGAGATAGCATGGGGCGTACTGGTGGTAAAGAGGGGGCCTCGGGGCAAAAACGTTATGGGAAGGAGATTGCTCGGGATTCCGGTAAGAAAAAGAAAACAGTTGAACCTAGACCGGTGAATCCAAACCAAGGGGTTGAGATCAGAGAGAGGCAAAACCCCCCTAGGGCAGCCCAGAGTCAAGCTAGGGTGTCCTTGAGAGATGAGTCGGAATCTGAGACGGATGATGAGCCGTTGGTGAGAAAGAGAACAGTTGAGCCGGCGCCTAAGGTTGAGCATGAAGTGGGGGAGCCTAGGGCTGCACTGGAAGCTAGGGTTGAAAGGGGTGAGCCAATAGTGGAGCCGGTTAGAACCCAGAGAATAGGAACTGGAGGAACCCCGATCCCGTTTGCCCGGAGATTTGTGAATTCCAAAGCTTTAGAGGTTTATAACAAGCACTACCTCACCCGCACGATGCTTACAGAGCGAGCCTTCCATGAGTATAATGTGGACAAGAACTTCGTGCAAAACCTAACTGATAGGAAATGGAAAGAGTTGATGACAACCCCGGAGGTGAAAGTGAATGCGACCTTGGTGCATGAGTTTTACGCCAATCTTTCGGAGTCAAGCCTAGAAACGGGGATGGTTAAGGTTCGGGGGGTCCAAGTCCCGCTTAGTGCCAAGGTGATCAATGAGAAATATGGGCTGGCACCGTTCGAGGGTTTGGATTATAAAGAGGCGTTAAAAGCAAAACAAGATGCGGGTGAGGACCCGTTAGAGGATCTCCGGCTGTTGGTATGACCAGATGTACCTTGGACTCTTGGCGGCGGAGGGGTGAGAAAAGAGTTGGTCACGACGACGTGGGCGGAGGATTGGAAAGTCCAATGCCGATTTATCCAGAACCGGTTGCTACCTAAGAACAACCTGACCCATTTCCACATCGGCGATCTCAGGATGCTGTATGCCCTAAATTTTAAGTTAAATGTGGATGTGGGACAGGCCATTTATGATGAGTTGGCCATGAACCAGAAGATTTACACCCGCTGCCTGATTTGCCCTCATCTGATTTACAGCTTGTGTCAGGACGCTCGTGTCCCGGAGTATAAGGAGGATCACCGGCCTAAGAATCCTCGGTTGTTGCAGCGAGAGAAAGTAAGGCCCCTGGCACAGCTCGAGCGTATGGTAGCACAGCAGCCCAGTTCGTCTTCGGCCCCGACTACGACACCACCAGTTCCTTCTATTTCTCCTTCCATGCGGATGAGGTTGAGCATGGCTAACAGTTTTCGGAACTGGATGGAAGATCAGCAGCAAACACAGAACAATATTCTGACTCTCCTGATGCTGATGAGTGAGGGTCGCTTACCGAGGGATCCGGCAGCTTTTGCCCCGAGCACCATGGACTATCACTTCTCGGAGGATATTGAGCAGGCCATCACACAGATCGTGGCGGAGGATGCATCGTCCTCTGACGAGGAGACGGCTGAGGCTGAGGCGGCCGGGACCGGAGCCCCCACTGAGGCTCCTATAGACAGTACCACTAGTGCTGGTGAAGATGTAGCACCCGGCCAGACGTGATTTTCTTTGTTTTATGCTGTTCCTTTTATCGTCTGTATCCGGTGTTAGGGTTGTTTAGGAGCTGTTGCGTCTATTCGATACATTTGTATGTTACTTGATGCTACTGTTGGACTTGATTTGCTACTTTTATGATGGGTTTCGTAAGCCTTAAGGCATCTTCATACTTGTGCTTGGATTTTGGTACACATTGTGGATTATTTTGATATGGCAAACCTTTGTGGTTTTGTCTTTTACGCATAGATGTTCTGTGTTTTAACCCGTTTGGGTCGTTTATCCATCTATAGCGATCCACTGTGTGCTTTACACTTGCGTATCGAGTTTTCTAACGTGACAGGGCCGTTTTCTTGTTATTTCCCCTTCCTACCCAATATTTTGGCACGTGGACCATGTCCCGTGCATGCTTTCTTTGTGGTTGTTTTTGGTTGGTATAGGGATGGGGTCGTGTTTTCTCACGGCCATTACACGAGGATTCAGTGGCGCCTTTACGCTGGGGTCTAAAGCTAAGTCTCTTTTCTATCTCATTCACTGCGAGGACGGTGTTGCTTCATTCGAAGTGGGGTGGATACGACTTAGCTTTATTGTTTTGATTGATAAATCGCCATTAATTGTGATATGCTTAGTTAATGTCCGTTTTCGAGTCAGTTCGTGGCTTAAAATTTTAAAACTTTTCATGATTTGACACCGCGTTATATGCATGTTTCTCAAGATGGATTTGGTAGATGTCTTGGTAGATGAGTAATGTATGCCGGGCGATTTTATTTTGTCATGATACGAACCATTTTAATGCATGTAGACCTTGGTGGTACTTAGTCTGGTTGCTACACACACTTATACCACTAGTTTCGAGGCGAAATAGAAAGGTTGACCTAGGTTGGATATGGGATGAGAGTTATGGCGCTTCTTTGACCTAGCCAGAGCCAAATAAGCCAAAATCCTGACATTTTTCCCTCGTAAGCCCTCTAAGCCTTGATAGGACGGTCTGACCACCGTCCGAAATGAGCCGTTTGGTTACTTAGCCTGTATTATCCTAACCCTGAGCTTTATCATTGGTCACGTTCCTTTTGATCACCCTATGAGTGGACTTAATTGTTACTTTAGACACACTTGATGAAGCAAGTGTGGGGTGGGAGATGGTGCATGTTTTGAGAGGAGTTAGTTGGTACGAGCTAATATAATGAAGGGGAGGAGCTCGAGGAATCTATTGTGAGGCTTGTTGGTTCGAGAAAAAGAAGGAGAAAAAAAATGAAAAAAAATACAAAAAGAAAAAAAAGAAAAGAAAGTTTGAATAAAGTTGGGAACAAAAGTCAAAGAAGGATGTTTTGAGTAAATGAAAGTATGATGTCAAGGTTGGAATTTGTTTGTTAATGCGTACAGAAAGAATCGAAAGAATTTTGGTGTGGTTTAGTATGTTTTCAAAGCAATAATACATGAAATGATTAGGTTCACTCGTGTTTTTCTCTTCTCCAGTTCCTAAAAATTTCCTTTCGATTAACCTCATCCCGAGCTTGACATTATAACCCTTCAAGTCCTACTTGACCATATTTAGCCTCGGTTGCCTCGATTAGTGGAGATTTTAGCCCGGTATGAGTTGCGTGTAGTCATTTGGCCGGTATTCGAAGCCGGTGATCATTTTGAGTGTAGTCCTCGGTCTATATCACACACACTTCATTTTCGTGGTGAGGTAGAGTCAAGCGGTGTATGTTCAGTGTTTGCTTTACTTTTGCCTTGATGTCGTGAGCGCTATGCATGTTTCGTAAAGTTGATCCCATGGTCTGTTTTAGAGCGCCTAACTTACTCGAGGACGAGCAAAGGCTAAGTGTGGGGTGGTTGATGGGAGTCAACTTTACTGTACTTTGGTGTGCAGTTTAACCCCCATTTATCACCTTATTGGCATGTTTTGGGTAGATATAGACCGTCTTGAGAGTAATATCGAGAATTATATGCACGAGGGGTTAAACTGTCATATCGATAGAAAACACCGCCTTTTTAACGATATTTCACTCTTTTCCGAGCACTTTTGTCTTGCGGAATTACGCGTGGTGTTTGTTTGTCTATGTTATTGCAGGACCTAGGTGACTCGAGGACCCGGAAGGCGATATTTTGGACGAAGAGACATGTTCATGATACGAAAATTGAGTGAAAGTGGAGGAAAAGCCAAGTTTGGAGTGGAATCAAGCCAGACGGGCATTTGACCAAGTCAGACGGGCGTCTGAAGGAAGCTTACACCAGACGGGCGTTTGCCCATCCCAGACGGGCGTCCACAGTATTGACACTTCATTCAGAAAGTTATGTTTTTGGCTGGACGGGCGTCCAAAAGACCCTCAGACGGGCGTTTGGGTAGGCTCAGCCCGATTCAAGAAGATCATTTAACACATACGAGCGTCCGGAGTTCCAGACGGGCGTCCAGGGTTCAAAAAAGCCTCAAGTCACGATTCACCAGACGGGCGTTCAGAGGAATGCGAACCCATCCAATGAAGACGAAACCCTAATATCTTCATGTTTTCCAGGCGGACGGGCGTCTGACATGGACCAGACGGGCGTCCGGGACCGACAGCAGCAGATTTCGACCTAATCTATAAATACGCAGCTCATTCAGCCCCTAATCATCTTTGGCCAACTTTAGACTCTTCTTAGGCGATTTGTGTGTGGTTTTAGTGTAGTGTTATCACCCTTTGATCCCTTGATCCTATAAATTACATCCTTTGATTCTAAACACTTTTCATAGCTTAGATTTACGTTTCAAGTTCGAAAGATTGTCTTTTTGGTGGATTATTTCTTTGCACTGTTTCAGATCAGATTTTTCATCATTTATATGGTAATGAATACTTTCTCTTTTATTATTTCCAGCATGAGTTCAATTCTTATTTTGTTTATTAGCATAATTATGAGTAGCTAAATCCATGTGTAGTCGAATTATGTGAAAGCGAGCAAAAACCCTAAGGGGGATGAGATAGGGAGTTGTGTAGTGCGTAAATTATTGTTTAAACGATTAATCCACGTCCTAAAACTTATTTTAACGTCTTTGAATTAGATTGATCACCTAGTTCACTGTCACACACATCGAACTTATAATTGCATTTTGCGGTGAGATGTGGGATAAGGGGTTTTAGGATCGTTGCGTAGATTCGGCCTAGTTCTTAGGTCCGAACCCAATACAGAGGTTTTTCATCGTTGTTCGAGCGACTCTAGAGCTTAATCATGTTAGGTTAATCGGTTTTCTAAAGGGATAATTAATTAACTTCACATAGGGTGGTTAGATCGAGTTGTTCAATCTAATCGCTAGAATCAGGAGTTGGCACCCGTGGATGTCGTTAAACTACATTGGATAGGTAGGTCGGTTAAGACACGCTCCCTGTTGAGTTCTTCCTTAGGGGTAAAAGTAGCTCGTGGGATCA
Source organism: Gentiana macrophylla (assembly GCA_026214975.1). NCBI lineage: Eukaryota > Viridiplantae > Streptophyta > Magnoliopsida > Gentianales > Gentianaceae > Gentiana > Gentiana macrophylla. The sequence continues at coordinate 11,222,751 of CM047812.1, read as the reverse complement.
TAGTTCGACTATACCCTTTAATACTTAGAAGTAAACTCGTTAGTATAATCTTTACTTTTGCACTAGTATAATATCTCTCCACCACTATTTTGACCTGAACTAAGTTCTAAGTTGACTTTGGTACTTAGACATTACTCCCTGTGGATTCGACCTTGACAACACTATACTACCGTTGACCAGATACTCTGTCGGTTAAAGTTAGCGGTTAGTTATTTTGCTATCACTGCACTTCTTACTCAACTTGTCTGCTCAATTCTGACCTCAAATTGACTACCTTTTTATTCTTCAATTGCTATTTCCGACTCAAAGCCTAACATACTTCACTAGAATCCGCAACGAGGTAAAAAAACCTTTCCACAACCATTCGGTTTCAAGACTAAGTTTGTGGTAGGATGAAAAAAAGCTCGTCCCTTCATCTGGCTACTTTTAGTCAATCCTAAACTACCTAAGGGTTTGAAGAGATAGTTCTGAGTTTATAGTCGCCAGCTCCACTTTCTTCAGATCTTCGATCAATCAAGGGTTGGAGCTTTAACTTGCCAAACTTTCGCTCCAGAGGTTTGAATTTTTAAAGAACCTTTTTGAGCTCTCTTCCTAGCACGCCTTTCTCTCTTAGCTTGTGTGCCAGGTCTGCCTCTGTGTCGAGATTTAGACTTTAAACTCAAGGACTCCACGTTTTCCATTTTAAGCTCAACTCGTTCACTACGCAACACGGAAGGATTAGCTTCCGTGAGCATCTTGTCGTGGTCATTTTCTTCTCTATCTCTTAGTATTAATCTCATAAACTCTTGCTCAACGGTTTCTATGAAAACCTCTCTATGTTCATGCCCTTTGATTTCCAAGATCTTCACCTTCCCTGAAGCATACATCATCTTACAACTCTTCGGTCGGTTTTCTAGGGGTTCTAAGATCTTAAAAGATACATCATAATTATTCATCCTTAGAGTGATCTCCCCCTTATCAAAATCCATAACCGCCCTGCTCGTTGCTAAGAAAGGTCTTCCTAAAAAAACTGGGGCACTAGGGTCCTCGGGTACATCAATGATCGTGAAGTCAATAGGATATGTGAACCCTCTTGCCTTAATTGTACATTTCTTAAGCAAACCAGCAGGCATGTCTCTGGTTTTATCTACGAAGGTCATGGTCCTGGTTTGATTCATTACGACCGGAAGTTTGATCTTTTGACAGAGGGAAAAGGTAGAATATTGCAACTCGAGCCAGAGTCGCAGAGACCTAATCCTACGGATATTCCATTAACAGAAATCGGGAGTCTGAACGTGCCAGAGTCTCCTAACTTCACCACGGTGTCTGAGTCTAGGTAATCCTTAGGCTCAGAAAACATCGTGTCAGGATCCTCTTCAGAATCATCAGAATCATAATCCGAAGATGATATATCAATTAATTCACAAGGAAACTCACCCGGACGATACGTGCTATACTCCGTCAGGCTCTTGCTTGATTGCTTTCTCCTCTTTTTCCAACCGTTGCTTTATCGCTTCATAATGCTCTCGTTCTTCAGATCCAGGATACATGGAAATCGGTGTGATGTTCAAGATTGTTCTAGGCATATTGTTTGATTTGTGTATGCTTTGTCAAGTCTGAATCGATCGAATTTCTGAAGTGTTCGGACAAACCTGCAAAAAGACAAAATATAACAAAGAAAAGGTTAGCAACTTCCGCTTCAGCTAGGTGTGATCCCAACTATTGCGGACCTACTAACTAAAATCCACAGGGAATAACACAATAACTGAAACTGTCCAGAAATGGATTTTTCAGGCCTCGGTAACTCGGAGGTTACCTTCGGGAAACCGCCCTGAATTTTCTCTTTCGGCGGTTTAACTTATATCTTGAGTTTGATCTGTAAGCGACTCAAGACTCAAAATAAAATAAAATAAAATAAAAACGTCTTCTTAATTAGAATTAAAACGTTTATATATAAAATTGGCCATTGTCCCCGGCAACGGCACGAAAAATCTTGATCGCGTGTAAGTCACTAACGTCGATATTACTAGCAAGAATACTAGGTACATAGTAGTATAGTAAACACGAGTCAAGGTTGATCCCACTGAGACAATGCAACTTATACGTATAAATGATTCTAACCTAATTAAGAAGCAACATAAAGGCGGTCATTGACCAACAATAACATAAAAGAAAACAAACATGGTATTCTCTCCCTCTCCTCACCGATCTACTAACTTGGATTAGTTAATCGTTATGTTTACTTCCCCACATAATTTCCTTAGATTAGTCGCAAGCTTTTAATGATTTCAATCATATTTATCAGCTACGGGTGCAATTCCTACTCCTATCTACTCCGACAATGGCAGTAGACAATCTATACGCAAGCTACCCTCCTTAAATGATCCGTAATAGCCCATACAAATAAAGAACTAGAACTGCCGATATTGAGAGTTACCTCATACCGCTAACCCACCTAGATAGCTGTCGACATTGACTAGCACGTTCCTAGGGTCAATCAAGACTATGTCCTTATTAACACTGCAGTTGCGGTCCTTCATGTTAATTTACGAATTACGAATATTAGATTGGCCAGACCTATTACTCGTTTTAATTATTTCTGCCGATCAATGTAGCTGTAATGAATCCCAGTTTAGGTTTTGTAAAATATGCCTCGGTAAACCGGTATAGACCGCCGGTTTACCGGGGGCAACTTTTCCTAATTTTTGGATCTACATTGCTCAGTACGATTAAAATAAGTAAAATTATGGGGTTGTTAAACATGAAGATTAACTAAAACACATAAATACGAACAGATCTACCATATTGAAGACAAAAAGGAACGTTCAAAGCCTCATACCTTCAACAATAGAGATCTAGCTCGATCTACTCAAGCTAGAGATGATGGAAGAAGGGAGGAAACCGAAAACAACTCTCCAAAGCTCAAGAAAACTTCATTGCATAATAAAGATTGTAATGTAATTAAAGAATTGATAATGAACTATATAACTTATACAATAATCTGTAATTGTGGCCTTATATAGATACAATGACCGACTTAAGACTCTTTAAAACCCTAACTGACTTAGACAATGCGGCAGAATCAATTTCGTATTCCACAAGACGCCGGTTTACCGGGCCATCTATTCTTCATTTTCTTCAGCAGACTTCTTCTTGCAAATCAATCACTTGGCCCAATGTACTCATTTTGGTCCAGATCCGTTCTCCAATGCTCCAGTTTCGTTACATCCTATAAAACATGCAAAACGAGACAAAACAGTACCAAAACATTGAGAAAATAGCATAGATGCAGAATTACGATCCTGAAAAAACTCACATAGCATTTGACATATATTCTAAGCAATAACGAGCCTATCTATCCTCTCTTGAGCAGAATTTGGGGTGAATATAGGTATAATTATTGGTACCATTTAGAGTGTCATCACCTCAACTCGGAAATCTTCTTCTTATTGACATTAGACTCATTGGAGGCTTCCCCCAACCTCCGGGAAACCTCCTAACCAACTAAGGTCCCCTACATAAGCAAAATTAAAAAGGTTAGTGAGACTACCAAAAGCAAAACAACAAAATAAAAAGAATAAATTCTAAGTCTGTAGGACAGACTCGAACTGAGCTTCGTAGGACAAACTCAGCAAAGTTTGTCGGACAAGCTCATTAGGTCAGCAAGTCGGACTCGAACCAAAGTCCACGGGTCGGACTCAATTGAGCTCTGCAGATCGGACTCAAGAAGTTTGTAAAACAATCTCTTTAAGTCCGCAACTCGTACTTAACCGCATTCGCTGTCTGTAGAAAAAACCCGAACAAAAACATGACAAACTCTTTAGTATGCCATCCAAAACTGCAAGTTAATGCATGGCATAATGAAGGGAAAGATAGCTTTACCATTAACGAAGCACTTATAGAAAGTGCAGATTAAAACAAGTACTTAAAGAAGTGCTCGGGATAAAGTTAAGGCTGAGAACTTAACGAAATGCTCCTTCTATTATCAAATTGCACAGTGTACAATTTCATTTGAAATAAAATTTCAAAACAAAAAACTACAAGTCCACAAGCCTTCTGACTTAAGAATTAGGGCCGGACACTACGGTGGCTCGGAAGAAGCAAGAGCCGAGGTAAGAGCAGCCGATGCATAGCAGGAGTACTCGGACACAATTTCCACTCCCGATAAATCCTTCAAACGGTTGTCATAGACACATCCATGCTCATCTTATAAAAACCTCGCTGGGGAAACCTGACCCTTGGCCTTATCCACCCTCAAAGTGTATCCATGGTTAGGCCGACCTTGCCTCAGGTCGGAAAACTTCTTTAAATCTCCAGTAAACATTCCCAGCCTGGGGAAAATGTCCTGGCCAATCCAGTTTCCCTGCAAGTAAGAAACACTATCAAAGTACAACACTCGAGTAAGAAAAACAAGATTGCGTATTCCATCGCCTTAAAGCCAGCGTCAGCTAGCTCCACATCAGTCCTCCCAAAGACCGGCTCCTGTTCCATAAGCCAGGCTCAATAAAGTCTACAGGACACACAATCTGAGCTTTGCCTATCCGGCTCAGCAAGAATATGTCAACTAGAAAGTACATTGAGTCCTCTTAATAGAATGGCGTCATAGCCCATCTGCTTAATAACGTGTGAAGTCAGTCCGACCTGGCCTAGCTCGCCGTGCTTTTAAACGAGAAGTCAGCACTAGCCTGGACCTGCTCGTCTTAAACTTTCACGCGAGAAGTCAGTCCGACCTGGCCCTGCTTGCCGAGAAGTTTAATGCTAAAAGTCAGTCTGATATGCCCTCGAGCGAATCATTTATACGCCTGACTCCACCTCGACATCGTATCTTCTCAAAATTGTGTCCTTACGCTCTCAAGCCCGACGCGCTTAAAACCGGTTGCTATCTAATTAAGCACAACACCGGTGCACTACGCTATGTAAGCCTTATGTTATCTTAGTAGATCGCTCTGCAACAGTCACCTCGGCAAATGGTGTATCAAGTTGTTACAACTTTACACCATGACCTTCACTTACACGTTCGAAAGCTCAAAGAGTATGGGTACATTGATGTGTCGAATCAGTCCAAGTCCCCTAGTTTTGGAAAGAGACCATGGATCCGAACCTGGCCTATACGTAACCTAGAAACGGATAGGCCCCTCGGCCCGTCTAGTCTACCCCTTAATTGGCCGGACCGAGCCAAGCACGATCAAGCCCGCCTCGCACCATCACGATTCATGTCGTGAGCCAACGTAATGGAAATAAATCAACAAGCAGTTAGTCTGATGCAAAGCACTGGGGGCTCGACCCGCTCGCCCATCCAGTCCGCCATCCTTCAACACGAACAAATCCAACACAACTAGGCAGCAATGTTCGTAAAAAAAGCTCTCAGGCGTCAAAGCTCTCGGCTCGCCAAAGGCTCTCATTTCGCCGGCTCTTCAGCTCGGCACTCTAAGACCGATCTCAGTTCGACAGCGTCCCAATTTACCATCTCGACTGACAGCCTGGTGGCAGCCAACTCATGGCCCAATAAACAGAAGCATCGCACCCTTGACAAACGGGCGCTCTCATTTTCAAAGAACTATGAAAATTGGGCTTGATCCCTCACAAGTTAAGGGTACGTAGGCACCCTTCTACGGCTCAACTCATAATTATAATCATGATCACAAACACAAATTTTTTTTCATCCTTGATCTTAAGGCCCATCGTGCAACCACCGTCATGGGCTAAAACGCCTTGAATTCTGCAAAGTCATAGGAGAGTTACAATGAAACTCAACCAAATTGGCAGAATAAGATGTGTATCAACTCTGCAAGTCTAGAGGACCGTAGCCGCTACAACTTTAAGCAGATCCGAGCTGACCCCAAGGGCTCAGTTGAATATGGGGGGCTTATGACGATGCCCAAAATTGACCTTACCCACGTGTCGCCTCCACATCAGCACAATAATAAATAAAGATAGAGAAAAGCCTTCATCAAAGGCCAGAACCCCCAGTACCCAAGCTGTATGAGCTCGGTCACCATCCTCTAACCCCTCCAGGTCAGCCTATACTTGTGATCAAACCTGCCCCTGCCCGACCCTATAGGTCGACCCAAGTCCCTCTCGGACCAAACCTCTTACACATGCAAGGATCCGAGCTAATCCCAGCTCGGCTATCCTCCCCGACCTCCGTAGGTCAGCCAAAACACGGAAGGATTCATCCCGTTCAGCTCGGGTGATCTAATTCGGCCAGAGTCAATCCTCAATCGCCTTTCCCACGTGTGATAAACAGATAAATATGGGAAGAATCCCTCATATTTAATCTCTGATTCTGACCGTCAAATATATCTGACGATGCCCAAAATTGACCTTACCTACGTGTTGCCTCCACATCAGCACAATAATAAATAAAGATAGAGAAAAGCCTTCATCAAGGGCCAGAACCCCTAGTACCCGAGCTGAATGAGCTCGGTCACCATCCTCCGACCCCTTTAGGTCGGCCTGAACTTATGATCAAACCTGCCACTGCCTGACCCTATAGGTCGGCCCAAGTCCCTCTCGGACCAAACCTCTTACGCACGCAAGGATCCGAGCTGATCCCAGCTCGGCTATCCTCCCCGACCTCCGTAGGTCGGTCAAAACATGGAAGGATTCAGCCAGTTCAGCTCAGGTCATCTAAGTCGGCCAGAGTCAGTTCCGACAATTAAATCGATACCCGGAAACAAACACTCGAGAAAAGACTGAAATAAACAGGAGACCGATTTGCTGAATGTAATTCAAATGATACGGAATCATGGGTTGTAAAATTGTAGGTGAAAATATTTGTTAGTTTCCTCTTTGTTTGTTAGAAACTTGGGTTTTGAAAATAGAACGTGGGAGGAGATTGCGAACGTGGGTGCGTGAGTGAAAGAAATACGGATCAGAAGTCGGGTCAATTAGGAAAAAACGGGCCAAAAACACTTAGATTTCCGTCTAAGTGTTTTCTCAGCAACAGTTCCGACAATTAAATCGATACCCGGAAACAAACACTCGAGAAAAGACTGAAACAAACAGGAGACCGATTTGCTGAATGTAATTCAAATTAAAAAGATGAGGTTAAAACACACACACACACACAACCTACTCAAAATCAATCCACTGGGTGCTTGGTTCCATCCAAACGCAAGCCTCCAAAAAATTTCCATCATCAACTGAATTGCATGCCGAAGCAGTACAATCTTCTGAGAAAGCAAGCAAAGAGAAATGAAGAAATAAAGATGTGAAAAATAATAGAACCAAAAAAATGTGAATTTACTTACATTGCTTGAATGGTGCGGAGGAGATTATAGAATTTACAATCATGTATGAATCGATTAGAAACAAAAGCAAAAAAGAATTTACTTACATTGCTTGAATGGGGCGGAGGAGATTATAGAATTTACAATCATGTATGAATCGATTAGAAACAAAAGCAAAAAAGCAATAAATTAGAAACCCTAGAGAGCATGAATGAAGGAAGAAAAGCAATTAATTCCTTACTTTGGATGCTTGAAGAATCTTGAACCATGAAGACTTTCAGATCGGAGGCAAAAGTAGATATCGCAAAAGTAGAATGAAGGGGTTATGGAGGAGGAGATACGGAATCATGGGTTGTAAAATTGTTGGTGAAAATATTTGTTAGTTTCCTCTTTGTTCATGAGAAACTTGGGTTTTGAAAATAGAACGTGGGAGGGGATCGCGAACGTGGGTGCGTGAGTGAAAGAAATACGGGTCAGAAGTAGGGTCAATTAGGAAAAAACGGGCCAATTGGCGGTCATTCACTCAAAAATATAGGACATTAGAACATTTCCGGGTTAAATCGATTGAAAATATAATATAAGATATATATATATATATATATATATATATATATATATATATATATATTGAAACGTGGGACATTCTCAAAAAAAAAACGTGTGAGGTTTTTCTTGAAGGACGTGGGAGTAAGGGGTACTTTTGTACTTGTGACTATTAAATTGTCTTTTTTACTAAAACAATTATATTGGTGTCATTTTTACTAATTTTAGAATCATTTTTGTTATTTTCAACAAGTCTCCATTTGGTAAATACACTTTATATTTACGGCCAATATATTCAAAAACATATCGTGTCACACACATATGAATAACTAGCCTAAATTAATTTGTGGTTATCTTGATAACCGAATAAGAATTTATTTATGACAACTACAAAGTGTTATAATCGGCTCCTGTTAACCCTTCTGTTGCAACAAAAACCTATGCTCAAGCACTTAACCCGACCAAATCACCAGTTCCGGCTGCTCTTGCGCAGAACCTGGAACTCACAAGATACAAAGGCGAATTGGCTCTGGTTTTGCCTACTCCGGTGGTAGATTATCTGGCAACGCCATTTCGTTATGCCTTGGTAGGTAAATTTTCTCAAGGTCGGCCATCGATGGAAGCTATTCGTAAGTTCTTAGTTGTTCAAAATTTTACTGCGGATTATACGGTGGGGCTTTTGGATTATAAGCATGTTCTGATCAATTTTAAAGGAGAGCAAGACTATATTCGATTGTACTCCAGGTCACAATGGTTTGTACTAGCAAACCGATGCGAATTTTGAAATGGACCCCAGATTTCCATGTAGATATTGAGTCTTCTATTGTTCCGGCTTGGATACTTTTTCCTAAGTTGCCAGCTCATCTCCATGAAAAGGAAGTTTTGGAGGTCATTGTAGGGGGTTTTGGGAGTTTTCTTCAAGCAGATGCAGCCACCAAAAGCTTCAAACGGCCTTCTCTAGCTAGAGTTCAGGTCGAGTTAGATCTTCTTAAACCAATTCCGGAGAGGATATGGATTCAGCAAGGGAATTCTGGAGGATTTTGGCAAGAAATATGCGTTGAAACTGACTTGCCTCAGTACTGTAAGTTTTGCAGGCATGTTGGCCATGACGAAGAGCAGTGTCTTTTTAAACACCCTGAATTAAAAATGCAGAGAGGGGATGTCTTTGATCCCAAAAACGCTAAAGAAGTACACCCAACAGAACAAAAGCACACACAAGTTTGGCAGGAAAAGAAAAGGGACACACCAATAGTCTCTGAGCAACCTTCAATCCAACTTCCCAATCCAATTCCACTTGATCAGGTTGTAAAAACGTGGAGGGATCACTGGAATTGCCGGTTGCAAATGGTCCTATGCTGTCTATGGATATGAGCATCATATCTCATTTGAAGAAGGCTAGAAAAGCTAAGAGTAAAAAATAGGGAGGATGGGCTTCTGATAAGGATATGCCCAGTACTAAGGGGTATACTAGGGCAGCTGAAATGCTTGAGTTGCAATATGCTAAAAAAAGATTTGATGAGATATTACACCAGATGGAGGTACAACTAGCACGTGAAGTGAAAGTGATTAATATAGAGGACACCCCTTCTATTGATGATTTTGATGACTCTGATTTTATTTATGTTACAAACAGAAGGGGGGAAAAAGAAGCCTGTTGAGCCAAACATAAGAGCATTATCTATAGATTTTCGTACCAAACTTCAACAATGTTGAGTTGTCTATTTTGGAATATTAGAGGGCTTGGTTCACCAAGTTCCTTTAGACGTTTAAAAAAGCTAATAAAGATTCATAAGTGTTCTTATGTTGCGTTGTTTCTGAACCTATGCTTCAGGATAGTGCTTTGGATTCAATAAGTAAAAAGTTAGGTTTTCAAAATTACTATGCTGTTCCTCACAATAAGCTTTGGGTCTTCTGGTCCTGGCCGGGTCAGTTTGATGTCTCTTGAACTAATGATCAAGTCATACATATAAAATTTTCTGGATCCTCTTGTTTTCAAATTAGTTGTGTTTATGCTAAATGCACTAGGTCTGCTAGGAAAATTCTCTGGGAAGATTTATGTAATAATGTTGACTCTCAAATTCCCTGTTTAGTTGGTGGTGATTTTAATGTTATTAGATCAATGGATGAGTACTCTGGGATGGCTCAGCCTGATACAGGGGCTATGGGGGATTTTAACCAAATGATTTCTCTGTGTACTCTTCAAGAACCTACAATATCTGGCCCTCATTATACTTGGGCAGGATGGAGGAACACTAGCTATGTTCAAAAAAAGTTGGATAGGATTTTAACTAATGAAAGCTGGGTGGACTGCTTTGGTTATGGTCTTGTCAAGGTGTTAGGTAGAGCTGGTTCTGATCATAGGCCTCTCACCTTTGATCCTGGTACAAAAAGAAGAGGACCTTCCATCTTTAGATTTCAGAATATGTGGATTCAGCATAAGGATTTTCTATCTGTGGTTCAGCAAGAATGGAATGCTCATATTGAAGTTACATCTATGGCTACTTTTATGTATAAACTTAAGGTGCTTAAACAGACCTTAAAAAAGTGGAATAAAGAGGTGTTTGGAGATATTCATGATAAAGTGAGGAGCCAAGAAGTAGCAGTTTTGGAGCATGAAACCAGGTATGATTTGTTTCCCACTCCAGAAAATAGAGAAAAGCTTCATCAAGTTAATGCTGAATACTTCCTTGCTTTGTCTCAGCAAGAAGAGTTCTGGAGACAGAGATCAAAATATAAGTGGTTTACTGAGGGGGATAGGAATACCAAATTCTTCCATGCTTCTGTTAAGGATAGAATTCGAAAAATGCAGGTGCAGAGAATTCAAAATGCAAATGGGGAATGGTGCTCTGATCCTAGTAGTATTTCTGCTGAGGCTACTAGGTTTTTTTCTCACCTCCTGAGTCAAGAGGAGAAAGGTGATGAAGATGCTATTCAATACCTACTTGATTTTATCCCCACTTTAGTTACACATGAGGACAACTGTTCTCTAACTAGACCTGTTACCATGGATGAGGTGAGGAAAGCTGTTTTTGATCTCAACCAATCTGGTGCTCCTGGTATTGATGGTTTTTCAGGGATCTTTTATAGGGTCTATTGGGATATTATTCAGCATGATGTGTTTATAGCTGTCCAAGACTTTTTCTCTGGTACCTCCCTTCCTAGATCTGTTGGCTCCACTCTCATAACTCTTATAGCCAAGAAAGATGCTCCCACAACATTTGCAGATTATAGGCCTATATCTCTTAGTACTTTTTTCAACAAAATTTGTACTAAGATTCTTACAATGAGATTGCAACCTATGTTATGTTCCATAATTTCTGAAGAACAGTCTGCTTTTTTGCAAGGAAAAGACATTGCAGACAATGTTCTTCTGGTTCAAGAGCTGGCTCAGTTTATCCACAAGAAAGTTAGAGGTCATAATATCATTTTCAAGTTGGATATCATGAAGGCTTTTGATAGGGTGTCTTGGTTTTTTCTCAGCAGGCTACTAAGGAAGTTTGGTTTCAATGAGAAATTTATCCTTTTGGTGATGAATAACTTGAGTGGTAGCTATTTCTCTATTCTTTTAAATGGCTCTCCTACTGGTTTTTTTCAGTCTTCTAGAGGCATTAAGCAAGGTGATCCTCTCTCTCCTTATTTGTTTATAATTCTGACTGAAGCTATTTCCAGGGGGTTGAAGAAGATTATGATCACTGGGGTTGATACTTATGCCACTCCTAGAGGTTTTGCTCCTGTTACTCATTCACTCTATGCAGATGATCTAATCATCTTTGCCAGAGCTACTAGACAAACAATGCATAAGTTGGCTGATTTCTTAAAGGTGTATGAAAAGGCTTCTGGGCAAAAAGTTAACAGAGGAAAAGTTCTTTTCTTATGTCTAGTAGAGCTCCTAAGCAAACTATTCAGGCTGTGCAAGCTATAACTGGTATGCAACAAGCTGCTTTTCCTTTCACCTACTTAGGTTGTCCTATTTTCTATGGCAGGGGCAAATCAACTTATTTTCAGCCCATTGTTGAAAAATTTGAGGCTAAGCTGAATAAATGGTATAATAAGTACTTATCTCCAGGTGGCAGATTAATTCTTATCAGGCATGTTCTTTCATCAATCCCTATAAATGTCATGTCTGCTGTTAAGCTTCCATGGCTACTGTGGTACAGCTGGAACAAATTATGTCAAATTTTTTGTGGAATGACAGTGATAAGCAAAAAAGGAGACACTGGAGAAGCTGGGAAAGTGTCTGTTATCCTACTGATGAAAATGGGCTAGGTATTAGAAACATCAGAACATTCCAGGCTGCTCTTGCTTGTAAATTATGGTGGAAAATTCACCAACAGCAGGGTTTGTGGGCTAAAAAGATAATGGCAGGGTCTTATCCTCTTTATAAACTGTATGCTTGGAAGCTTTTAGGGCCTGTGCAGGAACATACTGATCAGCATATGGTTTATCTTACAACTCCTGTTAGTAAATGGATTTGGGCACCGGTCAACACTGGTTGTTTTTCAGTCTCCTCAGCCTATGAGGTGCTTAGGAACAAAAGAGGATCTCTTTATGATCTTGGAGAAGTCTGGAAGCCATATATTCCACTTAAGATATCTTTTTTTAATTGGAAGTTTTTCAATAAGTTGTTTCCTTTTGCTGATCAGCTATTAAAAATGGGAGTCCATGGCCCCTTTAAGTGTCCTTTTTGTAATCATGAGGATACCATTAGCCATGTTTTCTTTGAGTGTTCTAGAGCTCAAGTGGTTTGGGGATTCTTTCAGCAGGCCCTTTGTTTTTATCCAACTGCAAATTCTATGGAAGGTATATTAACTGCCTGGTGCAATACACCCATCAAGGGGGCATTTGGTAAGGTAATTCATATCCTTCCTACTATTATTCTTTGGGGCATTTGGAAAGGAAGGTGTAGCTTTTTACATGATGGGGACATTGGATCTAATCAAGTTATTAAGGGCATTACTACTGATCTGAATTATATCTGTCAGAATATGAAACTTATACAGAAGTATGTAGAGGAAAGTATTCTTATCGGCTCAGGTCTTCTTAAACAACTTGCTCCTAAGCCTCAAAAAACAGCTATAGCAGTCATGTGGCAAGCTCCATCTCAATCTTGTTACAAATTTAATACTGATGGTTTCTCTCTTCAGAATCCTGGTCTTGCTGGAGGAGGATATTATTAGAGATGATCATGGTGATATTATTATTGCATGCAAGCAGGCTTATGGGATTGTAACAAACTTTGAAGCTGAATTGGAAGCTCTTAAAGATGGTTTAATTCAATGCATTGATCTGAAGCTGCAAAAAGTTGATATTGAATGTGATTCAAAGCAACTTGTTGATATGATACATGGATCTATTCAACCCCCTTGGAAGCATATTAATGACATCACTCAGTTGATTGATATGATTCAACAACAACATTACCATTTGAAACACATCTTTAGAGAGGGGAATATGGCTGCTGATCATTTGGCTAAGCTGGCAAGTGTTACACAGCAGTCCAGCATTATAAGGAGAGGAGAGGAAGATAGAAAGCTCAGAAGCATTCTTCAAGAGGATAGGATGCAAATGCCACACATAAGATATCGATGATGGAGTTGTTTTTACAAATACTTTTCTCCCTTGGAAGCACCTTTCAGTATTTTTCTGAAAGGTGCAAACCAGGTTGTATCTACACTTTTTCCTTTTTCTTCAGTGCTCTGCATCTGCTTTATATGAGCAGTTCATGTGTGGTTGCTATTGTCTGTGGCAGATCCTGCTTAATCACTGTTTTTGGACAGCTTGAGAACTATGAGACTCCAAGATTGCAATGGTTCATAGCTTGGAGGATGCTAGCTAAGGGGAGAAGCATAAATAGGCAATCAAAAATCTTGAAGGGCTTCAATGTTTCATTGTAATAGGATGATTTGGATTGTATTTCTTTGGTTTTTTTCATTGTAATTTCCTAAGTTGTGATGGGAATGCCAATGTGTGAGGCCTACACTCTTTCCCTGGCACCCGATTTTTCCCACATCGGGTTTTTCGGACTCAGGGTTTTAAGGAGGTGGGGTAGCACATTGATGAAAATCCTTAGTAGGGAGGAGGCCATGGATGGCAAAAACTTGTAATCGTTTCTGTTTTTAATAAAAATTACAGGTTTTCAAATATATATATATATATATATATATATAGATTCGGATAAACATCAAAATATACTGGTCAATGTGACTTGACTGAATTATTCCCATTAGAGATTTTTTCCAATCTAAATTTCTACCTAATATTAATATTCTTGATTCTTTGACAATGAATGTTAAAACGCATGGATATAATTATACTCCTGGATCAGAGATAATATGTATTTGTTATAGAATTTATTATAAGCCTTTACACACTTTGAATCCTATGTGTAAAATCAAAGATAAACCTTTGAATGAGACTATTCTAATTGAAACAAATTTTAGCAAGTCTAATATTACGACTAGAAGATCAATTAAATGGGAGGAAATTCCTCTACCAGATAATTGGCAAATTGCCAACAATCAGACTCCAAAACTCTATTATATGTCAGGATGTGACTAATATAGTCCGAGTTGAGATGGAAATATTTCTATCATAATGAATTCACAATTGGAAAATATTCCAAGGAATTTAATATCAAGATCAACATCTATGAGATCTTTTATTTCTCCTTTTGAAAATATTCAAATACCACTGGAACCCAATAGGGCTTCTACTTCTCAATTACGAGAAACTTATATTAAGAATTTATCTTTAGATAAAAATAATATAGTTAGAGGAAAAGGAATGGAAGATCCAGATCTAACTGAATCAGAAATGGATTATAATATTTAATGGATTTTACACCAAAAATTGATTTTAGTCCAGGTTCTCTAGCTAGAAATACAATTAAAAATGAATTTAAATTGCAAAAATGGAATCCATTTAGAGATTGGTTTTTTGATAATATTTCAAGTGAAGATAGAATTTACTATCAAGACGAATTTTATAAATTTCTTGAAAAAGAAAATAAAATAATAACTTTTATTCCCTGGTTTATTTCAACATATGTTAAAGAATATTTATGTATTATTGAACGTGATTTTAAATTAGAAGGAGGAAAATTTATGAGAGGTACATATCCTCCACAACAAGTTTTTTCAATAGAGAAAAATGGTAAAATACTTAATTTTAATGCATTCTCCAAATTAATTGAGAATGATTCTTTAACATTTACACTTAAAGAATTAAATCAATTATTAGTTACTCAAAACTACACTAATTTATATCTAAATATTCTAGGTGAACAGATAGCAGTAATCTCTGAAAGAACAGATAGAATCTATTCTACTATAAATAAATCGATAAAAGAAAAAAATACAGAAATTAATGATATTGTCACTGCATCTCATCTTCAGCCTCCTCCTGATATTAAAAATTTTATTTTAAAACCCAAGGGAGACTTAGAAAAATTTATTGAAGAAAAATATAAAAATTTAAAAATAAATACTTTAGATCAAGATATATCTAATACTATTGGAACTGGTAGTCATAATGATACAGTTAAATTTGAATTAAATAGACTTAAAAAATGTGCTGATCGTCCTACTCAGCATAATTATTATTATAGAAGACCTTCCCCATAGATACTCTCCATGAGGAACAAGAATATATTATTAATAATAGTTATTCAGGAAAACATATTTATGAATGGAACCTTGATGGTTACGCTGATAAACAAATTTATAGTATGATACATAGAATGTTAATGTATAGTACTATATGCAAATCTTCAGGAAATACTGATAAAAATGTTGCAAAAATGATAATTGCAGGATTTACAGGTCAACTAAAAGGTTGGTGGGATAATTATCTAAGTTTAAATGACAAAGATCATATATTAAATACAGTTAAGCAAGAACAAAATGATATTATTGAAAATGTAGTTTATACTTTAGTTACTACAATTCTTGAACATTTTACAGGAAGAATTTCTGATAATTGTGAGAATATTCGTACTTTATTACAAAATCTTAGATGTAAAACATTAACAGATTTTCGTTGGTATAAAGATACTTTTTTAAATAGAGTTATGGAATTACCAGAAAGTAATAGCTCACATTGGAAATCCAAATTTATTGATGGGTTACCTTATTTATTTGCTGAAAAAGTTAGAAAAAAAATTTAAGAAAACATTTTCTTAATATCCCTTATGATGATTATACTTATGGAAAATTAATAGGTACAATTATTCAAGAAGGTTTAGCCCTTTGTAATGAAATAAAGCTAAATCAACAAATAAAACGACAAAATTTATCTGAGAAATCACAATTAGGAAGATTTTGTGATCAATTTGGTATGGATATGCCATCTTCTTCTAAAAAGTCTTTTAAAGATAAGTAGAAAGAAAAATCTTCTGATTCTTTTTACAAAGGAAAAAAGAAAAAGAAATTTTCAAAAAGAAAATTATATGAAAAATAATATAAGAAAAATAATAAAACTGATAAAACTTGTTTTAAATGTGGTAAGATTGGTCATTATGCTAATCGTTGTAAAATGAAGAAGAAAATAAATAATCGAGAATGAAGAATTAAAATTAACTCTTTCAAAAATACTTTTAATAGAGAATCAAAATCTTCTTACGAAACGAAAATTCAGAAAAATCTTCTGAGCATAATATAACAGAATTAATTAATGAATCTTTAACTTCTTCTGACACAGAAGCATGCTGTAATTCATGTATGCAAAATATTCAATGTATTAAACATGATAAAGAAGAAGGAGAATAATTTTATAAAATTCTTTCATAATTTAAAGATTTAGAAATAAATGTTTTATCAAATAACAATATTGTCGAGTTTCTTAAATTAGTTAAAGATCCTGAGCTTCGTTCTCAATTAATTGATAATATTCAAGCAATTCTATCATCCTCTAGTCTTGATGAATCTAAAGAAATAAAAAGTTCTCAAGAACCTTATTCTATGAATAATGTTATGAAAATGTTAAAAGAAAGACAAGCAGTAGAAAAACCAACCACAATGGTTGAACTTTTAAAAGAAATAACTTATCTAAAACAAGAAATAACAAAGTTAAAAAATACTAATAAAAATTTAAATGAAAGAATTTCACTTCTTGAATATCAAAAAATAAATTCTCATATAGAACAAAGTTCTAATTTACCAGATATACCATCAATATTAGAACAAGATAATTTCTTAAATAATTTAAGTATTATCTTTTCTCAAAAATGGTATGTAAAAATTAATTTACTCATAAATAATTCTTACAAACAAGAATTAATTGCTTTAATTGATAGTGGTGTGAGATATGAATGTTATACAAGAAGGATTAATTCTACACAATATTTTGAAAAAAAAACTACTATGACACTTAGTCATTACGGTGGTGAAAAACTTGATATAAAGTTTAAACTTCCTAAAGCATATATTTGTAAAAATAATGTTTGTATTCCTACAAGTTTTCTTTTGGTTAAAAATATTACTAATCAAGTTATACTTGGAACTCCATTTCTTGATAATATATATCCTTTAACTCATGTAAATGAAAAGGGGATAATAGGAAATTTCGAAGGTAGAGAAATAAAATTTGATTTTATTACTAAACCTATACCTAATATTCTTAATCAAATTAAAGATCTTATAGATCATAAGAATTTACATTTAAATTTTTTTAAAACAAGAAGTTAATATATTTTCTATTGAAGAAATGCTTTTAAATCCAAAGCTTAAAGAAAAAATAAATAATTTATTTCATAAATTTTCTGTTGAAATATTTAATGACCATCCTAATGCTTTTTGGAATAGAAAAAGACATATTGTTGAACTTCCTTATGAGGAAGATTTTGATGAAAGAAAAATTACCACAAAAGCTCGACCTTGTCAAATGAATTCAGAATATTTAGAACTTTGTAAAAAAGAAATTGATTCTCTTTTACAAAAAGGCTTAATAAAACCTTCTAAATCTTCTTGGTCATGTACTGCTTTTTATGTAAATAAAAACATTGAAATTGAAAGAGGTGTTCCTAGAATGGTTATAAATTATAAACCATTAAATAAAGTTTTAAAATGGATAAGATCTCTCATTCCTAATAAAAAAGATTTATTGGATAGACTTTATAATTCTATTATATTTTCTAAATTCGATTTAAAATCGGATATTAAGCGATTCAAATTTCGAAAAAGATCAATACAAGATGCGAACTTTTAATGTCCCTTTTGGACATTATGAATGGAAGTAATGCCTTTTGGATTAAAGAATGCTCTTCATCAATTTGAAAATTATGAATGATATTTTTATTCTTATAGTGAGTTTTTATAGTTTATATTGATGATATATTAGTATTCTCAAAAACTATTGAAAATCATTTTAAACATTTAGAAATTTTTAGGAAATTAGTTATACAAAATGGGTTAGTTATATCTAAACCTAAAATGTCTTTATTTCAAACAAAAATTAGATTTTTAGGACATAATATTGAGAAAGGAAATATTATTCCTATACAACGTAGTATTGAGTCTGCCTCAAAATTCCCAGATATTATTCTGGACAAAACCCAATTGCAAAGATTTTTAGGCAGTTTAAATTATGTTTCTGCTTATTATAAAGATTTAGCAAAAGATGTTGCTATACTATATGATAGATTAAAGAAATCACCAAAACCTTGGTCTGATCAGCATACTAAAGCTGTTCAAATTATTAAAACAAAAGTAGCTAATCTTCCTTGTCTAATGTTAGCTAATCCCTTATGGGATAAAATAATTGATACAGATGCTTCAGATATTGGTTTTGGAGGAATTTTAAAACAAATTTGTCCAAAGACAAAACAAGATTATCTTGTTAGATTTCATTCTGGTAAATGGAATACTAGTCAAAAAAATTATTCTGCAGTAGCAAAAGAAATTTTAGCTATTGTTAAATGTGTTTTAAAATTTCAAAATGACTTATACAATAAGAAATTTCTTATTTATACAGATTGTCAATCTGCAAAATTTATGTTTAATAAAGATTTTAAGCATGATGTTTCTAAAAAATGTTTGCAAGATGGCAAGCACATTTAGCCCTTTTGATTTTGATATTCTTCATATATGAAGGTGAAGATAATAGTCTTCCTGATTTTCTAACTCGTGAATTTTTACAGGAATGACATCTCGAGGAAGAGGGATTTTTAATCCCTATCGTGGTCGAGGTGGACGAGGAAATATCCTTGTTCAACATGGAAATAGAACACTTATTTCAGATAATATATCTGAATCTTCACAAAGTCAGAATAATAATTCTGATAAGCTTTACCAGGAATTTCTAGAGTATAAGAAAATGAAGAATGGGAAAGGCAAAGTTACTGAGGATATACCCTCATATGCAAATATTGTAACATCTGAAGAAGAAGATATAACTTCTTATCAAGAAAATGAAGATCAAGGAATTATATTTCTAATTGAATATGATGATTTGAAAAAGAAAAATGACCCATGGTCATTAATGGAAAAATATTTGGATAATAATTCTTTTCCGGCAACTGCATATAAGCAGAGATCTTATTATGAAAATTTATTAAAAGCCTCTGAATGTGAAATTACACATTTCATGGCAAATGATCAGAAAGAATATACTTTCAGTAAGATTATCATAAAGAGAATTTATCTTCCAAATGAATGGGGAATATCTTTATTCAAAGAAAAAGAATATCTTTTTCAAGAGAAAAATATATCCATTAAATACAATTATTGGGATTATATCCACGCATTTACTAATGTATTCTTATATGAAAATAGTAAACAAAAACATACTTGGTTTATTAAAGTATGTCCAGAAGTATATAAGCATTTGGAATATATACCAAATTGGTTTCAGCAATGGTGGTTGTTGCATGGACCTTCCATCAAAATTCTTCCAGAAGAATTCAGAGAATTATATTCTCATTGGGTGGATGTTTCCCAAAAAATATCTGAATTAAGTAATCAGGGAAATTTAATAAATTGTTCTGGTTCTTTATATTTCTTTTTAGAATTTTCGATTCCATGGATTTTAAATGGACACCAGTTGTAGACATTACTACAGAAAATTTACCATGTATAAAGAGAAAATATTTCTCAAAATTCTGGACAAAATTATCAAAAAATGATCCTCAGACAGGACAAATATTTGGTGAAGAGCTTCTTCAAGAAATCAAGACGAAAATTAGTTATTTGGAAGAATTCGAAGATGAAAAACTGGATACTGGTTGTGTTCAAAGTCCTTTCTAGAATATTTCAGGAAAATTAAAAGTCAAAGGAATTATTTCCAATAAAGAAATCTTGCAGTGTTACATGTCCGAAATAAAGAAGGATTTACTAAAGAATTTTGGTCACAAACTGGATGATTCAAAATCAGATATATCAATGACCTCTTCTACAAATATGGCAGAAGAATCACAAGACCCAAAAGAAGAAATTGATGATATTCAAAAATTTATAAAACAGCTTGAAGGAATTGACAACAATTGAAACAAGGGTAAAATTATGACATCAAGAAGAACAATTGAGAGCTAATACTGTTTATAAACAGTAATAATGTCGGCCAGCACTATTCATGAACAGTAAATTACTGGGAAATTATTTCTTGTTCCCTACTCCACATCAAGATGAAATTGGCGCCCCATCTATCTATTTAAGGGGAGTAATGTCAAATCTTTTGTATCGTAATACTTATTACTTATATACAATAAAAGAGTGTTTCTTGCGAGAGTTTTGGGAAGAGGAAAAGGTGATCCAGCAGTCGACTTTTTCAGCTGGTAGCTGTCCTTTGAGGATTCCGGCAGTTGTTCGTGTGGATTACCGCTAAATGCCGGATACTTGGACGGCTCAGTGCTTGGACCATCAACTGTAGATAAAGCGATGATCCAATTGGATCAATCCGGTATGAATCTTTATCTATTCTCTTATTGTGCACTCTTTCAAGGATTCCGGTGGTTGTTCGTGTGTATTATCATTAGAGGTCAGACAGTTGGATGACTAGGTTCTTGGACCATCAACCGTTAGATAAAGCGACGATTTAATTGGATCAATCGGGTATGAATCTTTATCTATTCTCTTGTTGTTTATTGTTTAAATGAAGTCAATCTTGATCAAAAGGAAATCAAATTTTGTTATATATCGTGCGTACTTGGCATGATTTTCTAACATGGGTTACATGGCACGATATTGGTCAAAAGGAAATCAAATTTTGTTCACCGCTGCGCCTACATGTCATGATTTTCTAACATAGGTCACTTGGCACACAATGCATATAAATGGCATTATAAGAAGAACAAAGAGGCCCAACACATACACAATACATGGTTGGCTCTGATATTATATTTAACATATAAGCCCAAACTAATATTAAAGGAGGAGACTCATCCCAAAACATAGTTTGTGAGTAAGAGAAGTCAATTTCTTAATATGGATGGTGAAACAATCACAACTGTCCAATGTGGGACACTTTAATAAAACTTGTGAAAACGGATTGTTGGATTGATGGGAAATGACAATATAGTTGGGAACATAGTTATCAGACCCGGCCCGGTCATTGACCCGGGAAAGACACCGGGTCACCGGGTCAGTGGTTCAACCGGTGGGTCAGTGGTTCAACCGGTGGGTCACATCATATACATAAAAAATATAATTGAATATTCAAAACATAAAGATAAAATAAAATATGACAATCATAATTATTTTCAAAATATTCCAACAAACACAATTACAAATTAGACAACGTAAAATACTCAAATGATTATCTGTTGTTCAAGTTAAAGCCCAAATAATTAGTTTTTTCTTTTGGTAAGTATTGTAACTAATGCTACAATTTCATACATTCCAACGAGAAACACAGCAATACATTCATTCCATAATGAAAACAAGTTCATTATCTTCACTTCAAGTTTTCGACCATAAAAAAAGTACAAATACCCCTAAATACCAATAATTATTTCCTATAAAACAAAAAAGAATACATACTGCTACTTGATTTTTTTTTTGGTTAGAGATCTGCTCGATTTTTTTTTTTTTTTTTTGAAAAAATTTGCTCGATGTTTTGAGATTTATACTATTTAGAACTGAAGCCTTTTTTTTAGAACCGGCTGAAAGTGAATGAAATCCGGATGACAACGGACCGACCACCGGGTCGACCGGTCCGACCACCGGGTCGACCGGGCCAGAACGGTTCACTTGCTTAAACGGTCGAAGGCTTGACCCGGCCCGGGTTTGGGACCGGGTCACCGGGTCGACCGGTTCGACCGCCGGGCCGGGCCGGGTCTGATAACTATGGTTGGGAATAATGTAAATTACAAACAATTTGCAAAACAGTGGTATTACTAAATACGATCCAAAGCAAAACAGTGGTACTACTTGTTAAAACACAGATGCGTAAACTTGCTCTCCAAGAAAGATTAAACAGAAGCAGTCTAACAATAAATAATGGCAGAAATTAATAATACACAGAAACAAAGAAAACATAGTGATTTTACGTGGTTTCCAGCATTGTGCTGACAACTCCACAGACAGAAAATGAGATATTTTACAATGCATAAAGTTACATAATTTTCACACACTTTACATTAATTACAACACTAGTATTTATATGCGCAATTCCCTAAACCCTAGCCGTAATACGATCTTTGTCGAAACTGTCATAAATACCCCATATGTGGACCCCAGTTCCAACTGTCTCCACCACATGAAAACTCAGCTCAACTGACTTTCTCAGACTTGTAGTCAAACACACCAGATTGAAGAACTCAGCAATATTCATAAACTCAGCAGACTCAGAAGAACAGAAAGACCTCAGCTGACTTCCACAGACATGAACACTTTACTCAACTGGCCATCACTCAGCTGACTAACAGATAAGTTCCACCGGATTTGGAGATCAAGTCACACTTTGACATTACTAAATACGATCCATGTCACAAGCTACAAGAACATTATCGAACATCAAAATGAGGAAAAAGTCTATCGCTGGACAAGAGAAGAGCAGGCAAGGTCATGCTTTGATAACAATTGAGCTGCGACATCCCCTGCTAGTCTCACAAAGGTGAAAGATATCAACTTAAAAAGACTAAATAGTTCCCTACATGCTTCTAGAATACCCCCAACCTCAGAAAGATCATCATATTTGTTTAGCTGTTGAATAATCAGGGGTGAGTCTCCTTCAAAAGTGATCTTTCGATATCCATAAGAGATAGCAAGATTAATAGCATGGTAGATCGCTCACGATTCTCCTATAGAGCAATATACGCCGACGAAGTGGCAGACGCAAGATCTCGGATAAGGAGGGCAATTAAAATTTTGAAGAGACAAATCAAAAAAATTAGGAAGGGGTAGGGGGGACAAACAAAATATTTTGTACATATTTTAGTACACTACAAGAAAAACAGGGTTTGGAGGCACTCAAAAACGCCTCGAAAGCTGATATAGAGGCGTTTTTCTGTTTTGTGGCACTTACAAAATTACTGTCGATGTCACTATACGTAAAACGCCTAAACAGGGACAGAGTCAATACACTGAAAAGCGCCTCAACAGGGACCGAGTCAATACACTGAAAAGCGCCTCAACAGGGACCGAATCAATACATTCAAAAGCGACCTAACAGCTCTAAAATGCATACATTCAAAAACGACCAAACAGGCCTCAAATTCATACATTCAAAAACGCCTCAACAGGCCTCAAATTCATACATTGAATAGTGCATTAACAGGTGCACACATCATGCATTGGAAATCGCTTCCACAGCATCAAAGCAGCCACCCTGAAATAATGACCACCTATTCAGCTATATAAATGTAATTGATCATTAATATCTAGATATAGAAATCCTACTTATAATTAAATATAGCACCATCACCATGATTAAAGGGACATATACCACCTTCACTGCAAGTTTTACGATTCTAGTGACATGCTTTAATATGTGAATAAAAAAAGTTCTTTAGTTAGCAAATTCTATGTTGGTTGTTTGACACGTGTGTCACTTTGGACTGAAACTAAACGAGGGGCTATAATGTTAAAAAATGAAACATTGGGGATGGAAGTGTGACTTTGTAAAACAAAAGGGACTAAAAATGTTATCCCAAAACATGTGCAACAGTAAAATTCTAAAATACAAAATGTTGAAAAGTCAGCATATACCTGGATCATCCAGGGATGGTCTCTAGGGTTATTTCCTGGCCAAGGAGTTCCATCTTGCATTGTCCAACCTTCATTGAATGCAGTTACATATATTCTGGAAATAATTATAGTAGTCACTTGTCCATGAGCAACAGAGCCTTTAACACCTCCTTTACCATTCAACCTAAAACAAAATATTCAAGAACCAATTCAGTTACAAAAACATTCTATAAAAAAAAATTCAAAAACATTTTATCCAATTGCAAGTAATACCACCGATAGATGATGATGTCCTATGCCCGTAAACAATAATAAAAAGTTACTCATTCACCTTTTTTCATGGATGAAAGTTTGCCAGCACAATATCGAGTATCGGAGCTCAACACACCTGTTAGATTAACATCCTTCATTTAGCACTCCCTGTACAAGATTTGCAAGCAGCAGGGGTTCTTCGAGCTACAGATCTACATAGAAAACAAATTAAGATTTCAACAAAAGATTCCTTGCAAACATATTCCCTCCCCCTTTCTTTCACAGGTAAATGGAGCCTTCAGTATGACATAAAATTCAGTTAGTGCAAAACTGAAAAGATACACAAAAATATAAATGTTTCAAAACTAGGAAGGCACATAAATTAAATAATATCCACCTAGATTCTGTAGGAAAACCAAACCTTGCGAACTTTTATGAGCTTCTTTTCAAGCTCAGCTTTATACGAATCCCTCCACTTGAAGAATCCCTTGGTATTGCTTTGCATTCACATAAATAGGCTACTGTGCCACACTAAAATGCAAAGGCATCCTTGCAAGCAGCAGTTGAGGATGTACCTGTTCAACACAAGTTTTCCACATAAAGCATTCCAACGTTACAAGGGAAAGAAGGGGAAAAAAAATCAGGAAATGCACACGCACGCACGTGTCAAATACATATAGAATCTCACTCACCAAAGGCTGTCCAAATGTAACAGTAGTCTGATCACATAGTCTAGCTGGGTCATCGTCTTCTTCATCATTCACTTTACTGTCAGAAATTCTAAATAAACAGAACAAGAAAAGGTTTATCAAAAGTTGCTGCCACCTGAAAATTTGAATTAAAGAAACATGATCAAACTGCCCAGCAAAATTAATCATATGGAAAAAGGCATTCCTATCAGGGGTATCTGTTCCTTCTAACTGCTAGTCAAAACTAATTTCAAGCTTCCATACAAGATTATAGAGAATACAAAGACACAACTAAAACAACTTCTATGTTAAACTTAAACGAGACAACAAAACTTGAAAGTGACATTGCATTAAACACACCATGAATCAAGACAGCCAGCCTAAACCAAAGTACATACTAAAATGCTGCACCCTCTGCAATGAAAGTTGCAAGACCAACTGCAATCAAACAGAAAAGGTAAGGCCCTTTTATCCTGCTAACATATATGTACAGTCTATTATTGTCCTTGAATAAGTGCTGCATCCAGGAAGAAAAAAAAATGTTCTTTATGAAGTTCAAAAAACCAAGGACACCTATTCATTTTATCCCCATTTTAAGGTTTCACTAACAGGTTCCTCCGATATCACAATAAGGATACAAAAAGGATAATGCAACATTTCATGAGTTACAATTTTGGCCTAGGCATGTATCCTAAGTATCCTAAGTTTCAGAAAAAAAAAACTCTCAAATAAGATTATCAAAAACAGTTTAAAAATACTCACGATTCAAGTATGTCAGTGCTGCAATGAAGCAGATATTGAAGAGAACCGAAAACCCGAAAAGCGTAGCTATGCATACCCAATACATATATTCATCAAGAAACATTCCTCTAGATTTTAGAACTTTTCCAATAGTAGGCTCTGCAAATCTTGGATCAATGTTTGGCTGTAAAAAAGTCAAGATTTTTTAAGTTAAAATTGATTATGGAAGCAGAATTTGGTAAAATAGTTTGAACGAACACAGTAAAAGAAAGGGCTTACAGTACTCCATCTTTTATCCAAGAACTCATTCATGGCTATTGCATTCTGCCCATACATCATAGGAGATATGTATCATCCCCTACGAACATAAGTAACTTACTCTAATTAGTTCTTTCCTAGCAACTTACTTAAATGCAGTATGCTACCTAACGTGATTCATGTCTAATGCATGGATTATGATTTATGAATGCAAAGTGAAATGCAATCTGCCTAACATGAAATCTTCGATGGGATGCAGAATATTCAAAATCAGATTTTCCAGCAAGTCAAAGATAAGGTCAGCGGCGGTATACGTATACCGGATGTAACAGATGGACACTCTCTATATAAAATTGTGACATTATCAATCCGGTACTGTCGCGAGCTGCCACGGAAAATGCTTTCCCTCCTCGCAAGGCATCCTCAAAAACATTTTCCGAGATTATACAAAACCATGTTCCTACACAAGAATGATACAATAAATAGGCTAAACAAAAACACTTGAGCCTTATATCAACAAACAGATTGAAGCTACAAAACCTCAGTATCATGATACCTTGTATTAACGAGGTGGCCTTTGCAGTAGGACCAAATTTGACAGCATGCAGGAGCATTTTTTTATACAAAAAAGAGCTTTACCCGATTTTAGCATAGATGATTCCCCGCAGTCTAGTGGATATA
Source organism: Gentiana macrophylla (assembly GCA_026214975.1). NCBI lineage: Eukaryota > Viridiplantae > Streptophyta > Magnoliopsida > Gentianales > Gentianaceae > Gentiana > Gentiana macrophylla. The sequence goes on along the minus strand of CM047812.1, from coordinate 11,196,258 downwards.
TAAGCAGCTAACACGAAAATTAACAAAGGGATCAAATAGATTCTGGATAAGTATGCATTGTCAAAGATACGTGTTTTAATTTCATGTCAATTACTTATCAAAGTATAGGAGAAAAATATCCATCTATGATAAAATGAATCATACTTTGAGTAGTATTTCTCTGCTGCTCCCATGGCTAGCAATCTTACTCCGTGTTGAGCAATAATGTAAATTTACACTACTTATAACCAAACTTGGTAAGTAACCCCATTAATATGGATATGCACATTAATATGAGACATGCCATAATGTACATCAACGAGAAATATGTCCGTAAGACGTAAAGAAAAGAAGAACATTCAGATGGCATGCCTGATGGTCAAACGGACAGGATAAATATGTCAACTCCATCTTACACGGCCTCCACAACAGACATTTCCATATTAAAATGAGTCATAATTCAATTGAGTTGATCATCTAAAACCTTACAAAACAAGTCATCGATTATATATAAACAGTGCTGCTCAACTGCAACCACAACTTCTAACATTTAACCTCTAAAGCATACATGGCATTGTATAAAATAATCCTGAATCTGCAAGATTGCATAGTTGATTCTTGCTCAAAGAATAATATTTAATCACAGGTTGTACTGTATCTTGAGCAACATGCCAAATCCAGACTACTTTTTTTCCCTTACAACTTTCAATACATAAGAGAGTAAGATCAGTTAAAATCTATGCCTTACTCCAAGAGCCATACCACTTGCATTTATTCACTATCACTTGTATATGATAATTTCCTTCTGCTGTTGAGGCAGTAAAACTGCAAATTTTCACCATACTCAAAGAGTTAAAAAATACAGATTTAAAACATGGAAATCTTCAAAATAAACATAGTTTTAGGCATCTTTTTACCATCCTTTTCCAAGTGTGAAAGATCATTACTCTTTGATTTGTTGTCAGAATATACATATCACTCCATTTTAAATATAGTTGCACTTAAATCTCCATCTTTAGACCTAGATTCCCAAGAATCAGCAATAAACATGCCAGAGATTTTGTGTATTTCACAGGAAAATTGCTTTGAACAGCATAAGACTTTTGAGTGCTTAGCTTCTACCAGGATATTCTCACAAGGCTTTCGGTACACAAGGGGGATTCAACAATTTCATCAACAAGGATCTCAATACCATTGGGATCAGCAGACACTAAAGGCAAAAGATCAAATTTAGATATATTTTTGTTACCTTCAAACAGCTTCAATAATGGAGTAAAAGCGGGTTAATCAGCTTCATTAGGTCTCATATCAACAATTCTTGAACAACAGTCGCTCTAACTCCTTCAAACTAGGAACCAGGTCACTGAGTTTGAGAGATTGATGCAATTCGTCAAACAGGTTATGTGCGTCATCTATGTTCTGGTCCTCCAAACATCCAAAGCGGAATCAAGGTTTTTTCTTTAACGCAAACCAGAACACGAAATCTTATTCAGCAATCTTTCGCCATCGTACACCGCTTAAATCAGCCGAATGTATGTAGCGATTCCTGATCGAGATGAAATATTGATTAGTGAGATGAAATCGATGAGGGGATGGGGAGAGGGAAGGAGACAGGATTTTCATAAGAAAAGAGCCGAAGTAAGGCAATCGACGAAAGATTTTGAGCTATAGGTGGCCTAGGGCAAAATTTCGAGCCACATTTGAACGAGAGCGAGAGCTGGAGCGGAAGTGAAACAAGGGCTCTCGACTCGGTATTGTTGTATAGTTCTGTGCAATTAGAAAATAACAAAAAAAAGAAAAAAATCATTTTGCGGTTATCTTATTTTAATGAACCAAGTTACAACATTTCAAAACGTCTCATCAGAGTCAAAAAATATTAATAACTTAATTTTACTTCATGCTGTAAACACATTTTCTGGACCAACGCCTTTATAGACTCTTTTAAGCCACATTTTTTGAAAAGTGTATTTATATGTGTGTTTCTATATCCATTTTTTATTGTAGTGGTAATTTTTTTCAAATCAAAATGGCGGAATTGTCTCCTTTTGGACAGACATAGGTCGTCGTCATTTGTCTGAGCCAAGAATGAAGGAGAGAGAATCCAGTGATGAACCATTGGTGTCCTTAAATAAATCACCAATGGCTAAGTTATTATTATATATTAAATGAGGAATCCCACATCATTTTCATCGAGCAATAGATTTAAAATTTCAGAAACAATGGTAAATCTCAAATTCTTCCATTTCTTTGAATAGGGGTAACAAATTCATTTAAGAGTAAACAAAGGAGAAAATTAATTTCATAAAGGAGAACTAATACTCCGAATGGAAGAGCAAAGACTACTCCACAAAGGGAGTAGAAAGTCTACAAAAGGACACAAAACAACACATTTATTACTATAAAAAAAGTGGGGAAATTTTTTTTCTCCCACCGATTAAAGTCCGATGAACTATCCCCATCCATCCGCAGGAAAACATATCACTTGTTCCAGATTGAATTGTGATTGGCTTGAAGTACGTACGTACTTTAAGAAACAATATGCTGACTTCGGTACTTAACTATATAAAGTCCTCCTCCTCGGAGGACACATCCGACTCATCCTCATCATTAGATTCCTCAGAGGATACATTCGACTCCTCGTCGCCGTCGTCATTCTTGGGTAGAAGAGATTTAAGTTCGACGCCATCCCCTGGGAAATTCAAATAAGGATTAAAGCAAGTATCTATAGGTAGTGATGGGACAATTTTTCCACCCTTCTGAAACCGCCTGTTACACGTGCACAGAATGCCATCTTCTTCGTTATTTTCGTTACAATCATCGTCTACAAGGCATTCACTGATTGCACGACAAGCATCCTTGGGGAACACTATAGTCAAATGGCGGAGTTGTGTTTGGGTTTTTGTAGTCGTCTTCTCATCATTTTTAGCTGCAAACACTTAAATCCCGGAAATATAAGAATAAAATATATCAGTTTATGAAGGAAAAACAAATTAGCAAAAAAATTCTTTAAACAATGAATATATATGACAATTATGAACAAACATATGTGGGTACGTGTATGTGCAAATTAAATATACCGAACCCTAGGAGATCGTTCGGGTTCGGATTCGGGTTCGGGGGAGTGATAAAGAATAAAGTGATGTATTCATACCTGTAGATTCTCCTTGTAAGACCATTGCAGCAACTACACAAATGTACAGTTTTTTATATCAATTTTTTTCCAGAAAAATTGACAAACAATTTATATCATGCTATGATATTGCATGGTAGTAAAAAGGATACAAAAATATATAATATATTTTATACTAAAAAGAGCCAAACTAACCCATCACCATGGAGATAATCAGAATGAAATAAGTAGACATAGTCATTTACAATCTCTGTAAATCACAATTTCTAGCTGCTCAATGTTTTCTTTTGGTGTGTTTTCATTTATTGTCTTGAAAGTTAATTTATAGTGGTAAGAGGAAGCCGTTCATGATTATTCTACATTAAGAAGGGTGTATAACTGAGACAATTAAATAAAACAAAACAAGAATCGTATATGAAAAATATAAAGAATAAAATAAATTTACTTTGTAATTCATTACAAAAGGACTCACTGGATCTTTACTGTATGAATGAGAGTAAAAATGTGTAAATATAATTCAGGTCACCTAGTATAACTATTTAAAACGGTTGTAGGATAAAATTTACACCGCCTCCGACCCTAACGATAAGTCATTTTAGAGTCTTAATATGGATTCATATATAAAGTGGTTTATTGATATTAATTCTCTAATACGATATATCAAGTTTTTAATCTTATATTTCATATTAGAAATTAAGTAATATAAACAAAAAGAATGATAGATACGACCAGATGATTAAGATAGATTATAATTAATTTATTGCAGAATTAAAGTCAATATAAGTTAATAATGCATTCATTTTAATTAATTATTACAAAACAGTTAATATTTAAACCAATTAATCAAGTTATTTTGGATTTATGGAAATTAGTTCAAATAAGAACACCAACAATCTTCATAACAGTTTCATATGACTGGATTACTAAACAGATTGCTGATTTTGAATTAAATGAAAGCCGCCTTACCTTGAATCATATAACAATAATAATATAGTAAATTTGTTTGCCGCTTTTGAATCTATATAAGCCAGTTTATTTTGAATCACAATTGATTAATTTATATTATACCAAGCAAACTGCCGCCGTGTTTGAATCAAAGTGTCTTACCTTCTATTAAGAAAGGAAAGACCAGCGACGGAACTCGCCCATGGCTATGGCCCACGCCTCCTATTTGTTCAGGGCGGGAGGCGTGAACTCAGATTTGACCCGGGTATTAAATATCGTCGCTGAGATGCTCAATTGACTCCTTAACCTTGATAGGGTGGACGCAGCTCACCCGGTTTTTATTTTGGGTACACCAAAAAAACCTTATATAAACCAGTCAAACACAGTTAGTTGTTTAAATCCAGTCCACACGATCATATAAATGTAGTCTGTTAACTCACCTGACCACTAATTTCTGGCTCTGTCCCTGGGAAAGACGACGTGTTTAAGTTTAGAAAACGTATGACACGTATTGAAATAGGGAGTCTAGTATATACGGGAATTCTCTCATATTTCGTACTACGGTAAATTGATTAGTTGGCTTGGTTGGGATATCACATGCTTGAATGCAAGGGGTCTTACATAAATTTAATTGAACAGTGTGTTGAGAGCAAGTCCAATGAGTGCTATATTAAATCCATCACTGCGGGCGTTCACTGTCGAAAATTTAAGGAACAGAAGCGAAAAAAATATTTGCGCCGCCTTGCCGAAAAAAAAACGAACTAAAACATATATAAAAAAAATAAAACAAAAAAGCTGCGTGTGATAGTAATGGGTTTAGAAGAAAAAACACCTACTTATTTGGTTCCTAATCCTAGTGTCATGGGTTTAGAAGAAAAAACACCTACTTATTTGGTTCCTAATCCTAGTTTAAAAAAACAAAAATTATTGTAGGTTGCATGATTCGAAACCAAGTATCATGTCGATTATACTAAAGTGCAAACCATTAAGATAATACATTCATTGTTCATAAAATACACATATATATATATATATATATATATATATATATATATATATATATATATATAATATTAGAGTCGAAATTTCATGAAGTAGCCTTAAATTCATTGATTTTAAAAAAGCCTCAATATATATTTCTGCCCCCCATAGGGCGCCCCTGTCCATCACGTACCTATGTGTAATAGTAATTTTTTCAATTGAAATTTGATTTTTCTTCCTATTTTTTTCTAAATAAGGTAGTTGAAGAACATGTTAGCACTCTCATAAGCAAGCTTAAGTCGGATGGTTGTAGTTTTCTTATGCTTTAGACTATGATAGCAGTCTTTTCTCTCTTCATTCTGAGTTATGGCATGCATGTCATATGTTGTGTTTAGTCCAATTTGTTTTCATAATTTGAAGTTTTTGTTTCAAGGACGTTAATGGTAGTCTAGGATACACGGGTACAGATACATGAAAATGGGATTCGTAGATACGGGATTTTACAAAAATATAGAATGGATTGTAATTCATGAACTTGGGTAAGAACAGACTTGCAATCAATCATTTTGAAATCGAAATTGTTACCAATCAAGAATTTCTGATTGCTTGCTTCTTCGATTCGGTACTTGTTGTCCAGCGCCACACATAACTCTTTTGTTGTCTCGATTGTTCCTTGTCTATTTTATACTGAATCTTACAACGCATTCAGAATGTGTCCCCTACAAAAGAAATCGTCATCCTTTCGCTTTTGCTTTAGTTCCTGCAGTTCCTTCTTGCGTTGATCATGATCATTATTAATCTCTTCTGGATTTGGTGCAAGTTCATCACTCAAAAATACATGGCAATTTGATCGCTCTCAAGAAAAGCAAAACATTCTCTTGCCAACGAGTGAAATTGTGCCCATCAAAACGATCAAGGTCCCTCCATGAAAAAAAAAAATCAAAAAAAAAAAAAAAAACAATCAAGGCGAGCAAAGTATTGATTCATGACTTGAATTGAAGGTGCCATAGAGTCGTTCAATGTCAAATTAAATTCTTAAACGAAGATATCTCTTAAAACTGTTGGAAAAAATTAATCTTTAGAAAAAAAATCCAATAATGAACAATTGGTGTCCTTAAATCCAACAATTGGTGTCCTTAAATAATGGCAACCGATATGGCTAGGGAAAAAAAATTAATGCCAAAGCAAACCCATTTATTCATGGACAATGACAGAAATACCCTTGCCTTTATCTTTATAGAGAATACCCAACATTTCCAATGCCGCTCCACCCCACCTCCCCCGTTCTCCCACCGACTTAGACACTCCAAATCTCTGTATTCTATTCACCCTCCCCTCCTCCCTTCCACACACACCTATTGGCTGTGTGAATTTTCTTTTTTAAATGAATGAATAGTTCTTTGTTGTTCGGTTAATTTCTTCACATTTCAATATTTTAGAGAAAATTAGTTTGTGAGTGATAGATAAAGGGGTAGGTGGAAGAAGGGATAAGGCTGAGCAGTGATGGGAAGAAGCTACAATTTTCAAGAATGTGCAAATAAGGATATTTTTGTCATTCTTTTATGGGGTTGCCCTGGTGTTAATTTTTTAGCCTCGGCCATACCACTTGCCTTGAATAAATCACCATACACCAATATATGGTGAGTTATTATATTCTAAGCTTTGCATCAACATTACATGAATCAATCCCACATCATTTTCATCATCAAAAGATTTAAAATATCAGAAAACAATGGTAAATCTCAAATACTTCCATTTCTTTGTATAGGGGTAATAAACTCATTTTAGAGTAACAAAGGAGAATTTATACTTCAGATCGAAGAGCAAAAAATAAAATAAAATAATACGACTGTCAGGGTACGACCGCCTCCTTGTCGTCATTAGAGTCCTCGAAGGATACGCCCATCTCCTCGTCGTTCTGTGGTACAACTGAACTAAGATTGACGCCATACCCTGAATAATCCAAATAAGGATCAAAGCAAGAGTCTATAGGTAATGATGTGACAAATTTTTCACCCTCCATATAGTGCATGTTACACACGCACAGAATGTCATCATCTTCATCGTTATATTCCATACAATCTGCATCAAGAAGGCATTCCGTGCACTATAGTCAAATGGCAGAGTTGACTTTGGGTTTTTGTAGTCGTCGTCTCATCATTTTTAGCTGCAAACACTTGAATTTAAGAATAAATGTATCAGGTTATAAAGGAAAAAAACTAGCAAAAAATTTCTTAAAAGAATGAATATATATGATAATATGAACAAAAAATATGTGGGTGTATGTGCAATTTAAATATACCGAACACTAGGAGATCGATCGGATTCGGGTTCATACCGTTGGTTCTCCTTGTAAGAAGACATAAATTGGATAAGATGATAATATTTCACTTAATGATAGATTCTGCTAGTACACCAAATATAAGGGACGGTTACAACTAAGTGCCACATGGCATAATCACCATTTACACAAACACCCTCAGCAATAGTACTAAAAGACACATATACCCTTAGATAATTACTTAACACCCCCTCTCAAACTAAAGGTTGTAGGCATGACATTTAGTTTGCCCCTGAAGTGACTAAACTGAGAAACTGGGAGTGCTTTGGTGAAGAAATCTGCAAGCTGTGCTTCTGAGGGTATGTAGTTGATTTTAAGCTCTTTGTTGATGACTTTGTCTCTTATGAAATGCACATCTACTTCAATGTGCTTTGTTCTGGCATGGTACACCGGATTTTGTGCCAATGAGGCAGCTCCCAGACTGTCAGACCAAGCAACTGGTGTGCAAGACAGATTGAGTCTCATTTCTTTCAACAGCTCAACTGTCCAAGCTATTTCTGCACTCAGATTGGACAGAGATCTATACTCAGACTCTGTACTTGACCTGGAGACCACAGCTTGTTTCTTTGAACACCATGAAATCAAGGATGACCCCAGGAAAACACAGTATCCTATCACTGACTTCCTATCTGAGGGAAAACATGCCCAATCAAGATCGGAAAAGCCCCGCATTTTGTCGAGCCGCAGAGGAATAAAAGACAATAATCCAAAGTCCCTTTGACATATCTAAGACCTTTCTTCAAGGCAATCCAGTGGTCAACAGTTGGAGATTGCATAAATTGACTCAGATAATTAACCACATAGGTGAGGTCAGGCCTGGTGGAGGTCCAATATTGCAGTCCACCTATAGCACTCCTGTAGAGCAGTGGATTCTGCAAAAGTTCACCCTGATTTGGACTGAGATGATTTCCAATTGTCATAGGAATGTTACAGGGTTTGATGTTCTCTATATTTAATCTCTTCAACAGCTGCCCTGCATAATGTCTCTGGGACAACAACATACCAGTATCATCTCTAAAGGCTTGCATTCCCAGGAAGTGTGAGACTGGTCCTAAGTCTTTCAAGGCAAACTTGGAATTCAGAAGTTCAATAAATTGTTGAATAAGATCATCTGAGCTACCTGTCACCAATATATCATCAACATAGATTAAAACAAACTGTTAGTAATATCATCCGCAGCGGAAGCGATTTAAGGATCTAGATCTATAAATTACACGTAATAAAATAACTGGATCTACTCTACAAGGGGGTTGTAGAACATACCTCTTGGATCTCAAAATCCAAGTTGGAGAACCGCAATAGAAAGAATGAACGAAGGTGTGAAGAGCACCACGATCTTCCGTACGTGTGATCCAAGCAACTCCCGGTGGAAGGAAATTCACGTCTCGAATCCTTCCGATATGCTACCCGGAAAATCTCCAAGATTTTCCCCTTAATCTCCCCTTGGCCGAAAATTTTCTTCTTCCTCTCTAAGAGGGGAAGTCGAATTTTACCATGTGTGTAAGGCTTGGGAGAACTCTCTTTATATAGGAGAGTAAAACTTAGCCTCCAAGGATTTAATAATTAATACAAAATCAATTATAATAATCCTATTAAATAAAAGATAATCCCATAATATTCTAGAACAAATCTAGAATAATATTTATCTTTATTTCTTTCCATAAATATTTATCCAATAAATATTTTATGCATAATGTCTTATTAATACACAAGAAAATAATTTCGTGTTCCACAAAATAGGGCATGGGGCGAAATTTTACATATATTGACCTAGTCAATATTAATTTTGCCATAACACAATAATTGGGCCAAGATATGGAAAATGTCTTTTCCACATATTTAATTATTTAGCTCAACTAATTTAATAGTCCACTAAACAATTAATTCACATATCGTTTTAATAAAGTCCAACAAGAACTAAATTAATATTATTAGGATTCGACGTCCGAGAATAGCTATGCTTTATATTAGGGAGGCACGTCGGGGACCATGGACTAATAATCGTGCTCCGATAAATCAAATAAATAATTATCTTACGAACGAGAATAATTATATTCGATAAATCAATCACAGGAATATGCCACCATAATCCCGTGACTGCACTCCTCCGATTATGAGATTATATTTATCTCCTCACGAGAATAATAATAAGCGTCCATTGATATAATCATTACATATGGATTAATCCTCCATGATCGTTTCATTCTAAATCGGGAAGTTACCGTTAACCCTTTTCGTAACCTCTTATCCTTATTTACCATTAACCCCGAGTGATCAATTAATTCATACAACTCTTTGGTAGCTAATCGATTGTACTATGAACTCCATGGATCGATCGGTTTCTAGGAATAACAAATTAGGGATCTGTCTATCTACTTCCATAAATGGAAGGAATGGATTCGATATCCGTGATAACACGAGACTACTCACTCAATCCGATACAATGCCAAGATGGGGTAATTCGGACCACAGACTGAGTGTAATCCTTAACCGTCAAGTCAAACTTCATGCGATTCAAGCGGTTGGATCGTGATCACCTCGGGATTAAGATATATCCATAAATATGATCATCCATTGATTCGATAAGACTTCTCGATTACGGAATTATATCGTGAACTCTAATCAAATCGGTCCAAATTCTATATGATATATCTATCATATATAAATGCCCCACTAGGTTCTCTTAACCGAAAGTCCGGATAAGACAATCACACCAATTGTGTTGCAGGCGCATTAGTAGCACGTTAAATGAGAGACCCGATACTCTCGATTAACTTCACTACGGGCTAATTGTATTTTAAGTACATCTTCACTAACTCAATCCTCCCGTGTATATACCATACACTGAGTTAAGTGATTACATAAACGATATACTTTAGGGTTTTCTGTAGTGTAAATACTATTGTCACATCGGTGAATATGAGAATAATAAATATGAATAATAATGTCAATTCATTTATTAAATAAAACAATTACAAAAATTGTCTTTCGGGCATAACACCTAACACAAACATCATCTATTTTTTGGTTTGAATGATGAACATGGAGTTGTCTGCCTTGGATTGCGTGAACCCCACTCCAACATTTGGGACCTTAGAGCACCAAACCAGGCTCTAGGAGCTTGTTTTAGGCCATACAGAGCCTTATTCAATTTGCAGACAAACTGAGGTTTACTAGGATCTTTGAATCCTTCTGGTTGTGCCATAAAGATGTCTTCACTAATGGGGCCATTTAAAAAGGCATTGTTTATGTCAACTTGCCTATTGGACCATTTGAAGGTCACAGCCACTGATAGGACAACTCTGATTGTAGCAGCTTTAGCCACAGGACTAAAAGTGTCTGTATAATCAACTCCATAGGTCTGATGAAACCCATTGGCCACAAGTCTGGCCTTATGTTTCAGAATAGTACCATCTGGTCTGAGTTTCAACTTGAACACCCACCTGTTTCCTACAAGATGCTGCCCTGAAACAGGTGGCACTAAGGTCCAGGTGTGGTTTTGTTGGAGGGCTTTAAATTCTTCAACCATAGCTGCTTTCCATTCTGGACACTCCAAAGCATCAGACACTCTCACTGGTTCAGTAAGGTGAGGTGGAGTATTGGAATTAGTTATGGATGCATGATAGACTTTTGGTTTAAAGATCCCACTTTTGGATCTGGTTTGCATAGGATGACACACAGGATTTGGTGGTGTAGGAGTAGGGATGGAGAGATAGGGTCAGACTCAGACTCAGATTCTGGTTGTGAGTGAGGAATTTCAGGAGAAAATGAGGATGGAGAGCTGGCTGAGGACAATTGAGGGGTAGGTATGGGAGAATCATAGGCAGGACTAGCAAGATTACTATAGATAGGAATGGGTGAGCTAGCATTTAGAGGAGATTGAACTGGACTAACAAGCTGGGAGACCTGAAAGGAGGTGCCTGGAGGATCATAGGAATCCGTTTTGGTTAAGGGAACAGGCAAACAGAAGGCATCAGTAAGAGCAGGATCAAAAACAACATCTCTATGTTTACCCTGCAAGAACCCTTCCTTGAAGGGGAATTCTTTTTCATTAAAAACCACATCCCTACTTATGTAAATTCTCCCACCAGAGGCCAATCATCTATACCCTTTGTGATGAGTACTAAATCCCAAATTAACACATTTGGTGGAGTGGAAGGCAAACTTATGACTCTGATAGGGTCTAAGATTAGGATAACAACTGCATCCAAACACTTTGTACCTGGTATAATCAGGTTGGACATGGAACAGAGTTTGAGATGGGGTTAGGTTATTAAGAACATGAGTGGGCAAGTCATTGATGATTTGGACAGCTTGCTCAAAACTATCATACCAGAATTTTAGTGGCATAGTGTTGGGAACATTTTTATTATGTTTTGATGATGGCCATACTAGCTGTTATAGCAAGCCTGAAATAAGTTAGACTTCTCTGTATAAGTCTTTACTTAGAGTCTGACATATTGTATAAGTTAAGTCAGACAAGTATTGTACTAGTTGGTAGGACGGCAAAGTAAAGCAGAAATTCGGTAGAGTGAGGCCAGCCAAGCACCAGCAGAGAAGCAGTGAAGACTTAATGGTATGACTTATAACAAAGGAAGTCTGTGATGACCTTGGATAAGTCTAAGTATATTTCAAGTGATGAAATTCAATGTTCAAATATGGTGTACACTGATCTCACCTAAATCAATGATCAGTGAAGTACAAAGATTCTCCTTAAAACAGAAGAAATAAAGGAAACAGTGAATCGGCAGAGTAAACTAGCTTTCGGAAAAGTGAAGGCAAAAACAGTAAAGAAAGATCTAAATGGCAAAGTCAGATAGATCACTCGACCACTCAGAGAACGGAGAAGTAATCCTTAACAGAACAGAATTGAAATATGATGAAGATTCAGAGGATCATGCATTTAATGCACAATCAATGGAGGATCAATCAAGGACGGATTTTCTGCTATACATTTGAAGAAAAAATCTGATCACTAAAATCAAGGAGAATATAATTAAGGGGGAATCAAGAATAAAATCAAGGATTATTCCCCTCATAAATATAGCCAATGGACGTAATTTCAAATCAAGGATACCCAAGGCTATAAATAGAAGGCATTGACATACAGATAAAAACAACGATAAGAAAAAGAAAACTAAGCAGAAACTCTGTCAATTTGAAAAGCCTTCTCTCTGAACTTACAAGGATTTATCTAGAGAATCTTTGATATCAAAACTATAATTTCATATTCAGCACTGAGATTGATCAATCAAGTCTGTGAATCTAATTCACAATAAACTGAAGCAACTGAATCAGAAGTCATCTGAGAAGGAGTTGTGCTTGTGATAGCTGCTGAAGGATTTGATCTGAAGGAGCAGTGAAAGAGACTGAATCACTGAAGCTGTTGCAGTCAAGGAGTGATAGTCTTGTAGATTGTGAAGCTTTGGAAGGCAAGGACAATCATACTATTGTATCTGTGAAAACAATTGTGAATTCCTCCAATCATCACAGGAGAAGAGTGGATTAAGGGATTACACCACCCTGAACCACTATAAACCTTGTGTCAATTTACTTTCTGCAATTTACTTTACTGCATTCATTTAAATTGCCTACATTATAATCTATATCTGTAATTGTCCAAACTACTTTGAAACAACGTAGTAAGAAGGGACCTATCCACTGCCCAAAAAGCTTTTAAATACAAGAAAAGTTTTTGAAACTCCACTATAGTCATTCACCCCCCCTCTGACTATAGTTTTACCCTTCTCTGGGACCAACAATTGGTATCGGAGCAGTGTTCCTAGTATCGAACTGCCATTGAGATCTAATTTACAGTAACAAGGAGATCACATATTTTCAAAGTAGTTTTCAAATCTGAGTTTTCTATTCATTCACATATAAATCTCTTATTTGTACTTATGAATTCCTCAAACTTTATGTCAAAAGTACCTGTTTTCAATGTTAATAATTTTGATGAATATAAAATAAGAATATTGTCTCATCTTGCAGCAACTCATGAGGAGATGCTGGACGTAATCAATGATGGACCAATCATGATCATGACTGTGGTATCCACAGGAGCAGATCAAGGAAAGGAAATAGACAAACCCAAGAAAGATTGGACCAAGGATGACAGGAGAAGAGCAAATCTAGACTTTGTTGCAAAAGATATGATTTTGAAGACTTTAATGGTATGACTTATAACCAAGGAAGTCTGTGATTACCTTGGATAAGTCTAAGTATATTTCAAGTGATGAAATTCAATGTTCAAATATGGTGTACACTGATCTCACCCAAATCAATGATCAGTGAAGTACAAAGATTCTCCTTAAAACTGAAGAAATAAAGGAAACAGTGAATCGGCAGAGTAAACTAGCTTTCTGCAAAGTGAAGGCAAAAACAGTGAAGGAAAATCTAAACGGAAAAGTCAGATAGATCACTCGACCCCTCAGAGAACGGCGAAGTAATCCTTATCAAAACAGAATTGAAATATGATGAAGATTCAGAGGATCATGCATTTAATGCACAATCAATGGAGGATCAATCAAGGACGGATTTTCTGCTATACATTTGAAGGAAAAATCTGATCACTAAAATCAAGGAGAATATAATTAAGGGGGAATCAAGAATAAAATCAAGGATTATTCCCCTCATAAATACAGCCAACAGACGGAATTTCAAATCAAGGATACTCAAGGCTATAAATAGAAGGCATTGACAGACAGATAAAAACAACGATAAGAAAAAGAAAACTAAGCAGAAACTCTGTCAATTGAAAAGCCTTCTCTCTGAACTTACAAGGATTTATCTAGAGATCAACTCAGATATCATAACTACAATTTCATATTCAGCACTGAGATTGATCAATCAAGTCTGTGAATCTAATTCACAATAAACTGAAGCAACTGAATCAGAAGTCATCTGAGAAGGAGTTGTGCTTGTGATAGCTGCTGAAGGATTTGATCTGAAGAAGTAGTGAAAGAGCCTGAATCACTGAAGTTGTTGCAGTCAAGGAGTGATAGTCTTGTAAATTGTGAAGCTTGGGAAGTCAAGGACAATCATACTATTGTATCTGTGAAAACAATAGTGAATTCCTCCAATCATCACAGGAGAAGAGTGGATTAAGGGATTACACCACCCTGAACCACTATAAACCTTGTGTCAATTTACTTTCTGCAATTTACTTTACTGCATTCATTTAAATTGCCTAAATTATAATCTATATCTGTAATTGTCCAAACTACTTTGAAACAACGTAGTAAGAAGGGACTTATCCGCTGCCCAAAAGCTTTTAAATACAAGAAAAGTTTTTGAAACTCCACTATAGTCATTCACCCCCCCCCCTCTGACTATAGTTTTACCCTTCTCTGGGACCAACACATAGAGGCCTGTGCAAGTAGAGTGAGTCCCATCTCAACTATGTGCCTATGTTTCCTTTCTGCCCTCCCATGTTGACCACGTGCATGAGGACATGGGTGCCTAAATGCAATGCCATGTTGTTTCAAATATGACTCAAAAATCCTATATTTACCTCCCCAATCAGATTGGACACACTTTATAGTAGTTTTAAACTGATTTTCAACAAGTTGTTTGAAGGTGACAAAAGCAGACAATGCCTCTGATTTGTGTTTTAAGGGAAATATCCAGGTATACCTGGAGTGATCATCAATAAAGTGGATGTAATACTGATAACTAGAATTGGTGACAACATGAGCAGGACCCCACAAATCAGTATAGATAATATCCAAGACAGATTTAGCATGAAAAGAGGATTTAGAATAAGGCAACACATGCATTTTTCCAAATTTACAGGCTTCACAGAAATCAACATTATCATTTGAAAAAGGGACATTACAATGATCCAAAAAAGACTTCAAGACAGTTTGAGAAGAGTGTCCAAGCCTTTTATGCCAAATATTTAGATCTTTGCCAGAACTAGAAGAACAAACAAAGACAATACATGGATTATTAAAAAAAGAGTTGGAAGTCTTGGAGTGAAGGGAGGTCTTGGATGCAGCTTGAGCTCCTATGACTGGAATTTGATACAATCCATGCCTAAGAACTCCTATTTGCAGCAATTTCCTTGTGTCCTTGTCCTTAACATAAACACATTTATCATCAAACTCTATCACAACAGGATAATCATTAGTTAACTGTGAGACACTAACAAGGTTTTTTGTCATGCTAGGAACAAGAAGATAATTTTTCAAGTGTAAGGGTGTGCTATTAGTGGAAAGGACACAAGTTCCAGAATTAGAAATAGGGAGAAGCTCACCATTACCAACAACAAGATTGTCTGATCTAGTGTAGTCACCAGTCAGGTGAAGATTGTTGATGTCTGAGGTCACATGATTAGTTGCCCCACTGTCCATGTACCAAGAAGGGTCTGCAAGGGTTTGAGGTCCAACAATCATAGCTGAGGCTTTTTGTTTTGATCCATTACCAGCACTGAGGGGAACAAAGTCCAGTTCAAACCTGTGCCAACATGCTGTCACAATGTGTCCTGTTTTCCCACACAGTTGGCACACAGGTCTATTCCCATTGTTATTGTTTCTACCACCTCCTCTACCCCTATTGCTCCTGCCACCCCTGCCTCTACTATTTGAACCTTGTTGATTGGAGGGTCTTGGTCCAGGTGATGCAGGTCTTTGATTGAAGTTACTAGCAAATTGAGCAGAGGGACCATTCAGAAATTCACCAGTGGGGTTATTGAACCTTGCCAGCAGTCTCTCATTTATCAAAAGCTGGGACTGAACCTCTTGCCAAGTCATGGCACCAACCATAGCTGTTAAATTCACAATGGCAGCTTCATATTCTCTCTCAAGACCTCCTAGAGTAGCTAAAATCAGTTCAGACTTGGATATGGGGTAGCCTGCAGCAGCAAGATTGTCAGCATAGGATTTCATCTGTGAAAGGTAATCTGCCATAGACTTGGAACCCTTAGTAGCCCTAGTCAAAGCACTTTTGTATTCCAGCATTCGGGCTTCAGCTTGGCTGTTGAACAAGGTTTCAAGGGTTACCCATATTTCTCTAGCTGTGTTGCATCCAACCAGCTCCTGCAAGACTTGTTCTGTCATAGAACCCAGCAACCAACCAATTAAAAGTTGATCGGAGAGATTCCACTCTTCAGTAGTCTGTGGTCGTTGATATGGTGAAGGTGAAATCGAGAAGGGTGAGTGCAATCTGTTGGAATTTCCATCTCCAAGAATGTGCCCTTCCAATATATGACCTCGAATAATGGGCAACACAATGGATTTCCACAGAAGGTAATTGAATCTGTCTAGCTTCACACTACAGGTTTGACTCATATTACCAGTGAAGGGCTTTGGGGACAGGACAGAGGGATTCAAATTACCCAGATTTCCGGCAACCGGAGTTGGGGGTAAACCAGTAAAGGGAACAGTACTAAAGTTGCCAAAATTCATACCAGTAGATGGAGGATTTGCTTGCATGTAGCTGAAAGGCATGAAGGACCCAGTATTGAGACCGATCTGTGAAGCCAAGCTCGGAGAAATAGTGATTGGTGGAAAACCAGTGGAGAGTCCAACAGTGAGACTTGAGCTTCCAAGGACCGTGTTAGCTCCATCTGTAGTAAGATGAGTTCCTTCTCCGATGGATGATGCAGGAATTTGTGTAGTGACAGCAGCTCCGGTAGGCAGAGCAGCGGCTGCTACAGAGACAGCGGAAGTAGGAGCTCCGGTGGTCATTACGCCGGCATTACCAGACTCTGCTACCAAGACAGAAATTGGATAAGATGATAATATTTCACTTAATGATAGATTCTGCTAGTACACCAAATATAAGGGACGGTTACAACTAAGTGCCACATGGCATAATCATCATTTACACAAACACCCTCAGCAATAGTACTAAAAGACAAATATACCCTTAGATAATTACTTAACATAAGACCATTGCAGCAACTGCATAAATGTAAATTTTTTTTATATCAAATTTCTGTCATTAAAATTGACAATGATGTAAAAGAATTGTGAAATCACAATTTATATCATGCTATGAAATTGCATGGTAATAAAAAGGATGTGAAGCCCGTCCTGGATACCGTGTCCTTATCCGGAAAAGCCGTCCGACACGTATATATTAACTTTTTAAATCACAAAACTAATATATACGTATATACGTAAGCCTCGTAACAATTAATCAGAGTAAAGCGGAAAACTTAAAACTAAAGATAACTCGGAAAAGAATGTCAAACGACAAACAAAACGGATCACGAGTCTCAATCAACGTCTAAGAAAACTGAAGAGACAAAACAACGAAATAAATGTTGTTGACTTATTAAATCCCAAATAAAACTGAAAGGATACTAAAGTCTATCTCTCAAAAGGGTATAATAAAATGCAAAAATAAAAGTCCATGTCGTCATAACTCTTGAGCTCATACATCAGCTCCGTCAACTCCATCCTCATAATCGTACTCATCATCATCATCATGATAACCACATTCTCGTTGTGAGAACAATAGGGAAGAGGGGTTAAGTACAATTGTACTCGGTAAGGGGTTGAAGAAACGGTTACATGATATATATATATATACAAATATATAACACACAACAGGATAAGGTCTACAAACGCTACCATACAGGTTGTAATGAGATCACACTCACCCTCTACTAGATCACATAGTATATCCTCACGCACATACATTTGTTACATTAATACCAAAGGACATTATGCATGGTGAAGAATGCACCACGACATATCAAGCACCCCTCTAAGGGCACGGACTTAGGTTCCATGTGGAAGTTACACATTGTCCCTTGACACTGAAGTCAAGTGGAGCTGTAAGTGTCCCATGATTTAATATTAAAATGTGCCTTACCAACGATACCAATGTTTTAGCTTTTAGACGCACAAATATGTACTTTACGAGTTTACTTCTAACCACCCGGTTCATTCACATAAAATGCTTCCTAAGGACTTCTAGTCCTAGACATCTAGTTACACAACTTAGCATATTGTAAAAGGATCAATGACTACCAAGTCAATGTACCACAAAGCCTAAAAAATGCCTTCATGCGTCCCACCTTTGCCCTGCAGAGGGTCTCAATTGTGGTGCTGAGTCAAGGCTACAGAAGTCGAATTTAGACATTGTAAAGTATTATATAATGGCCCCAAAGGCATGCATAACAGGCACCAACACATTGCACATATCAAAAACATAAAAATGGGGTAAACAGTGAGTTTGGCGCAAGCTAAACCCCATTCCAGAACTGCTGTCCATTCTGCTCTTGCTTTAGCATGCACAACACCACTTGTGGCGTGCGCTAAAAGCATCATGATCTTTCTGTTTAATTTTAGCGTGCGCTAAAACCATGCTGATCAGAGACCGTTTGGTGCTCGCTAAACTTAAGCAGAATCATTCCACAAGTTTCTGGTGCGATTTGGCACATGCTAAAACGATCGGGAAACTTGAAAAATTGCCTGTTTCAACTCCGATTCAACACCTTTTCAATCCAATCGATCCCAACCTTATTCAATCAAAATAACCTGCATAATTCATCAGAAAAACAACATCAATACACCAAACAAACCGTTTTAAAAAACACCCATTACCTTCGCAATTCAAAATCATTTTGAAGGTGAAGCAAAAGCAAAATGTGTAGAATTCTTGAACCAAACACTTCTACGAGCAACCTACGATAATTAGGCATTTATACTAAGATTAGGAAACTTCCTAATTCACCAAAACTCTGATTTTCTCAAGAACGACAACGAATCTTGATTTTAGGGCTAGAAGGGAAAACTTACCGATTAGAAAATGATTGGTATGGAAATGATCATTTTCTCGCGGTGATCAATTTCTTCTACTGTCATCTGTACAAACGATCAACCGTTTAGCCTCACGATTGAGAATTCCATTCTCTCTTTCCAAGAACAGTGTGTCGCCCCTTTTTCTTCATTTTCAGAAATTTCAATGTAACTGACTTATGAGATTTTTTTATGGTATTATTTCCCTTAAATAGCCATAATTAAAAATCTTTAGTTACCCTAAAAAAATCTTTAGTTAAAATAATTAATGCGATTTAATTATATTTCTTTTTAGGTTAATATAAAATAGGAAGATAATTAGATAAATTCCCTTCTACAGTTATACCCTTCTTGGATTTTTTGGGTGTTACTTCCCTCCCCTCTTAAAAAAAGTCGTCCTCGAAACTGAACATACATAAGAGATGCTTGAAGTCTGGGAACTCGTCAACCATGTCGTCCTCTATCTCCCATGTTGCCTCTTCCAGTGTATGATTACTCCAATGAACCAACACTGGTTGCACATCTTCGCCCTTGACCTTCTTCACTTTCCGTTCCAAGATGAAAACTGGTCTTCTTTTTAGGTTTGGTTTTCTCAAACCATTTCAAGGTCAACGCTCGATTCCACATCAATGTCCATTAAGTACTTCTTTAGCATTGACACGTGAAAAACATTGTGAACTCTTGACAAGGATTCAAGCAACTCCAACCGGTAAGCTAAAGGTCCTACTTAAGCTAAAATCACAAAAATGGCCTACATATTTGGGACTTAACTTGCCTATTTTCCCAAACCGTCTCACTCCTCTCATCGGTGATGCTTTGAGGTACACTCTATCACCAACCTCAAACTCCAATGGTCTTCTTCTTACATATGCCCAACTCTTTTGTCGGTCTTGAGCCACTTTCAGATTTTGACGAACTACTTCAATCTTCTCTTTAGCCTGTTGAATCAACTTTAGCCCTGTAGTCTGTCTGTGCCCAACTTCATCCCAAAACACCGGTGTTCTGCACTTTCTTCCATACAAATCCTCAAACGGTGGCATCTTGATGCTTGCATGGTAACTATTATATTGTACGCAAACTCTGCCACTAGAAGGTACTCATCCCATGAGCCTCCTACTTCTAAGGCACATGGTCTCAACATGTCCTCAAGAGTCTGAATTGTCCATTCTGATTGCCCATCTGTCTGAGGGTGGAAAGCCATACTCAAATCCAACTTGGTCCCAAAATGTTTCTGAAGACTCAGCCATAATCTGGTAACAAACCGACTGTCCCTGTCTGAAACGATGGAAACTGGAACCACGTGAATTTTCACTATGTTGTTGATGTAGAGAGTAGTCAACCGATCAACAATCACCAAAATCTTATCATAACCTGTCTTGGTCCTCGGTAATCCGCAAATGAAATCCATAGTGATATTTTCCCATTTCCATTTGAGAATCTCCAAAGGCTTAAGCATCCTTGTCGGTCTCTTATGCTCTGTCTTTACCCGATGACCAAAGTCGGCTATCTCTACTTTCATAAAAGGCCACCAATAATACTTCTTCAACTCTCTGTAAATATTAGTTGCCCCTGGATGAACAACAAAAGCTATCTTGTGAGCTTCCCTCAACACTGTCTTCTTCAAATCTCCAACATATGGAACACAAAGACGATTCTGATACCAAACATTTCCAACCACATCTAACTCACAACTGATGGCCAAAACCTAGGTGTCCAATCTAACCGGCAGTGTACCGGGTCGATTGTAGTCTAGTACGGTGGTTCAAGGTCGAATCTACGGGGAATTTACTTGTGAGGTTAACCACTTAATAGTTTATATTAATTCGATCTAGGTCACTATTTGCAAGATGGTAATAGAACGCATAAATAAAGTCTCTTGTGATGACAACGATGAAAAAAAGATAAAAGAAACTAACCAAGACAATGTGTAACCTAGCCATCCTCTTGTAGTATAATGGGAATGATTTCCTACCTTCCTACCATTGGTGTTCAAAAGTGTGAAACGGTGCATTCCTAAGCAAGCAGTTTCCCCTCATATGAGTGTATGAAACTACTCTCTACCTCCTCCTTGGTTTAGGGGTCCTAAACCTAATGACTTGGTATGTTACGCACATGAATCCAATGACACGTCAACTATCCCCGGATAAGAAATTGAATTCCCCGAAGGGTCGATTTTACCTTTTGGTTTTCCTACCCTCTTCCCACGACTAAAATCTCCTTTCGGTCTCCGTTAAACGTGCAAATGCTAACATTAGGCAATTAATCTAATGCAAGCAATCAATACAACACAAGTGGGTAAAACTTCACAACAATCAAAACTAACAACACAAACAATCATTCCCAATGAACATATGAGGATAACTAGAATTACAACATAATCTTGGCTAGATAAGTCTAGCCACCCATGACTACAAATATCAACATCTCAAAGTTAACATTCATAACCATAAGAACAATTGAATGAATATAAAGATTAAGGATTACCAATTCAAAAACAAGAATTCGAGTTGGTGTTTTTCATCCAACTTCAAAAGCTTCAATGAAAACTAACACTAGTGTGTTAAAATCCAATCAAGTGATAGAGCTAAACTAGGATCCTTAGCCTTTACAATCAAGTTCAAGAGCTAATTTCTACTAAAATACAGCTATGAGAGCCTGAGGGTGGGTAGGTGCCTTCAAGGGGAAAAGTTGAAGAAAATTAAGTGTATATGATATATTTTGTGATTGGAAGAATAAAAGAGATCAATTCTTTGCTGACTCTGCAAAACTGGCACATGTCAATCCAACTGGCGTGCATCATGTGCCTAATGCAATATTGGCATAGGTCACCGAAGATTGGCGAGCGTCAAGTCCAAACATAGTGGTTGGCTGAATGACATCCGCAATAAATGCTCAGTAGACTTGTATAATCTTCACTTGGCACGGGTCAATGTGACATGGCGCACGCCAACTGTATCTGAAATCTCCATGATCCACTTTACTCTTCAATTGGCATGGATCGAACCCTCTAACATGTGTCGACGATCCTCGTGGGTTGAAATCCTTGCCTCAATCAACAAAATCATCACTCAAAAATCCAATGGCACCAACAGGTCAAAAATCCACGCTCCCAACCGAGATATCTGTGCTTCAAAACAGACACAAAGATACCACGCGTAAATCT
Source organism: Gentiana macrophylla (assembly GCA_026214975.1). Taxonomy (NCBI): domain Eukaryota; kingdom Viridiplantae; phylum Streptophyta; class Magnoliopsida; order Gentianales; family Gentianaceae; genus Gentiana; species Gentiana macrophylla. Next base: position 11,173,966 of record CM047812.1, on the reverse strand, counting down.
GATAACAAAAATCGGTTAGTAACTAATAAAATAAAAGTAAAAGCATGATTTTTCTGAAAATTCCTGTGTACACAAAGTAGTTCAAAATATCATAGAATCTGCTCAAGTTGATGTCACAATATCACTAATTGCATGAGAAAAAGGAATGAATCATCGGAAATTGTGTCATTAGTTTGACATACATCAATAACCACTGTTCGGTTTCGTCCTAGCCACTCGCTTAATATCACATAAGTATGTGTATATTAAAAAAATTACTACTGTAATATTTTTGTAGCGGGTCGGCTGTCCTATTTAGCAGAAAGTGCAGCCGCCCCAGAGTATCAGTTAATATTGCATTCATTTTAATACAAAACAGTTAATATTTTAACCAATTAATCCAAGTTATTTTGGGTTTATGGAAACAAATTCCAATAAGAACACCAACAATCTTCAAAAAAAGTTTCATATGACTGGATCACTAAATAGATTGCTCATTTTTAATTAAATGAAAGCCGCCTTACTTTGAATCATATAATAATAATAATAAATTTGTTTGCTGCTTTTGAATCAAAATATGCCAGCTTATTTTGAATCAGATTGAATTGATTAAATTGTTACTCCGTATTTGAATCAAAATAAGTTGTCATATTCGGAGAAAGTCTCATATTATGATATGTGTCTTACCTTCTATTAAGAAAGGAAAGACCAGGACGGAACTAGCCCATGGCTAGGGTGGACGCAGCCCCCTGGGGTTTTTTATTTTGGGTACACAAAAAACTTTATATAAATCAGTGCAGCACAGTTAGTTGTTTTAATCTAGTCCACCCGATCACCTTTTATTGGTTCCTTCTCTGGGAAAGACGATGTATTTAAGTTTAGAAAACGTATGACATGTATTTTAGTATAATTGGAGTAAATGATAGCCCTACAATAGAGAGTCCGCTTTTGAATCAAAATAAGCCAGCTTATTATGAATAACAGTGAATTGATTTATCTGCATTTCTCATATAATTTCGTGATTGAGAAATCTCATTAAGTCACAAGATGATTATATATGGATTAACCTTAATCCTGAAGTGATTACAGACTCTTGCTTGTTTCATGATAGGATTGATGTGTTCATATGTGATTGCTAAGAGGCGCGGTCCAAATCACTTTCACGTTGGCACTATTCTAGAATGAGTGAGGAGTGTGTGTTTCACAAATATGGAATCCATTCCTTCCTGTGGGAAGTAGAAAGACAACCCCCTTATTTATAAATCATAGAAACCGATCATTCAACCGAGTTCATATTGGTTATTAACTAATTGATCACTAGTGTGTTAGTGGTAATAAGGATAAGATGTAATGAATAAGGTTTACAGTAACATTCCCGGCCACTTCATTACGGATAGTCTATAGAGGGTTAGTCTATATGTAATGATTATATCAATGGACACTTATTGACTCGACACTTTGAGAATAAGTTATATCTATAATCGATAGAGTTCAGTTTCGGATTTATGGTGGCATAATTCCGGAACTAATAAGTTCAGTAGAAATGTTCTCTTCGATTAATGTTTCATTCAATTTATTGTAGCTACTGATTATAGTTCCATGGTCCTCGGGTTGGCTCCTAACACGCGAGTGAATTCTCGTATTGTGGAACCTCGAAAAGAAATTAAATAGTTGGTCTATTTAATGAATATGCAGAAATATGATTTATTCGGTAAATAGTATGTAAAATAGAAAAAACATTTTCTATTATTCCATGGCATAAAATGGTGCCACATATGGGAAAATTAGGAGAAATTTTTTTTCTGAATTATATCAATGTGTAATTAATTATTTATTTGTTAAATAATTAATGGATAAAATACGAGATTCATTTTATCATTTTTGTGATTATCTTTTATTTTTGGTAAATATTTTTTTTCTGAGGGTAAAATATTATTGTTTTGTGAAAGGGATAAACTCTCTCTTGCCTAGCTAGTTTTTTTTCCTATATAAAGAGAGTTTCCCCCAACACAATAGACAGACACATCTGCGTCACTTTCATCTAAAAGGTGTGAAAAATTAGATTCTTGTCCTGGCCATTGGGAGAAGAAAAACCTAGTGTTTTTCTTGAGCATATTCAATGAGACTTTGCTACGATGATCAACGTCCACCAGTCATCGCTTGGAGATACAACTCCGAAGATTGTGGCTTCTCTTCGGTTGAGTAAATCTTCAACCTTCTTGTAGTATAGATAAATCTATTATGCGAATCTTATCGTGGTAAAATCGTAAATGAATTTAATTCATTGCTTCCGTTGTGCATGATCAAGTGTCTCGATCGGTGCTGTGAATCAGATCTAACGATCTGAAAAAGTACGGATAAATACTCTCGACTAAGCGAGACCGCCTCTCGACTGAACGAGATCCAGAAAATTTCTGGATTCGGTTTTCCTATGTTTCGGATCCTAATTCGTGAGTCTGTATATCCAGCATTAATGTGGATTCATAAAGTGTCTAAGGGGTATAATTATAAAATGTGATATTTCAAAATTTAATCTTATGCTTATATTAGTTATTAAATTATTTAAACAAAAAAGCATGATTAATAAGACGGGATTAAGATAGATTACAATAGAAGTATTCTTGAATTAGAATCAAAATAAGTCTAAATTGCTTTAATTTTACTACAAAACCGTTTAAACATAATTATATTAAAACCAATTCATTTGAGTTATTTTGGGTTTAATTATGGGAACAAATTCACATTAAAAAAAACCAACAAGCTTAAAAAAGGTTTCATATGACCCGATCAATGGTAGGTTATAATAAACTGATTGTGGGTTTTAATTTAAATAAAGCCGCCTTACTATAAATTGATCACAATCAGACATTTAACCATTTAATAACAAAAATGATCGTCGATTCTGAATCAAAGATATATAAGCTGGCTTATTTTGACGACCGATTATGGAAATAGATCAGATCAAATTAGTGTATCCCTTCAATAGATAAAACCGTTACACCAAGTGTAATACATTGTACCTACATGTTGGACATATTTTAAGTTTTAGTGAAGAGTGCCAGACTAGCTGTTATAGAGCAAAAGCAAAAAGTTGTCTAGATTAAATGTATAGGCTTATTAGAGTTTGATCTCTGTATAGGTTTGATGAAACAAGCAATGTAATAGGTCAGCTGACTTTCATCAGCAGACCTGTCTAGGTCAGTAAGGTACCTGAGTCAGTAGACTAGTTTAGGAACCTGCTGAAGACTGAAAGTTGATGGCTCAAACTCAGTTATTGAAGGCTAAGGGATCAAACTGAGTGTTAAAGTCAAGGATATAAAATCAGAATTTAGGGAAGTCTGTGATGACCTAAACTGATTACATATACCTTGTGTACAAGGTCTAAGTTCCATAAGTTAAGCGGTGATTGGAACTAAGTTATGTTCAAATTGGTGTAATCTAACTTCACAATTAAAAGTTAGATAAAAGATAGTCAGTTGAAGTGTTTTATAAACACAACAAACTTGACAGTGATGACATGCATTTAAAGTGATCGACATACACTGGAAATCTTTGTATGCATATTTTGATTTAATCAAAGGTTACATTGGAAGATTACAAGGATAAGGACATATAACAACTCTTGATTCTGTCAACAAATCAATGGTCAAGATTAAAAGAACGTTGGAAAGAAACAGAGGTTTATCCAATGGATACAAGTCAAAGGGTGGACAGTCTGAAAACTGTCAAAAAGTAAATTGATGATTGTCGAGTACTATGTCTGAGGAATGTAATGCAAGTCAAGATAGGGACAAATCTGAAACGGCTATGTTTGAATTTCAAACATAAGTCACAAGGATTCTCACCTATAAATAGAAGACCCCTGATACATAAACAAGTGATGAATTTTGAGGAAAAACAACAATCAATCCTGAGCTATCAGATTCTTATCAAGAAATCACCCTGCTGACGTTACTGAACTTAAAGCTACTGATCTAGTAAATTCTTCAAGTGTAACCTGCTATCAAGTTACATCAAGTATACACACTTGAAGATTCCAAGCTGCTGATCATTTCATCCTGATCAACCTGCTGAAAGCTGAATCACTTATTTGATTCAAACTTTCTTTTACAAGAAACCTGCTGAAGACAGTGAAGCATCTTTGGGTGTCAAGGACTGTTGTTTGTGGTGGAGCTGGTGAAGAGGCCATCCTACCCTTCAAGGACCAGTGGAATACTTTGGAGCAGCAATCCTACCTGTTTCAAGTGTTCAGTTTGTGAAGCCATATTTATTGGTGAAGGACAGACAACATTACAGGAGAAGAGTGGACTGACAAGATTACACCACCTGGAACCACTATAAAAATTGTCTACTTACTTTCTGCATTTAATTTCTGCATTTAGTATATTAAGCACATCAACCTACTGAAACTAGCACTGAATCACACACTCACACTACTGAGTATCTAATAATTGGCATCATATTTTAACAACAAGTAATAAGGCTTAATTTGAATATATTCTGCTGCTACAAATTCAATAAAATCAACGATCGGCCAGACCACTCGAGTCGTTAGCAGACTATCGAGTGGTCGGCAGACTCTCGAATTTGTCGAAAGCTATCGAACTTGTTTGAGTTTGTTAACTCCAAAAAGTTTTAAGTGTTAAGTTTATTCCCCCCCCCTCTAAACTTAACCAAAGCCTTTTCAAGGGACCAAGAATTGGTAGCAGAGCAGTGCTTCTGTTCTAAAGTAATCCTACTTGTTGTGCTTGTGAAAATACTTTGAAAACTTTTTCAAGTTTCTGATTTTCAAAGCTTTGCATCATGGATAACAACCAGTATGCTAGAACAATGTTTATGTGTTCTTTTGATCATTTTGATGAGTATAAACGTCGTATGCAGGCTTTTCTAGCTGCAACACATGATGAGATGATGGATGTACTAACTGATGGACCACTGGAGATCACCAAGTCGAGAATGATGGGGGCTGAAACTCAAGATATTCCAAAACCAAAAAGAGAGTGGAATGCTGAAGATAGAAAAAGAGAAAATCTCAACAATATTGCCATTGATATCATATACAGAACCTTGGATAGCAATATGTACATGAAGGTGAAGGTTTGTAAGACTGCAAAGGAACTTTGGGATAAGTTGCAATTAATCTGTGAAGGCACTGATGCAATCAAGAAGAACAAAATCAGTGTGGCAAAGAAGAAGTTCCAAGACTTCAAAATGAAACCAAATGAAACCATTGAAAAAATGGAATCAAGATTCAATGCCATCATGGTTGAACTCACCCTACTGAGTGTAAACTACTCAAAAGAATAAATCAACTCAAAAATCTTAGAAGCTCTACCTGCAAAAGAAGTTTGGGAAATGAAGGTGACTGCAATAGAAGAAATGAGAAGTCTATATGATGAGGATACCTTCAAGTTATTTTTAGATCTCAAGGCTTATGAATTCAGAAAGAAACTTGTACCTGAGACTGAAAAGGAAGTGCCAAAGACCACTGCATTGGCTGCTAGACATCAAGAAGAAACATCAGGAGCTCAAGATGATCTACTGGATGAGATGCAAGAGCAAATTGCCCTACTGAGCAAGAAGATCAGAATGATGAAAAATGGAAGGGGTTCTCCAAGGAATTTCACAAAGAAATCCAGTGAAAAGAAGAAGGAGGAATCCAAGAAAGACAATGATTACTTGTGCTTTCAATGCAAGAAACCAGGACACTTCAAACCTGACTGTCCTGAACTAAAACAAAAACGGAACTCGATTATCTTTGCTTCAACCGCAAGAAGCCTGGACATTTCGTGACTGATTGCGGACACTCATCATGAAGAACAAGAATCAAGCAAAGAAGACTGGCAAGAAAGCAATGGTTCTTTCAAGATGAATCAGGATATGAAGTTGAATCGTAAAAAGGAAATGAATCATGATACTGCACTTGTTATTCTTGATATGGATGATTATGCTTTAATGGCAAATATGGATGAAACAGAGGAGGTATACACCGTATCTATAAACACTCTCTTTGAAAGTGATTGTGAATCAACTTGTGGTTCTAATCCAAAAATTCCTACAATGAAGAAACTTTGGATGCTATCCTTAATCAATCGAGGATAATACAATCGGTTATGAGATTGTGAAGGTTGAAAAGAAGCTCTTCAAGCGAAGTTGAAAGATTAAAAGTGAATTAAGAATTCTCAAAGGAAAGGAAAAAGAGTTTGGACAGAATCAACATAAGTTCGCTATACATTGAGTGAGTCTTTGAATCCATTGAACAATCTGTTCCTCCACTGCATTCAAATCTGGAAAGCCTTATGGTGATAGAACAGCCCTTGGATTTGGAACTGAACAATCTAATAAGAGTTGATCCAGTAAGGTTACTGAACATTGTACCAGAATTGGTCCTAAGTTTGTACCTGCACAAGATCCAACTCCCAAAAAGTTTGCTAAGGCAGTGAAGCCTACTGAGAAGACTTCAAGGAAGCAAAATCAGAAGTCAAAAAGGTCAACAACATCTAACAAAAAGAATAAATCTAAAAATAGGACTGATGTACCTTCTAGACCTACTGATAGCAGACCTGCTACCAAGTCTGCTGGACCACAAAAGGGAAAAAATCAGAAATATTCCAAGGATAAGAATCCTAAACTTAAAAATGTCAATCATTCTAGGGATACTTATCTCAGGGGGAAAGGTAGATTATTCCCTACTGATGATGATTGGAATATTCCTGCCCCTACTACTAGAAACATCAGGTACAACTATACTGCTAGGGTAAAACCTCAGCAATGGACTCAGTAGAGGACTCAGCAAAGGACTTATAAAAGACCTCAGTAGGCACCTCAGCAGACTCCACATTACAGGGCTGCTCCTAACAGACAGCAAACCTATGGTTATGCTAGTGCTTCTAACAATTGAAATCACACCAAACAGCATTACATACCAAAAGGTCAGAAAGTATATGTGAGTCCTACACAACCAAATGTTAGACCTTATGGATGCGTAGAATACATGTATGAAGAAAAGTATTACACCTTTCAAAGAAGACCTTATGGAAATTTGCCAAGGGTCCTGCTTATCACTGACCACTATGGACCCAAAAAGTTTTGGGTACCTAAAATACATTAACTTTGTTTTGTAGGGTGTCTGGTTATTTGACAGTGGATGTTCCAGACATATGACAAAGAATAAGCACTGTCTGACAAACAATGTGGCAAAGGATGGTCCAAGAGTGAATTTTGGCACCAAGAACACACCAAGATACACAAGAGGATATGGCACACTAGTGAGAAATGGATTAACCATCAGGAATGTTGCATTTGTGGAAGGACTGGACTACAACCTACTGAGCACTGGACAGTTTTGTGACATGGGTTACAAGGTAACTTTTGACAAAGGCACATGTATTGTCATTAGTGAAAGAGGTGATCAAGTTGTGTTGGCTGGAAGAAGACAACAAAACATGTATGTTGTGGATTGGTCTCATGGCATTCCAGAGACATGCCTGATTGTGCATACTAAGTTAGAAGCCGAATTGGTTATGGCATAAGAAGTTGAATCATCTAAACTTTGATGATATCAATCAGATTGGTGAAGAAGAAGCGTGATTGGTTTACTACGAGATCACATTAAAAAGAATGCTATATGTGATGCACATCTGCCAAGGTAAACAAACAAAATCAAGCTTCAAGTCAAAGACTAAGCAGTCAACAAAAAGAGTTTTGGAGCTGATGCACATGGATTTATTTGGACCAGTAACACCAACTAGTGTAACAGGTCTAGTAGTTGTGGATGATTATTCAAGATACACTTGGGTAGTATTCATGAACAAGAAAAGTGAAACACTTCAAAAGATGCCTGAACTTTTGAAAAGATTGCAAAATGAGAAAAGTTTGACAGTAGTGAAGATCAGATCAGACAAGGGTACTGAATTTCTCAATAAAGTTATAAGAGAATATTGTGAGCAGAATGGTGTGCTGCATCAACTAGCTGTTGTTGGTACACCTCAGCAAAATGGGGTTGCTGAAAGAATAAACAGGACTTTGAAAGAAGCAGGAAGGACAATGATTTGTGAAGCTCTATTGCCTGAAAGATATTGGGCTGAAGCAATTAACACAGCATGCTATACACAAAACAGGACCTCAATGAACAAAAAGCTGCTGAAGACACCTTATGAGATTTGGAGTGGAAGGAAACCTAGTATATCCTATTTTCTTCCATTTGGAAGCAAATGTTTTATATTAAATCATAAGGAGCAATTGAAGACATTCCAACCAAAATCAGATGAAGGAATCTTCTTGGGATATTCTTCTGTCAGTAAGGCATTCAGGGTACTGAACAAAAGAACACTGAAACATGAAGAAACAATACATGTTGTATTTGATGAACCTAAGTTCACTAGAATGGAAGATGAAGCTTCAAAACCCGCTGAGAATCAACATGTCACTGATCTAGAATGTGTTGATGTTTTGGAAAAGGTAAATGACTTAAAGATTTCTGACTCTGCCTTTGCTGAACACCCTGTTGGTAACACTATTGATGCAACAATTTTCAAGGATCTGCTGAACCTCCTGCTGAAGCAACAGCAGACCCTACTGAAGATGATGTTACTGAGAACCAATCTAACCAAAATCCACAATGGTTAAGGGATCACCCTGCTGAGCAAGTTATTGGCAATATACAGCAAGGTGTAAGGACTATAAGACAATTGGAAGAAATGTTTGAAGATATAGTTGAAGGAGGTCCTGACCCTGCTGGAAGGGATAGGAGTTGGGCCATGGTTGTCAGTAGACAGAGGGCAAATTATAATGTGGAAGAACCTGCTGATGATGCTATTGGACATATGGCTGGAGGTGTGGCTGGTGCAGTACCAGCACATGTTTTGGATGAGTTGGGGGCAGTCAGAAATGACATTACACAATTAAGAACTCAACTTAATAGACAAAAGCAAAGATTTGAAGATTTGATGAACTTGGTTGAAAATATAGGGAGGACTACTGAAGCAGTTGCTTCCAACATCACATCCACTCAGTTTGCTCTTGCTGATCTAACCAAAGATGTGAGAGGTATAAAACAAGGCAATACACTTAAGGAACAGTCCTTGAAAGAACAGTTTGCCTCCATTCACAAGAAGCTTGACAACCTTGCTGAAGCACACAAGCCTGCTGTGTCTGACCCTGCTGAAACACCTCACCTTGATGCTTTGGATCCTAAAGGATCAATCTGCTGGAGCAAACATTGGATGGAAGGATCACCGCAGTTGACACTAGAACAGAGATTATGGAAGGTCAACTAAACAACTTAGTGATCACACAAGAGAGTGTTCATGGCCTGCTTTCCTATTTTGTTGATGATGTCAATAAGGGGGAAGTGAGTCAAACAGTAGTAGCAAAAAAGGCTGCAAGAATTTTTGCTTAAAAGAAATGGGAGGCTGATACAAATGCATTCAGAGAACCTGCACCTGGCAGACTTCAGCTAACTGATGACCTCTTCAAAGAATATAAGAAGCTATACTACAATAAGAGGAGACCTTACCATGAGAAGGGTTTTCATGAGGGGCTAAATTCCTTTTTGGGACTTAAGTTCTAGGAAGCTAGAGTTAAGTCTTTAAGAGCTTCACACAGAGGTGGTAGAGGTGGAAGAGGTGGAAGAAGTCTACCTACTACATCAGCAAAAGAATCACTGGAAGAGTTCAAGCAATTGTACATACGTCTAGGATTCAGAGTACACCAAATTAATCTAACTATACATGAGGCATGGAAATGGTGGAAAGAAGTAGATCCTCATATTGATTTTTCCCTTATTGAAAATCAATGGATGAGAGACAGGGTCAGGCAGATAAGAGAGTATCAAGAGCAACAAGAAAGAGAAAGACAAGAGAGAGAAAGGAGAAACTAGATCAGCAGACTTTCATATTTCTTTATCTTTTGCTGAATCTAGTTTGTAATAATGATGAACAAATATGATTATAATGAGAACTGACTGAATTTGTTCTGTTTTTGTTTTTATCCTTTTTGCTTTGCTATAAGGAGGGTATTGGCATCATCACCAAAAAGGGGGAAATTGTTGGACATATTTTAAGTTTTAGTGATGAGTGCCATACTAGCTGTTATAGAGCAAAGGCAAAAAGTTGTCTAGATTAAATGTATAGGCTTATTAGAGTTTGATCTCTGTATTGGTTTGATCAAACAAGCAATGTAATAGGCCAGCTGACTTTCATCAAACAGACTGCTCTAGTCGATGAAGTGTACTGAGTCGATAGACTAGTTTAGAAGCTCTCAAGGCGAAGAAGGTGAGGGCTCAAACTCAGTTATTGAAGGCTAAGAGATCAAACTTAGTGTTAAAGTCAAGGATATGGAAACAGAATTTAGGGAAGTCTGTGAGGACCTAAACTGATTACATATACCTTATGTACAAGGTCTAAGTTCCATAAGTTAAGTGGTGATTGGAACTTAGTTATGTTCAAATTGGTGTAATCTAACTTCACAATTAAAAGTTAGATAAAAGGTAGTCAGTTGAAGTGTTTTATAAACACAACAAACTTCTGACAGCTGACTGACAAGCATTTCAGCAGACTTACATACACTGGAATCTGCTGAATGCATATTTTGATTTAATCAAAGGTTACATTGGAAGATTACAAGGATAAGGACAGATAACAACTCTTGATTCTGTCAACAAATCAATGGTCAAGATTAAAAGAACGTTGGAAAGAAACAGAGGTATATCCAATGGATACAAGTCAAAGGGTGGGCGATCCAAAATCGTCAAAAGTAAATCGACAGCGAGTGTCGATTATATGTCTGAGGACATAATGCAAGTCAAGATAGGGACAAATATGAAACGGCTATGTTTGAATTTCAAACATAAGTCACAAGGTTTCTCACCTATAAATAGAAGACCCCTGATACATAAACAAGTGATGAATTTTGAGGAAAAACAACAATTAATCCTGAGCTATCAGATTCTTATCAAGAAATCACCCTGCTGACGTTACTGAACTTAAAGCTACTGATCTAGTAAATTCTTCAAGTGTAACCTGCTATCAAGTTACATCAAGTATACACACTTGAAGATTCCAAGCTGCGGATCATTTCATCCTGATCAACCTGCTGAAAGCTGAATCACTTACTTGATTCAAACTTTCTTTTACAAGAAACTCGTGAAGACAGTGAAGCATCTTTGGAGTGTGTCAGGGCAGTTGTTTGTGGTGGAGCTGGTGAAAAGGCAATCCTACCCTTCAAGGACCAGTGGAATACTTTGGAGCAGCAATCCTACCTATTTCATGTGTTCAGTTTGTGAAGCCATAGTTATTGGTGAAGGACATACAACTTAGGGATTTTTGTAACTGCAACCTCAAAGATCTCTAGTGAATTACCTCCAACATCACAGGAGAAGAGTGGACTGACAGGATTACACCACATGGAACCACTATAAAAATTGCCTACATACTTTCTGCATTTAATTTCTGCATTTAGTATATTAAGCACATTAACCTATTGAAACTAACAACTGAATCACACACTCACACTACTGAGTATCTAATACTTGGCATCATATTTTAATAACAAGTAATAAGGCTTAATTTGAATATATTCCGCTGCAACAAATTCAGTAAAATCAACAATCAATGAGACTCATCGAGTGGTCAGCAGACTCATCGAGCGGTCGTGAACTCATGAACTTCTTTGAGTTTGTTAACTCCAAAAAGTTTTAAGTGTTAAGTTTATTCACCCCCCCTCCCCCCTCTAAACTTAACCAAAGCCTTTTCAAGGGACCAACACTACATATTCCTAATTTTTCATCATACACACCTTCACTGTGTGAAATAGAGTAAGAATGCCTGAACATACTTTATGTCACTTGGTATAACTATTTTAGAACAATTGTAGGATGAATTTTACACTCAATTGGATCCTAAATATAAGTCATATTAAAGTTATAACATGGATTAATAAAGTGTTTAAATGACATTAATTATTAAATACAATATTCAAAATTTTATTTTATATTTGATATTAAAATAAATTACAATAAACATATTCTTGAATTTGAATCAAAATATGTCTAAATTGAATTGATTTTATTACTAAACAGTTAAGACACAATTATATTAAAACCAATTGATTTAAGTTATTTTGGGTTTATGGGTACAAATTCACATTAAAAAAAACAAGCTTCAAAAAATGTTTCATATGATCCGATGAATGGTTGGTTATAATAAACTAGTTGCTGGCTTTGATGTAAATAAAGTCGTCTTGCTTTGAATTGATCACAATGAGTCATTTAAATCATATAATAAGGGAAATGATTGTCGATTTTGAATAAAAATAAGCCGGCTTATATTGACATGGTGACCGATTACAGAAATAGATTCGATCAAATTAGTGAACCCCTCCGATGAGATTTTATGATACAACCGTTGTACAAAGTGTAATCTATTGTGACCGCATGTTTCTATTTTTTCATCATACACGCCTTCAATGTCGAAAGAGATTATGAATATGTGATTATAAGTTATGTCACTTGGTTGTTACTATTTACAATGATTGTTGGATAAAATTTACACTCTATCCGATCCTAAATATAAGTAATTTTAGAGTTTTAATGTGGATTCATAAATTGTTTAAATGAGATTAATTATAAAATACTATATTTCAAAACCATCCCAACCAGCTTCCAAACATCCTTGACAAAGGGACATGAGATTAAGCAGATGATCAAAGTTCTTTCCCATCTCCACAATAAGTACAAGTGTTATTATCAAATTTGAATCTCCTAGAGAGAATATCAAAGACGGGAAGGATTCGTTTAAAGCCTTTCCAAAGAAAAAATTTAATCTTGTCTGGCAGGGATAAAGCCCAGATCATATTGTAACTTGAACTAGAAGAGGAGTGGCTAAAGGATTTGTAACTAGTAAGGTAGTGATCATATGCATCTTTAGAGACGGACTGCACGTTGCTGGAGAAAGTACAGAGTCTCTTGTTAGGGGCATTTTCCAAAAGATGACTAAGACCTTGAACACACAAAATGAAAAGATAAGGGGCAAAGGGTCTCCCTGCTGATGACGTAGATCAAGTCAAATTAAAATACTTGACCACCATAAACCAATATTAGCAAGAGGACTAGGTCCATCGTAGTATAGCTATAGCGAATCAAGGTCGATCCCACAGGGAACCAATTGTGGGTCATTTATATACAAACAATTAATCATTCATGTCAAGGACACAGAGGCGGTCTACGACCAACAGAAGACAAGAAAGATAAAGGACTCGACACGACACGACACAACACATAAACAACGTAATTAACCCCCAATTATTATGTTGTCGTTTGGATCTAGAGATTCTATATAATTAAGCTAGACTCGACAACTATTAATCCGATTCGTATTTCTTTTATATTGGCTACGGGAGTCATCCCCTAAACTAGATCTAGCTCCGGGTAGGCCATCTAGATCACTATGCTACATCACGTGACTTCACTTTTTAGGCCTCCATCTCATATGACTTGTACGCTTACAAAACTAGGGATGCCGATATTAACCGTATTCCTCACCTAGGCAACATTCCTGTGATTAGGCGTACTTCCTAAGCGATCGCATCAGTCTCCGTCCCATTAACACTAACTTTTTAGGTATCATGTTAATCTACGATTTACGTATAACTAGGTGCTAGCAATTCCCAAATATAACACAGATCTAGATCTCGCTGAAAGTCCCGGAAGATCAATTCATGAGCCGACCTAGGAGTACTATATTGGTATTTCCTAATAATACGCTAATTAAAACAGACGAGCAACGTAGCCGTAGCCATACCTACTAAGATAAGAAATTCTAGGTGGACAATCTCACCATAAAGACGTGGCTAGATTGACTCGGCAAAAAACTAAATCTTAGCGTTTCTCTATACTTATCGGATAAAATAGAAGTTCATAAAGCAATTATATAGATCTACTAAAAACATGGCTATCGATCATACCAAAGTCATCTATAGGTCACCGGATAACAGATCTGGGCGTGTGGATCCTTATAGACAATGAATCCCCACTGCCTCATATCGTATCCTTAGATCTACATCGTTCGGTGAAGAACGAACAACCTCAAACGATAAACGATAATTGGGGGCTTAATTACAAAGAACTAAGAACAAATAAATACAAGAACTTACATAACTGTAGAACTTGTAAAAAACTGCTCTAAGAAAAACTGAAGATTTAATTATGAATTGTGTGTATGTTGTGTAAAAGTTGTGTATGGCGTGTATGACATGCCTTTATTTATAGGGGTTCAAGCTAATTAAGAGATATACTTCAAAATGTCAAAACAAATAAGAGATAACTCCCGGCCGATCTCAAAAATAAAATGCAAAATGCGCCCCCCTTGGTGCGTCCCCCTATGGTCGGCCAACTCTTCCTTACTCATCTTTTCGTGCTTATCCGATCTTTATCTTCAATGCACTCCGGATTTTCTTTGATTTATCTTGAGATTTAATTCTTCCATTTGTATTTATCCTCCAAAAATTATCTCAATCTACAAAATAGATATTTATCCCATAGTAAATCATATTTAAATAAATACGGATAAATACCAAAATATAAATAAAAACAGATAAATACCAAATTATATAATCAAAACGGATAAATACCAAATTATATCTTATAAATCACATAACACTAAATAATAAATATAAACATGTGATTTAATATAAAATATATATTATTAATCTCGATTTAAGGTCAACGTTGATGACTTTTACGAGTATAATTTGACCGTCATCACCTGCCTGATGCCTTTTTTCAGGCTTACAAAAAACCTACCATGTCACCATTAATAATGAAGGAAAAGGAAACACTAGATATACACTCTTTGATTAAGGAGATCCACTTAGCAGGTATACACTCTTTGATTAAGGAAATCCACCGTCCATAATAGAAAACAGAAAATGCCACTCAATCCAGATGAAACAAAACATCTGAAATTTTAATGGGAAATTAGGGATAAGGACACAATCTGGAATATTTTTAAGTAACAGGACAGCTATATATTTTTTATAGGGAGAAGGACAACTGCATAATTTTTATAGCGAGAACGACAAACAGTGAATCCCGAAAATCAGTGAATCTCCCCAGTGAATCCCGAAATCAGTGAATCCCGAAAATTAGTGAATTTCGACAATGAATTTTGAAAATTAGTGAATTTCGGCAGTGAATTTAAACAGTGATTTTCGAACACAAGTGAATTTTGACAGTGAATAAATAGTTTTGTCCTTTATGCAAAAGTGTCAAAAGATTGTCCTTCTACTCAATTGAAGAAATATTTCTGTCATTCTTCCTCATTCCCCCAAATTTTAACTTATTCATTCGGTCTTTCATCACAAAAAAATATTAGAAATTAAAGACTTTCACCCACTGGTGTGAAGGCAATTTAATGGCCACCGTGGAAATCTTTGAATCATGACAAAGATTATAAGAAAAATAAATAATAAGAGCAAGAACACCAATAATGAGGAAAAAGAACATCAATAGTGACGGGAATCAGTTTTACAGGAAATCAGCATTTGTGCAACTCATAATTGAATTAAGGGGGAATGAGGGAGAAGGACAAAAATATTTCATCAATTAAGTAGAAGGACAGTCTTTTGAAACTTTTGCATAAAGGACAAAACTATTTATCCACTATCGAAATTCACTTGTGTTCGAAATTCATTTATTTAAATTCATTTGTCAAGAAATTCACTAATTTTCAAAATTCATTGTCGGGATTCACTGATTTTCGGATTCATCATCAAAATTCAACGTCGAAATTCACCGATTTCGGGATTCACTAAGGAGATTCACCGATTTTCGGGATTCATTGTTTGTCCTTCTCGCTTATAAAATTATGCAGTTGTCCTTCTCCCTATAAAAAATATGTAGTTGTCCTGTTGCTTAATAATATTTCAGATTGTGTCCTTATCCCTAATTTCCCATTGAATTAATTGATGTTTCTAATATGGTATACAGCTTATATAGGTGTTGTAACATTAATTTAACCACCTATAATCACACTACAAGAAAATTAGTCTATTGTGTCAGACTTTTTGCCAAGCATTGTAAAACTGTTGTTATAAATGTCATTTTTATAAAGCTCAGTTCGCATCATTTTTTTTAACGAACATGTGTTTTATTTAGTATCCCAGAAAAAACAAAATTACTCGAAAGTAAGAGGTACTATAGCTCGATTTCCTAATGCGATATGCAAAGAATTTTCAAATTCTGGTACAATTCTCATCTTTTGATTATGGTAATTATACTTTTTTTTCCTTATTGTATCATTTTTGTAATAATCGTCTAATTTCTTAACCTATTTTTTGCATCGTCTGTTTTATCTGATATGAGTCCCAATTGTTGCTCATTCGATTAGAGCTGAAACTTAGGGCATAAATTGACAAAACTAATCACAGCTGGAAGCTTACTTGATGCTAGTGCTCATGGATTTTGAATCTGATAAAACCAATAATCAGTTTAGGAACCTTATTTACGGGTTTCCTCTTCTGGTTTTAGTGAATGGGGTCTTAAAGCATAATTGTTTTGCGTATTTTCAGGTTTATAGCTTCTTTGCGTATTTACGGATTTCCTCTTCTGGTTTTAGTGAATGGGGTCGTAGTTGCATATTAATTTGATTACTGAGATTAATCATTTTCTGGTGGTTATAATTTGATTTCTTTGCATTTGCTATCGATTGAATATCATACATCAGTATCGGGTTTTGATAGTTTATGCAAATATTGATAACAAACTCTTCGACATATATATATAAGAAGTTATATTGTTACTTAGATTCACATTAAAAGTTAACTTACAGATTTTTCTCCTATTCAATTGAGTTTGTTAAATCTGTTAGGTTGAGGCTAAACTTTTATAGACTTTTAGAGGGTATACAGGTGCTATACTTGCGTCTTCTTACGGATTTTTTTTTTTTTTGGATATTTTAAAAGTATTCTAATGCGCGCCTTGATGGATCAATTCGAGCTGAAGAGGGCATTGTTGCCACTGGAAAATTGTCTTTAGAAGCATGGAATGGTAGTGCTTTTGTTTTTTTGATTTCTAGGGAGTTGGACTGAATCTTGGACTGATACAATGAGATTATGAATCTTTAGTAGTAGACTCTTTCTAGAATTGGAATGTTATTCATTTAGTAATGCTTTTAGGATCATTTTTGCGCATTTTTGCTTCTGATTCTCGATAATTGATGGGGTGGGGACTTATACTGAGTGATTCCCGTTGGCTCACTCAGTATTTGTGAAGATTGGCGGTAGGGGTGGGGGTGGGGGTGGGGGTGGGGGCTGAGGGTGGGGATAGGGTGGGGTGGGTGTGGTGGTGGGGATGGGGATGGCTATTTTTAGCTTTTTTTTAAAACTCATTTGTGTTTGGGGCACTAGAATAAAAGCGTTGCAAAGACTTTTTATTTTTTTTGAATTTTTAATAATTATTTGCTTTTGCCGATGACCAAAATAGTTACGACCAACCTTAACTGGCAGAGTACCGGGTCGGAGGTACTATAGTGGAGAGCAAGGTCGTATCCCTCGAGGAATCAATCGAGTACCAAAGTCGTTTCTCAACTTAGTTTAGGTCAATCAAAGTTTGTTCACGGTAATTATACTACAACGCTGTTTAAACAAGAGATAAAGAGAGAGAGAGACAAAGCCAAACCACGATCAAATTGAATACTTTCGCCCCTCTAATCGATTATTTGGGAATGGAAACTACCAACCAACCATCCTAATGCTTATATCGACTCGTTCATGGGTGCAAACTCCTAAGATAGTACTAGACGCCATGCAACAACCTAGCACCCTTTGCCCGGTTCAACAGTCCTCCTTTAAGGATTTAATCGACCGAACAAGATAAACGCCTACAGAGCCGCTCGATTTACACCGACAAACCTCGTTACCCAATCGATCTAAACAACTCAGTCAATTGTAAATAACGATCTTAAAACCCCTTTTCCCACACCCCTTCGCAACATACATTTATAAAAGTGGTGTGTGAGTTCATGAACTAGGTGTACAAGCTAATTCAAGCATTAAGAACAAGTTTTAAGACATGAATTCGTCGATATAACAACAATTAAACACTACCCATTCCCAATTTCATCAATTAGAGGGTGGTTTCTTCAATCTTCACATGATTTAGCTATGGAATGTTTAGCTACTCATAGTAAAACATGAAATAACAATCAAAGAGAAGATTAAAGTCATAAAAGAGAAAGAGGAATGCAATTAATTACCAAAAACGCAGGAAATTAAAGTTGAATCAATCTTCATCCAAACCCATTGTCACTTGGGGAAGAAGACTTCAAAAACACCAAAAATGAGGAGAGAATATATGCTAAATTGTGTTTAATCTAAGGGAAAGAGTGAAAGAAGAGCTAATCTAAGGGAGAAAAAGGAAGAAAATCGACCTAAGGGTGTCCTAATTAAGTTCAGTATGAGTTCTTATGAAATGGGGTGAAAAATCTATTTAAAAACGCCAAAAACGTCTGAGATAAAGTAGTTTTGGCGTGCCCCAAAGTCCTCGGCGCACGCTGAAACTGTTCGTGACTTGTTGTGGTCTCGTTCTACTTTGGCGCGCGCCAAAGTCTTGGCCATGAGCCAAAATTCTTGGACTGATACACCTTCAGTAATCTGGCAATATCTTTGCGTGTAGAGCTCCGATTTGAGTGATTCAAAGTGCGTTGGAAAGATAATTCAATTGTCTACAACTTTCATGAAGACTACAAGTCCAGAAAATGCTTTTATATGGGATAAAATGGCTTATGAAGTGCACATATGGTGAAAGCAACAACTATTTTTGATCAATTTCCATTCCCGGGCTTCGGTTTCGTCTTTCTAAGCCTCGTGCCTTAACTTCCGGGCTCATAAATCACCTAGATCCTGCATCACAACATTCAAACACAAACCGAGCATAACTCCGCAAGATAGCTAGGGCTCGAAAAGGGTCGAAATACCGTAAAATGGTGAGGTTTTCCATCTATGTGACGGTTTACCTCAAAATGAATGCTCAATGCGATTTTGCCCTTTAAACGGTCTAAAACTACCCAAAATAAGCCGAAAGCGTCATAAATGGGGCTTAAAACATGCACCAAAGCATAGTAAAGTTGACTCTCATCAACCACCCCCACTTAGCGCTTGCTCGCCTCGAGCAAAATAAGCGTTTAAAAGAATCCAAAGAGTCAACGTTACATGCGTAGGTCAAGCCAATCACATATCAAAGATAACCGACAAGTAAATGAGTAAATGAATGCAACTTAACCATACCTTATCAAGCAAATGGGATGTGTGTGTGTGAATAGCTTCTCCTACATTTACCACGGTTTACCGGTTTGGATTATGGATGCTAGGTCATTGCGACTACACCGAAGGCTCATACTTCATAAACATCTCCACTAGTCGGGGCCAAACCGAGGCCAAGCAAGGTCAAGTAGGACTTGAAAGGTTGTAACGTTAGGCTCGGGACGGGGCTAACCGAAGGGAATTTTAGGGAATAAACAACAAAGATATAAAACGAGCAAGCTCAATCATGGGGTGTAACAATACAAAACGTAGCTAGCTCTACCCTTCTCTAGCTCAAAATGAAACTAGAAACATGATCCAAGAAGTAAAATGCCATATCGCACTATGTCTCAAGTGTAACGAGGCAAAAATGTATAAGAAATCATGTTTCTTCACTAAAATCTCATCCCAACCACCAACATCACATACTAAATCAATACATGAGTCCCATATTTTTGGCTTTCTTTGACTCAACCTTTTATTTTCCTTTCATGACTTTTCTTCTTCTTCTTCTTTTCTTTTTTTTCTTCTTTTTTTTTTGATTTTGAACTTGAATTTTTATTAGGTTTGTGTCAAAGGCCATCACATACACATAAAATGAATCGAGCTCCTACCCTCCAATATCATGAAATATCTCGTAAAAATACCAACTCCTCTCAACATACACACAACTCTACCACCCCACACTTGCCTAAGCAAGTGTGATCTAGAAGAAAAGATTAAGCTCAACTCGTAGGTGTTCAAGGAATGTAGACCACAAATAAAGCTCAAGGGTCGGGTAATTATGGGCTAAATACAAACGGTTAAATGTCGGATGGGGGTCTAACCATCCTACCAAGGCTTAGAGGGGTTACTGTGGAATATGTCACGGGATGGCTATTTGGCTCTGGTCGGGTCAAAGAAACGCCATAAACTTGTCATCCCAAACTCTACCAAGGTCGGCCCTTCTATTTCGTCTCCTGGTTAATGATATGAGTTCTAAGTAGCTGAATTGTGCCTAAGTCTACCATAATCGGTCACTAGTTACCATGGCTCATGAAATCGAAGCTATACGTGCATGAAAATCTCATTTCCAAGATAAGGTAGTAAGCCAAGTAACATGAATTCAAACATTCACTACACCGTTTATCCTATCAATATGAAGGCTCAACATACGAATGCAACATCAATACCATGGAAAAATTTAAAAAGTGCTCAAATTTTTGCTAAAGAAGTGACCAAACACTAAGCATACAACACAATGGCCAGAAAAACAATGAAGCACATATCAAAGCTAAGCCTACCACCCCCCCCCCCACTTTAAATGCAACACTGTCCTCAGTGTGTGAATGATAAAGAGAAAGAAGGCTTAGCTTAACCCGCGTAAAGGCGCAAACCATGTACGTGACATATCCATGAAAGTTCCACTCAATTCCACAAGCCATGAGACAAAAACACCAAGAAACGCATGCACGGGTACAACCACCGTGCCAAAAGCAAGCAACAAATATCGAGATATAATAAAAGAGCGCAAAGTCACATACACGATCATATGAAACCAAAAAAGGAACCGACTCAAGGCGCATGCGATGCAAAAACAATCAAACAAGTAAAACAACATACATGCAAAAAGACACGAGCCAACAACGGATCGAAGAAGAACCACTCAAAAACGGTACCCATACCCCCAAAGTATCACCCTAGACCACTCCTAGCATAAAAAACTAAAGCAAAAACAGAGAAACGGTGGGTTGCCTCCCCCGAGCGCCTTTGTTTTACGTCATTGGCTTGACTTATTAAGAAACTAAAGGAAAAAGCAACAAAGCACGAGTGGAATGAAAGAAAAAAATTGCAAATCTTTTGCTCAATATCATCAAGAACATGGCAATTAAAAAAACTTTCATCTACTTTTATTTAGAACAACAATAAACAAAAATAAATAAATAAAAATCTACCTAAAACATTCTAAGTTTAAAGTCCTTAGTTCGACTTTCTACCCGCAACAATGCTAAGGATAATTATACCAAAGGAGAGCAAACCGCTTGCGTCTCCCTACAAAAATCAAAAGGATTGAGCACACCCTTAAAATGGGACAAGACACACAAGGGCTCAATCCCCACCAACAAGATTGGTTCAAGAAATTCACCATGAAACACAATGAATTCAATTTCCCCGAATGAGAGCATATGCTAAGTAACAAAGATTCAAACACCAAGCAAGAACATTTAGTCTCAACCACAACATCAACATATGCTATGTGATCCACCACAACTATTTTTTCAATAAGGTTCAAATGAGAAGGAATAAATGATTCACTAGTAGCATGTTTCATACCTTCTTCATAACACTCATGATGGGTGATTACCTCAAGAGTCGACGGTGGAGCAAATAGAATTTCATCATTTTTAGCACTCATCTCAACCTTCCTCTTCTCAATCAATTTCTCTACCCGGTTTTCCAAGTTCTTAATTGCCGATTGAAGCATGGTGCTAGTGTTGTTGGCATTTATTCTAATGTCCCTCAATTCCACTATGCTCTTGTAAAGTTTCATTGATTTGCTCCAAGAGGATGTCGGTTGAGCTCTTTTGTGGAGGAAGAGGTATTTGTGAAGGTTGTGCATATTGAAAATAGGCATTGGTGTGTTGGCGAGAACTTGGAGGACTCCCCCACTCATTGTTGTATGGTGATGTGTATGGGTTGAACTGATAATATGGTTGGAATCCAAAACACATACCACCGAAATTAAAGCCTCCAAATGAGTGGGGAAGAGAGCACTCATGGACATACGGATCCATACACTGCAATTCAAGGGAACAACAAGAACACAATCACGATATCCAGTCACCACCACCACCGTAGTAGATGGTGTGACAATTCAACAGAAATCCAACGTCAAGAAAAGAAAAACAAGAACGAAAAAAAAAAAAAAAAAAACAACCTAAGCCTAAGTCTTCAAACGACTTATGAGATATCGATTTGATTCCCCGGAAACGGTGCCAGAAAACTTGATGACCAAAATAGTAACGACCAACCTTAACCGGCAGAGTACCGGGTCGGAAGTACTATAGTGGAGAGCAAGGTCGTATCCATCGAGGAATCAATCGAGTACCAAAGTCGTTTCTCAACTTAGTTTAGGTCAATCAAAGTTTGTTCACGGTAATTATACTGTATTTGTTTAAACAAGAGATAAAGAGAGAGAGAGAGAGAGAGAGACATAGCCAAACCACGATCAAATTGAATACTTTCGCCCCTCTAATCAATTATTTGGGAATGGAAACTACCAACCAACCATCCTAATGCTTATATCGACTCGTTCATGGGTGCAAACTCCTAAGATAGTACTAGACGCCATGCAACAACCTAGCACCCTTTGCCCGGTTCAACAGTCCTCCTTTAAGGATTTAACTGACCGGAACAAGATAAACGCTCTAGAGCCGCTCGATTTACACCGACAAACCTCGTTACCCAATCGATCTAAACAACTCAGTCAATTGTAAATAACGATCTTAAAACCCTTTTCCCACACCCCTTCACAACATACATTTATAAAAGTGGTGTGTGAGTTCATGAACTAGGTGTACAAGCTAATTCAAGCATTAAGAACAAGTTTTAAGACATGAATTCGCCGATATAACAACAATTAAACACTACCCATTCCCAATTTCATCAATTAGAGGGTGGTTTCTTCAATCTTCACATGATTTAGCTATGGAATGTTTAGCTACTCATAGTAAAACATGAAATAACAATCAAAGAGAAGATTAAAGTCATAAAAGAGACAGAGGAATGCAATTAATTACCAAAAACGCAGGAAATTAAAGTTGAATCAATCTTCATCCAAACCCATTGTCACTTGGGGAAGAAGACTTCAAAAACACCAAAAATGAGGAGAGAATATATGCTAAATTGTGTTTAATCTAAGGGAAAGAGTGAAAGAAGAGCTAATCTAAGGGAGAAAAGGGAAGAAAATCGACCTAAGGGTGTCCTAATTAAGTCTAGGTATGAGTTCTTATGAAATGGGGGTGAAAAATCAATTTAAAAACGCCCAAAAACGTGCAGATAAAGCAGTTTTGGCGTGCCCCAAAGTCCTCGGCGCGCGCTGAAACTGTTCTGTGACTTGTTGTGGTCTCTGTTCTACTTTGGCGCGCGCTAAAGTCTTCAGCGCGAGCCAAAATTCCTGGACTGATACACCTTCAGTAATCTGGCAATATCTTTGCGTGTAGAGCTCCGATTTGAGTGATTCAAAGTGCGTTGGAAAGATAATTCAATTGTCTACAACTTTCATGAAGAGTACAAGTCCAGAAAATGCTTTTATATGGGATAAAATGGCTTATGAAGTGCACATATGGTGAAAGCAACAACTATTTTTGATCAATTTCCATTCCCGGGCTTCGGTTTCGTCTTTCTAAGCCTCGTGCCTTAACTTCCGGGCTCATAAATCACCTAGATCCTACATCACAACATTCAAACACATACCGAGCATAACTCCGCAAGATAGCTAGGGCTCGAAAAGGGTCGAAATACCGTAAAATGGTGAGGTTTTCCATCTATGTGACGGTTTACCTCAAAATGAATGCTCAATGCGATTTTGCCCTTTAAACGCTCTAAAACTACCCAAAATAAGCCGAAAAGCGTCATAAATGGGGCTTAAAACATGCACCAAAGCATAGTAAAGTTGACTCTCATCAACCACCCCCACTTAGCGCTTGCTCGCCTCGAGCAAAATAAGCGCTTTAAAAGAATCCAAAGAGTCAACGTTACATGCGTAGAGTCAAGCCAATCACATATCAAAGATAACCGACAAGTAAATGAGTAAATGAATGCAACTTAACCATACCTTATCAAGCAAATGGGATGTGTGTGAATAGCTTCTCCTACATTTACCACGGTTTACCGGTTTGGATTATGGATGCTAGGTCATTGCGACTACACGAAGGCTCATACTTCATAAACATCTCCACTAGTCGGGCCAAACCGAGGCCAAGCAAGGTCAAGTAGGACTTGAAAGGTTGTAACGTTAGGCTCGGACGGGGCTAACGAAGGGAATTTCTAGGGAATAAACAACAAAGATATAAAACGAGCAAGCTCAATCATGGGGTGTAACAATACAAAACGTAGCTAGCTCTACCATTCTCTAGCTCAAAATGAAACTAGAAACATGATCCAAGAAGTAAAATGCCATATCGCACTATGTCTCAAGTGTAACGGGGCAAAAATGTATAAGAAATCATGTTTCTTCACTAAAATCTCATCCCAACCACCAACATCACATACTAAATCAATACATGAGTCCCATATTTTTGGCTTTCTGTGACTCAACCTTTTATTTTCCTTTCATGACTTTTCTTCTTCTTCTTTTTTTCTTTTTTTTTCTTCTTTTTTTTTTTTTTGATTTTGAACTTGAATTTTTATTAGGTTTGTGTCAAAGGCCATCACATACACATAAAATGAATCGAGCTCCTACCCTCCAATATCATGAAATATCTCGTAAAAATACCAACTCCTCTCAACATACACACAACTCTACCACCCCACACTTGCCTAAGCAAGTGTGATCTAGAAGAAAAGATTAAGCTCAAATCGTAGGGTGTTCAAGGGAATGTAGACCACAAATAAAGCTCAAGGGTCGGGTAATTATGGGCTAAATACGAACGGTTAAATGTCGGATGGGGGTCTAACCATCCTACCAAGGCTTAGAGGGGTTACTGTGGAATATGTCACGGGATGGCTATTTGGCTTTGGTCGGGTCAAAGAAACGCCATAACTGTCATCCCAAACTCTACCAAGGTCGGCCCTTCTATTTCGTCTCGAAGTTAATGATATGAGTTCTAGGTAGCCGAATTGTGCCTAAGTCTACCATAATCGGTCACTAGTTACCATGGCTCATGAAATCGAAGCTATACGTGCATGAAAATCTCATTTCCAAGATAAGGTAGTAAGCCAAGTAACATGAATTCAAACATTCACTACACCGTTTATCCTATCAATATGAAGGCTCAACATACGAATGCAACATCAATACCATGGAAAAATTTAAAAAGTGCTCAAATTTTTGCTAAAGAAGTGACCAAACACTAAGCATACAACACAATGGCCAGAAAAACAATGAAGCACATATCAAAGCTAAGCCTACCACCCCCCACTTTAAATGCAACACTGTCCTCAGTGTGTGAATGATAAAGAGAAAGAAGGCTTAGCTTAACCCGGCAGAAAGGCGCAAACCATGTACGTGACATATCCATGAAAGTTCCACTCGAATTCCTGAAGCCATGAGACAAAAACACCAAGAAAACGCATGCACGGGGTACAACCACCGTGCCAAAAGCAAGCAACAAATATCGAGATATAATAAAAGAGCGCAAAGTCACATACACGATCATATGAAACCAAAAAGGGGAACCGACTCGGGGCGCATGCGATGCAAAAACAATCAAACAAGTAAAACAACATACATGCAAAAAGACACGAGCCAACAACGGATCGAAGAAGAACCACTCAAAAACGGTACCCATACCCCCAAAGTATCACCCTAGACCACTCTAGCATAAAAACTAAAGCAAAACAGAGAAGCGGTGGGTTGCCTCCCCCGAGCGCCTTTGTTTTACGTCATTGGCTTGACTTATTAAGAAACTAAAGGAAAAAGCAACAAAGCACGAGTGGAATGAAAGAAAAAAATTGCAAATCTTTTGCTCAATATCATCAAGAACATGGCAATTAAAAAAACTTTCATCTACTTTTATTTAGAACAACAATAAACAAAAATAAATAAATAAAAATCTACCTAAAACATTCTAAGTTTAAAGTCCTTAGTTCGACTTTCTACCCGCAACAATGCTAAGGATAATTATACCAAAGGAGAGCAAACCGTTGCGTCTCCCTACAAAAATCAAAAGGATTGAGCACACCCTTAAAATGGGACAAGACACACAAGGGGCTCAATCCCCACCAACAAGATTGGTTCAAGAAATTCACCATGAAACACAATGAATTCAATTTCCCCGAATGAGAGCATATGCTAAGTAACAAAGATTCAAACACCAAGCAATAACATTTAGGCTCAACCACAACATCAACATATGCTATGTGATCCACCACAACTATTTTTTCAATAAGGTTCAAATGAGAAGGAATAAATGATTCACTAGTAGCATGTTTCATACCTTCTTCATAACACTCATGATGGGTGATTACCTCAAGAGTCGACGGTGGAGCAAATAGAATTTCATCATTTTTAGCACTCATCTCAACCTTCCTCTTCTCAATCAATTTCTCTACCCGGTTTTCCAAGTTCTTAATTGCCGATTGAAGCATGGTGCTAGTGTTGTTGGCATTTATTCTAATGTCCCTCAATTCCCCACTATGCTCTTGTAAAGTTTCATTGATTTGCTCCAAGAGGATGTCGGTTGAGCTCTTTTGTGGAGGAAGAGGTATTTGTGAAGGTTGTGCATATTGAAAATAGGCATTGGTGTGTTGAAACTGAGAACTTGGAGGACTCCCCCACTCATTGTTGTATGGTGATGTGTATGGGTTGAACTGATAATATGGTTGGAATCCAAAACACATACCACCGAAATTAAAGCCTCCAAATGAGTGGGGAAGAGAGCACTCATGGACATACGGATCCATACACTGCAATTCAAGGGAACAACAAGAACACAATCACGATATCCAGTCACCACCACCACCGTAGTAGATGGTGTGACAATTCAACAGAAATCCAACGTCAAGAAAAGAAAAACAAGAACGAAAAGAAAAAAAAAAAAACAACCTAAGCCTAAGTCTTCAAACGACTTATGAGATATCGATTTGATTCCCCGGAAACGGTGCCAGAAAACTTGATGACCAAAATAGTAACGACCAACCTTAACCGGCAGAGTACCGGGTCGGAAGTACTATAGTGGAGAGCAAGGTCGTATCCATCGAGGAATCAATCGAGTACCAAAGTCGTTTCTCAACTTAGTTTAGGTCAATCAAAGTTTGTTCACGGTAATTATACTACGACGCTGTTTAAACAAGAGATAAAGAGAGAGAGAGAGACATAGCCAAACCACGATCAAATTGAATACTTTCGCCCCTCTAATCAATTATTTGGGAATGGAAACTACCAACCAACCATCCTAATGCTTATATCGACTCGTTCATGGGTGCAAACTCCTAAGATAGTACTAGACGCCATGCAACAACCTAGCACCTTTTGCCTGGTTCAACAGTCATCCTTTAAGGATTTAACTGACCGGAACAAGATAAACGCTCTAGAGCCGCTCGATTTATACCGACAAACCTCGTTACCCAATCGATCTAAACAACTCAGTCAATTGTAAATAACGATCTTAAAACTCTTTTCCCACACCCCTTCGCAACATACATTTATAAAAGTGGTGTGTGAGTTCATGAACTAGGTGTACAAGCTAATTCAAGCATTAAGAACAAGTTTTAAGACATGAATTCGTCGATATAACAACAATTAAACACTACCCATTCCCAATTTCATCAATTAGAGGGTGGTTTCTTCAATCTTCACATGATTTAGCTATGGAATGTTTAGCTACTCATAGTAAAACATGAAATAACAATCAAAGAGAAGATTAAAGTCATAAAAGAGAAAGAGGAATGCAATTAATTACCAAAAACGCAGGAAATTAAAGTTGAATCAATCTTCATCCAAACCCATTGTCACTTGGGGAAGAAGACTTCAAAAACACCAAAAAATGAGGAGAGAATATATGTTAAATTGTGTTTAATCTAAGGGAAAGAGTGAAAGAAGAGCTAATCTAAGGGAGAAAAGGGAAGAAAATCGACCTAAGGGTGTCCTAATTAAGTCTAGGCATGAGTTCTTATGAAATGGGGGTGAAAAATCTATTTAAAAACGCCCAAAAACGTGCAGATAAAGCAGTTTTGGCGTGCCCCAAAGTCCTCGGCGCGCGCTGAAACTGTTATGTGACTTGCTGTGGTCTCTGTTCTACTTTGGCGCGCGCCAAAGTCTTCAGCGCGAGCCAAAAATTCCTGGACTGATACACCTTCAGTAATCTGGCAATATCTTTGCGTGTAGAGCTCCGATTTGAGTGATTCAAAGTGCGTTGGAATGATAATTCAATTGTCTACAACTTTCATGAAGACTACAAGTCCAGAAAATGCTTTTATATGGGATAAAATGGCTTATGAAGTGCACATATGGTGAAAGCAACAACTATTTTTGATCAATTTCCATTCCCGGGCTTCGGTTTCGTCTTTCTAAGCCTCGTGCCTTAACTTCCGGGCTCATAAATCACCTAGATCCAGCATCACAACATTCAAACACATACCGAGCATAACTCCGCAAGATAGCTAGGGCTCGAAAAGGGTCGAAATACCGTAAAATGGTGAGGTTTTCCATCTATGTGACGGTTTACCTCAAAATGAATGCTCAATGCGATTTTGCCCTTTAAACGGTCTAAAACTACCCAAAATAAGCCGAAAGCGTCATAAATGGGGCTTAAAACATGCACCAAAGCATAGTAAAGTTGACTCTCATCAACCACCCGCCACTTAGCGTTTGCTCGCCCTCGAGCAAAATAAGCGTT
The DNA here is from genome assembly GCA_026214975.1 of Gentiana macrophylla. Lineage (NCBI taxonomy): Eukaryota > Viridiplantae > Streptophyta > Magnoliopsida > Gentianales > Gentianaceae > Gentiana > Gentiana macrophylla. The sequence goes on along the minus strand of CM047812.1, from coordinate 11,145,152 downwards.
TTAAAAGAATCCAAAGAGTCAACGTTACATGCGTAGGTCAAGCCAATCACATATCAAAGATAACCGACAAGTAAATGAGTAAATGAATGCAACTTAACCATACCTTATCAAGCAAATGGGATGTGTGTGTGTGAATAGCTTCTCCTATATTTACCACGGTTTACCGGTTTGGATTATGGATGCTAGGTCATTGCGACTACACCAAAGGCTCATACTTCATAAACATCTCCACTAGTCGGGGCCAAACCGAGGCCAAGCAAGGTCAAGTAGGACTTGAAAGGTTGTAACGTTAGGCTCGGGACGGGGCTAACAGAAGGGAATTTCTAGGGAATAAACAACAAAGATATAAAACGAGCAAGCTCAATCATGGGGTGTAACAATACAAAACGTAGCTAGCTCTACCCTTCTCTAGCTCAAAATGAAACTAGAAACATGATCCAAGAAGTAAAATGCCATATTGCACTATGTCTCAAGTGTAACGAGGCAAAATGTATAAGAAATCATGTTTCTTCACTAAAATCTCATCCCAACCACCAACATCACATACTAAATCAATACATGAGTCCCATATTTTTGGCTTTCTTTGACTCAACCTTTTCTTTTCCTTTCATGACTTTTCTTCTTCTTCTTTTTTTCTTTTTTTTCTTCTTTTTTTTTTGATTTTGAACTTGAATTTTTATTAGGTTTGTGTCAAAGGCCATCACATACACATAAAATGAATCGAGCTCCTACCTCCAATATCATGAAATATCTCAGTAAAAATACCAACTCCTCTCAACATACACACAATCAGACCACCCCATACTTGCCTAAGCAAGTGTGATCTAGAAGAAAAGATTAAGCTCAACTCGTAGGGGGTTCAAGGGAATGTAGACCACAAATATAGCTCAAGGGTCGGGTAATTATGGGCTAAATACGAACGGTTAAATGTCGGATGGGGGTCTAACCATCCTACCAAGGCTTAGAGGGGTTACTGTGGAATATGTCGATGGCTATTTGGCTCTGGTCGGGTCAAAGAAACGCCATAACTGTCATCCCAAACTCTACCAAGGTTGGCCCTTCTATTTCATCTCGAAGTTAATGATATGAGTTCTAGGTAGCCGAATTGTGCCTAAGTCTACCATAATCGGTCACTAGTTACCATGGCTCATGAAATCGAAGCTATACGTGCATGAAAATCTCATTTCCAAGATAAGGTAGTAAGCCAAGTAACATGAATTCAAACATTCACTACACCGTTTATCCTATCAATATGAAGGCTCAACATACGAATGCAACATCAATACCATGGAAAAATTTAAAAAGTGCTCAAATTTTTGCTAACGAAGTCACCAAACACTAAGCATACAACACAATGGCCAGAAAAACAATGAAGCACATATCAAAGCTAAGCCTACCACCCCCCCCACTTTAAATGCAACACTCGCCCTCGGTGTGTGAATTATAAAGAGAAAGAAGGCTTAGCTTAACCCGGCAAAGGCGCAAACCATGTACGTGACATATCCATGAAAGTTCCACTCGAATACCAAGCCATGAGACAAAACACCAAGAAAATGCATGCACGGGTACAACCACCGTACAAAAGCAAGCAACAAATATCGAGATATAACAAAAGAGCGCAAAGTCACATACACGATCATATGAAACCAAAAAGGAACCGACTCAAGCGCATGCGATGCAAAAACAATCAAACAAGTAAAACAACATACATGCAAAAAGACACGAGCCAACAACGGATCGAAGAAGAACCACTCAAAAACGGTACCCATACCCCTAAAGTATCACCCTAGACCACTCCTAGCATAAAAAACTAAAGCAAAAACAGAGAAACGGTGGGTTGCCTCCCCCGAGCGCCTTTGTTTTACGTCATTGGCTTGACTTATTAAGAAACTAAAGGAAAAAGCAACAAAGCACGAGTGGAATGAAAGAAAAAATTGCACATCTTTTGCTCAATATCATCAAGAACATGGCAATTAAAAAAACTTTCATCTACTTTTATTTAGAACAACAATAAACAAAAATAAATAAATAAAAATCTACCTAAAACATTCTAAGTTTAAAGTCCTTAGTTCGACTTTCTACCCGCAACAATGCTAAGGATATTATACCAAAGGAGAGCAAACCGCTAGGCCTCCCTACAAAAATCAAAAAGGATTGAGCACACCCTTAAAATGGGACAAGACACACAAGGGGCTCAATCCCCACCACCAAGATTGGTTCAAGAAATTCACCATGAAACACAATGAATTCAATTTACCCGAATGAGAGCATATGCTAAGTAACAAAGATTCAAACACCAAGCAATAACATTTAGGCTCAACCACAACATCAACATATGCTATGTGATCCACCACAACTATTTTTTCAATAAGGTTCAAATGAGAAGGAATAAATGATTCACTAGTAGCATGTTTCATACCTTCTTCATAACACTCATGATGGGTGATTACCTCAAGAGTCGACGGTGGAGCAAATAGAATTTCATCATTTTTAGCACTCATCTCAACCTTCCTCTTCTCAATCAATTTCTCTACCCGGTTTTCCAAGTTCTTAATTGCCGATTGAAGCATGGTGCTAGTGTTGTTGGCATTTATTCTAATGTCCCTCAATTCCCCACTATGCTCTTGTAAAGTTTCATTGATTTGCTCCAAGAGGATGTCGGTTGAGCTCTTTTGTGGAGGAAGAGGTATTTGTGAAGGTTGTGCATATTGAAAATAGGCATTGGTGTGTTGAAACTGAGAACTTGGAGGACTCCCCCACTCATTGTTGTATGGTGATGTGTATGGGTTGAACTGATAATATGGTTGGAATCCAAAACACATACCACCGAAATTAAAGCCTCCAAATGAGGGGAAGAGAGCACTCATGGACATACGGATCCATACACCGCAATTCAAGGAACAACAAGAACACAATCACGATATCCAATCACCACCACCACCGTAGTAGATGGTGTGACAATTCAAATGTAAATCCAACGTCAAGAAAAAGAAAACAAGAACGAAAAGAAAAGGAAAAACAACCTAAGCCTAAGTCTTCAAACGACTTATGAGATATCGATTTGATTCCCGGAACGGTGCCGTAAAACTTGATGACCAAAATAGTAACGACTCAACCTTAACCGCAGAGTACCGGGTCGGAAGTACTATAGTGGAGAGCAAGGTCGTATCCATCGAGGAATCAATCGAGTACCAAAGTCGCTTCTCAACTTAGTTTAGGTCAATCAAAGTTTGTTCACGGTAATTATACTACTTATTACTGCTTAAACAAGAGATAAAGAGAGAGAGAGACATAGCCAAACCACGATCAAATTGAATACTTTCGCCTCTAATCAATTATTTGGGAATGGAAACTACCAACCAACCATCCTAATGCTTATATCGACTCGTACATGGGTGCAAACTCCTAAGATAGTACTAGACGCCATGCAACAACCTAGCACCCTTTGCCCGGTTCAACAGTCCTCCTTTAAGGATTTAACTGGCCGGAACAAGATAAACGCTCTAGAGCCGCTCGATTTACACCGACAAACCTCGTTACCCAATCGATCTAAACAACTCAGTCAATTGTAAATAACGATCTTAAAACCCTTTTCCCACACCCCTTCACAACATACATTTATAAAAGTGGTGTGTGAGTTCATGAACTAGGTGTACAAGCTAATTCAAGCATTAAGAACAAGTTTTAAGACATGAATTCGTCGATATAACAACAATTAAACACTACCCATTCCCAATTTCATCAATTAGAGGGTGGTTTCTTCAATCTTCACATGATTTAGCTATGGAATGTTTAGCTACTCATAGTAAAACATGAAATAACAATCAAAGAGAAGATTAAAGTCATAAAAGAGAAAGATGAATGCAATTAATTACCAAAAACGCAGGAAATTAAAGTTGAATCAATCTTCATCCAAACCCATTGTCACTTGGGGAAGAAGACTTCAAAAACACCAAAAAGGAGGAGAGAATCTATGCTAAATTGTGTTTAATCTAAGGGAAAGAGTGAAAGAAGAGCTAATCTAAGGGTGAAAAGGGAAGAAAATCGACCTAAGGGTGTCCTAAAGGTGTGGCGAAAAGCTTGGCAAGAAATTTTTGCCACACGCACTCATGTTGCAAACAGAGGTATTGTGGTTGATGATCAATTATGGCCTTTATGCAAGGAGGTGATGAGGATATTTCACATTTATTTCTCTTTTGCTCATTTACCTCATATATTTGGTGCAAGATTTTTTCTTGGACTTCGATACCCAGATTGAATTTTACGGATTGGGATTCATTCTTCTGTTACATTCCTTTAGCAGCAAGACATGGTGAGAAATCTTTAATACGGGATGCTAGCAAAAAGGTTGTTTTTTGGTCTATTTGGACGGCTAGAAACTCTGTTGTTTTTAACTCCAATGTTTCCAATGCCGACAATTTATTTGGAGAGATTCAATGAAGAAGCTTCGCGTGGATAACTACAAGAAAAAGCAGTATCAACAACGATTGGACAACTTGGACAAACAATCCTCTTTCTTTGAGCAACAGTAATGACTAGTTGGGTATTGAATCGTTGTTTGTTCGGCTAGGAGTTGTTGAGTTTGTCTTGTTTGTTTTTTAGTTTGGCGAATTGGCATTTTCTACGGCTTGGATATATTTTTTGTAATCTGAACCTTTTGTTATCTAGCGTCTTGCAAGATTTTTATTAATAATAAAAAATGAAATTTTTGCCACATAGTTGCTTGTCACGGGCGACACAAAAGCTTTAGGCATGGCAATAGGTCTATATTGTCACTTATTTAGATTTTAGTGGCACTTTTCACTTGCGGCAAAAGGTAGTTTTGTTTATTAGTGTCAGTTGTAACTAATTCCAAACTCCTAACTAACTTAATAACTTACTTAGTGAGCTACGTGTTTGATCAAGTCCTCAATAAGTTGATAGATGAACTTCTTGCTTCTTTATGATGTCAATTCAGTCTTGTATTGGTGTGGATGACTGAAAATGGAATGGATGCCTAGATTGCTCATGAAGTATTGAAAAAGAGGTGCATCCACAGCTTTAATAAGTATATCTTCTAGTTGATATTGTGTTCTAACAGGAATTAATCATAGGAATCCAAACTGCACCTTGGCTCTTGTAATATGACAATCAAGTTCTATATGCTTATTTCTTTCATGGAATATATGATTCTTAGCTATATGGATTGCACTTGAATTGTCACAAAATAATAGAATTGAGAGCTTGACAAGGATTTGCAGATCCTTTATAAGATAGACTAACCATTGAAGTTCACAGGTGGCACTTTCCATGGCCCTATATCCAGCCTCTGATGAACTTTTTGCAATTGTCGTTTGCTTTTTTGCTTTCCAAGACACTGGAGCTTCCCCTAGGAACATAAAATAGCCAGATATTGATTTTTTTGAGTCTTCACAGCCAGCTCAATCTGAGTCTGTGTAACCTTTAAGTTCTAGGTCATTTGTTGCTGGAAACATAAATCCTTGACCAGGATTTCTTTTGAAATACCTTAGCAACCTTTGCGCTGCTTGCATATGGTTGACAGTAGCATTGGACAAGATTTGGCTAAGTTGTTGTACAACAAATGCTATGCCTGGCCTAGTAAATGATAAGTAGATGAGTTTGCCTATTAGGTCCTATATGAAGTATTTTCTGATAACAACTCCGAATCACCTGCCTTCAATTTCTGTTTAGAATTTAGAGGTGTATTTACTGGTTTGGCTTCAGTAAATCCATATTCTTCTAGTAAATTTAATGCATATTTTCACAAATTGATGGATATTCCCTTGTCTGATCCTGCTACTTCAATTCCTAGAAAATATTTGATCAAACTTTTCTAGGTGTCCAATTTCACCGGCAGTGTACTAGGTCAATCGTAGTCTAGTAAGTATCCCATGAGGATTGTGAGGTTAAGTACCAAAAAGCTATGATTATCTTGGTCTAAGTAAATGGTCTAAGGATCAAGCTACTAAGCTCAATAACCTACTACTAAAAGGGGTGATCAAATGATAAAAGGCCTAGCCAAGACAATGCAATAATCAAGCCAATCTCTACTAGTATCATGGGAATAAACTACCTACCAACATTCCACAACTGTTCAAGTGTGTGTTATCGGTGCACTCCTAAGCGAGCAATTCCCCCTCATACGAGTGTACGGAATTGCTCTAAGCTTCCTCCTTGCTCTAAGAATCCTAGACCTAATGATTCAACATGATTAGGTTCTTGAGTGCAATGAAATAACAATAACCCCGGATCAGAAATCGAGTTCCACTTAAGGTCAATTTTACCTTCCGGTTTTTCTATTCCTTTTCCCACACTAAGCATCTCCTTTCGGACTCAACTAAGTGTGTGTGTGTGCGTGCGCAAGTGCTAGGTGATCAATGCAAGCAATACAATGCAAATAGGAAAAGATAGCAACACAAGAAGCTATGAAATATGAACTAACATTTCCAATCAACTAATAGAGATAAAACTATCACAAAAACATTATCTTTGCTAGTAGAAAATTAGCCACTCTTAGTTATGAAACCCAACATGTCAAGAATGGATTTCATAGTTATGACAACAAATAAATCACAAGTAAAGGCTAAGAATTTACAAACCAAAAGCTATTAACTTGAAGAAGGAAACTTGCATTCAAAATATAGAAGTTCTCCAATGGAATTTGTTAGGGTAGTGTATCGTGTGTGGAGTGATTTACGGAACAAATCCGTAATTTACGGATTAAATTACGGAATATTAATCTAGAAAATAAATCATGTGAATAGTATGATTCATATTATTTAGTAGATCTACCAAAATAAATATCATCATGCATATCTGATTCAAACAATAGACAATAAAGGTAGTATGCACAAAATAAAGGACTAAGACAAACCGAGGCGAGTAGTTACTCTTTCCTTAAGACAAATTGCTCCGGTATGGTGCCCACGGTAGTAGAAAATGTCTCCCAAGATACAACGGCTTTACGTCTCGGATTTAGAGGCACTTCAAAAATCCGAGCTCCGGCGAACTTACAGAGTGCTCCGACTTCTCTTCGACTCAATATCTAGATCTACATGAATGACTAGATCTATATGACACTACCTTTGTGGTGGAAAAGATGAGAGAAAACTGAATGAATAAACTTTCATCCATGGGATTGTTTATATAGTTGAGAGGAGGAGTCAATGCTTTAATCTGATTGGCCGGAACACATGGGATTGTTTATATAGTTGAGAGGAGGAGCCAATGCTTTAATCTGATTGGCCGGAACACATCATCAATACTTTTCCCCTTAGAAAAGACATGGGGTCGAAATTTTTTATTAAAATTATTAATAAAATTTCGAATTTTATTTCCACACCCTGATTGGTCGAATGACATATCTATGAATTCTGATTGGTCGGATGACTCAATGAATTCTTATTGGTCTGTTGACACAGTTACTTAAATTAATTTTTAGAATTAATTTCATAAAGAAATTTTGTCCAAAAAATTAATAGTAACACCCGAACCGAACCGAACCGAGCCGGACGGACGGCGGCGGCGTGCGCGTGTGGAATTATCTAAGTCCTCCCTCCTGCAGAAAAGTGCTTTGCCCCTTGGGGCACATCTATAAGAGTATACACTAGCTCTTATTACTTGAGCTCCCAACACTCAAGTTTCCAATGTGGGAGAATGGGGTGAGGTCCTCCCTTCAACTCCCATCTCCTACATATTTTCTACCAACTTTAGCCCTTAATTTCTCATTCACCCGACATCCGAATCGAGTGATTCAAAAGCCCATCATCAACTACTCCGTATGAAGTATTTAATGATATTATTAACACTCGATGACATACACCGGATCCTATCCGTAATTAGCGCTAAAGTTGACCATTCAACCCTTCAAAAAGGGCTTTTTCTCCAACAGAATTCACACCCAAAAAGATGGAACTTGGTTCCATTAAATGATTCTAGAAATCGAAACTAAGAATTCCTAATGTTTACAAGTGGAATTAGATGTTAAACTATGTTGAATTTTGGCTAGAAAAGCCTTGAGAGTGGAGGTTCCTTCAAACTTGAGGATTGGGGGAATGAAAGATTCAAAAAACTGCTGCAAATTTGCATTTAATGGTGAAAAATGCGTAACGAGCCGAACTGCCCAAAGTTCGGCTCGGCAGGTGGTTCGGTACTAGAACGTCTTCATTAAATTGATCATAACTTTGAGTGTGGACCTCCGATTTAAGTGATTCGAGATGAGTTGGAAAGCGTTTTTGAAGATCTATAACTCTTGTAAAGAAGTCCAAACCGAATTCTTTATCTAAGATGGGTCAAATGTCGCTTGAAGATAGGTTATGTGGAGCACTAATAGCAAATGATCCATTTGAACTCGTAAGGTTCCGAAACACTCTTCTAGCCCTCAAAATACGTGTTTATACTCAACATGTGTCATCACTCGGGATCTTGGTCAACCTATAATCCTACAATAAATCAACAAAATTCCAAACGTAAACCCGAAACGATGCTCCGGTTACTATAACCGGCACAAAACCTATCAAAATATAATATTTTATATAATAATTACTATCTACATATTTGGATGAAACTAAGCAAATAATGACTCGAAATGATATGAAAACATCAATAAACGCATGAGAAATGGGGATAAAACATTGTTAAGTGTATCAACTAGTGGACTTACATCAACCACTCCCCACATAGCTTTTGATCGTCCTCGAGCAAATAAAGTGACAAAACAACTTAAGTCATGAGACAGAGTTGCACAACATCAAGAAGTAAGAGCTCAACTAGATGATACAACCAATCGGACCTATAACCGCATGTTAACCACAATCTAAGAAAGTAGTGGAGTGTGTGTGTGTGTGTGTGTGTGTGTGTGTGTGTGTGTGTGTGAATATTCCTCAAATTTGTTACCAAACACCCAATTTTGAAATCATGCATGCAAGACTTATTAGGAGCAATCCATATGCGTAAGAATGATACCAATCACCACTAATCGAGGCATTTAGAGTCAAGAGGTTAGATCGGTAAGACTTGAAAGCTTGTAACGTTAGACTTGGGCAGTTGGCTAATCGAAGGGATAAAATGGTAAATCAAAGAGAATAAGCAAGATAGCAAGAATCTACATCTTCTTCTAATCGATCAAGTACCACTTCAATTGTGTCATCACCCCGAACTTACATTACTTGGACTTGTTGAACTTGTCCTCCAAAATTGCTTTCCAAGGCTCACCATTTATTGAATATTTACTTACAACTTCACTTGAACGTTATTCGATTTATTTTTGGACTTTTTTTTTGTTGAGAAAATTTGATTTTTGACTTTTTGTTTTGAATACACCAATAGACTTCGAACTTCAAAAGATACCATCTCAACTTGTGCCAAACAATGTCATCCAACTCTTAACTCCAAAATCATCACCACACAGTACATAGAAACTCGCTAAGCTTGTGGGATGCCAAGGGAATGTAGACCAAAATTAGGCTAAGGGTCGGATTATAATGAGGCTAATCACGAATGGCTAGTTTCGAGTGGGGTCTCACCACTATACAAAGGCTAAGATGGGGACATGTGGAAATTACGTTCGGGAAGGCCATTTGGGTATGGTCGAGTCAAAGAAATCCCAGAACCGCCATCCCTAACTTTGAATCCAAACACCTTTATATTTTGCCTCGAAAGGATATCAAGCCTAAGTTCTAGTTTCTATGGAAGCATGCTTGCATGATTGCATAAAAGTTTGCATGTTAACGATCAGAATATACGTACTCAAAGAATTCACACTACAGTCAAAGATTCGCGGTTAAAATGCACTTACACGTCACCAAGGTTACACATTTTATTGAGGTACTCACTCTATCAATTGGAAAACCATATATTTTCACAAAAGGTTGTTTATTGTGCTTTAAAATGCTAAAAAATAATCAAGGCTAAGTGCTTCTCAAACATTTAATGTCATTACCCGTTGTTGGACTAACTATGTTGCCACTCCCCACTTACGAACTTGCATTGTCCCCAATGTAAAGTGAGTGGTAAGAAAAGTAGTTAAGGAAACCAAAGGGAATCAAAACTAGTCAAAACAAGTACCGGGATGCTATAAAAGGGAGGGTGGGTGGGAAAGAACAAGAAAAACAACCAATGAAATGACAAGCAATCCCAAATACTAGAAATGTATCATCCAACACGTAGAGACAAAAGGATCATTGTCCACACCGGGCTTCACAAAAGAGAAAAAATATTATTGCAAACTTTTACGGGCTGCCTCCCAGTAGCGCTTTTATTTAACGTCGTTTGCTCGACGAGATTATACGGTAGAAATGGTGGACTTATACCGATTAATCGTGAAAGATACCACTAACAATTATCCACATCAGCATGCAATTTCAAGCATAAAAACCGACCGGAAGATAATGCTTAAGGAATAATAAGAAATATAGTACCCGTAGTTGCTAAATTTATAGTCTGTAGCTAGACTTATGCATGACGCATTTATTTAATGCACGGGTGGTGGGTCATTCTTATGCACCGCAACCGTCTTTTTCATCAAAACCGGTCTCCAACATAATGTAGACGAATGCCACCAATCCCAACGGTTCTTGACCTTTTTCCTTCGATTTTTGAGCTTTTGGTTTGCGAGCCTTCACCTTATTGCTAGAGTCATCTTTTTCAACTACCTGCCTGTTAGTAAAATCCACAACAAGGGGACACGAAATGTACACAAAAGAACATGACTCTAGAGTATTGCGTGGATATTTCAATGAAGTATAGATGCTGAAGACAACGTGCTCATCATTGACTCCCAAACTAGGCTCTAGATCTCTTACAAACGTTGATCACAGCCTCCCCCATTGCTAAAAATGGTCTACCGAGGATAAGGGTGTAGTGTACCCTTCCTCCACATCCATAACAACAAAATCGACAGGGAAGTAAAACTTATCGACCTTCACTAGTACATCATTGATGACTCTCTTTGGATGTTTATTGGATCTATCCACAAGTTGGAGTGTCATCTCTGTACGCTTAAGCTTGCCTATGCCAAGTTTCATGAAATCATTGTAGGACATGAGATTTATGCTCACACCGAGATCACATAACGCCTTCTTAAACAAAAAGCCCCCAATCTCACATGGGATTGTAAAACTCCCAACGTCTTTAAGCTTAGGGGGAAGCTTGTGTTGAAGCACGGTGGAACACTCCTCACTTAGACACACCGTCTCATACTCTTCCAATTGTTTCTTGTTGGATAATATGTCCTTAAGAAACTTACTATACGCCGGCATATTCGTGAGTGCTTCGATGATCGGAATATTAATGTTCAAGTGCTCAAAAGTGTCTAGAAAACGTGCACACTTTTTATCAACCTTCATTATTTGAATTTGTGCTTGTGGGGGGTAGGGAAGTGATTCAAGATCAATTAAAGTATGGTTAGAATGTATACCTCCTTTACCCTTGTTGTTCGATGAAGTATTTGAAGCTTTTCTCAAGTTTTGGGCTGTTGGTGGAAGCCATTTTACTCTGTTTAGCTTCTCTAACTTCATACTTGTTATTGGTGTGCACCAGTTGGTCATTGGTGCATGCCATTTTGCCTGGTGTCAATGTTGAATCTCTCTGAACTTCATTGGTGCACGCCAATTTGCCTAGTTTCAATCCTGAATCTCTTTGAACCTCATTGGTGCACGCCGATTGGCCATTGGTGCACACCATTTTGCCCGGCTCATTGAATAAAGTCCTCAAATCATTCAATCTTGGATTTTTGAATATTCCCGGGACTTTTATCCATTCTTCTTCTTTCTCCACCTCAACATAGCCATCATTTATCAATAATCCATCCACGATCTCTTCTTCTTCCTCACTCAACTCTCTTTCTTCCGTTTCATCATTAAAATATTCTTCAACCTCATTCCTTCCACACATTCTTCCACTCCGGGTGATTATTGCATCTACCCCTCTTGGGTTCCTCTCGGTGTTACTCGGTAATCCGTCCGTTGGTCAACTACCATTCCGCTCTCTTTCTCGGCTCATTTGAATCTCAATGCTTTGTATGTAAGCTTCCATGTTCTTCATTTTCATATCAAGTCCACTCATTGAAGTTTTCAAGGGAACAACATCTCTAGTTACGGCTCCTATGGAAGATATCATAGTTTGCATATTTGCGGATTGTGTAGCAACAACACCCATTAGATTCTTCATTAACTTGATTAAATTGGACACATCCTCTTTTGTTTGGCTCAGGGCTTGTTGAGCGGTAAGTGGTGGATCAATAACATTGGTGTGAGTGTGGTCCAAATCCAGTCATTGTCTCAACAAACTCATTTTTTTTGTGTAGATACATCGGAGTTTGATAAATCTTGGATATGAAATTGAAAAACACCAAATGTCACAGCATATCATTCTCTATGCTTCAACTCTCTCTTTCCCGCTTGTAATTCATCCATCTTCTTATTTATCACCTCCATTTCTCTCAAGATTTCTTTCTCATTCGTATTGTGCTCATCCGTAATTGCAACTTCCATTTGACTTGGGCCGGGATCCCACAATTTCTCATTTCTTGCCACTCTTTCAATAGCCTTATAAACTTCTTGGGCCGTGCTCATCATAAGTGATCCATGGAATGCCGAATCAATTTGTGTCCTTGATCCTTTATGAAAGCCTTTATAAAATAATTGGACTTGCATGTCGAAAGTATAATCGTGATTTGGACACGCCTTCAAAAGCTTCTTAAAAAAGCCCCAAGCATTGTCCCAAGATTCAACTAACTTTTTCTTGAAAGTAGTAACTCTTACCTTCAACTCCAAATATCTACCTGGTAGAAAGTATTTCTTCAAAAACTCAAGTTGTATGTCATCCCATGATGCTTGTGTCAACAGTAGAGGCCGTGGGGTCAGTTGTCACCTTCCCCGCTCCCACTCGTTATTTTGAAAAATAGGTCGTCTCATTAGGATTTTCAGAATTTATTTTCAATCCGGAAAAACAATAAATCATGAACATTTAAATTAATCCTCCCACTAGTTTTTCGGTTCCAAATACCATCTAACTAGTGTCACTATATTCATGGTTTTCTAATTATTATGGATTTATAAAAATTCCTTGTGTAGACACAACACAATTAAAATTCACCAAGAATTTTATAATCCTAATACATCAGGACTTATGTTTTCCCTAATAATTCAGAAACAATAAATCACAAAATTTAAAGCTCCCACTAGTTTATCGGTTCCAAATACCGTCTAACTAGGGTCACCTCATTCATGATTTTCCAATTTTCCGAATATTTTAAAATCTCTTGTGTAGACACTACACAACTAAAATTCACCAAAGAATTTTATAGTTCTAATATTGTCATGATAAAAAGTTAGGATCTGAGAATTATTCCAATAATCCGAAAACAATAAATCATGAAAACCAATCACTAACTTATCGGTTTCAAATATCGTCTAGTCAGTGTCCTATCTTTTCACGATTTTCCAAATTTTCGATCATTAAAATTCTTTATATGTAGCCACTACATAAATAAATCCTCGAAATATTTAAAATCCTAAAATCAAATTTACTCAGTAAATTTTATTTTTATCATGTGAATTTTATATCCAGATAAAATTCCGTTTGCTAAATTAATTTAATTAATTACCTAAATTAATCTAAAATAATTACATGTTCATACATGCCTAACTAATGCAAAAATTAATTATCTACATGTATGCACATGCTAGGAGTGAAATTGATTAATATAATGCATGACATGGTTATATCACATAAATAATCTCTAAGGAAAATAAATGCAAAAAAGTAAACCACTGAGATGGACCGTTGGTACCCCCGCATCTATTCTATTAAAAGGAAAGATCCTAAACCCAGTCTAATAGGTTTACTAATTTCTAATAAAAGACAAGATGCAAATCTGTATATAATTCGGTCGGCTAAATTACAATTTTGGTCCTCTAACTAGACACGTTTTTTGATTTTGGTCCTGGTTTTTCTCGTGGCGACAATTTTAGTATCGTAAGTGGTCTTTTTTTTTTTGCAAAAATAGTCTGAACGCCGAAAGACCACTTACAGGACTAAAATTGGTCTTTCCGCGACAATTTTAGTCCTCGTAAGTGGTCTTTCCGGCGCTCGGACTATTTTTGCAAAAACAAACCACTTACAGGACTAAAATTGTCGCGGAGAAAACCAGACCAAATCAAAAAGTGTGTAGTTAGAGGACCAAAATTGTAACTTAGCCTAATTCGGTCCATCCGAATTATGAACAAAACCGCGTTTAGCTCGTTTGGTTGAGGGCAAGTATTGCCCACCTATAGGTCGCGAGTTTGATTACCTGCTGCTACATATTTTCTTCACCTTTTTCCATAAAATAAATATTCGCATTTTCTGGAAAAATTCGAATAAAACCACGTCTAGGGTGTTTCAAACCCTAGACGTCCCGATCGATGTTGCAATGTTGTACCACTACGCCGCCGAGTCCTCCATTCATGAAAGCTTCATACTTTTAAATAAATAAGAACAGAGCCGAAAAGAAAACCTAATTTTCTAGCAAATTAAATTGCAATAATTTACATATTTTCCTATACGGAAAAACGGGTTTACAAATGATCTAACGGGTAAACAATACCAACCACAATTCATCTCACAACCACATAATATATATATATATATATATATATATATATATATATATATATATATATATATATATATATATATATATATATATATAAAGTATATAAAAGATGTAACTTTTATTCAATTCCACCCCTTATTAATTAATTATGCAATCACGATCGCAAAATCGCTTTGACATGGCTCTGATATCACATGCTAGATATACAGGAACCCGAATCGGGATCTAAAACAGAGGAAAAACCGGATCAGGAAAAAATTCTGGCTCTCGATAACCCGGGAGGAGGTCCCGGAAAATCTAGGCTGTTTTTCCCCCTTTTTCGGATCGTTAGATCTGATTCACAATACCGATCGAGACGCTCGATCATTCACAGCAGAAGCTACGAGTCGAAATTCATTACGATTTTACCACGACATGATTCACATAATAATTAATAATATACAAGAAGGTTAATAGATTTACCCAACCGGAGAGAAGCCGTGATCTTCCGAGTTGTATCTCCAAGCGACGACCGGTGGACGTCGATCCTGCATTCGAACCTCCTCGAATATGCTCCAAGAAAAACTCCAATTTTTCTTCTCCCGATGGCTAAGGCGAGAAACTAATTTTTCTCTTTTCTCTCTAATGGGGCGCAGAAAACTTGTGTCTTATGTGTCGGGAGGAACTCTCTTTATATAGGAAAATAACCGAGAAACTGAGAGTTATCCCTTTCACACGACAATTATCTTTTTTCCAAAGAAAAAGATATTTTCCATAAATAAAAGATAATCACCATAAGTGAGATAATCTTCATTACATGATAAAATAAATCTCTTATTTTATCCATTAATTACTTAACAAATAAATAATTAATTACACATGTGTATATAATTCAGGAAAATTCCTTCTCCCAATTTTCTACACACGTGGCTCCAATAATGCCATGGAATAATAGAAAATGTTTTTTCTATTTTGCATATTATTCACCGAATAAATAATATTTGAATACTAATTAAATAGACCAACTATTTAATTATTCTCGAGGTTCCGTAATACGAGAATTCACTCGCGTGTTAAGAGCCAACCCGGGGACCATGGACCTATATCCAGTAGCTACAATAAATTGAATAAAACAATCATCGAACAGTACATTTCTATTCAACTTATTAATTCTGGAATTACGCCACCATAAATCCGAAACTGAACTCTATCGACTATAGATATAACTTATTCTCAAAGCGTCTAGTCAATAAGTGTTATTTGATATAATCATTATATTTAGACTAACCCTCCATAGACTATCCGTAATGAAGCGGGAATGTTTCCGTAAACCTTCTTCATTACCTCTTATCCTTATTTCCCATTAACCCACTAGTGATCAATTAGTTCATAACCAATATGAACTCCGCGGATCGATCAGTTTCTAGGATTAACAAATAAGGGGATTGTCTTTCTTTTTCCCGCAGGAAGGAATGGATTCCATATCTGTGAGACACACACTCCTCACTCATTCCAGAATAGTGCCAACATGAAAGTGATTCGGACCGCGCCTCTTGGCAATCCTTAACGAACACATCAAACCCTATTTTGAAACAAGCAGGAGTCTGCAATCACTTCAAGATTAAGGTTAATCCATAAATAATCATCTTGTGATTTAATAAGATTTCTCAATCATGGAATTATATGAGAAATGCATATTAAATCGGTCAAGTCCTATATGACTACATCATATGTAAATGCCCCACTTAGATAACCAATATCGACGGTCCGGATAAGTCGGTCACACAATAAAGTGTTCTGGGCGCATTAATGGTGGTTTAATCAATAGACCTCATACTTTGATTAAGTTCACCAAAGACTTACAGTTTAAGTGTATCACCATAAACTTAATCCTCACGTGTGACAGAGTATGCTCCACTCCACAAGCTTGTCAAAGTGCGGCCGACCCCAAAAAATATTTTTTTTTTTTTAACTACAAGTGGAGATTTTTTTAATAAACGCATATCTATGTGTAATCGACCCTTATTTTTATGCATCGAATTTATTTTTTATCATTTACTCTATAATTACATGTACAGAGGTAAATATACAAATATATGTGTGATACGGGAAAAAATTGATAAATTTCCGACCCCTTGTCAAAATTCCTGAATTACCTGCGTGTGACACACACTAAGTTGTATGGCTACATATGATACAACTTGGGGTTTCCAGTAGCCTATTACTTATAAGCACGAAGCAAGTAATAAGATGAGAATAAATCTGTCATTTATTTATTCTAAAAACAATTACATAAATTTTTTTTCGGCCGCTACTTCCAACATTCTCTAGGTGTCTCTTCCTTTAGTCACTAGTAAGTTTGTCGGGTAGTGCTTTTGCAAAGTGTTTGTGTTAAACTTTTGTAATAGGCTTCTTTGAAACCTTTTTTCTAGCATCTTGCTAGAGAATTTTTTAATGATATAACATCTTTGCCGTTAAAAAAAATGATAACTTACAATAGAGAATCTGAAGTATAGAGGAATTCTCTCTTATTTTGAATTAAACTAAGAGGGAGTGGTTTAAAAGGACAAAAAAGAGATGGAAATAGGAAACATGACAGTGGAAATGTAAATTTGGTGATAAGGACAAATCTACTGTTCATAACCTCAAATCCACTATTTGTTGCAGTGAAACTGACCCCAAATCCACTATTTGTTGAAGTGGATATGTCATTTTTACCCAGAAAAATATTCCACTGTCCTATTCACATATTTGTATGTTCAAATTATCCTTTTTGATAATAAACCCATAAACTAAAGCCGCCTTACTTTGAATCATGATGAATCATTTAAACATATAATAATAATAATAATAATAATAATAATAATAATAATAAGGGGGATGGTTTAAAATGACAAAAAAGAGGGAGAAAATAGGAATCGAGACAGTGGAAATATAAATTGGGTGATAAGGATAAATCCACTGTTAATAACTCCAAATCCACTGTTTGCTGCAGTGGAACTAACATCAAATCTAATGTTTCACTATCACAGTGGAATAAGGACATGTTTTTTTTACCTGGAAAAAAAATCCACTGTCCTTTTTCCATATTTCTTTGTTCAAATGGTCCTTTTAACAATAAACCCTAAAAATAATGCTGATGATGAAAAGTTGACAGCCGATTTTGAATCAAGCTTATTTTGAATCACAATGAATTGATTAATTTATATTATAGTAGCAAACTGACTGCCGGATTTGAATCGAAATTTGTAACGCCCCGTTCCCGTATACCAAGTCCTTATCCGGAAAAAAGAATGTTCGGTACGTATAATATTAAATAAATTCAAATATTATGCGTAAACATCTACGTTGTCGTATCGAGTTAAGCAAACTGGAAGCTAAAATACTCGGGTGAAATCATAAAAGGTACTAGATCACAACCCCATCCGTCTAAAAGATAGAAAGGATAAACTTCACAACAAGAATTAAGTCTTACAACATACAGTTCCTTAAAATGTTACAACAAGTCTTGATAAAAGTCATAGTACAACATGTCTTCGAATTTAAAACAACATAGTCATAATACAACACAATTTAAAGAAAGCATTTAAATATCTAGCATAGCATAGCATGGCATGATTACACATCATCATCAAAATCATCCTCAACCTCTAGCTCATCCTGCACATCTTCTCATACAAGAAAACATACAAACATGCAAAAGAGGTAAATACATGTATTATATGATATATGTGTGTACATGTATGATTGATATATACATATTTGGTAATATAATAAAGTTATTCTTTTAATATTAATATAATATTTTGAAAAGTATTTGATATAAGATATTAAATATATGAGAGGAATAAGATTATGGAAAATCATTTATGAGATAATTAATCAAGAGAAGAGCATGCAAGGTCATGCACCAATAACAAGTGAGCTAGGGCATCCCCGTTAGTCTGACAAAGGTAAACGATATGGACTCAAAAAGACTAAACAGTTCCCTAGAACGATCATCAGATCGAAGAGCAAAGACTCCACAAAAGAAGTAGAAAGTTCGTACAAAAAGGAGTAGAAAGTTCGGTACTTAACTATATAGATTCCTCGGAGGGTACCACCGCCTCCTCCTCGTCGTTCTCTGGTACAACTGAACTAAGATCGACGCCATACCCAGGATAATTTAATTCAAAATCAAAGCAAGCGTCTATAGGTAATGATGGGACAAATTTTCTACCCTCCGTATAGTGCCTGTTACACACGCACACAATGTCATTATATCTATCGTTATCTTCCATACAATCTGAGTCATGAACGCATCCCGTGCGTGCAGTACAAGGATCATAATTGGGGTGCACTATAGTCAAACGGCGGAGTTGACTTTGGGTTGTTGTAGTCGTCGTCTCATCATTTTTAGCTGCAAACACTTGAATTTAAGAATAAATGCAGATATTTTCTTATAACAATGAATATATACGATAATATGAACAAAAAAACATGTGGGTGTATGTGCAAATTAATTAAATATACCGAAGCCCAGAGAAGATCGATCGGATTCGGGTTCATACCTGTAGATTCTCCTTGTAAGACCATTGCAGCAGCTGCAAAAAATGTAATGAAATTATTTTGATATCAAATTTTTGTCATTGAAATTGACAAGGGAATAAAAGTCTTGAAATCACAATATATTTTGTACTAAAAAAAAGAGGCAAACTAACCAATCACCATGGAGATAATGAGAATGAAATAAGTAGACATAGTCATTTACAATCTCTGTAAATCACAATATATACTTTAAATGTTTTCTTGTGTTTTCATATGTTGTCTTGAAAGTTAATTTATAATGGTAAGAGGAAGACATTCATATGATTATTCTAAAAGTAAGACATTAAGTAGCTGTACTTGTGCGACGTAAACTTTGTTCAGATTGATACGTAAAAGATAGAGTAAGTTCAAATTATGAAAATGCATAAAGTAATAAAGTAAACTTACTTTGTGACTCGTTACGGAAGAAGTCAATGGAAGAGGCTCACAGAAGAGAACCGCTTCCCTTTTTGACGCGGTGACTGATTACGGAAATAGATTAGAGCAAATTAATGTACTTTATTCGAAGAGATTTTATGAGACAACTGTTCCAAAAAGTGTAATGCATTGTGATCGTATATTTTTATTTTTTTCTACCATACACGCCTTCAATGTGTGAAAGAAAGTAAAAATGTGTGAATATAATTCAGGTCACTTAGTATAACTATTTACAACGGTCGTAGGATAATATTTGAATTGCCTGTGACCCTAAAGATAAGTCATTTTAGAGTTTACATGGATTCATAAAGTAGTTTCATGAAATTAATTCTAAAACACGATATTTCAAAATTGTAATCTTTATATTTCATATTAGAAATTAAAATTATATAAACAAAAAGCATGATAGATACGAGAATGAGATAGATTATAAATAATTTATTTTCGAATTAAAATCAATATAAGTTAATCTTGCATTCATTTTATTACAGAACATTAATATGAAAACCAATTGAGCCAAGTTATTTTAGATTTATGGAAACTAATTCACATGAGAACACCAACCATCTTCATAAAAGTTTCATATGACTGGATTACTACTCAGATTGCTGATTTTGAATTAAATTAAAGCCGTCTTACTTTGAATCATATAATAATAATAATAATAATGACAAGCCGCTTCCTTGGGGGCAATATGATTTTCTTCATCAAACTCGTCAAATTATTCGAGCTCTTGGTTTCACCATTCGGCATATGTATAGAGAAGCAAATACAGTTGCAGATTTCTTAGCTAAGTCCTCGAGTTCCACTGGCTTATCCCGTCAATATGATAACCACACACCTATTCTTTTGGAGTTACGTCTTCTTATTCTTCGCGATAGACTTGGATTGCCAGCTATTCGCTTGGTCAAACAAAGATGATTTGGAGGGTGCAAAACAAGTGTTAGCTTACTATTTTTTCAAAGCACTTTGATCATCATACTCATTTCGAGGCTGATCCTTTTTCTTCCACGTATCATGTGAGTTTGGAGACACTCTGGACACTCACCACTTCAACTATCCATAATCTTGATGGGACAACAATCATCTTTTCTTTCAAGACGGAGGATGCTGATCACAAACAAAGTTTATATTAATATATTTCGCAATCCGATTGTTGTTTTAGGGGTCTTTTATTTTTGGGAAGCATATGATGTTGTACTCTTTCCTATGTGCAGGATTTTCCCACACCGGGTTTGCCACGAATAGGTTTTAAGGAGGCATGACTACGCTTCATCTACGTAATTTGATATTGGGGGGGCAAGATATGGCTTTATACGAATTGAACCTTTTCTTACTAATAAAATGCTTCGTTCATTAAACAACAACAACAATAATAATAATAAATTTGTTTGCCCCTTTTGAATCAAAATAAGCCAGCTTATTTTGAATCACAATGAATGGATTAATTTATATTATACTAAGGAAACTGTCCGCCATATTTGAATCAAAATAAGTTGTCATATTTGGAAGAAAGTCTACTACAGACACTTGCAATTAAATTTACCATTACCTCTTATCATTATATGATATGCGTCTTATATAGATATTATTAAGAAAGGAATGATGATGAGTTTAGGTTTAGAAAACGTATGATCGACACGTATTGTAATATAATTGGTGTAAATGATTAGCCCTATAATAGACACTCTGATGTATAAAAGAATTACCTCTTATTCTAAATTAAACTAAAGCCGCCTTACCTGCTTATTTTGAATCATTGTGAATTGATTAATTTATATTATAATAGCAAACTAACTGACGGATTTGAATCAAATATGTTGTCTTATTCCAAAGAAATTCTACTACAGATATTTGCAATTAAATTTACCAGCTCCTCTGATCGTATTACAATACGTATCTTACATTCTATTAAGAATAGAAAGATGATGTGTTTAGGTTTAGAAAAAGCATGACGTGTATTGTAATATAATTGGAGAAAATGATAGCCCTACAATAGAGAATTTGACGTATAAATGAATTCTCTCTTATTTTGAATTAAAATAAAGCCATCTTACTTGGAATCATTATGAATCATTTAAACCATATAATAATAATAATATTAATATAATAATAAAAATAATGATGATAAAAAATTGATTTCCGGTTTCGAATCAAAATAAGCCAGCTTATTTTGAATCACAATGAATTGATTAATTTATATCATAATAACAAACTGACTGCCGGATTTGAATCAAAATAAGTTGCCTTATTTTGAATATCTTCTACCACAGATACTTGCAATTCAATTTATCATATTTTCTTATCATATTACGATACGTGTCTTACCTTTTATTAAGAATGGAAAGATGGGTTTAGGTTTAGAAAAAAGTATGACACATGTGGTAATATAATTGGAGTGAATGATAGCCCTACAATAGATAGTCTGGTGTATATGGGAAATCTCTTATTTTGTATTACGATAAAATGATAACTCGCTCCGTTCCACAAAAACTGAGGCAATTGTCAAAAACACGCCGATTAAGAAAATTAGTTAATTGTTTTGTTTTTTATTTGATAAAGATTAGAATACCCTTATGAAAAATATAGTAAATGATGCTGGTGCATTTAAGACCGTGAATGGAAAAAATAAAGAGATGTGTAACAAGGGAAAAGTGCTTTTAAATTTTGCATTGAAAGATGTTCTGAATTAGTTATTTAGAACAAAACAAATTTGGATCTGCCTCAGTTATTTTGGAACAGATGAGTAGTTGGCTTGGTTGGGATATCCCATGTTTTGTTTTGTTTTTTCAACTCCCATGCTTGGATGCAAGGGATCTTGCATCGAATTAATTAAACAGTGTCAAACTCGAAGTCAAGAAACTAATCCCTTGGGTTTTGGGAAGCATTGGGGCGCCACTTCTGCCTATTAATAGGAAGGAGTGTCAAACTCTTTTTTATCCCAATACTAGTCTTATATTTAACTAGAAAATTAAGAGGGTTTTCTTAAGAGAGATTTTCTTGGGTGGAGAAAAGGCGGCCTAGCAGCTGAAGCATTCTGGTAGCCATCATAAGAGAGGATTCCGGCACTTGTTCGTGTGGATCGATGTTAGAGGATAAATATTTGGACGCAATGACGTAGACAAATGGTGGGCTCAGGGTGGCTAAGCCCACCCGGTTGTTATTTTTGGTAGATCAAAAAATCTATATAATCCAGTCAACCACGGTCAGTGATCTTAATACAGCCTACCCGACCCTACATAGATAGTCCGCTAGCTCATCCAAAGATAAATTCCTGGCTCCGTCATTGCTTGCACGGCTCT
Source organism: Gentiana macrophylla (assembly GCA_026214975.1). Classification (NCBI taxonomy): domain Eukaryota; kingdom Viridiplantae; phylum Streptophyta; class Magnoliopsida; order Gentianales; family Gentianaceae; genus Gentiana; species Gentiana macrophylla. The sequence continues at coordinate 11,122,271 of CM047812.1, read as the reverse complement.
TTGCACAAACTACTACCGTAGACAAAGCAACGATCTATCTTAGACAGTTATGGTATGAATCATGTTTACTTCATTTATGTTATTGTTTAAAACTATTTCATGAAAACATTTTAATATCAAACAAATCCACTAACAAACAAATCCATAAAAACTAAAGCAACAACAAAAAAACGTAAGAAGGGTGTAATCGTCTTGTGGAATGACAATTTGTCCTTTTTGCAAATATATTCAATCCACTGGACTAAATGTCAGTTAATGCATGAATTTTGTCTTTTTTAGTATTTTTTTATTTGCTTTTAAAAATTTTAGTGCCCTCTTTATCCGAGATTTTGCGTCCGCCACTAAGAGGTTCTGTTGTGGCCAATGATTTTGGTATATATATAATTGAACACATATATTTATGTAATATTAGTTGTCAGTTCGGTTCGGTTCGAATATGTTTGATCTTTAGTTTCAAAACCAAAACCAAACCATTTTATGTCGGTTTGGTTTTGTTTTTAGTCAGTTCGGTTTTTTTATAGTTTTAAAAACCATCTAAACGATTCGGTTTGCATCGATTTCGGTCGGTTTAATTTGGTTCGGTTTTAAAAGTGTTGAACAACCCTAACAATACGACACCTAATGACTTCAATTCAGTAAGTTAACGGGATAAAACGAAATTGTATAAAGATTCTAGATTTTTGTCCAGAAGGACAAAATTATCAAAAAAAATCGTGATAGAATGAAAATCAGAATTTAATAAGCGACAAAAGAACAATTATGTAAGAATAAATATGAAGTAACAAATGTGGAATAGATTAAATATGAAGTAACAATTGTGAAACACAAAGTAACATTAACATGTGAAGTAACAATTTTAAAGTATCAATTGTGATTTTTGTCCATTATAATCATGAAAATGTTACCCATTTATTAATTTTTTTTGTCCTTGTGGCCCCTTCCCCCTAAAGATTCTTTTAAGACAACACCAAAGGAGAAACTTAATTTCATAAAAGAGAATTTAAACTCCGGTTCAAAGAGCAAAGACATAATTTCATAAAAGAGAATTCATACTCCGGATCCAAGAGCAAAGACTCCACAAAGGGAGTAGAAGGTCTGAAAAAAAGAACACAAAACAACACTAATACACATTTAATATCATACAAAACCCACCGATTTTAGTCCAGAAGGGCTTGGAATTAATCGGCCTAGAAAAAACAAGAAAACACAACTATCAACCAACCAATCAATTCAACCACATTAAAACATGGATAATGAGTGAGAAGCACACAAACATTTCATCAATTAGGGAGAATGACATCTTTTTGAAACTTTTGCATAAATGACAAATTTTTTTTTTTTTCTGGCGCCATTTTTTCCACAAAAAAAAAAAAAAAAAAACACACAAAATTTCTCTCTTATCCATATTTTTTAAACATTCATATCTTCCAATCTACAATTCCAAATTTAAAAATTCTTTCACCAAATTTTTTATTTTTTTCATGATTTTTATTTTGAGACCACATTCAACATATTCCGAGGTGGTTTCAGAAAATCCGCTGTCAAAATTCACTATTGTTCGAAATTCACTGTCGATATTCACTGATTTTCTAGATTCACTGGGAAGATTCATTGTGTGAATTTCCACAGTGGATTTTATGAAAAACGATGTAATTATATCACCAAGTCTCAAAACGAAGTGCATCAAAAAATAAAAAATTCATTGCAATTTTCACTATGTTTGGTGCTCAAAATCAAAAGATATGAACGTTTGAAAATCGGGGATTAAAGAGAAAAAAAAAGTTCCTAGGAAAAAAGGTTTTTTTTATTCAATTTGTATTTTTTTTTTTTATGTTTTGTCCTTCAGGCTATGAAAAATATAAAAGTTGTCATTCTCCCTATAAAAAATGTGTTGTTGTCTTGTTACTCAAAAATATTCTAAAAGTTGTCATTATCTCTAATTCTCCATTAAAACATATACCTCACCTCTTCCAAATCGTGATTTGACTTGAACTAAGAACATTAGTGTTGATGATTTCGTTACTTAACCAGATTCCTCGTGAGATCGATACAACCTTACTCGCCGTTCTATGGGTACAACCGCCTCAGGATCAAAGCAAGTGCTTTTAGGTAAAAACAAGAAAACACAATTATCAACCAACCACCCACATGAAAACATATACCTCATGTCTTCCCAATAATGATTTTGACTTGAACTAAGGACAATGCCATGCCGATGACTTCGGTACTTAAATATATTGTGGGTATCCTGCTGTACTTGAAGGGTTCAGTGATATCGAATTCTAAATCAACCATTGGATGGATTTTTACCTGTGAGGTGAAACTATATCTTGGTGTTCAAAAAACAAACTTGTGTTTCATATTCGACTATGTTAGCGGAATTTATTGCATTAGCAGATGCAAGTAAAGATGCGGGATAAATTGAGAAATCTATTGATTGATATTCCTTTGTGGGAAAAACCATCTCCTGCAGAATGATACATTGTAATAAAAACCTATTTAGTATTAAGTAGCAAGTAAGACTTACAATGGTAAGCAACGACAGCTTAGTCTGAGACATCAGTCTCTTCATGGATTACTTAAACAAGGAGTAATCTATGTTGACTATGTAGAGTCAAAGAATAACATAGCAGATCCTTTGACGAAGGACTGGCTGTGAACATTATTGCAAAAACAACGAAAAGAATGTGATTAAGGTCTATGAAAGATTAGTTAGTCTTGACGGTAACCCTACTTATGTTTTGAAATATAAGCAAAGTTCAAAGGGTACAAACAAGTTAATGTCTAACTAAAAGAGCCACTAGAGTGTTTAATAAATCTCATATATGAAATCTGAAGTGTGAGTAAATACCGCATGGTGAATATAGTCTTAATAAGTCCTATTATTAGGAGAAAGTGACACGCGCAGGTGCAGCTCCATTCACAAGCTTTTGGGTCACCTAACCCTCAAAGATTAAAAAAAATTATATGTATTTTTTTTTAACTATTTAAAATTTTTATACACTAATATGTACTAACTGATCCGCATAATTTTTTTAAAAATTGACCCTTGACCCATAATCCTACTTGGATTTTTAAAATTAATACTTAGAAACTTATAATATGATGTACCGTTCCCGATCCCCGACCCGTGTTCCAGAATTTCTGCGGCCATGGACACACGGTATCACTTTTATAATGGACTTACCTATGTGAGTGTGAAAGTAAGGCTGCTTTCTATGAGGTACAGACCGTCTCTAGATCACTTATGAATTTCGGGATATAACGCATGGCCATTAATGCGTTGGAACAAAGAGACACTCTTTTATCGGAATAGTATGTGTGATAACTCCGGTTACATCATGATGGGGTCTTTGGTTCAAGATGCGTTCACCATAGCACCCTGATGAAACTTTGAGTTATTTACACTAAGTGGAAGTTCAAAGCCAAAAGCTACTTTTATTTATGTACGATTTCCTACGATGATGCTTAGTCTTGTCTGCTTGAACTACGATGGCTAGATCCCCAAAAGGGTACGTAGTTTATCACAGTAGGTGATGCAGCCGCTTCATTCATTTGGTTTTTTACACATAAAATGTTTTCAGAAAAAATAGGGGGAAATTGTTAGATATTTTTACATAAATAAATATTTTAATTGTCGTTTGAAATCTAGAAAAAAACATTTTCCTGTGGTCAATCACTCAAAACGCTTTACATGTGAATGAAGTTCTGAGCATTAGACATATACTTGATGATTCATTATGCAAACAATGTATACAAACCAGCGAGTCAGTCCTCCATGCATTGCGAGATTCCCATTGGGCAAAAGAAATTTGGCACAATTGTGTACCTGACAATGGTAAGCGAGTATTTTTCCAGGCCTCCAACCCATAAGAGTGGGTGAGGGTGAACTTGTCATCAGAGCAGGGATCGTCATTTAGAACGAACAGGTGGCAATACATATGGAATGAAGCGGTCTATGGTATCTGGATGTGGCGTAATAAAGTTGCGCATGAGAAAGACAAAGAAAGGCCACCTGCATTTGTGTTTATATCGAACATAATGGAGCGAGCAAGAAAATTATGACTTGCATGGGATATAGAATAGCCTTTTTTATAGACAGTTTTTTTTTTTATACCTTTTTGAGACTTTTACACGAATGTACTTTGGCCACCCCTCTATTTATAACTGTTAATAAAATGATCTCTTTCAAAAAAGAAAAAGGAAAAAAACAAAAAAGCTTATTGCCGAATTAGAATCTTCCTAAGTCAAAGTTGCGACATATCTATATATTAAAACCAACTGATCTGTGGATAAATTAATCCAAATGACCTTTGCTTAAATCAAAACGACTTTTTCGTAGCCGTTTGCCTCCTATTTATTTATTTATTTTGAGAAGGTTTGACTCCTATTTAATCATGGGATCGATTTTTTTATATATAGAAATAGGAATTTAAACAGGGCCAGGGCCCCAATGCATAGGCGGCGGTCGAAGGCCCAACTGTCCCCGAAGGCCCGAAATTACATGTTTCGTAAAATATTAAAAAATTCCGTAAATATTTTATCTCATCCAACCTAATAGAATGCCTTTTTTTTTACTTGAATTGATAAATGGCCAAAAAAATTACATGAAATGATAAAACCCTAAAAAAAAAATTACAAAGGCCAAATCATAGACATACAACACATATATGTATACATAATACAAGTTTTTTTTTTTTTTTTTTAGGCTACCAATGAATTGAATTTTATGTTTATGGCTGTTAAAAACGCGATGTTGAAGTAATATTTTGTATGGATAAAAATTTACACTCCCTCTGAAACTAAAGATAAGTCATTTTAGAGTTTTAATGTGGATTCATAAAGTGGCTAAAGGGCATTAATTATAAAATACGATATTTGAAAATTTTATTCTTATGCTTATATTAATTATTAAATTATTTAAACTAAGATAACAAAGATATCAAAAAGGACCACAGATGCAGATTTTTCTTCAAGTACCAGTGGGAAGCAGCTTAGAAATCATCTCCCATCGCTTTGGAGATTCCCAGGCGTTCTTTTGAGATGAAAGATTGGAGGTGAACCCAGGTCGGTCGATGTTCTTCCGTAAGAGATAGTAGTATTATAATAGGCTCCCTCAATCTGGAATGCGAGAGATCGAAAATCGGATATTCTTGTAGGAGTCTGTAGAAAGTTGTTCTATCCAAGGCTTTAGTATGAAGATCAGCGAGTTGATACGCAGAACCGATTGGCATAGGTTTGAGCAAGCCAGATTGATATCGTTCTCGAACTACGTGACAATCGATTTCGATGTGCTTCGTTCGTTCATGAAATACAGGATTTTCCACAATATATATAGCACACTTATTATCGCAAAATAGAGGAATAGGTGTGGTTAAAGGCAGCTGAAAATCTTGCATCAGATAAGAAAGCCATTGGAGCTCACAAGAAACCATAGCAATGGCTCGATATTCGGCTTCGGATGAACTACGAGATGCCGTGGACTGTTTCTTTGAACGCCATGAAATAAGAGAATCACCTAGAAAGATGCTATAACCAGTTACCAAGCGTCGAGTAATGCGACAGGTCCCCCAATCCGAATCAGAAAAAGCCTTAAAAGTGGGGTCGATACGGGATAGAAAAGCCCTTAGCCTGGACTCCGTTTCAAATAGCGGAGGAGATGATGCGCTGCACGAAGGTGAACCTCCCTAGGCTGATTCAAAAACTGGCTAGGTTGCTACACGGCATATGAAATATCGGGTCTAGTAAGTCCGAGATATAATAATTTTCCAATAAGTCGGCGGTAAGTAGTAATATCCGGAAGAAACGGGGATTTCTTGTCCGACAAATCAAGATTAGTTTCCATGGGAGTATGAACCGCCTTACAACCCGGCAAAGGCAAACTCCGTAAGGAGATCCAAGCAATACTTACACTGATTAAGCACGAGACCAGTTTGAGATTGAGCAACTTCGAGCCTGTCAGTAAGGTGACTTAAACTCAGATCCGGGTGGAACTAATCAAGACTCACGGTGTGTGATGGATGACAAATGAGAAGTGTATTCGATCGCGTGCATCAAGAGGGTGGAGTCTCATCGAGGCTTCAAAGAGGTGACTATCGCCAGGTGATAGTCTCACGAGTACTTGAATACAAAGCAGGTCCCACATCCGCTAATTTCGTTATGTGATGCCTATACTGTTGTCATTAAAAGCGAGGACACGTGTAGGGGTATTTATGGTGCATCGACAAAGATTCCTTGCGGCTGTGGTTTAGTGGATTTGTGCCTATAAATACAATTGTTGTCTCATTATCTCGTGTGTGTTGAAATCAGAAAATTCAAAGGCATAATAAAATATCTCTTTTCGCCCGTGGTTTTTACCTCTCCCATCGAGGGGTTTTCCACGTTAAACTGTGGTTCTTCTTGTTTCGTTTTTCCTTTGATTGTTTATGTTTGATTGCTTCGCTTCGCTTTCTTGCATCCGGTTATCTCCATCCGTTTTATAACAAGTGGTATCAGAGCAAGGTTCTGGAGAAAACAATCTGTACGATCAACTTCGTCTTCACCAAGGCCTTCAGCAAGGTGCTAGGATCTGTGACAAAGTTGTGATCTTTAGCAAGGAAAGATGTCAGCAGTAAACGTAAAAATCGATAAATTTACAGGAAGGAACAGTTTTGGTCTATGGCAAATCAAGATGCGTGCACTGTTGAAACAGCAGGGTTTGTGGAATCCTTTATCTGACAAACCAAATACAAGTGCAGCAGATTATGCCAGTCTGGAAGAGAAAGCACATTCAACCATCATGTTGTGCTTATCTGATGATGTTATCACTGAGGTTGCTGAGGAAGACACCGCAGCCAAGTTGTGGAAGAAGCTTGAAAGCCTGTATATGACCAAGTCACTGACCAACAAGTTGTTGTTGAAACAGAGGTTGTTCAGTTTGAAGATGCATGAAGGAAGTCCACCGAGGGAACATTCGAATCAAATTGAACACAATATTGCTTGATTTAAGGAATATTGATGTTAAAATTGAAGATGAAGATGCAGCCCTAATCCTGTTGGTGTCATTACCGGCATCATATGAAAACTTTGTGCAGTCTTTCATAGTTGGAAAGGATACAGTAGCTTTGGAGGATGTGAGGTCTGCCTTACATGCCAGGGAGCTTAGACACAAGGCTGCTGGAACAGACAGTCAGGCTGCTGGGCTAGTAGCTAGCAGCAATAGTGGAAAAGGATATGGACAGAAGAAGAAAAAGAAGTCAGGGTCCAAAGGTCCTAAGTCTACTGATGTCTCAGAATTATCAGAAGCGAGTGTGGACATTGGAAGTCCAACTGCCCAAGGAAGAAGAAACAGCAGAAGGCACTCGCACATGCAGCCTTTGGCTACCGAGCAACTGATGAGGATCTGGTTCTAGTTGTGGGGATTCTACACACCACAATGATGTGTGGATACTTGATTCTCGAGCATCCTACCATATTTGTCCAAACAGAGAGTGGTTTTCACTTATGAGCAGATAGATGGTGGTCAAATCTATATGGCCAACAAAGAAGGTCTCAGAAGTTGTGGGAATTGGCTCAAGAAAGTTAAGGACAGAGGATGGTAAATTTTGTACATCAAGGATGTAAGACATGTTCCACAGATGACCAAGAATTTGTATCTCTACCATCTGACAATGACAAGGGTTCAATTTCAGGGTGAAGGTGGACAAATTGAATGTCTTTAAAGATTCAATTGTAGTCCTCAAAGGCATCAAGAGGGGAACCTTGTATATATTACAAGGATCATCAGATCTGCATCGCTGCCTTGTTGCATCCTCAAGCAGCTTCACTGGCCTCAAGAGACTACATTGTGGCACACGAGACTTGGTCACACGGGTGAAAGGGTATGTGTGTTCTTTCTTCAAAGAGGTTTTCTTGGGGATATAAGGTCAAGAACTGGACTTTTGTGAACATTGTGTGTTTGGAAAATTGCACATGTATAAATTCTCACAGGTTGCACAATACAAAGGCAACACTTGATTATATCCATTCGATCGCTGGGTCCATCAAGTGTTGAGTCATTGGGTGGTCACAGATATTTTGTGTCATTCATAGATGACTATTCAAGGATGACTTGGGTGGTGATGATGAAGAACAAAAGTGATGCATTCAAGAACTTCAAGCAAAGTGGAAGGCCCTAGTGGAGAATCGTTAGGCAAGAAAATCAAGAAGCTCCGCATGATAATGGTCCGGAATTCTCACGGACGGATTTTGATTCATTTTGTGCGGTGAGGTATTGCCGGACATCATATCGTAAGGAATACACCTCGCCAGAATGGTGTAGCCGAAAGGATGAATCAAATTTCACCGGAGAGGCAAGATGTATGCTTTCTCAAGTCGGGTTTATCAAGGAGATTTTGGGCAGAGGTCGTTAAGACATGACTTGCTACTTAATCAACAGAGCCCTCACACAGGATCAATCTCAAGACACCATTTGAGATGTGGTCAGCAAGCCCGCCGACTACTCCGCCTAAAGGTTTTTGAAAAGCACAAATTACTATCATGTTAGTGAAGGGAAGTTGGAGCCAAGAGCCAAGAAGGAGTGTTTGTGGGGTATGGTGATGGAGTAAAAGGATATAGAATTTGGTCATCGCAGAGTCCGAGTAATCCTCGCAGGACGTTGTGTTTGATGAAAATTCTATGTTAAACACATCGTGGAGAGGTCTCACCGAGTCCGGAACCCGATCTTGAAACTGATAGTGTTGAGAAACAGTGGAGCTTCAGTGGAGCCCACCGATATGCAACAATCGTGGATCCAAATCAACACTATAATCGACCGATAATGAACCGTAACCGATTCAGCTTTGGCCTCACGAGACCTCAGTAGGCGCCATACAAACATTGATCGCCAGAGTCTAATGCCAAAGCAGCCTAGAAGATCTAATGTTGGGATACCTCCGGCGAGATATGGATATGATGATTTTGGCCGATATGCACTCCAAGTTGTCGAAGAAGCAGAGGTGGTCGAACCTACTACTTACAGTGGAAGCAAGATGACATGTCTGTACATCTCGCTGGCATGCAATGCCATGGGAGATGAAATGGAGTCATTATTGAAGAATCGACTTGGGAATTGGTCAAACAAACCCTCACCGGCAAGGGAGTTGTGACTTGTAAATGGATCTTCAAGAAAAGGAAGGAATAACAAAGGCGTAAGGGTCGTATAAGGCACGCTTGGTTGCAAGAGGATTCACTCAAAAGGAAGGGTTGACTTTGATGAAATATTTTCACCAAAGGGTCGACACACTTCAATCGTGGTGCTACTAGCAATGGTGGCACAGAGATCTCGAACTTGAGCAATTAGATGTGAAAACCGCTTACATGGTGAGGTGGATAAGGAGATATACATGACACACCTGAGGGTTTTCAAGTTCCCGGCAAAGAAAACTATGTTTGCAAGTTGAAGAAATCATTGTATGGTTTGAAGCAAGCTCCAAGGCAAAGTGGTATAAAAGGTTTGACAGCTTTATGCTTCAAAGCAGGTTATAATGAAGTCCATATGATCGCTGTGTTTGTTTACTACAATCAACACAAAGATGGATCATATATCTATCTTGTCTCAGATGTGGATGACATGCCGATAGCCGCAAGAAGGAAGTCCGATGTTCAAAATCAAGAATCTTCTCAAGGTCGAATTTGAAATGAAAGATTTGGGTGCCGCCAAGAAAATCTTGGGGATGGAGATCCTGAGAGATAAGTCGTAAGAAGTTGTTCTTGTCTCAGGTTATGTGCGTAAGATATTGGCCAAGTTTGGGATGTCTCTTTGCAAAACCAATAGATACTCCTATGGCATCAAATGTTCATTTGTCTGCTTATGCTTCACACCACCAAGAGAAGGAGTATATGTCAAAGTTCCCTATGCTAGTGCAATTGGCGCCGATGTATGCCATGGTATGCACTAGGCCTCGATCCGCTCAGCAAATAATGTTGTCGCAGGTTTATGGCTCAACCCGGAAAGGAACACCGAAAGTCGTTAAAAGGATATTCAGTACCGAGAGGTACACAAATGATGTTGGTCTCATTTATGAGGTGATATCGGTCTGGTCACAAAGTTACCGTGATGCCGATTATGCAGTGATGTTGACAGAGAAAATCAATGATCGGTTATGTTTTTACATTGGGAAATGCAAAGTGGTCACCGAAAGCTACTCTTCAGCCTCTGCGTGAGCCTTATCAACCATCAAGGTAATATATGGCTCTTATCAAGCAAATTAAGCGAGGTGTCCGTTGAAAGGGCTAGTCAATGATTTGGGGTTGCATCAGATCAGCCGAGATATATTGTGATGCTTCTAAGTGCAATATGTTTAGCCAAGGATCAGTTCATCATGCGAGAACCAAGCATATTGATGTCGTATCATTTCTTGAGGAATGAGAAGAGGGTTGTGGGTGAAGAAGATTGGCACAAAGGAGAATCTTGCCGATATGTTCACTAAACCAGCTTCAAAGAGAGTAAGTTTCACTTTGCCTGGACTTATCGAATATTCAAATCTTGTAATCTGCTTTCGAAACTCTACCGAGGCGCGATCGCTGGAGTGGATGTCGTGGAGATAGTCCGGCACAAGTACATCGGCATTGACGAATGCATCCGTACAAGTACATCCGGTTATGCAACTGCTTGACTCTAGTGAGAGTTGAAGTCAAGGTGGAGATTTGTCAAGAAGGTGACTTAAACTCGTGATCCGGGTGGACTAATCAAGACTCAATTGTGTGATGGACAAACCGAGAAGTGTATTCGGCCTGCGTGCATCAAGAGGTGGAGTCTCATCGAGGCTTCAAAGAGGTGACTATCGCCAGGTGATAGTCCGCCGAGTACTTGAATACAAAGCAGGTCCCACATCCGCTAATTTCATATGTGATGCCTATACAAAGTGTCATTAAAAGGAGGACACGTAGGGGTATTTATGGTGCATCGACAAAGATTCCTTGCGGCTGTGGTTTGTGGATTTGTGCCTATAAATACAATTGTTGTCTCATTATCTCGTGTGTGTTGAAATCAGTAAAATTCAAAGGCATAATAAAATATCTCTTTCTCGCCCGTGGTTTTTTACCTCTCCCACCGAGGGGTTTTCCACGTTAAACTGTGTTCTTCTTTTTTTCGTTTTTTCCTTTGATTGTTTATGTTTGATTGCTTCTGTTTCTGTTTCTTGCATCTGAAGTTATCTCCATCCGTTTTATAACAGAGCCCCAAGAAATACTTCAAAGGACCCAAATCCTTGATGCTAAATACCTCATGGAGATGAGATTTAATCTGTTGACTAAGATGGAGACTCGGACTAGTTACAACAATGTTGTCAACATAAACCAAAAGGGCCACAAAAGAAGTCCTAGATCCTTTTATAAAAAGGCTGTAATCATTCTTCGATTGTGAAAATCCTTGAGAAATCAATAACTATGTTAACTTTGCATTCCATTGACGACTGGCATGTTTACATACTTTGGTGGAATCAGATGAATACCCAGGCGGCAAAGACATATAGACTTCCTCGTGTAACTCCCCGTGTAAAAAGGCATTATTGATGTCGAGTTGATGAAGGTGCCACTGCTGGGAAGCAGCTATGGCAAGAAATAAACGAATCGTTGTCATCTTCGCAACGGGGGAGAAGGTATCCAAATAATCAACTCCAGGTGTTTGGGTGAATCCTTTCGCTACAAGCCGAGCCTTATATCGTTCTACAGACCCATCCGATCGGTGTTTCACCTTGTTGACCTATACACCCTGTGGGACGTTTACCAACAGGGAGGTCCAATAAGTCCCAAGTATGAGTTTGCTCCAAGGAATGAAGTTCTTGCCTCATGGCATCCTGCCAGCAGGGATGTTTATTAGCTTCAGCAAAGCTGGTAGGTTTGGATATAGAACTGATGCTGCCTATAATATGTCGATAAGGGACGGACAAATGTGAATAAGAAACAGCTGCACTAATAGGATGCGGTGTTGTCACAGGACATTGGTAGTCTGCCAAATAACCAGGAGTTTCTCTAATTCTCTGCTTGATCTTCGTAACGGTGGAGGTACGGAATCGGAAAGTTCAACGTAAAAATCTGTCATACGAAATTCTTGGCCGTTGTCAGAACGTAAAGTTTTGATATTCACACCAAACCGAGTCCAAACCCAAGAAAAAAACATTTTTATGATTCCTCGAACCTCTCCTTTATTCTTCATCATATAAACCCAACAGTATCTACTGTAAATCGTTGTTGAAGATATTATTAATAAAGATTAAATAATTATATTAAATTGTATTTTAGTATTATTTGTCTTGGTGAACAAGTTAGTTAAAACTATATAAGGACCATTGTACTATCAATATATTTCAATGAAATAGCTAGGACAATTATTTTACAATATGGTAGCAGAGCTAGGTTCTCTCCCCTCTCATAACACTACGCCTCTCTTCTTCCAAAAGCCCTAAAAACGCCATTTTTTTTTCCAAACCGTAGCTGCAGCTTTTCTTCTTCTCAGCCATGTCAGGCACTACTGATGCAACCACAGCCACCTCGGCTGCTTCTTCTTCTCTGCACACCTTCACCCCTTCTTCTTCCATTCACATCACCAAACTAACTCGCCAAAATTACAACCTTTGGCGTGCTCAAATCCTCCCCTACCTTAAAGGTCAAGGTGTATTTGGTTATATAGATGGATCAATTCCCCCACCGGAGAAGACGACTACCAATTCTGCCGGTGCTTCTTCCACGAACCCAGCCTACGTTGAATGGGTCAAACAGGATAATCTTATTCTCAGCACCATTACGCCATCTCTTTTCGACAACGTTTTACGCAGTGTATACGGCGTCGACATCGGCCGAGATATGGTCGGCCTTACAAAATTCGTTTGCTTTTACGTGCAGATCGAAACTTGTTCAACTTCGAACTGAACTGGCCTCTACCCGGAAAAACGATTTGACTGCATCTGATTATTATTTTAAACTCAAAGGAATTGCTGATAATCTCGCTCTCGCCGGCCATCCTATCTCCGGATTTACGATTTTATTGCGTGATTTATTAGCGGGCTCGACACGACTACGACTCGCTTGTCACCATGATCGGATCACGCTCTTCTATCACCATCGATGAATGCTACTCCCGCTACTCACAAATTAAGCTCGCCAACTCCACCACCGTCCGATTCTCCCCACCTCCACGCCGCCTCTTCTACCCTAGAAGCCAACCTATTGCCAACCTTGTCGCAGCCCCAAACCGTCCCAATCGACCCAACACCAGCCTCCTACCGTGGGCCGCAACTCCAACAATTATCGAGGACGGGGGCGAGGCCGTGGTCGCAACTCTTATCGACCCTCTTACAATGGTGAATCAGGCCCTGCTTGCCAAATATGCTCGTGTTGGTCATACAATTTACCATGCTACTATCGATACACCACCTCCCCAACAAATTGCATTCCTAACCTCGCCCTCCCCACCACGCCCACCTCATGCCTATTACACGCAATATAACCATCCCCCGTCACCAATGACTGGATTCCCGACACCGGCGCGACACATCATATGACCAACGACTTTCACAACTTGAATCTTTCCTATGAGCCCTATGACGGTCCGGATAAAGTTCATGTTGGTGATGGCTCAGGTTTACCTATATCTCACCTCGGTTCTTCTTCTATTACTGCTCCTTCCCGTACATATTTGTTGCATAATGTTTTGGTCACCCCCTCCCTCACTAATAATTTACTTTCAGTCCGTCAGTTTGCACATGATAATTCCGTTTATTTTGAATTCCACACTAATTATTTTCTTGTGAAGGATTACTCGGGTCGCGTCCATCATAGGGGATTTGTCAAAGATGGTCTCTACCGCTTCTCATCCACCTTCAATCGCCCTTCTGCTCAAGCCCTCACCGCCACCTCCTGCTCCTCCACCACTTGGCATCAACGTCTGGGTCACTGTTCGTTTAATGTTCATTGTGCAGCTTTAGGTCGTTTATCCGTTAGGTTACTGAATAAAGCACCATCTTCTCGCCTGTGCTTCTTGTTAGTTAGCTTAAGAGTCATCGCCAACCTTTATATGTTTTCATTTTACTTGTCTGAACCTTTAGACTTATTTATTCCGATGTTTGGGGTCCATGTACTGAATCTTCAATTTATGGTTCTCGATATTATGTGAGTTTTATGGATGATTTTACAAAAATTTTATGGCTTTTTCCCCTTCAACGTAAATCTGAAGTTGAATCCGTTTTCAGTGATTTCTTAAAATTAATTGAAAGGCAGTTCAACACCAAACTCAAAGCCCTACAAACTGATTGGGGTGGCGAATACCGTCATATCACACACTACCTTACCTCACTTGGCATTATTCACCGCCTATCGTGTCCCCACACACATGAACAAGCTGGCGCCATCGAACGGCGTCACCGCCAAATTGTCGAAGTAGGTCTCTCCCTCTTAGCTCAGTCCAACCTACCCCTTTAATACTGGGAAGATGCCTTCCTCACTTCCACCTACATCATCAATCGCTTACCTACTCGGGTCCTCAATGACAAAACCCCCTACGAAAGGGTGTATGGACACTCCCCGGATTACTCCTTCCTCCGTGTCTTTGGTTGTGCATGTTGGCCTCACCTTCGACCTTACAATAATCACAAAACCGATTTTCGTTCTAATCTTGTATCTTTCTTGGTTATAGCCCTAACCACCATGGCTACAAGTGCCTCGATCTTTCTACTGGTCGTGTCTACATATCCCGCCATGTTGTTTTCGATGAACACACCTTCCCCTACACACCTACGCCTACTCCTATGATCCTCAATATTATTATTGTTCCTTTACCAACCTCTATCCAACCCCCGCACCCACCACCCATGGCTCCTACACCTTCCCCATCCCCCTCACAATCCGACCCACCTCTATCTCCGGACCCTTCACCATGCGAGACGTCCCCACTGTCCACCTCCCGCAGTACTCCATCCCCAAATCCGTCTGCTCCTCCACCGGCCCATCCCATGGTCACGCATACCAAAACAAATTCTCTTAAACCCACTCAAATGCCCGACTTCATCCGCTATCCTCTTCCTCACGCTTTACTTACCTCAGCCGCCACAACTGATCCCACTTCCTACACCGAAGCTTCGAAACACTCCATCTGGCGTAATGCTATGAGAGAGGAGATTAATGCTCTTTTACGCACCAACACCTGGGATCTTGTCCCTTTTCAACCTCATATGAATATTGTTGGTAACAAGTGGGTCTACAGAACTAAGCACCATGCTGATGGCAGCTTCGAACGACATAAAGCCCGTCTCATTGCTAAGGGCTTTCATCAAGCTGAGGGTGTTGACTTCACCGACACTTTCAGTCCGGTCGTCAAACCAGTCACCGTTCGTCTGTTACTTGCTCTTGCGGTCTCTCAAGGCTGGTCTCTTCATCAGATTGATATCCAATACGAATTTCTTCATGGGAATTTGAATGAAGCGGTTTACATGCAACAACCTCAGGGTTTCGTTCATCCAGACTACCCTGACTATGTCTGTCGCCTGAAACGCAGTCTCTATGGGCTTCGTCAAGCCCCGCATGCGTGGTTCTCTCGTCTCACTGATGTTTTATTTAAGTTCGGGTTCACTGCTTCAAAGGCTGACACCTCTCTGTTTATTTATTCTCACGGCGGTCATCGTATTTATCTCCTTATTTATGTTGATGATGTTATTATTACTGGTACTTCTTCGTCTATTATTACGCAGGTTATTGCTTATCTGGGTTCACAGTTCCCCGTAAAGGATTTGGGTACGTTGTCATATTTTCGGGCGTGGAGGCCCTCTCTACTGATGATGGCTTATACCTTACTCAGCGCAAATACATTCTTCAGCTCCTTCAGCGTGCGGGCATGGATAAGTCCAAGCCTTGCCCCACTCCTATGTCAGCATCTACTCGCGTCTCTGCTGGTCCCGCTTCTCCTTTTGCCGATTCATCTCTTTACAGGACTATTGTCGGCGGCCTATAGTACCTCAGCTTTACTCGCCCTGATATTGCATTTCCAGTTCATAAAGTAAGAAAGTTCATGCACTCTCCCACTGATGATCACTGGCTCGCTGTCAAACGTATCCTTCGGTATCTCAAGCACTAGATCTCTGAAGGTCTCTTCTTCTCCCGCACCTCCCCTCTCACCATTCAGGCATACTCTGATTCTGATTGGGCAGCGGATCCTGATAATCGCCGGTCGGTTGGTGCTTATTGTGTGTTCTTTGGCCATAATCTGATCAACTGGCGGTCCAAGCAGCACCTTACCATTTCGAAGAGTAGCATTGAAGCAGAATACAAGACCCTATCCAACACCGCGCGTAAGTTCAATGGTTGTGCAGCCTTCTTCTCTCCGAGATGGGTATTTCGCCTCTCTCCCCACCTACCCGTGGTGGTGTGACAATATCGGGCTACGTATCTTGCACACAATCCTGTGTTCCACGCCCGTACCAAGCATATTGAGATAGATTTTCACCATGTCCGCGAGCTAGTGGCGTCCAAACGCCTTTCCATCTCCTTCCTTAGCTCCAAGGATCAACTTGCTAACCTTCTTACCAAACCACTTGCTCGTCCGCGATTTGACTTGCTCAAGGCCAATCTCCGTGTCCACTCCCTTCCCACGGGATTGCGGGGGCGTGTTGAAGATATTATTAATAAAGATTAAATAATTATATTAAATTGTATTTTAGTATTATTTGTCTTGGTGAACAAGTTAGTTAAAACTATATAAGGACCATTGTACTATCAATATATTTCAATGAAATAGGACAATTATTTTACAATAATCGTCGACCACTGTCAGGAAAATAAGACTCACCATTTAATGTAGGGACTCTATACAGACCCCACATGTCCATATGACCTAAATCAAAGCAACAAGCTACAGAAGAATTACTAAGAGGAAATGGAAGTCTCTTTTGTTTGGCCATGGCGGGGCAAATGTGACAAATTTGACCTGGTACACTAGTGATATCTTTATTTTTACTACTCAGCAACTGCATTCTGGGATTTGAAATGTGCCCCAATCTGTAGTGCCATAAGAGAGTGGACACATTATTTTAAACAGCAACAGAATTTGTCTCTAAAGGAGTTCCATCAACTTGACTTGTGTTTGCACATAGTGGTAACCTTTCTTTATGTCACGGATTTTATCAATGGAAAACAACAAGTAATAAAATTTATAAATCCGTATTCCCAAGTGTAGGATCGAGTATAGCGATTAATACCGGAGTCGATCTCGGGAATCGGGTATCTAGTTCATTAATTTTCCTAAGATTGTCACTACTATTTATTACTAAACCTAAACTAAAAACGATAAAATAAACTGGACAGAGGATTGTCAGTCCAAAGCCAGGAAGGATAAAAGCGAAAACGAAATCTAAACTATAAACGAGAAAAAAAACAATAAAAACGATGATCATGGTGATTAAACAATTGAACAAGTAATTATCCACCGATCCCGCAACCCTTAATTTCCTCTCTAAAGTTGTCTTGTGATGATTTAATTAAAGATGCGGTTCACCTAACGGAGGTATGAATTCCTACTCTCGTAGATAATTCGCCTATCAATCTCTCATCTCTCGATATATAAGACTGACGCTATCAAAACAAGGTGAAAGATCTCTCAATCTAGCAACCTAGAAATCTAACCTCTCAACTCTCGTTATGTCAAGGTTAAAAATCCCATCTTTCCTATGGTGATCTAAGGTTTACACCGACTCTCGTCATACGGTAAACATCAATAACAATTCATCTTTCGATATTGATTGCATAACACATAAGCATAGAAAAAATACAACTTTAATCAAATTCACAAAACAAATCTAGATTGAAGATAAAGAACCTGCTGAAAAGGATTCACATAGTTTGGACAATTGCTCACCTCCAAGCATTCAAAGATAACAAAAGCAAACGGAATAGAAAGCTAAAATAAAACAAGAAAAATCGCAACCCCAACTTCTCCCTAAGGGGGTGGGCCGCTAGGGTTTTCTCCCAATGATTGTGTATCAATAGTCTCAATAATGTGTCTTTAGGGTTGAAATACGCGCTGGTATTTATAGAAAAGTAAGGTGGCTGCTGCTATGTCGGCTTAAGGACGCCCGTCCGACTTTCTGGACGCCCGTCCAACATGCCTTGGACTGCTTCAGACGCCCGTCCACTCAGCGTCCAAACTCTCTGAATCAACTTTTTCCTCCTGGATGCCAGTCCACCTCTTTGGATGCCGATTCAGCCGGACGCTTAGTTCAGATTCTCGACGCTAGTTCGCCTTTTTCTTCCAAATTCATCTTGATCTTCATTCCAACTTCATCTCTATCTCTTTCCTTCCATGCAAATCATCACTTGAACATCTTTTAAGCTCCTTTCATCCTCTCCATGACATGTAAATGTACCTTCAAAACCATAAGAACACGCAAAGTGTAAAACCATAGATAAGCACCAATAAAATCACTTAAATTAGCTCAAGTTTACACTTAAAGACTTTCAAAACTCATTTGCTCAATAATTGATTAAACCCTTAATTTCTATGCAAATAATACGAATATGGAGGAAATCATTATAAAATATATCAATATAAATCGTATAAATTCACCCTTAACAACTCCCTCACACTTAGCTTTTGCTCGTCCCGAGCAAAACAAAACATAAACATAGCTCGAGACAAATAAACATCTTAGCAAATATAAAGCATATTCAATAGTTTAGAGGTTCACCCAAGTGTGTGTGCATAGCCATAGAAAACTTCCACTAAGTCCAAGCTTGAAAATTTCAAAGCAAACTAGCTAATACCCCCTTCAAACTAGAGATAAATGATACTTATAAGATGCACCCACAAAACGTGACATATCCCGAAAAAGATGATAGAATACATTTTAGGGCCTTTCTGAGATACTCAGAGGATAATCCCTACAACATATCTGTCGGTTTATACTGGGGATAAGATATACGATAACTAAGTCTTTCATTCATTTCATACCACTTCCTTTTGCAAGTTGATTTAATTATTTCACTTTTAAATGCAAATCAGAATGAGCTCTTGCCCTGTCATAGCAGAATAGGATATTCGAGATATACCCTACCTTACTCCAATCATAAGGCAGCTTCTTCTGACTGTCGTGAGCTTTTGGTCATTATAGTGGTATAGGACATACGTGGTATACCCTATCGCACTCAAATCATCGACCAGCTTTCGACACACCCAATTACTTCATTATAAACTCAACTTTTTCATTTGACAATAAGTTATGTGTTACTTATCACATTCAAACCTCAGATATTCACAGTATATCATACTCCGGATCTAAATACAAACTATCATAAATCTCAAGATATATACGTAGCACTAAGCACATGACTTATAAGATAATCAAAAATCACTCGTCGAAAAGGGGTATAACTTTATAAATTAGCTCATCGCTCACCATGGCTCGTGATATATATATATATATATCGGGTGAAACAACTAGCCTACTAAACATACAGTATACAACATCAACGACTATAAAAAACGAACAAAGATATGCATTGCCGACTCGGGACAAAACAAAAACTTGAAAAAATTTAGCTCATTTTACATAGAATCATAACGAATTAAGCAAACGATATGTAGGTACACAAAACCATTCCCCTCCCCCACACTTAAATTACAACATGTCCTCATGTTGTGCAGAATTGAAAAAAAACGGATAAAAATACTTAGCTGATTTGGTAATGATATGAAGATGGGCTGAAGAAGGACAGATAATCGATCCTCGTTTCCGAGGCACGAGATGTCATATGTATTCCTCTCCAGATTCACTTCCAAGGCTAGCTCAACAAAAACAACTAAAAATATGCCTGCACCACTCAAAGAAATCTGGCAGTATCTCGGGGAACACGGGGGAATACAACATGGAATAATTAATTATAAACAAGATAGAAGCACAAGATATAATTGCTCAGATGGAACAATCACCACACAGGGAAAACACAGGACACCTAAGCGTCAATTATAAAGCCACAGAGGCTTTACAATACAAATAAGCCCAACATGTGCATACAGAAATAATGATAGAGGACACTACAAAGTAGCAGGGCTAGGTGCACTAAAAAGATAAATAAAAATAAAAAGAAAAACAGAATAAAATACAATGCAACTAAATGATATGCAACTATACTAAAAAGGCAAAACGAAAATAAAGAAAATAAACTAGCCCAACTAATCCATAGATGTCACCCTAATCTAAGCGAGGTCAAATATATAAACGTCTACTCAATAACGCCATTGGTTAAACAAAATTCGATTATGCAAAGCCACAGAAGCTTGCCATGTGAAGTGTAGACGTGCCTTTAACAACCCTAACACCCTAGATAGACGACAAAAGGAACAACATAAGTCAAATTGAAATCACATCTAACTAGGTGAGTTACTCAACATGGATTGCAATAGATGGAAAGAAAACCATAACGGTAAAAGAACAGGACATCTACGCATATACAAAGGCCACAGAGGCTCACAATAAAACATCCATGTCAAATAATGAAACATGTATATAAAAATTAATCAATTATTTAACATGGATCAGTAGATGGAAAGATGTAAACATGCAAGTTCAGAACATCTACGCAAAAATAATTAGCCACAGAAGCTCATATGGAAGTATCCACGTCAAATAAAGCATTAAAAATCAAGTTAAGAAAAATTTGAACTAAGCATCTCACAATCACGACTTACCTAACACTCAACTAATAAAACAACTAAGTGTGTGTGAATGAATTTCATGACACCCTCTTATAAGTGCATCCCAAGAATCAGAGGTAAATGGGTGTGTAAGATAAAGAAGTCATGCCACAACAAGAACGCTCGAAACACAAACAAATACTCTAACATGGACCGCAATAGATGGAAAAGGCCACAGAGGCTTAGAGTAAAGCATCCAAGTCGGGTGAAAGAATGCAAATTCTTATTACTATATTCATCACAAACCCTTAACATTTTAAAAATCGGGTGGTTGGACGGCCGCTCATGTGTATGGACGGGCGCCTGGTCTGGGATTTGGCGAACCCGAGGGTCGCGACGCCCGTGTTTCGTAAAAGCATATCCGAATAAGTGGGGTTGGATGGACGGGCATTCACTTCTCTCCGACGCACGTCCGGAGGAGGCCACACAGAGTGGACGGGCGTTCAGAAGAAGTAGACGCTCGTCCGGCACTAGATTAATGCGCACCAAACAGAAACTCGACCTATATCATAAACCTTAGATACACTTCATACATCATAAACCCTAGAAGCTTTAAGAAACCCTAGTTTTTATTAGGAAAATAAAACCTAACCCTAGAAGAAAAAGAAACCTAATAAAACCTAATTCACGTTTCACAAATCGAGTTTCAAAAAACTTTTTGCACAGTCTTAACCCAACGGTCTTCGAAACACGACAAAAATAAAAAAAAAACTCTCAATTTATTTAACGCTACTTTTATTGAAAACTACCTAAAAAGATACGGAAATAGAAACCTAAACCTAAACTACGAAAATTTAAAACAGAAAAAACAGAATACACTAAAAAAAAAGAAAAAAAAAACGTGTTGAAATCTTCTGAGCCCAAAATGGAAGGGAAAACAGCAGATTTTGACCTCGAAAACGGTGTCGAACGGCCATAGGCCTTCGGCACGTCGTCGGCGTCGGAACGAGCTTTCCGAATTGGGGTCCTGCGTTCCAAACGGACACTCGAGCCGAAAGTTATGGCCAAAATACTAACAAGTGCTAAAACGATCCCTTTTATCCAAAAATTTGACCGCGAAAAACGTGGAGTCAGATGATTCAACCTCAGAACCCTACCTACGAAAAATAGAAACCCTAGTACATTTATTTAATAAGCAAAAGAAAGACAAACCAAGATATCTACCTAAAACAAAAATAAATATTTTAGCTTAAAAATCGGTGACAGACAAAGCGACGGGCGCCCAAGTTATCGGACGGACGCCTCGCTCGAGAAAGAAACAGACGGGCGCCCGTTATCGGACGCCGTCGCTCGGGTAAAACACAAATGTAAACGATCGATTTGGACGGACGGGCGCCCAATAGCTCAGACGCCCGCCACGCTCAAATCAAGCACATAAACGCCGCTAAACACGTAAAACAGTCCAAACAAAACACTAAAACTAAACAAAACCCTAATTGGAACCTAAACACAAACCTATGAAAAATTAATAATCACTAGATAACACAAGCTACCTACGAAAAACAAAACAGAACAACTTTAGAAAAAAATTAATAAGAAACTAGACGACCGTACCGAATCCCCGGCAACGGCGCCAAAAACTTGTCACGGATTTTATCAATGGAAAACAACAAGTAATAAAGTTTATAAATCCGGTATTCCCCAAGTGTAGGGATCGTAGTATAGCGATTAATACCGGAGTCGATCTCAGGGAATCGGGGTATCTAGTTCATTAATTTTCCTAAGATTGTCACTACTATTTATTACTAAACCTAAACTAAAAACGATAAAATAAACTGAACAGAGGATTGTCAGTCCAAAGCCAGGAAGGATAAAAGCGAAAACGAAATCTAAACTATAAACGAGAAAAAAAACAATAAAAACGATGATCATGGTGATTAAACAATTGAACAAGTAATTATCCACCGATCCCGCAACCCTTAATTTCCTCTCTAAAGTTGTCTTGTGATGATTTAATTAAAGATGTGGTTCACCTAACGGAGGTATGAATTCCTACTCTCGTAGATAATTCGCCTATCAATCTCTCATCTCTCGATATATAAGACTGACGCTATCAAAACAAGGTGTAAGATCTCTCAATCTAGCAACCTAGAAATCTAACCTCTCAACTCTCGTTATGTCAAGGTTAAAAATCCCATCTTTCCTATGGTGATCTAAGGTTTACACCGACTCTCGTCATACGGTAAACATCAATAACAATTCATCTTTCGATATTGATTGCATACCACATAAGCATAGAAAAAATACAACTTTAATCAAATTCACAAAACAAATCTAGATTGAAGATAAAGAA
Organism: Gentiana macrophylla; assembly: GCA_026214975.1. Lineage (NCBI taxonomy): Eukaryota > Viridiplantae > Streptophyta > Magnoliopsida > Gentianales > Gentianaceae > Gentiana > Gentiana macrophylla. The sequence goes on along the minus strand of CM047812.1, from coordinate 11,099,283 downwards.
CCTGCTGAAAAGGATTCACATAGTTTGGACAATTGCTCAGCCTCCAAGCATTCAGCATAACAAAAGCAAAACGGAATAGAAAGCGAAAATAAAACAAGAAAAATCGCAACCCCAGCCTCCCCTAAGGGGGCTGGGGCCGCCTAGGGTTTTCTCCTAATGATTGTGTATCAATAGGTCTCAATAATGTGTCTTTAGGGTTGAAATACACACTGGTATTTATGGAAAAGTAAGGCGGCTGCTGCTATGTCGGCTTAAGGACGCCCGTCCGACTTTCTGGACGCCCGTCCAAGGTGCCTTGATCGCTTTTCAGACGCCCGCCCACTCGGGCCCAAACTCTCTCGAATCAACTTTTTCCTCCCGGACGCTACCCACCTCTTTGACGCTTGATTCACTCGGACGCTAGTTCAGATTCCGACGCTAGTTCAGCCCCTTTTTCTTCCAAATTCATCTTGATCTTCATTCCAACTTCATCTCTATCTCTTTCCTTCCATGCAAATCATCACTTGAACATATTTTAAGCTCCTTTCATCCCTCTCCATGACATGTAAATGTACCTTCAAAACCATAAGAACACGCAAAGTGTAAAACCATAGATAAGCACCAATAAAATCACGAAATTAGCTCAAGTTTACACTTAAAGACTTTCAAAACTCATTTGCTCAATAATAAGATTAAACCCTTAATTTCTATGCAAATAATACGAATATGGAGGAAATCATTATAAAATATATCAATATAAATTGTATAAATTCACCCTTAACACTTTAATCTGCAGAATGTACAATCCATGCACCATCTTAGCTAATGCAATCGTCTTCAATGTTTGGATATCCTGAATCAAACACACATCAGCTTGAATAGTAAGACTCACTTTACTTCTTTGAGCCAATTGTCCTGCTGATAATAAATTGCAAGTAAATGCAGGCACATAAAGTACTCTTTTCAACATGAGATCTGATGATATAACTACATCTCCTATATGAGAAACCGAAGCTCGTTGACCATTAGGTAATTTTACAATCATGTGACTGGCAACTATTAGGTTACTCAAACAATGTAAAAAAGCATCACAAACACATCTAAGAACAGGCCTAAGAGCCAGAAATTGATCCCAAAGTGTCTTCGGCTTCGTGAAATAATCATTAACCGTCAAGTCTCCCTGTTTAATCGAATAAATTTCCTCTTCTAAATTTGACAGATTTAAATACATCAAGATACCAAACCTCTTATGAGATCATCCCATACTTTTCTTGCAGTAGGTAGCCATAAAATACTTTATTCTATGGAAGGAGACACATAGTTTACTAACCAGGATTTAACCATGTCATTGCACTGTTTCCAAGGAGCGAAGAACTTATCTGTGACCTCCGGTCTGATTACCGATCCATCCACGAATCCGATTTTATTCTTCGATGATAGTGCCATCTCCATCACTTGCTTCCAACTGTGGAAATTGTCTGGATTGAGAACCGGTTGGACTAAAATCAAGGAAGGACTTTCACGTGTGACAATGGTGGATTTTGTCATGTATAATTTTCGGTCAATTTAATCTAGGGATGATCGAATCAAGGATGATTTTGGGGTGATTTTAGACTCGAGCCTCGAGAGTCTTTCTCAAGGTTGCCTACGATCCTCCGTCATTGTCCAGAATCAAGTCACACGTAGTTCCCGGAAGTGTATATTTATAGGAGTTCATTACCCTTACCCTAAACCATGTCGGTTTGGGTAAAATATGATTAGCCCTTTGGGCTTTTACCAAATTTTTATGGGCTTTACCCACTTATGCAAGTAACCACAAGGATAATGGGCCTCCTGCGTGTTTAGAGTGGACTTTGTCCGCACCCGAGCTTTCCGACTTGCGGTATCGAGATGGGCCCATCATCTCGGTTCTCTCGATCATGTCGGGTTGTCGATGTCTCAACCCGTAATTCGACCTTTGGGCTATCACTTATTCTTGTTCGTGAGGACCATCTCGTGACGCCACGTGGAGGTGCGAGATTTGGTATCGCCATAAGCCTCCAGATCTATCTCGACCTCTTAAGGTCAGTCCGACCACAAAGGTGTATCACAAACCCATCGTCATCCAATGCTCAACTTAAATCGCCTCGCAGACTTATTTCCCGTGGAGTCCGACATACGGATTTTCCATGTCTCGCTGTGCACTTTTTTTCACCTTACCAACATTATCTGTCCCTTGGACTTATAATGTGTGGCTAAGTTGACATTGACTTCGATGCCGTAGTTGCCGAAGGAATGATGAGATGTCCAACTTGGGACCTGCTCTCGGTTGAAATTGACTTGCCGTAGTCGCCGGAAGGAATGTATGAGATGTCCGTAGTGGGACCTGCTCTCGCCGAGGTCGACTTCTCTCAAGAATATGATTTGCCCCGATTTTGGAGTACGGCATGCGGATCTCGAATGTCAGTCTAACAGTCTTGAGAATTTTCCTTGTTATGGCTGGTCTTTCGACCTGGCCTTATTTTATATTGATTTTGCTTCAAATTTGCTTCGATCTGGTAGTATTTTATTTTCTTTTCTTTTGTTGTCTATCTTTCACGTTTCGATATCTTTTGCTCTTTCGCTTATCGAGCCTCGCTCGCTCAGCTGCTTTGCCTTATCGATGTCGTGTTTCTCCCCAAGTGTATTATGAACCTTTGGTTCTTATTGCACTTGTGAGTTTGGCTGGGATCGAACCGTTTGCCTCGGCAATTTTTGTACTTTGGACTAGTTTTGCTATGGGCGGGTCGACACTCTGGGTGTTTGGCCCGACTTTGCGAACCGTGCCTTTGCCTTGGCATTTTTTGCCCCTTCTGCTCGTTTTGCTTTTGGCTAGTTGATTTTATGGGCGTTTGGTCCGACTATGCGAACTCTCCCTATGCCTTAGCATTTTTTGGACTTTTCTTTGTTGTTGCGTAGTAGAAGAGATGCCCCTGGCTGTCTCCTTTCGTTTGTCGAAATCGATGCCCTTTCGGCTGTCGATATATATTTCCGGCTATGATGTCCTAGTAATTACTTTCTAAAAAGACTGGTAATACGTAACTTTCGCTCCGGATCTCGGTGTCGTGGTGTTTCTTTGTCGTTCATGACTCATGACACATGATTGCCGACAGATTTGGACATGGTCCAAACTCGATGCCTTAGCTTTTTGGTTCCATAGAACTTTTAGCTTCATTGGCTGTCGATCGAAATGATCATGTTGCCACACCTCGATGCCCTAGTAAATCCTCTCCTTTAGGAGTCAGATTATGTCGCTGTCGACTCGGACTTCGATGCCATTGCATTTACGTCCCATTAGGACTTATAAACGTTGGATGTCGACACTGAAGGCGTCCGACTTACGGATCCTCATAGACCGTTGAGTAGATCATTTGTGGAGTGGATCCTCGATATACGCAAGGCACTAGTCAAAAAGTCGCAATAACCATGGGATAGTTCACGAAATAAGAAGGCTCGTCCCGCCATGCTCGGGTAGGAGAGTTCCAAAATAAGATAGGTCGATCCCGGCATGGATAGAGTTCATGAAATAAGAAGGCCTCGCCCCGCCACATTCGGCCAGAGAGATTCAAAATAAGATAGCTCAACCTTCCGTGGGAGAGTTCCCAAAATAAAAAGGCTCGTCCCGCCACGCCGGCCAGAGAGTTCCAAAATAAGATAGGTCGATCCCGTCGTGGGGAGTGTTCCTGAAATAAGAAGGCTCATCCCGCCACGTTCGGCTAGGAAAGTTTCAAAATAAGATAGCTCAACCCTTCGTGGGGAGAGTTCCTGAAATAAGAAGGCTCGTCCAGCTACGCTCGGCTAGGAGAGTTCCAAGATAAGATGCCGAGTCGAACTCAGAATTATTAAAGATTCGCTCATCGGTGAGCTCCAAATATGATGCTTGGCCGAGCTCGGTCTTGTAGAAGATTTGCCCAAGGAGAGCTCCAAATATGATGCCGAGCCGAGCTTAGCCTTCGGGCAAGAGGAGTCCGTAAAGCTCGAATGCCGGTGCTCGATATCTCAAGTCTTTGTGGTGCAATGTGATTGTTATAAAAAAACATTGCATAGATAATAAAGGCTTACAAAGTGTATAAGAATTTCAATAACGATTGTAAGAACCTGGAGAGCTAAAGAGCTCGGATCTATCCTTGGAGCTCGAGAACTCACTTCGTGGATAGCTAGATACGGTAGATAATTCACAGCTTTCTTGGGCGCCAATGCAGTGTCTTTGCGGTGGCAATCAGACCTCGAAACAGACTCCATTCGGTACAGAATTTGGAGGGATCGTTCTTCCCTCACTTTTATTCGATATGAATAGTGAAATATTTCTTTCGACGGTTCAATCTCCGAGAATAAGCCGCCGATCTGGCAGCTGCTGTCCAGAATCCTGCTGCGTTTTTGGTGCCCTGCAGTAACTTCTTTGCCACGATCGGGAAATCAAACGAACTCCGATTGGCCTAAAATTTTGAGGGCTTGTTCGGTGCTCATAATTCTTGAATCTAAGTTGTGGATTTTTTGTTCCAACGGTTCCATTGGCAGCAAAATTCTTCCGACTTGTCTGCTGACAATTAGGGTTTTGCTGCGTATTCGGGGCTAGCAGTCACTTTCTTGGCGACAATCAGGCAATCAAACGAACTCTGATTGACCTGTAGTTTTGAGGGATTGTTCGTAACTCATAATAATTGATTCCAACCGGTGGGACTGTTGTTCCAACGGTTAAATCGGCGGCAAAAGGCTGCCGACCTGTCTACTCCGAATTAGGGTTCTGCTGCGTCTTTTGATACAGTAGCAGCTCCTTGGCGACGATTGGGCATCAAGACGGACACCGATCGGCCTGAAATTTTTAGAGATTGTTCTTCTCTACGTATTATTTAATATGAAAGGAGGAATTTTCATTCCAACGGTTGAATTGCTAGTAACAGCCGCCGACTAAATCGCCGATTAGGGTTCTCACTGCGTTTTATAATACAACAAAGAACTTCTTTTGCGACGATCGGGCAATTAAATGAACTCTGATTGGCCTGAAACTTTTAGGTCTTTTTCGTTCCTAATAATCCTTGATTATGACCGGTGGAATTGTTTTTCCAACGGTTCATTTGGCGGAAATAGGCTGCCGAATTGCCCGCTCCCAATTAGGTTCTCTCGCTGCGCTTTTTTGATACAACAAAGAACTTCTTGGCGACGATTGGGCATCAAGACGCACTCCGATCGGTCTGAAATTTGGAGGGCTTGTTTTTCCCCTCTTCATCTTCAATTTGACTGGAGGAATTTTCATTCCAACGGTTCAAACTCCATAAATTAGCCACCGATCTCCCTGCGTTTTTGGCCTTATTTTGCCATTAACATGATCACCATCACTCCTTGATCCATCACCGATAGAAGGCCCTCCTTCTAGTGCCAATGACGATGCTGGATTTTGTCATGTATAATTTCTGGTCAATTTAATCTAGGGATGATCGAATCAAGGATGATTTTAGGGGTGATTTTAGACTGAGCCTGAGAGTCTCTCTCAGGTTGCCTACGTATCTTGTCACTGTCCAGGAATCCAGTCACACGTAGTTCCTGGAAGTGTATATTTATAGGGAGTTCATTACCCTAAGCTTAAACCATGTCGATTTGGGTAAAATACAGTATTAGCCCTTTGGGCTTTCACCAGCTTATATAGGCTTTACCAACTTATGCAAGTAACCACATGGATAATGGGCCTGGGTGTTTAGAGTGGACTTTGTCCGCACCCCGAGCTTTCCGACTTGCGGTATCGAGATGGGCCCATCATATCGGTTCTCTGATCATGCCGGTTGTCGATGTCTCAACCCGTAATTCGACCCTTGGGCTATCACTTATTCTTGTTCAGGAGGACCATCTCATGACGCCACGTGGAGGTGCGAGATTTGATATCGTCATAAGCCCCCCAGATCTATCTGAGCTCTTGAGGTCAGGTCTGATCTGTCAAAGGTGAACTCGTTAAAAGTTTGAATTTTTGTGTGCAGAAAAATGAGTTTGAACTCGTTGCACGAATTCAAACTAGTTACAAGAACTCGTTATTCGAACTCGTTACTTGAACTCGTTATTCGAACTCATTACTTGAACTCGTTATTTGAACTCGTTACTTGAACTCATTCCATGTGTGTGAGTGTGCAGAAAAATAAGGGAGGGACTTTGACGAATTGAGATGAAGAATTAGGAAAAGGGGGAATTTGGGGAGATGGAATTTGAATGATAAGAGGGGGATTTGTATTTGACATTCAAATTTTGAATTTGTATGAAGGAGGAAAGATTTGGGGCAGAGTAAAGAGGGGCAATTCAGAAATCACATGGTTTTTCATTTTTTCTTTATTTAATATGGGTTTAGTCAAAAACTAATAAGCAATTTCGTTTTTTCTTTATTTAATATGGGTTTAGTCAAAAACTAATAAGCAAGGGAAAGTTGAAAAAGGATAAATAGACAATTCCCCCAATTAGAATCTTTCTAAGTCAAAAATGCATCCATTATATTACAAAACAGATAAAACATAATTATATTAAAACCAATCGATCCAAGTCATTTTGGGTTTTTATTCCCAAGAGGACGAAAGATTTTAGTAAGATGTTAACCATTACAAATCCATACAGGGAAGTTGTTTTTCCACATAATTCCTACATCTGAGGAAAGAGAAGAAGCAGCAAGGTTTTGAGTTGTCAGCAGAAAAATCAAAAGAACTAACCCTGAGGAGGAATGCAATTCACAGAACAAATATTGACAAGAACTGAGCAATCAGACTAGTAACACCAAGAGCCCGACATCTTCGAAGACACCACTATAAGTGCACAAGCCTCACCGGCAAGGGCGGAGGCTTACGGGAAGCCCAAGCCTCCAAAACCGAATGGTTCCTGTCAAAAAGCACTGACCAAAATCTTGCAAGACTTGAATTAGACTTTCAGGTTGCATCAACAAAGGCCTTCATAGCATCAGGTAGAAAGTCAGTGTGCTGCAATAAAGGAGAAGTAGATAAAACATCAAGTGGATTCTTCTCCCAAGTGTTAGCCTGAATAAACTCCTGTCTAGCCTTAAAGGAATAAGAAGTAGTAGCATGAAAAGACCAAAAAACATGTTCCAACACCCATTTGCATCTAGCTTTCCAAAGAAACCAAAAAATAATGCAAGGGAAAGAAATCATGTCATGATGGAAGTTCATAAAAATTATTACACCAAGAAGTTAGAGAAGGCATTTCCAAAGAAAAAAAAATAATCTTGTCTGGCACGGTTAAAGCCCATATCGTATTCCAGAACAAAGAAATGTAAGTTGTAACTCGAATTAGAAGAGTAGTGGCTAACAAAAAAAATTTAAAAACAAGAAATATATTAATAAAATCTAGCAAGCTGCAAAAAAAATGTTACAATAATACAAACCAAATTTAAGCACATTATCACACCAGACCAAAATATGTTAGTGGCTAACAGATTTGTAACTAGTAAGGTAGTGATCATACACATCTTTAGAGATGAACGACCCGTTGCTGGAGAAAGTACAGAGTCTCTTGTCAGGGGCGTTTTCCAGACTAAAGGCTTTCATTTCAATTCTGCTCAGCAAGTTGTGCACCCTAACATCTAAGGCGTGCACCTTGTACAACAGAAAGTTTTATTTCAATTGTGCTCAGCAAGGCGTGCGTTCTGCCTTTCAAGGCGTGCACCATGGTCACCTGATCGAACCATAAATTTCCTGAAAAAATGATCCAAAACTGCCCCAAACAATGCAAAAATGATTCCAACTCATTCCCAACTATTTTGACAGCAAAATAACATAACAACAATATCAAACAGACACCAAACATTATAAAACATAAAGGCTCAATAGGAAGACCCTCTTACTTGTGATTCCAAGCCAAATCAACCCAAACTTCAAGCAACTGCAGAAACTTCAGCCCCAAAACCTAATTGATCACTGATTAAACCTAAATTCATTGTGATCAAAGGTTTCTAAACAATCTATTCTACGAATTAAACAACTTAGAACAACATAAAAGGTTCAGAACTTAACGATTATAAAACTAGGGCTAAAATGAATACCTTTCAGAACTTGAAATCCTTGATGCCAAAACGAAGCTCTTTTCCTGCTGGTTCTATTTCTCTAACTGATTCTGAAGCCGATAAGAAACTTGTGAGAATTTGGAAGAATTCTCTTCTTTTTCTTTTAGTTCCCTTTTCTCTGATATGTCAAGTTCGAACTTGGGATTTCTAACTTCTGACTAACTTTCGTGTTACTTGGAAGTTTTATTTTCCCCAAATAAAACCTCCATCTTTTATTTTCTTTTAAATTTTTTAAAACTTAATCCATAAATATAATATTCCGATTTGTGCAAAATGACAAGTCTGCCATTTCTAAAATATTCGGAATATTACAATCCTCCACTTAAGAGGATTTTCGTCTTCGAAACTGAAGTATATTCCAATTTTAAGGTTTTCCTCTAGCAACTCTCTTCAACACAAATCAAAACCTAATTTTCACGGACAATAGCTAACAACTCTGATCTTTCTAACCACGGAGCCAAACACCATTGTTTCCAAAACTGATAAAACCCTTGCACACTTAATCCAAAACTGATCAACCACATCATGAACTACATAAATAACACTAGCCAATCTTCTAATCACACATCAGCCCTCTACATTCACTTTACCCTGATGGTATCCAAAGAGTTCTTAAAGGTTGAAGGTAGGTTTAACTTTTTAGCTATCTACTATCACAAAAGTATTTGATCCTCTTGTATCAATAAAGTTTGACATAGCAAAGTTATCCGTTATTAATGTACCTAAAAGCTAGTTCATTTACTTAAATACAATTGCAACATGAATTTAAGCGTGTCATAAGGTTGATGAGAGTCAACCTTTCTATGCATTTTTCACTCATATTTTACCCTATTTTATAGCGTGTTGGGCAATGATTTCATCATTTAGACGCATAATCATGCTATCTTTATCACTTTCGGTATAACATCGCACGTATTAGAAGAATCTCCTTTTTGCCGTAAAATGTGGACCTTCATACCCTACGGAATTACACATGTCGGTTTATTTGTGTATTATTTCATGGAATCGGTCATTAAAATGAGGTATATATAATGATTAACTGTAACGCCCCGCTCCCGGACACCGAGTCCTTATCCGGAAAGAGCGCTCGGCACAAATATTATCAAATAAAATTCAATAATATATGTAAGCCTTACATCACACATCAGAACTAAGACGACACGGAAGATAAAACGACTCGGGAAAACAAAAGATCGGACACACGGTTTTCAATGCTGTTAAAACTAAATCCAATAAAGAGAACTAAACCACCCAACATTCAAATCCGAAAGAACTTAAACGGAACTAATCCAAAGAAAGACAACATTGTTTGAAACTAAATCAACAACATTATTGAAAGAATCAAAACTATAAGAACTGAGTCTTCAAGAGCTCCATCTAACACATCATCGTCAAAGAACTCATCAACATTAGCAACCTGTTCCTCTTCTTTGAGGAAAGAGAAAGACAAACAAAAAGTAACGGGGTAAGTACATAAGTACTTAGTAACGCGTAGAAGATCGCATAACGTAGGTCTCATAAAGAAATAAAAGCAACACCGTATTTTATTAATTCATTCCATTAATAACCCTAGCTAACTATCATATTATGTTCATAGCATAACATGAGGTTCCAAAGGTATCTAGCTTAGCTCAAGTTTGTTACATCATGAATAACCAGGGCACTACGCCTAGTAATAGGATGTACTAGGACAACTGGGTGCAACCTACTTAGAGACATGCTCTAGTAGCCTCGGGAATATCTGAGTCTCGATAGTGTGATGACCGGCAGAGTGTACCAGACGCTTTATCTAGCCAATCAATTGACCGGCGTGGGTACAGTATACTTTGTCTGGTCAGAGAACACATCGCGATATTGTAATATGCCTTACCAAGCATTGTATGATGTTTAAGATTATTAATCTAGCACATACGTTTGATTAGATGTTTAACTAGCCACCTAAGTTGATTCACATAAAAGGCTCACCTATCAGTCTACTCCCTCTTCTTAAGACCACTAGACTCTAACAACCCTAACAGATACACAGACATCGATAAACCCTAGCTTATCGAAGCACAAGGCAAATCCAAAGCTTTCGACGGTCCCACACTTCATCTTTTTAGGGAATCCATATGCTGCCGAAACTAAATGCATCAAAAGCTAATTCAAGGCTTTGTCACATAAGGTTAGCAAGTAAAAACATGTTTATGAAGCTCGAAACCAAGTCGACACGATAAAACAAGTAAAAAATAATAAACAGTCAAAAGCCCGCTTGCCTCCATGTAAACGCCGCTTGCCTTGAACGAAAGCGCCCAAAACCCCAAAACGCCCGTTCGTGAAAATCAGCCACATCCTGTATCTAAACCAAACCCTCAAACGCCCGTCCGAAATACCCAAATGCTCGTTTGAGCTGCCGCTACCGCAAACGCCCGTTTGCCCTCAGGTAAACGCCATTTGCCTGGATTTTCCCGTAAATCTGCAACCTTCAGAACCCGATTTCTAACCCAAATCCAACCCAAACTCCAATCAAAACAGATTCAAAACCATGAAAATAAGCATACAAATTGCTCTATAACTTTATGACACCTTAATCATATGATAAGAACACCACGTTACCTTAAATTGCGTGGTACAACAATCCAAAGCTCCAACCCGTCAAAAGTATGAGTTTTCATGCTTACTAAAAAAACTGTAACGCCCTGCTCCCGGACACCAAGTCCTTATCCGGAAAGAGCGCTCGGCATAAATATTATCAAATAAAATTCAATAATATATGTAAGCCTTACGTCACACATCAGAACTAAGACGACGCGGAAGATAAAACAACTCGGGAAAACAAAAGATCGAACACACGGTTTTCAATGCTGCAAAAACTAAATCCAATAAAGAGAACTAAACCATCCAACATTCAAATCTGAAAGAACTTAAACGTAACTAATCCAAAGAAAGACAACATTGTTTGAAACTAAATCAACAACATTATTGAAAGAATCAAATCTATAAGAACAGAGTCTTCAAGAGCTCCATCTCACACGTCATCGTCAAAGAACTCATCAACATTAGCAACCTGTTCATCTTCTTTGGGGAAGAGAAAGACAAACAAAAAGTAACGGGGTAAGTACATAAGTACTTAGTAACGCGTAGAAGATCGCATAACGTCGGTCTCATAAAGAAATAAAAGCAACACCGTCTTTTATTAATTCATTCCATTAATAACCCTAGCTAACTATCATATTATGTTCATAGCATAACATGAGGTTCCAAAGGTATCTAGCTAAGCTCAAGTTTGTTACATCATGAATAACCAGGGCACTACGCCTAGTAATAGGATGTACTAGGACAACTGGATGCAACCTACTTAGAGACATGCTCTAGTAGCCCCGGGAATATCTGAGTCCCGATAGTGTGATGACCGGCAGAGTGTACCAGACGCTTTATCTAGCCAATCGATTGACCGGCGTGGAGTACATCTACTTTGTCTCGGTCGAGAACACATCGCGATATTGTACTATGCCTTACCAAGCATTGCATGATGTTTAAGATTATTAATCTAGCACATACGTTTGATTAGATGTTTAACTAGCCACCTAAGTTGATTCACATAAAAGGCTCACCTATCAGTCTACTCCCTCTTCTTAAGACCACTAGACTCTAACAACCCTAACAGATACACAGACATCGATAAACTCTAGCTTATCGAAGCACAAGGCAAATCCAAAGCTTTCGACGGTCCCACACTTCATCTTTTTAGGGAATCTATATGGTGCCGAAACTAAACGCATCAAAAGCTATTTCAAGGCTTTGTCACATAAGGTTAAGCAGTAAAAACATGTTTATGAAGCCTGAAACCAAGCTGACACGATAAAACAGTAAAAACGGAATAAACAGGTCAAACGCCCGTTTGCCTCCATGTAAACGCCCGTTTGCCTTGAACGAGCGTCCACAAACCCCCAAACGCCCATTCGTGGAAATCAGCCACATCATGTATCTAAACCAAACCCTCGAACGCCCATCCGAAATACCCAACGCTGCTTGAGTCGCCGCTATCATAGAAACGCCCGCTTGCCCTCAGGTAAACGCCGTTTGCTGTGATTTTCCCCAGAAATCTGCAACCTTCAAAACCCGATTTCTAACCCCAAATCCAACCCAAACTCCAATCAAAACAGATTCAAAACCGTGAAAATAAGCATACAAATTGCTCTATAACTTTATGACACCTTAATCATACGATAAGAACACCGCGTTACCTTAAATTGCGTTGTACAACGATCCAAAGCTCCAACCCGTCAAAAGTTTAACCTTTAATTCCAAACCTATAAACGATCAATCCAAAGACGATCACTACGATGTTTATATTCAGAAAAACGCAGCTTAACAACGATGATGAACAAACCCTAGTATCAAGAACGAGGGGGGAAAAACTTACGTTACCGGATTTATGGATTGTTGATATCAAAAGCTTCCTCGTCTCGCGGTGATTCTTTCTCCCTTGAGATGTCTGCGTTTTTTTATCAACGGATTAGCCTAGAGATTCGAAAGTCTCTCCTCTTCTTTCTTTCTCCAAACTTGCGCCTGTCAGTTTATTTTTACGTAAAACAACAACTAGGTTAATTTAGGATTAGTTTTCCATTTATAATCCAAATTAAATCTAATTATTCCTTATTAATTAAATCCAATTAATCCTTTTCCTTTTCTTTTCCCTTGTTCTTTTAATCCTTTAAAACAAAACTAAATATTCAGATTTTTCGTGAAAAGACAATGATGCCATTTTTGAAAAATCGGGATATTACATTAATTTCAATGAAAATTCGAGCCGAGCCACTCCAGCGACCCACCAACATGGGCCTTCAAGCCCACTTCTCAATCGAAAGAGCCCAGCCGAAGTAAAGAGTGAATCCCAGTTGAATTGTTTCATTGGGTAGACTTAGTAAAGTAGTATAGAGTCTAATATTTTAATGTATACTATATTTGTTAGTTAGACTTGATTTGCTGGGAATTTTAGACGGAAAATGCAGGTGTTCCAGTCCCCAGTATCTATCTAACTAATAGACTATATTATCAGTATATTAAGGGACGAAAAAACAGAGGGGCTCGACCTCTGCTTCTTTTGGGGGAAAAAATGAGGATTCCAAACTCTGGTAATTAGTGAAATCAGTACATGGGCTTTAATCTACGATGGATATTTGACCATCTCCTTCGTGAATTTTCATGGTATTTAAGCTCTTTTCATGTAATACATTCGATTGAGACCATTTCGTTTTTAGCTTAATTCGTTATTTTAATGGCTTTAAATAGAATGAATTGCTTGGCTATTGCACTAATCATAAGTCTAAGTTAATTGTGGCTTGGGTGATGAGAAAATGAGTTAGAAATTGTTTGGATTCTAGTTGTGTAAGTCTTGTATGTTCTCAATTTGTTCTAGTCATGGTGGTTGATTTCATGGGTATGTGTGATTAATTCATGACTAATTGCATAATCTCAGTGTTGATTCGAGGCGTAATTGAAAGAATTGGCATGGACACTAATCACCATTAGCACTTAGTTTACCTAATCTTAGATTGGGCAATTCATAGCACTTTAATGCGTAAACATTCATTCAAATCTAGTCCTAGCCGATAGGTTTGATGTTTGCCTATAGTTCGTTGATGCGAGAGATCGATTGACGTGAACATAAACTTGATTCGATCCAAGTAGTTATAAGAGCTCATGTCTGGTTCATTGGAACATCACCCAAACCACCTCGTTTCTTGTCATTTCCCTTTCATCCGAGTCATATAGCTTTAGTCAATTGCACTTTTAGTTAGCTTTTCGTTAGTTAATTTGTAGTTGGTTCATACTTGTTTCATGATTAATGGATACACATAGACTAATTGTTTTACAGCAAAAAAAAAATGTAGTAACACTGACATAGATCTAGTATTATAGGTGGAGTAGTTTTGCATAAAAAATGTAGATAAAATATGTATTTTTGTTTTACATTAAAATAAAAAATGTGTAGTGATAATTGATACGTAAATCATGAAAAATTGATTGACAGTTATAATAAAAGATAAAGGATCATTAAATGCATCGATTGGCGGTTTTATGTTCTTTTTTCGCTAGAAAAGCATTAAATGACATCGTAACCGAATGTGAAATAGATCGGCGTATATCAAGACCTTTTTTCCAAAAAAATAGTAAAAAACGATATTGTTGGAAATTTACACTATTTTTGTCCTGATTAAACATCTGCTTCATTGAATCCAGATTTATTAGTAAATTTGTCCTTCTTAACAAAAATCAATTGAAAGTATTAGTTTGATAATCAGCACTGATTCAGTTTTCCCCAAATTTCAATATAGTTTCATAATGTTATCACAAATTTGATCCGATCATACAATAGCTTGATCAATTGCCTTCCCAATCTTGAACATGTGAAAGATTTTTCAATATTTAGAAGCTTAATTATACAGTTCTAAAAAAAAGGGGATTGATGATACTAGCTTCCTCATAAGAATCTATGCTATGAATTATTATTATTACTAGTAGGAAACCCGTGTGATGCACGGAAAACGTTATATTTAAAAAGACGATCTGAGTAAAATCCGAACCTTGATGCACCACTTTGTATGACGCGGGTATAACGCAAGAGGAGGTGTGTTTTGGAAGGAGACATCTATGTCAAACATTTTAATAAAGTATGAATAAGTTGAATTAAATAGAATACAATATCCTCATACAAAAGTCAAATAATTAAGGGAACTTCATGTTTATAAACTACATAGGCACAAATAAGAATGTTTATTACAATCGATGGTTGAACTGTATAAATACATACTAAACAAATTCTGTAATATAATCCGATGGAATAGTATTTTTTACAATCAACGGTTTAAATCTAAAACTTAACGATAAACAACATTTTGAGTATAATTAGAAGGTTCGTGATCTTTGTTCACTATTAACATCTTAAGGCCGGAAGGTGAAGTAACTCGGGAAATAGCCACGTATAGTCGTCCATGCACGGGAGTGATTTTAAAAGAAATAAAAATATAGATATGCGCATGAGAAGATAAAAAATTTATAAGGAGTATGGAAAAAAAAATCTCATAAGTTATTACACCGCATTCAACTCAAAATTTCTATAGCTTCTTCAAAGAAAGAAGCTTCACATAATCCGGATATCATGTTTGTGTACATAACTGTATTAGGCACAAAATCCTCCTCCTCAATGAAATCAAGAGCTTCCCTCCATTTGTCCTTTATACACAATGCACGAACAAAACAATTCAATGTGTGCATGTCCATCTTAAATCCTAAATCCGACATCTCTCTGTGAACCAAAGCTGCAGTATCAAACCTATCTGCTTCCAAAAACAACCAAACCAAGGAAATATAAGTGAGTGTAGACGGTTTATATCGATAATCCCAAGGGCGGCTGCAGGATTTTCAACATGGGATCAGAAATTTATCAATTTTTTTTCCGTATCACACATATATTTACATATTCAATTCTATACATGTAATAATGGGGAAATAGATAAAAATAGGGGGTCAACACAAAAAATAAGGGGGTCAATTTCACATATATATATATATATATATATATATATATGTGTGTGTGTGTGTGTGTGTGTGTGTTTATTAAAATATTCTCTACTATTTATACACAATATTTTTATTTTAGGGGGTCGGGCACACCCGGAACCCCCAAGGTAAAGCCGCCCCTGGATAATCCTTTAACCTACATAGCTCCTCCAATGCAATATTCCCTATTTCATTCTTCATATCCATAAAGTTTTTTTCTTGCATTCCATCTCTTTTATAGCAGTCAAATAATTGTAATAAACAATCATATACAACAGGACTATGTGTATAACCAATCTGCCAACCAGCCCACATATAAATTTCACACCAAGTACGTTATTCTGCACATTGTTTAACTTTTGAGAGAGATGGTTATTCGTTGTCTTTCTACAGGCTAGTCCAAGAACTGGTGGAGCTTTTATGGGAAAATGGACAGGTGGTTCACAATAATCAAACACGTAAAAATCAAGGACTTGATCCAAATGAATCAAGAAAAGTTAGCAAATGTAATCAATCTTCAAACCATGTTGAAGGATCCTCTGCTAAAAACTTGGCTCAAGAAAATGAGCTTATGGCTTGGAATCATCATTGTCAAGTTGATGATCCATTTGAGAAAGAATTATCATCTTTTCTCTTACCTGAATTTTTCCCCATTTCTTCGAACTCGTCTTTAATTAATGATTCACCTATTGATAATACTTACAAATTTTGCAACACTGATGGATCACAAATCAGTCATATTTTACCATATACTTCACATTCTGAGAATCTGTGTAAATTCATCACTATCTCAACATTCTGTAAATTCATCAAAAAAAAAAAAAACAGAAAAAAAAACATTGTCAACCAAGGATTACAAATAAGACACCAAAGAAATAACATATGTGGTTGCTAAGACAAAAGATTTTATATACTTTTGGGAGATTGGGGTCGATGAATGGGTGGTCATTAATCATGGTATGTTGCTATATTGCCATATTGGGCTCCTGATGTTTCTTTAGGAAGCAAGTAATATATGCAACGCATATTCAATGTAACTTCATACATGAATATGCTAATTATCAAGGTAAAAAAAACCAAGGCATGTAAGAAGATTAATATTAGCACATGACCGATTTCATCAATGTATGGAATCCCAGAAACTGCATAAAGCAAAAATAAGGGAAGATTGTCATGTGTCAAAAGAAGAGGGTCTTACAAACATACCAACACCAAAAGGCTTGTCAATGCTCTGGCCCGCCAACCCTTCCACACAGTTTACTCGATGGGTGTTCAAGGTCTGCTTGAACAATGAGTTAACCATTATTTGAAAAGGTTCAACGGGGATTAATATACAATGCTAGTAAGATCTCGAATTGATTGCCTGGAAAATTAGGCCCCTTTCCAAACATCCCCCCCCCCCTCAAAACCCAAGAAAAACATGCAAGCAGATATCAAGAAAACTTTTGAGGCACATCAAAAGCTCTTCCTCGCACCAAGAAACATGATATACAATTACACGTAAAAAAAAAAAAGGTGTGAATATAGCAAATTAACCGTCAGAAAGTGAGTAGTCAAGCATAGGGCTTCATACCTTCAACTGTTTAGCATCAATATCATTTGAGACCTTGCAAAGGATGAAGTTAGAAAAGCTGGGATAGGGTTCTAGGAAAGACACTTGTTTTAAAAGAGCATACAACCTTCCACGTTCGCGAACCAATGCCTCTTTAACATCCTGTCCTCCAATAGTACGATTACATGTTAGTATAAATAGTTCAATGAATTTTGAAGGCCAATAAGTAAAAAAAAAATTGAAATCATTTGCAAATGCGAGATACTTCATTCACATCTTGAAACATTGTGTGGTTTTTGCTCTCCAAAGATACAAAATTATGCTTAATGGGAATGCCCCATAACAAAGATAACCCACACGAAGGCCTGCTAGTCCTATATATGCGAAAAATATCAAGATTCAAGAATAGGTATAAATAAAAAAAAATACGTTAAAATTCTCATTGTCCACCTGCGAAATAAAGGTGCTTCATATTGCAATTTACAAAAGCTTAAGCCGATAGATGGAGGTAGATAATTAACATGTTTTATATATGTATACATCAACAATTGTCAATATTACATCCAAAAGCTTCAGGAGATTAGGAGAGTATATACATACCCTTTTGTATCTATGACCGTCCCTTCGATCATGGCCCCTTTCTCGTCTCCTCCTCTCACATTCTTCTCTAGCTTTGAGCTTCCTGCATCGCATCACAGTAATTCAAAATAATTAACATGCCCTAAATTTACATTTTCAACAAAAAAAAAAAGAACTTTCGAAGTTTAAGGGAGCGAACTTCTTCCTCCTTGGCTTTCCTAATTTCTCTCGCTTCTTCTAATGGCTCTTTTCACTGAAATTGTTCAAAAAGAGGGAGGGGATGATTGATAATAATAGTTGACAAAATATTTTGGTCTGCAACCCTAATTGATTGATGAATTGATCGATTTTCAAGCAGTGAATGTGGTTCTTTGGAAAACTACTAAATTTACATTTTCAAAAAAAAAAAAAAAAAAACTTTCGTGTTTAAGGAACGAACTTCTTCCTCCTTGGCTTTCCTACTTTTATTTGCTTCTTCTAAAGGCTCTTTCTCAGATGAAATTGTTCAAAAGAAGGGAGGGGATGATTGATAATAATAGTTGACAAAATATTTTGGTCTGCAACCCTAATTGCTTGATGAATTGATTGATTTTAGAACGGTGAATGTGGTTACTGGAAAACTGCGGCTTAATTATAAGTAGATTGATGGTTTGGTGAATTAAAATAGCAAATAACCGATGAAGAAGTGAGGAAGAACGTGGGATAATGGAAATAGGCGAGAAGAACGCGTGAGAAAGAACGGCCTTTTTTTTTTTTTTTCTTTCTGAATCGTAGGTTTTTTTTGTTTTTTTTTCTTTTATGGAAATCCGGGTTTGGGTCGGGTAATAATGGGAAACGGGTCAATTTGCAGTTATTCACTCGAAAATATTAATATAGATTATTATTATTATTATTATTATTATTATTATTATTATTAAATTATTTTTTTGAAAAATGAATCTTTCAATTGATTTTTTATCGGTGTTACTTTGCGGTCAATAATAAAAATGCATTTACTGGCCAACATATTCACATAACCGGAAAGTGGATAAATTTTTGCATAAACTATGAGAATTGAACTATTAGAGCATCAGGCTGTGAGCTTATGTTTAGTGAATTGTGAGAAGTTATAGCAGAAATAGAAGTGCTCAAGAGTGGGTCACCTCAAAGCTGCGAGCAATTTAACAATATGTGAAAGCAATCGATGTAAATATTGAGAAACCGATTAATCAAGAATGTGTCATGACCGGGTTACTCAATCCATTTGTATGGAGTCTCTCTATGTGATATTCAACGTCAGAAGTGGGGTAAGCACACCACCACCATACAAGTGTGAGACATAAATGTCTTGTCAACTCAGGTTAGCCCTTTTACCCAAATAAGGACGACGGTCTAAGCAGTTAACCGGATCATTTATGACTCATTTAGCGCAACCAGACCCGGGGTCTTGGGGCGTTACAGAATGGTATTCAAAGTCGACTATCAGTCAGAACTATGTGATGTTGCCTCTAGTTACCTTTGGTAGGGACGATCTAGGAACAGTCTTAGCCGTCCTGGCGAGGATGCAAGTCCCTTATAAGGGGGTGATTCCACATCGGGAGCGGGGGAAGCGCATCAGGTCCACCATATAAATGTGAGACATAAAAGTCTTGTCAACTCGGGTTAGCCCTCTTAGACCAAAAAATGACAACGGTCTAAGCAGTTGATCGGATCATTTATGACTAATTTAACGCTAACATACCCGGAGTCAGGGGGCGTTAAACTCTAAGCAGTTGCAGATGTTTTTGACCTTTTGCCTTTGAATTTGGTGTTCTCAATAAGCTCGAGCAAATTGTCAATTAAAATTTTCAAAAAGGTTCCCCTAATATTAATTTCAAAAAGCCCTTTTAATAATTTTAAAATTTTCTTATGCCCCTAATATTAATTTCATAACTGCCCATAACACAAATTTTCCCAACAAAATGATTGAACCCAAATTCTCATGTGCTCCCGTCGCTAGAGCATCGTTCGGAGAGCGATAGAGTTACTCCGTCAAGCATACACCAATTTTACACAATTATCATCTAACTATATATTTTTCACTAGTAAAACGAAAATTAAAAAATAAGAAACATTCACAAATCATTGGATGTAGACATGATGTAGAATTGAGAAAATAACTTTATCATTATCTGCTTCATTAATGACGTAAACTGCGTGTTATCATTTAGACTTTCAGTGCTACATTTTGTTGCAACGGATTGAAAACAAGAACACATAGTTATAACGTGGTTTCCAACTTTGTTTCGACTAATCCTCGGGCAGAAAATGAGGAATTATATTATCACGGAGTTTTATAGATTTTATAGATTATCTCGCAATCGAACCCTAGTTACAATGGGTGATTATTCATAACACTCAAGTATGAACACTAGCCGACTAAACAGCAACCTCAGACGTGATTTCTCCAGATAAGAACCAACTCCATATGAGAAACTCACTGCAGACGAGAACCTCCCTGATTTAGATGAGATCCGATGTTGTCTTCAGATTCAGACAACAAGACTGAGAACAGATGTGATCAACAGATTCATACTTGATCACTAGACTAGATGTGATTCCCAGATTCAAACATACTCACCTCAGCTAATTGCACTTCAGCTGTGTTTTCAGATTTAGTTCTCCTCAAACAGATTCGGATTTCCATTTTTAAAATGCATGAGATCAAGGCACTCTTACATATTTTGTAAAGATTGTATGTACATATTTTTGTTGCTGAGATAAGTCAGTTTTGTGGATGGTGTAAATCGTTGGTTGTGTCTCAGTTGTATAGTTTGCAAAAGGTTGTTTATACACCATTTTTTTGCTGAGAGAAGTCTGTTGGAAATAAAATTTATGTTTTGATCATGATTCATCACTTATTTAGTCATTATTCTAAACCCCATTGATGAAGTGTCATAACTAGCTGTTATAGTGCAAAGCAAAAAGATGTCTAGATATCAATGTATAGTATTTAATAGAGTCTGATATTTGTATAAGTTAAATCAGACAAGCACTGTAATATTGCTAGGCTGTAAACTGAGATAACTAAAAAACTGAGATATAGAGAAACTGGTATTCAGTCAAACTGAATCATGATACACCAATATGAAACTGAAGAAGATAAGTTCGCTGAGGGACACAGACTCGGTTGGCTTATCTAGAAAATTGAAAAACTGAGGGTCACAGACTCAGTTATTGAAGATTGAAGAACTAGGGGTCACATACTCAGTTACAGAAGATTGAAGAACTGAGGGTTCAAACTCAGTTATGAAGATTATGAGTCGAGACTATAAAGTTGGACTTCAGGCAAGTTTGTGGTGACCTGAACTGACTTTATGGATCTTGTATAAAGACCTAAGAATCAAAAAGAGAAAGAATTCTTAGAAGATAATTCTTTATGGTGTACTCTGATTAAGTCAATTACAATCAGATGTAAACAGGAGCACTGATTGTTGAAGAAGAGTAAACACTCAGTTAAAGCTCTTACAAACTGGGAAAAGATAATTTTCTCAGTAAATCAGTTTTGAAACTAAGGCTTAACCAAACTGAAGAAAAAATCCAACCGTTACAATTCAAGGATTATGATTGGAGGATAATCTATATGTTCTGACATGAACGTACAAGCAAGAAAGCAGAACCACTAACGGCTACAAAGTATTGAACTCAAGGAATTTGACCGTTAGATAAACCCCTATAAATAGACCACTTCTATCAGAAAGAAAAAGGGGGAGAGGTGAAGGAATTCTAAAAATTAATCTAGTCAAGAAAAATCAAAAGGGAAAAGCCAATCTGAATGAATTCCTACTAAATACTTAGTTGAAAGATCAAGAAATTTCTTCAAGTATTCTTTAGCATACAAAGAAAGATCAAGATCATTCATTTGAAGATATACAGAGCTGTGCGTAACTTATATATCCAGAATAAAAGCTCAAATCACAATTGAATCATAGTTATTGATTCAAGTCTCAAATTTGATTCTATCAAAGGTTTAGACTGAGAAACACCAAGAAGTTGTGAAGGATAGTTGAGTGTAGTCAGGAAGACTGTGGTTGTGATGAGCTGGTGAAGAGGCAATTCAACCCTTCAAGGACCAGTGTTTCAAACAATTGAAGAGCAGCAATTCTACCTGTTCTACAAGTGTTTAGATAGTGAAGCTAGGGATTAGTCAAGGACTATCAATTTAGAACTTTTTGTAACCGGGCCATCTCAAAAAAGTTCTAGTGGAATTTTCCTCCGCATCACAGGAGAAGAGAGGACGTACATGATTACACCACCTGGAACCTCTATAATTCTTGTCTATTTACTTTACGAATTTACTTACTTCATTACAGTTATAATTATCAAGTTCTTATTTACAACAATGTTAAGAAATTGACTCAATAAGCTATCTGATAATTTATATTTTATAAAGGCTAAAATTAGATCCGCTGCCAGTTGACTCAGTTTTTGCTTAAGTCAGTTTGACTTAAACTCAGTTGAGTTAGCTTAACTCCACACAAGTTTTAACTGAACCGTAATTTGTTTTAAATCCAGTTTTCAGGGACAAGTTTATTCACCCCCCTCTAAACTTGTGGTTGCCTTTCCAAGGGACCAACAATTGGTATTGGAGCATTTCTTCCATTTGGAAGTGATCCAAGGATATCTCACAAACCATTTGTTGAAAACCCATTTCTGTATCATTTGTAAAAACATTTTATTGAAATTTGATGGATACATCTAGAATTAGAAGCTGGCTGAATAACCCCCTGACTGACTATTTGCAGAATGTTGTTTATGATTTTCAGGATCACGTATTTGAAAGATTCAGTACTGCAAGTTCTCATACAAATCCGGAACCTCATTTCAGTTATATGAAAATATTGACTTTAACGCGTATAGAGATGAATCCAGAGGATTTCCATCTCTAAGTGATCTTTCAGAAGAAGCAGAAAAAGAATGGCTACGGGTAGCTGATTATATAGAAGAAAATTTGACTAAAGATCCATCCATCGCAAAGGCCAAAGATGTTGTTCTATCCATGAGTTATGGAGGTGTAAGTGATGAGGAAATCATACTGCTAGGAGCAGCACATACAAATGCTAATGATAATGGAAAGCGAGTTTTAACTGATGACGATTCCTCGACAGAAAATTTATCTATCAAACACCATGAGGTAATTGCATCTACATCCAGCACTCACACAGCCAAGAATAATAAGAGAAATGAAGATTTCAATGAAACCTTGGACATACTCATAAAGGAATTAGAGGAAATTCAAAAGAATTATGAGAATGTCAAAAAGGAGAAAAAGCCATTGAAAGCTGAAGTCTCGAGATTGAATGCTAAGACCAATTTAATCAAGGCTAATAATGGAACCAAGGTAATTCGACCAACTAATGAACTGACAGAAGTAATAAACATCACAGAATCATCAGTTTATCCAATTCCCAGTGTTAAGTTCAAACCTGGAAAACCATCTGGAGACAGATCCGGTTTAGGGTTTGTTAATCAGAATAATTCTAAATTCAAACCAAGTTCAGTTGCATTAAAATTTGTGACTGTACAACAGTCAGGAACTCGAAAAACTGATAAAATTGTTAGAACTGACAATTACTCAGCACAGCCAAATGCACAAAAACACCAAAACAACAGATTTTACAGGAAGATTCAGAAGGCTGAAAAAGGCAAAACTGATCAAAGACCAGTAAGAAAAATCTTCAAGTCTCATCCATCTAAGAACGAAGATCATTCATGGAATAATAGACTCAGAGGAAAAGGAAGACTATTTCCCATTGATGAAGATTGGAATGAACCATCATATAAGTTTCACAAACTAAATAAACAAAAACACTGTTATGACAAAACATGAAAAGTTTGTGAAAACTGACTTTACTCAATCAAGATATCAAGAGAG
Source organism: Gentiana macrophylla (assembly GCA_026214975.1). Classification (NCBI taxonomy): domain Eukaryota; kingdom Viridiplantae; phylum Streptophyta; class Magnoliopsida; order Gentianales; family Gentianaceae; genus Gentiana; species Gentiana macrophylla. Next base: position 11,075,670 of record CM047812.1, on the reverse strand, counting down.
GTATAAAGTTAAAAATAAAATTATATCATCAAAAACTAATCAGTTAGGACCCAAACAGATATGGGTACCAAAAACTTCTCATTCTATTTTGCAGGAGAAAATCACTAACTGAAAACTGGAAAGTGTGATTCACAAAACTGAGTTGTGTTCACAACTGAGTTTTTGAATTCAGTATAAGGACGATACTGAACGTATACAGCTGGAGATACACCACATCTACCCTACTTACTACTGTCTAGCTACAAATGTCAAGAAAAGACGTGATCTTTCTCAATCTAAACCGTCCATACCTTTCACTCATCCTCTTTTTCGCAATCTCAAAACATTTATGACAAGACGTTTTGAGTCCCACCCAATTCTTAACTACCTTGCTACAAATTATAAATAACCCAGACATTTTCTTTTATAATTATTTACACTGGAATTTTGAATCTACTTTCTATATCCCCAATTTTCAAATTCTCAATCAATTCCAGAAAACAATGGCTTCTACTCATGTTGAACCTGGAATGATCATCTCACTTGATCAATTCATTGCTAAGTATACCGATCAAACTTTAGCCAAAGTAATTGCAGCAAAAATACAGAAAGTTAAGGGATTGGATGTTGAATTCAACATCGATCTGAAAAGTGTATGTCTGGAAAGCATTGGAGACTTCTATGAATATGGAAGTACAGCCATAGAAGGAAAAGACACACACACTTTTACCACTACTATCAATGGTAAGCAGATCAAAGTTACTGAAGATCTAATTACAGAGATCTTTGGGTTTGATAAATCTGGAGGTACAACAGCCATCAAGTTGACCAAGGAACAGAAAGAGAAACTATGGAAAGATATAGCAATTGATGCAAACTCCACAGTTTCACAGACCGGGAGCACAAGTTTACTCAAACCAAAATTCAATTTTCTCACCAAGATGTTAGCAAATTGCATAATTGGAAATGCAGGAAACTTTAGCAATCTATCTGGAGCAAAATTGGATTTACCTTATGTGATCTAGTTTGGAGAAAATTTCAATTGGCATAGATATCTATTTGATCAATTAGCGGCACAATCAATCGACACACCGAAAAAGAAGACCGATGTCAGGAAGGGTCATTTCTATCACAAGAAGACTCTTGCACTAGTGGTCCAAAGAATACTCGATCATTTTGGAATCGCAAAGAGAAAAGAAACACCGATTGCTGATGGAAAGATTGTTGTTAAAGATGAAAAACCTGGAAAAAGAAAAGCTGAAGGCTCTGTAAGTGAACCTAAAAAGAAGAAAAGCAAAAAGATGAAGAAAGTTGTAACTGGAGATGAAGCTTTGGAACAAGTTGAAGAATTGAGAAAAAGAAGAAAACAATTGGAAGAATCAAAGAAAGACAAATCTGATCATGTTTCACCAACAAAAGTCACTACTTCAGTTGCTGAAGGATCGGCACAAATAGTGAGAACTGAAGCTACACCTATCGAATCTGTCCCAGCTTCTGTAACTGAGGCCTTACCAATTCAAGAGCTAGTTACACTCACTCAAGAAATTGAAATGACAAAGGAAACTGAAGTTGTCAACAGAGAACAGAGTGTTGAAGCTGAATCACAGAAGGAAGCTGAGACTCAGGGGGAACAGACCCTAAGAACTGAGCATGATGATGAAGAATCTGACAGTGAAGAAAGATTTATTGACAAAGCAACCATGGACATGCTTTTGTTACTTTCGAAATCTAGATCCATACCACAAAAATCTACTTCCAGATTGGAATTTGAAGAATCAGTCAAAGGATTTTCAGCTTCTCATTCTGAAGATAAAGGAGCTGAAGTAGAATCAAGATCGACTAGAGTTATTCATCTGGATGAGCTGGTTCATGAAGAAGAAGTCACTGAATCCTTGATGAAAGAAGTTCCAGTTACTGAATTGGAACTTGAGCCTGTTGAAGAAAAAGTTGCCGAAGAACTTGTTAGTAACAAGAATTTGGAAACTGAGCCGATAATCTCAGTTTTAGCCACTGAAAAAGGAAAATCAGTCATCCGATCCATCATTGAGGAAGGAACCAAAGAAATCGACCACTATGCAAAACCGAAAATGTTACTCTAGAGGGTGACCAGGAGGTCACAAGAGAATCAGAAGAGATTGTCACTCAATCTAAGTCCTCAACTGATCATGGAGAGTTAATGTCAGCTGATTATGAGCGATTGCGCAAATATCGAACCTGGAAATTCAGTTCCATTGCCAATCAAAGGAATCAGCTAGCAGAAATGGAAGTTATTGAAATATGGGTATTTGATCTTTACAACATCACAAATCTATCAGAGATGATCAATACCGATGAATTCTTAAACCAAGGATATGCGTTGATCAGAAATAGTTATTGGATGGAAGCCACAGCTGGTGGAAATTCCAGAAAGGATGATGATGATGATTCTCAGGAAGATGCCAATTTGCAAAAAGGAGTTCTTGCCTCTTTACAAGAAAAGACAACTGAAACTGATCAGAAAACTGATGACGATTCTAGTAATTCTGAAGAAAGTAGTGGAAGTTCCAGTTCTGAAACTGCATCTGATGCACAACAAGTTAAAGAAGAAGAATGAGGTTATCAATCTCCTACTGACAAGTCTATGCTAGAAATAGCAAGAACAGTGGCAAACAAGGCTGGAGAAGAATCAGATGAAGAATTTAATGTTCAAATATCACCTGCATGAGATATTGATCAGTCAAGTCAAGAAGAAATTAGAAGACAATCTGAAGAAAGAAGAAGGTCGGCAGAATATAAAGGAAAACGGAAGCAAGTTGCTATCTCACCACTAAAGCAAGCTAAATCAACTGAGGCTGAGATAAGCAAAGACAATGTACAACAAGCAGGATGCTCAAAATATGCACCTACTCAGGTTGATCTCATTAAATGTTATCATAATGAGATAATCAGAATTCAAAAGGACGATAACATCTTATTTGGAAAAGTTCTAAACTCCTTAGAGGCTAGCAAAGATGAAAGAAGCAAACTTGAAAAGAAAATGGATATCGTCACTGATAACTGTCAAAACACTTTGATCGAGCTTCGAAAGACAACCATTGAAAATGATGCAAGAAGAGATGAAACTCAAGACAGATGAGAAGGCATTCTTAGTAATCTGGTGGACAGAATGATTCTAATGGAACAAGGCATGAAGGACTCAGTTGTAGCTCAAACCTTTTTGGCATCAACACAACAAAATCTGAACAGTTACATCAAAAGTCTGATCAATAAAGATGATGTCAATAAGGGGGAAAGTTTGGACATCTTAAAAGTCCATGAAACTGAGATGCCACAAGTCCGTGCAAACGTTGATGATAAACTGACTGAACTGAAGAAAGCTAGAGCAGAATTTGCTGATGAGGAAATGGAGTTAATTGCCAAATACTCAGAACCAACTAATAAAAGAATTGGTTTGGATTCTCGTCTCTATAGTTTATTCAAAAATCCACCTGCCAGAGAAAGAAAATCAAGAGAAGAATCTTTAGAAACATTCCTACACATGCAAAAGATTCTCGTGCATTACTAAAACAAACTCAAGAAATTGGAAAAGAATGGTACTCTAGATAAAGAGTCAGACAAGATTGAAAAGGCTGAACATGAATTTGTTCAGAGTCTACTAAAAACAGCCACCACTGAAAGGCTGAGGACATCTGTTTTCACTTTCGCCATTCTTTTCAAAAGCAAATTCTTCGGTAAGCACAATTTATCGGAATCATGGAACATATGGGCAAGCATCCATGGAATTGAAAGCACAACAAAGTAAGGTAATAAAATAAGGTAACAAATGATGCTATGAGGAATGTTGCTGAAGCTTATGATAATCAATTAAGTTAAACTGACAAGTAAAAAAGAAGCTGTCTTTATTAGCTCATTTTTCTTTGTTGTATTTTATTACCTTACTTTGGAACTATGTTATCAATAAATTTTCAGTTTCTCAGTTCACTGTGTTATTTACGGTATCTTGTTTTATCTTTTTGCATTGCTTTTACGAAGGGTATTGACATCATCAAAAAGGAGGAAATTGTTGGAAATAAAATTTATGTTTTGATGATGATTCATCACTTATTTTGTCTTTATTCTAAACCCCATTGATTGAGTGTCATAACTGGCTGTTATAGTGCAAAGCAAAAAGATGTCTAGATATCAATGTATAGGATTTAATAAAGTCTGATATTTGTATAAGTTAAATCAGACAAGCACTGTAATATGGCTAGGTCATGGCGAGATAACTAGAAAAGCGAGATATAGAGAAAGCGGTATTCATCAAAGCCGAATCAGATACACCAATATGAAATCAAGAAGATAAGTTCATTTGAGGACACAGACTCGGTTGGCTTATCTAGAAGATTGAAAACCGAGGTCTGCACTCGATTATTGAAGATTGAAGAACCGAGGTCACAGACTCGATTCTGAGAAGATTGAAGAAGCGAGGGTTCAAACTCAGTTATGAAGATTACGAGTCGAGACTATAAAGTTGGACTTCAGGCAAGTTTGTGGTGACCTGAACTGACTTTATGGATCTTGTATAAAGACCTAAGAATCAAAAAGACAATGAATTCTTAGAATATTTTCTTTATGGTGTACTCTGATTAAGTCAATTACAATCAGATGTAAACAGGAGCACTGATTGTTAAAGAAGAGTAAACACTCAGTTAAAGCTCTTACAAACTAGGAAATGATAATTTTCTCAGTAAATCAGTTTTGAAACTAAGGCTTAACCAAACTGAAGAAAAAATCCAACCGTTACAATTCAAGGATTATGATTGGAGGATAATTATCCGTTCTGACATGAACGCACAAGCAAGAAAGCAGAACCATTAACGGCTACAAAGTATTGAACTCAAGGAATTTTACCGTTAGATAAACCCCTATAAATAGACCACTTCTATCAGAAAGAAAAGGGGGTGAGGTGAAGGAATTCTAAGAATTAATCTAGTCAAGAAAAATCAAAAGGGAAAAGCCAATCTGAATGAATTCCTACTAAATACTTAATTGAAGATCAAGAAATTTCTTCAAGTATTCTTTAGCATTCAAAGAAAGATCAAGATCATTCATTTGAAGAAATACAGAGCTGTGCGTAACTTATATATCCAGAATAAAAGCTCAAATCACAATTGAATCATAGTTATTGATTCAAGTCTCAAATTTGATTCTATCAAAGGTTTAGACTGTGAAACACCAAGAAGGTGTGAAGGACAGTTGAGTGCAGTCAGGAAGACTGTGGTTGTGATGAGCTGGTGAAGAGGCAATTCAACCCTTCAAGGACCAGTGTTTCAAACAATGGAAGAGAAGCAATTCTACATGTTCTACAAGTGTTTAGATAGTGAAGCTAGGGATTAGTCAAGGACTATCAGTTTAGAACTTTTTGTAACCGGGCAATCTCAAAGAAGTTCTAGTGGAATTTTCCTCCGCATCACAGAGGAAGAGTGGACGTACATGATTACACCACCTGGAACCTCTATAATTCTTGTCTATTTACTTTACGCATTTACTTACTTCATTACAGTTATAATTATCTAGTTCTTATTTACAACAATGTTAAGAAACTGACTCAATAAGCTATCTGATAACTTATATTTTATAAAGGCTAAAATTATATCCACTGCCAGTTGACTCAGTTTTTGCTTAAGTCAGTTTGACTTAAACTCAGTTGAGTTAGCTTAACTCCACACAAGTTTTAACTGAACCGTAATTTGTTTTAAATCCAGTTTTTAGGGACAAGTTTATTCACCCCCCCTCTAAACTGGTGTTAGCCTTTCTAAGGGACCAACAAAGTCGATATAGAGTATGGAACTCCAACATTCCAGCTCAAAAACAAGATTGTCAATACAACACTCATACTCTATGACCACTTAGATTTGCATTTATTGTGTGTTTGGATTGCTGGAATTAAATGAATAGAATGAACATGATTTCATTCTTATGTTTGGCACACAAAAGGAATAAGATGTGTGTGATTCTATAACATGTAGCAAGTGACAAGGTGGCGATAGGCGTGCGTGATGATAAGTGTCATGGATGGTGGTGGGGCATGCGGTAATGGGTGGCAATGGATGATATGAGGTGTTCGATAGCGGTGGTTGTGGTGGTGGTAATAGTAATGATGGGGGTGGTGGTTGTGGTGACAAAAGTAGTGTGGTGTGCGGTGATGAGTGATGGTGAGGTGGGTGGTGTTGTTGATGGTGGTTGTGGTATTGAGACAAGTGTGGTTTGAGATGATGGTGAGGTGGGTGGTGGCGGTGGTGGCGGTTGTGATGACGAGGGTGGTGTGTGTCAATATTGCCCACACTGTGCACTTGCTATTGTATCACCCACCATATTAAGAAATGGATTCCTTCATATAACCTAGGTTTTGAGGATGAGGCCTCTACTCTTATATGGGTATAGGTGTTAAGGGTGAAAGTCTATGTTTTATTATGATATATTTTATGGTATTTTCCCTCTTAATTGGATTAATTGCATAATAAATGGCCCTTATATGGAAATATTGAGCATACTAGGTTTTTAAGGACTTAATCGCAATATTGAATAAATTATGTGTTTTCATCGTGAAATTATAATTAATTGGACTTTATTAAAGTTTGCGATGTTTTCCATGTGTTATAGGTATGTTTATTGTGCTCAAATGATGATCAAAAGGGTTAAAATTCGAGCTATAAAGATTTAAGAAGAGATAATGATCGAATGGAGTGGGACAGAAAAGAGATAGAGATGATTTAATCAAGTTTTATTCCAGCTAAATCTGGCGTCCAAGTCCCGTCCAGAGTGGGACGGGCGTCGACAATCCAAACGGGCGTCAGAGGAAGAATTCAACATCGAGGCATCATGAACATACCGAACGAACGCCCGAAGAAAAGCGACGCAGCGCCCAAGGTGCAAAGAAGATCGAGAGAGTTTGGACGCTATCCGCATTTAACGCGTCTACATTGGAGTTCGAGAACACTGACGGCGGCGTCCACTTCACCGGACGAGCGTCCGGATTGCCGACTTAGTGAAACCGCCTCAAATCTCTATAAATACTTGCCTATTTTCACACATTGAGATACCAATTTGATAATTCTCGAACCCTAAACCCTAAGGGCGGCTATAGGCTGCGTTTTTACTCAGTTTTTTTTCCAGTTTTATGTTCTTAAATTCCTAGATAAAATTAGTTTAGTTTATGCAATTTACTTCAACAATTCAAGCTATTCAAGGATGCTAAGAGGCTAGGCTCCAATCAAACGAGCATTGTGAAGCCATCCAACATTCGGTAATTTTGATTCTTCGGTTATATTGTAAGTTTTTAATCAAGTTATTTCCTTTGTCATGTCTTATGTTGATTAATTGCATTTATATCGAAAGATGTGCATGTATGATGTTTTATATTTGATGAAAGTCTTTATAAAATTTAGATCACCATGATTTAGGAATAGATCTTCGATCTATGTCAAACGAAAGTTGATAGGTTGAATATCTAGGTTAAAACGTTAAAGTTTACATCTTTGTTTATGTTATGACGCGTTAATTTCCGTAAATCGAAAGATAGGAATTAATAGGCGAATCATCTACGAAAGTAGGATTCATACCTTTGATAAGATGAACCACAACTTGGTAGAAACTGCAATATAATCGGGATGAGAGATTAGTGTTTGTTGGATAGGTGGATCAATACTCGTTTGCCCATATTAAACTTGATTTAACCCTTGAGACTTGAACTGTTTAGTTAGTTTATTTTCTATTGCACTTTTAGAGTAATTTGTTCGCAACCAAACCTCCCTAGCTTTGGATTCGTCCTCTGTCTAGTTTATATTCAGCATATATGTTCAGTTTAGTTTTGTTTAATCGCTGTTTAGTTTAGTTTTTCGTGACATAGTTTAGTTAGGCAAAAACTAGGATTCACATTCGTCTAGTTCCCCGTAAGATCGACCCGGCATTAACCACTAGTACTACAATCCTTATACTTGGGGTTAACCGGATTATAAATTTATTACTTGTTTGTTTTGCATAGATAAAATCCGTAGACAAGTTTTTGGCGCCGTTGCCGGGGAACCGGACGGTTGCCTAGTTTTTGTTCTAGTTTTTATTTTGTTTTCAATTCCTGTTTTTAGGTTAGATATTTTCAATTTCTGTTTGTGGTTAATAGTTTAGTTGTTTTTGTTCATTTGTCTGTCGTTCTAATTTTGTTTTTTGTTAGTAGTTAATATAAATTTTCTTGCTCCTAGTTTATACTCTGTTTTCTGTTTATCACGCCGCGCTTTTTTTTCTCGATCGTTACGCCCGATTGACGAAAGCGTCCGTTTTACCAGACGCCCGTCCAGTTCTATTTTCAGTCGGACGAGCGTTTAGCTTACTGGACGCCCGTCCGCTGAAAATTCTTCAATCCTGAATCAAATTCTGACCTGCAGACGAGCGTTCATACTTCTGGACGCCCGTCCAAAGGAACTCTGAAAGAGCGGACGAGCGTTCATGTTTTGAACGCCCGTCCATTCTGGACACTGGTCAGACGCTAATCCATAATTTTGGACGTCCGTCCGTTCCCCTTTTCCTTCTATCATCTTCTTCTTTTCTCTCTTCTTTTCTTTTCTCTAGGTTTTGATCTTAGATTAGATTATAAGTCTTTAGTTTAAGTCGTTAGTTTCTTAGTTTATAGTTCTCTTTCTCTCTTTCTTTCTTTCTTGCTCAACATCTTGATCTTGGATCCCGGTGTATGCAAACTCGTAGTCAGAGGGGACCACTAATCTACTCCCTTGACCCCGAGCGGACCATAGTCCAGCCCAATAGGCGGAGACTTCGGTTCGACGAAGGAAACGCTCTAGATCAAGAATTTGAGCATTATCTTTCAGGAGAAATCGAAAGAATAGTAATAATGGCAGAGGAAGATAGACGGACGTTGGCCGACTATGCCATGCACAGCACGATCACCATCAACCCCGCAATTGTTATGCCGGCCATTCTTCGCTCCAACTTTCGAGCTAAAGCCAGGACTTATTCAGATGATGCGGCATGCATCGATTTTTCACGGCTATCAATCGAGAACCCCACACTCACCTACACACATTTCTACACATATGCGGTACTACCCGCATCCAAGGTGTGTAAGAAGGACGCAATCAAGCTCAAACTTTTCCCATTTTCCTTGGGGGAAGCACTCAGAGTGGTATCACTCTCTCCTTCGAATCCATTACGACTGAGCCGGACTTGAAAGAGAATTTTGAGTCAATATTTCCCTCCATCAAAGACGGCCCGAAGATTTGAATGAAATCTTCACTTTCCGTCAGCAGGAAAATGAGTCTTTCTTTGATTGCTGGAAAAGGTTCAAGTCCCTCCTCCGAAAATGTCCCCACCATGGCTTGCCGATGCAAAGGCAAGTCAATACATTCTTTAGCGGATTGACCGAGCTCACTAAGGGCATGGTCAATAGTTCATCCTGGCGGGCGTTTTTGAAGAAGACTCAGACGAAGGATTGGCATTGTTCAAGACATTGCCAAATATAACTATGCTCCGTCCTATCAAGCTATTCAGGCACCTCCTCCTCCTCCCAAGGTCGAGGAAGTGACTATGCAGAATCTGATTGCCATGTTGCAAAAGCAGATGGCTAACTCTCAACTGACAACATCCCAAACTGTTCCTAATCCGAGTAATCAGACTCTTTCGTTTCCACAGAACTCTCAGGTTCTGTATTGCAAAAATTGCTGTCAACCTGGCCACGTGTCCAGCCAGTGTCAATTTCAATCCCCCTCTGCTCATCAAGTCAACGCTGTTCATAATAATGGACAGTATAATCCAATCACATGCCAAGTATGTGATGATCCGGGGCACACTGCTCGTTTCTGTCCCATGATTGGACAAAATGCAGAAGTGAATGCTTTTTCTGGCCAGTCTAATCCTAGGTTCAATAACCAATTCTCTGGCCAGAATAATGCTCAAAATCAGGGCTTCGGCCAGAATCCGAGTTTCAATCAGAATCCAAACTCGAACTTCAATTCTAACCCGAACTTCAATAGAAACCCTGGTTTTGGTTCGAACCAAAACTCTAATTTTTCCAATCAAACACAAAGGTTTAATCAGAATTGGCCCTCCATTTCCAATTCCAATTATCGAATCGCCACCGACCACAAAATCAAAAATTTTCCAATTCTCAAGGCCCTCGAATTCCAATGACCTCAAGGTGAATGGAACTCATTCAAAGAGGAGCAAAACAAGAACATTCAGCTCACGATGAGTACCAATAAGAACCTTGAAAGACAGATATAAGGCATTGGTCGAGCGATTAGCATCAAGACCCCGGGCATCGCGCCGATTTTACCGAAAAATCCTAAGGGCGGTCATGTTGCTCAGGCCGATTTAAGCAGCAGCCAATGTACTGACCTCGTACCAACAATGCATTATGGACAAGAGGAGGCCAGTACAATGAGTTTTAAGCGGTACCTGGTGAGTGGTCCCCTGGCTTTCGGGAAAAACCAGCTAGCCCTCCCGCCATTGATAAGGCGAGGAGGGAAGTTGAGCACACATCATCCCCTTGGTCGCAAGCAAGTAATCAGTGGGTGATCCACGATAGGTGAAAAGGTTGGAAATCCTCGGTGGTTGTTCCCCTGAGAAGTGAACAAGTTGGAAATCCTCAAGTGGCTGATCCCTTGAGGACTGAAAAAGGAAAAGAAAGTCAGGTGGCTGATCCCCTGACTACGAAAGCTTCTGAAAAGACGGTTCGGTGGAAGGATTTGGAAGACAAAGCTATCGCATCCTCGCATCCTGAAAGAGAAGTCTTTTCCGAGGAGTGATCCATTGGTTGAAGAAGCTTACGAGAAGGTGCACCGAGGAAGAGCAACATTCCATTGGTTGAAGACAAAAAGTATCTTCACGACGGTCAGAAGGTGCATAAACCTTAAATCGAGATTAAAATATATATTTCATATTAAATCACATATATTTAATATTTAATGTTATGTGTATTATGTAAATTGGTATTTAATGTTTTATTATCCGAGGTGTGTGGATCACAACAAATCGAGAGGATTAATGTCATTCAATCAATTATATCAAAGAAAATCATCATTAATCAAGAGATAAATTGTATCTTCCAAGAAGAAGTTAGCGAGGAATGGATCAAGCAGTTGGTAAGGAGTGTTCTCTGGTCAATTATGAAAGCTTACCAATCAAGAGAAGCGACCCAGGAAAATTTGTGCTCACATTGCAGATGGGAGGCCTAGTTTTCCCAAATTCCTTATGTGACCTGGGTGCATCTATCAGCTTGATGCCATTGTCTGTGTGCAAGCAGCTGGGTTTACAAAGTCTTCTAGAACCCACGACCATGAATTTGTAGTTCGCTGATAGATCTTCTAAGAAAGCTTCAGGGATCCTAAAGGACGTATTAGTTCAAATAGATAGGTTTACCTTTCCAGTTGACTGGTACGTCTTAGATATTGAGAAAAGTGAAAATGTCCCTTTGATTCTTGGAAGACCTTTCCTATCTACAGCTAGAGTCCTCATCGATTGTGATGGTGGGCATGTGACCATTCGAGTTGGTGACCAGGAGGTGAGTTATAGTGTTTCCAAATCTATCAATGTACCTTCCGGATCTCCAACCGGCTTTTCCATTGAGGAGACTTTCGATGATTTCGATGACTTCATGGATAAGCAAGTCATGGTGTAGAATCGAATATGAGCGACTAATTGATAATCCGAATAATCATGGTGTGGTCAATCTAGATCGCTTAGCGCCTGAATTTGAGGATGAGCTAAGAGAAGAAGCCTTGGCGTGGGACCACTAAGTAAGCTCGCCGATGTTGAGTTGAAGAGTGGCGATCTTAAATCAAGTCTAGAGGATCCTCCCGTAGATTTGCATCTGAAGCCGTTGCCTAAACATCTTAAGTATGTGTTTTTAAGAGAAGGTGACAAGCTTCCTTTGATCATCTCTCGCCAAGCTATCTCGTATAGAAGAGCTTAAATTGTTAAACGTCTTGCGTAAAAATGAAAAAGCCTTTGATGGCAGGTGGGAGATATCCGAGGATATCTCCGACATCTGTATGCACAAAATCAAGGCGAGGAGGGTGCAAAACGAGTTAGACAGCCTCAGAGAAGGCTCAACCCTCACATGCAAGAGGTAGTCAAGAAGGAGATCATTAAACTTCTAGATATGGGTATCATTTACGCCATTGCTGACAGTGAATGGGTTTCCCCGACTCAAGTAGTTCCCAAGAAAGGTGGAATTACGATTGAGAAAAATGAGAAGGGAGAGGAGATAGCATTGAGGCTCGTTACAGGCTATAGGGTCTGTATTGACTATAGAAAACTCAATGAGGTCACACTGAAAGATCATTTTCCCCTTCCATTCATTGACCAGATGCTTGAGCGTCTGGCGGGGCACGCATTTTACTGCTTCCTGGATGGATATTCAGGATACTTCCAGATACCCATCGATCCGGTTGACCAAGAGAAGACCACTTTCACTTGCCCTTACGGGACATTCGCCTACAGGCGGATGCCATTTGGTCTCTGTAATGCCCCGGCCACCTTTCAAAGGTGTATGATGGCAATCTTTGACGGGCTAGTTGAAAAATGCATGGAGATTTTTATGGATGATTTCTCAGTCTTTGGTCAATCCTTCGGTGATTGCCTAGATAATCTTGATCAGGTGTTGTCAAGATGTGTGGAAAAGGACTTAGTGCTTAATTGGGAAAAATGCCATTTCATGGTAGATGAAGGCATAGTCCTTGGCCACAAAGTGTCAGCCAAAGGTATAGAAGTAGATAGAGCCAAGGTTGAAGCTATTGAGAAGATGAGTTATCCTAAGAATGTTCGGGAAGTCCGAGGTTTTCTCGGACATGTCGGCTTCTATAGGAGGTTCATCCGTGACTTTTCAAAGATCGCCAAGCCCCTGTCTACCTTACTAAAGAAAGACGTTGAATTCGATTTTGATGATAGCTGCAAGCACGCGCGTTTGAGGAGCTCAAAAATCGCCTCGATCTCGCTCCAATTCTTATTTCACTGACCGAACTTACCCTTTGAGCTTATGTGCGATGCATCCAACTATTTCGCAGTGCGATCTTAGGCAAAAGCTTAATGGAAAGTTCGACCTATCTATTATGCCGATCCACACATCGAATCCTTCTCAAGTTAACTACACGACCACCGAAAAGGAATTATTAGCCGTAGTCTTTGCTATGGATAAGTTTCGTAGTTACTTGGCTTTCGGGTGCTCAAGTGATTGTGTGGTCGATCACGCTTTTTGCGTTATCTCATGACCAAAAGGAAGCTAAACGCGCTATGCGTTGGATACCGACCCTCCAAGAGTTTGACGTTCAAATCAAAGATAAAAGGGCGTGAGAACGTAGTGGCGGATCATGTTTCTAGGATGTTAAGTGAGGAAAAGGGTGATCCTGGAAGATATAGATCTTTACTTTCCTCTAGAAAACATCATGTTGATCGATGGCCGCTCTCCTGATGTTCCATGGTATTCGTCCATTGTGAATTACCTTCATGCCCGTTACCTTGACCCCGAAATGTCGTATCAAGAGAAGAAGAAGTTCTTCTCTGATATGAAATATTTCGTTTGGGATGAACCTTATCTGTTTAAGATCTGCAAAGATGGTTTGCTTAGGAGATGCGTTCTGAACTCGAGCAACAAGAGATTATCGAGAAATGCCACAGTGGACCCACTGGTGGTCACTTTGGTCCTTGGAAAACGGTTGCTAAGATATTCCAGTCCGGGTTCTATTGGCCTACGATCTTTAAGGATACAGAAGCCTTTTGTAAAGCTTGCGATAGGTGTCAAAGAACCGGAACTCTGACAAGGCGTTTCGACATGCCTTTAAAACCCATCTTAGAGTGCGAAGTCTTTGATGTATGGGGCATCGATTTTATGGGACCTTTCCCATCATCGTGTGGCAACAAATACATCTTAGTCTGCGTTGATTATGTTTCGAAATGGGTGGAGGCAGTGGCCACTCCTCACAATGATCATAAAACGGTCATGAAATTTCTGAAGAAGAACATCTTTGTGAGATTTGGATGTCCTCGAGCCTTGATCAGTGATAAAGGAACGCATTTCTGCAACCGACCTCTAGAGAAAGTTCTTGAAAAGTATGGTGTTCGCCATAAGACCGGCACACCATACCATCCGATGACTAGCGGTCAGGTTGAGCGAAGCAACCAAAGCATCAAGCAAATCCTGGAAAAGACGGTGAACAGTCATAGAAAGGACTGGTGTTTGAAATTGGATGATGCACTATGGGCGTATAGGACTGCTTATAAAACCCCTATGGGTACATCTCCATATCAGATGGTTTACGGCAAGCCATGTCATCTGCCAGTTGAGTTAGAGCATAGGGCTTATTGGGCGACAAAGTTTCTCAACTTTGATTCCCAGTCATGTGGAAAACATCGACTGCAGCAGCTGCATGAGTTAGACGAGTTCCGACTCCAGGCTTACGAAAGCGCCAGGATAAGCAAGGATAAGATGAAACTCCTCCATGACGCAAAAATTAAGAAAAGAGAATTTCGAGTAGGGGAACAAGTTCTTCTTTATAATTCCAGATTACATTTGTTTTCTGGAAAGCTCAGGACACGATGGTCCGGCCCCTTTACGATTCTCAAAATCATTCCTCGAGGCGTTCTAGAACTACTCGGTTATAAAGACCACCGTTTGAGTTAATGGTCGAGGTGCAAACACTACATTGGTGAACCTCTGAGACAAGCCTTTGATTGTTAAATTTCTCGATATCCTTGGATGTGGTGTTAATGAAGTCAAAGACTCGACGAGATTTCACCCAATCTGTTTTCTGAGGATAACGGTAGTGGTCTATCACAAGAAGTTCTAGCCGGTAGTTGGGATATGGAGGAATATGCAAGGGAGCAACAACTCAAACGTCAGCAGAGAAATCTACAAAGGAGAAAGTCGACCATGGGAAAGGTTCAACGATCGAAAAGCTGTTAAAGCTTTAATCCCATGCGTTAAGTGTCGCTTTCGCAGCCACAATCCGATCGAACTTAAACGAGGTAATGGCGGGCGAAAAGTCAAATGGCTCGACCAGTGAACTTAAATGGTGTCGAGCTAACGACATAAACCAAAAAAAGCGCCACTAGGGGCATCCTAGATATCCAATCTTGTTTTAGTTTTTCTTAGTTCTTTTTGCTTTAGTATGTTATTTTGGTTAGTTTTACTAAGCTTCTATGTTTCTATCTGTCAGTAGTTGCTTTCTAGATATGGATCTCTACGGAGTTCGCCCTGAGGAGTTCCCACTCATTAGTCGAATCCCGCTGATCACAGTAGATGATGGACCAGGAGGCACTATAGTTCTTCATGTAGATTTTGACATTAGCACTCAGGTTAAGACCATCACGTACGTTATCATTGTTCCACCTTGTTCGGGAGGCAGCGATTTCACGACTGAGGAGTTGCAGGAGGCCATAGGACGTCCTTACACGATCCTTAATGATCCTATGCTGACGGATTTGGCACTAGTGCTGTGGGCTGAGCATTTTAGAGGTGTTGAGGTAGCTGGTGAGGATTGGTGTTTGCAGGATGAGTACGACTTCCCTCCGGCTATCGACATGCTTCGACGTCTCATTCGCTTAGTGGATTGGGACGAGATCTACGCAGATTAGTGTTTCCTTAGTTAGTTTTGCTTTCGTCGAGCCCCGACGTAAAACGGAAGCGCTTGGTGGGAGGCAACCCACTGTTTTATTTGTGTTTGTTTTATTTTCAAGTTCTTTCATGTTCGTTGCATTTCCGTATTGTACTTTTGAATTTTAAATTATCAGTAATAAAAGTTTCGCATTTAGTTGTTTTATATGATAATTTTTTTTAGAAAAGGACAATTTTGCATTTTTCTTGACTGGACGCCCGTCTAGTGATTCTCGGGCGCTTGATCCGCCCTCGATTTTTTCTGGACGCCCGTCCAAGTTATGGGACGCCCGTCTGGAAACAAGCTTTTCAATCCTGTTTTCATCTTTTTAACCAGACGTTCGTCTAAAAATATGGACGCCCGTCCGGATAATTCCCTCCAATCCTGTATTCAAATCAAGCCTTTGGACGAGCGTCTGGTACTTGGGACGCCCGTCCAGTTCATCACATTTCCGATCAGACGCCCGTCCGCCGAGTTGGACGAGCGTCCACCACCTGTCTATATATACCCCCCTCATGCCATGAACCCTCATTTTTCAGGACTCAAAATCGAAAAACCGACTTTTCTCCTCCCTTTTGCCCTAAATCATTCGATTCTACACCAAATTGGGTGCTTCAAGGTGCGTTAGAACGCTCTAAACACCTTCTTTTCGATTATCTCTTCCAAATCTCCCAACATTCCACATATTTGGAGAATCAGTCACCTATCTAGTTCGACTATTTCAAGGAAAAATCGGATTTTTGGGGTCGAATTTGCGTTGTTTGGGTTTCTACACAGCATCATCATCACCTACTCACCTTCAATCGTAAGTTTTCAACAACTTTTCTCGTTTTAATTCACGTTTTTGTGAGTTCGATTTTCGAGTCGGCTCATTTTCTTGAATTTTCAACTATTGTTGATTTTCTTTCGTTTTTGTTGGTTCTTTTCTTATTCTTTCTGCTGTGGTGGTGTGGGGATGGTGATGGTGTGTTGTTGATGTGGGTGGGTTGGACGCTCAGACCGGGTGGAGACCGTAAGGAGATTGTTACTACGGCGTGGTCTGAAGATTGGAGAGTTTATTGCCGTTTCATCCAGAGTCGTTTATTGCCGAAGAATAATTTGACACACGTTCACATAGGCGACCTTGGAATGTTGTATGCTTTGGTTTTCAAGTTAAATGTCGATGTTGGCCAAGCGATTTATGATGAGTTGGTGTTCAGTCAGAAGAATTACAAGCGGAGTTTGATTGTCCCACATTTGATTCATCAGATATGCATCGATGCCGGAGTGCCGGAGTATAAGCAGGATCACAGGCCTAAGAACCCGAGAGGTATTCAAAGAGAAAAAGCTCCACCTACGGGTGAGTCTGAGCCCGCCCCACCTCTGGTACCTCCTATCCCTACCATTTCTCCATCAGTGCGGATGCGGCTCAGCATGGCCCACAGTTTTAGGCAGTGGATGCTCGATCAGCGGAACATGCAGAATAACATTGTCACTTTGCTTCAGTGTTTGCTTGAGGGTCGCCTGCCGAGGGATGAGCGGATTTATGCCCACAGCGTGATGGATTATAGTTTCGATGACGACATAGAGCAGGCGATTGCAACTGTGATTCGCGAGTCGTCTGACGATGAGGAGGATGAAGCCCCGGTAGACCACTCGCATCGCTTCTACTACTACGACCGAGCTACACAGCACGACGCCCATTCTGTCGTATCTACTTCGAGATCCTCCTCATGTTGATGCCTGCTTTGGCGGTGCTTCTTTGTTATTCCTCCGTCTGATGATCCGATCCCGCCCGAGTGATCTTGAGATTTTTATGCATTTTCTGCTTGATGTATTTCTTCCTTTTATCCGCATTCGATCTGGTTGTACGATGACTATTACTACTTTCCTTTTGATGCTTCCATGATTTCTGTACTTTCTATTTTTCTCGCTACTGTTGATTGTCGTAGGCGTATGTTTTCTTAAATCATGTAAGCTGTCTAGCACCACGTACTTGGATTGCGATTTCGTTGGTATTATGATCATTTTTGGATGACGCTTGTTGTTATATCTCTTTCATTCATTCCTTTCACATTATTACGTTATTGTACCTCGTTTTCCCCCGAGATTCTGTTGTTTTGTCGAGTAGTACAGATCTAGTTTTTGTTGAGCTCTCGGTTGAGTTCGGTTTGGACGTTTTTTCCGACGCTTTTGCGAGTGTTGTTTCTTTCATGCTCCGGCCTGACCAACATCTCGATTTTCTACGCGCATACAGCTAAGTTTCTTATCCTTTTACTTTCTGCACAACATGAGGACATGTTGCATTTTTAAGTGTGGGGGAGGGGATAGTTCGATTTGTACCTATGCGTACACGTTTGTTTAGTACGTTAGATTGTTGTTTTATGCGAAATGAGCGTAATTTTTCAAAATTTTCCGACACTTTTGTTTTTTTTTTTTGTCCCGAGTAGGCAATTCAATTTGAAGTTCGTTGTTTTTATAGTCATCTATGCGATATTTCATGTACTTGATAAGTTAGTTGTTTCACCTGACACTATTTTTCACGAGCCATAGTGAATGATGAGCTAATTTATAAAGTTATACCCCGTTTTGGATTAGTAGTTTTTGATTTTCTTATAAGTCATGTGCTTAGTGCTACGTATATATCTTGAGACTTATGATAGTTTGTATTTAGATCCGAAGTATGAGATACTGTGAATATCTAGAGGTTTGAATGTGATAAGTAACACGTAACTAATGTCAAATGAGAAGTTGAAAAATTTAAATGAATCTATGTGTGTGTCGAAAGCTTGTCGATGATTTGAGTGCGATAGGGTATACCACGTATGTCCTATACCACTATGATGACTAAGAGCTCACGACAGTTAGGAAAAGCTGCCTTATGATTGGAGTAAGGTAGGGGATTATCTCGAAATGTCCTATTCTGCTATGAGGGAAAAAGCTCACCCTAATGTGTGTTTAAAGTGAATGAATTCAATCAACTTAAGATATGTTATGAAATGAATAAGGCTTAGTTTTCGTTAATCTTATCCCCAAGTATAAATCGATAGATATCTTCTTTGTAGGATTATCCTCTCGAGTATTTTAGAAAGGCCCTAGATTCATTCGATCATCCTTTTCGGGATATGTCACGTTTGTAGGGTACATCTTATGAGTGTCATTTATTACTATTCTATGAGGGGTATTAGCTAGTTTTGCTTTGAGTTATTCAAGTTTGGTTTTAGTGGAAGTTTCTATGGCTATGCACTTACACGATGGTGAACACCTAAGTTATTGAATATATGTTATATTTGTTTAGATGCTCTGTTTTCCTTTCTCGAGCCTAATTTTTCGTTTTGTTTTGCTCGGGGACGAGCAAAAGCTAAGTGTGGGGAGTTGTTAGGGTGAAAGTCTATGTTTTATTATGATATATTTAATGGTATTTTCCCTCTTAATTGGATTAATTGCATAATAAATGGCCCTTATATGGAAATATTGAGCATACTAGGTTTTTAAGGACTTAATCGCAATATTGAATAAATTATGTGTTTTCATCGTGAAATTATAATTAATTGGACTTTATTACAGTTTGCGATGTTTTCATTTGTTAATAGGTATGTTTATTGTGCTCAAATGATGATCAAAAGGGTTAAAATTCGAGCTATAAAGATTTAAGAAGAGATAATGATCGAATGGAGTGGACAGAAAAGAGATAGAGATGATTTAATCAAGTTTTATTCCAGCTAAATCTGGCGTCCAAGTCCCGCCCGAGGAGTGGGACGGGCGTCTCGACAATCCAAACGGGCGTCTCAGAGGAAGAATTCAATCATCGAGGCATCATGAACATACCGAACGAACGCCCGGAAGAAAGCGACAGCGCCCAAGGTGCAAAAAGAAGATCGAGAGAGTTTGGACGCTATCCGCATTTAACGCCTACATTGGAGTTCGAACTTGGACGAGCGTCTCACTTCACCGGACGGCGTCCGGATTGCCGACTTAGTGAAACCGCCTCAAATCTCTATAAATACTTGCCTATTTTCACACATTGAGATACCAATTTGATAATTCTTGAACCCTAAACCCTAGAAGGCGGCTATAGGCTGCGTTTTTACTCGATTTTTTCCGCTTTTATGTTCTTAAATTCCTAGATAAAATTAGTTTAGTTTATGCAATTTACTTCAACAATTCAAGCTATTCAAGGATGCTAAGAGGCTAGGCTCCAATCAAAGCGAGCATTGTGAAGCCATCCAACATTCGGTAATTTTGATTCTTCGGTTATATTGTAAGTTTTTAATCAAGTTATTTCCTTTGTCATGTCTTATGTTGATTAATTGCATTTATATCGAAAGATGTGCATGTATGATGTTTTATATTTGATGAAAGTCTTTATAAAATTTAGATCACCATGATTTAGGAATAGATCTTCGATCTATGTCAAACGAAAGTTGATAGGTTGAATATCTAGGTTAAAACGTTAAAGTTTACATCTTTGTTTATGTTATGACGCGTTAATTTCCGTAAATCGAAAGATAGGAATTAATAGGCGAATCATCTAAAGTAGGATTCATACCTTTGATAAGATGAACCACAACTTGGTAGAAAGCGCAATATAATCGGGATGAGAGATTAGTGTTTGTTGGATAGGTGGATCAATACTCGTTTGCCCATATTAAACTTGATTTAACCCTTGAGACTTGAACTGTTTAGTTAGTTTATTTTCTATTGCACTTTTAGAGTAATTTGTTCGCAACCAAACCTCCCTAGCTTTGGATTCGTCCTCTGTCTAATTTATATTCAGCATATATGTTCAGTTTAGTTTTGTTTAATCGCTGTTTAGTTTAGTTTTTCGTGACATAGTTTAGTTAGGCAAAAACTAGGATTCACATTCGTCTAGTTCCCCGTAAGATCGACCCGGCATTAACCACTAGTACTACGATCCTTATACTTGGGGTTAACCGGATTATAAATTTATTACTTGTTTGTTTTGCATAGATAAAATCCGTAGACAATAGGCCTAGATTTTCTACATGGTATCAAAACCACCCATTTATTGTGCAAGTGTTGGGCCTTTTTGTTGGCCTTATAGTGCCCTTTGTATGCCTCGTGTGTCATTTGGCCCAGGCTTTTTATAGGCCCACACTTGAGAGGGTGTGTTGAAGTTGTCCTACATTGGGCACTTGCTATTGTATCACCTTATAACCTAGGTTTTGAGGATGTGGACCCTCCTCTTGTATTAGTTTGGCCCCAGATTTTCTACAGTGTGGTGTGCGATGATAGGTGATGGTGAATTGAATGGTGGTGGCCGAGTGAAGGTCGTTTGTGATAGAGTTGGTTGTGGTGGAGAATAGTGGCAGGGGCTGGTAGCGGGATAGGTTTTGGGCGAGGATGGGGTAGACGGTGGTGAGGTGGGTGGTGATAAGTGGTAGTTGTGAAATGGATGGTTGGATTAAATGGCTATGCATGTAACATGATATTGTGCATTGTAAGTGTAAATTTTACTTATGTTTATCTACTATTTTTTGGATTAAATAACTATGCATGTAATGTGTAGAAGTAAATTCGTGATTCATATTATCCGGGATGAGACATGATACCTTCGACAATACCTTTCTTATTGAGCAAGTTGGCGCTCATACCTTACGAATTTCAGAAGTTTTGTAAGACAGTGAAGGATCCACATTGGCAAAACCCTTGAGATGCAGTGAAGATCATAGTTTCTATTTTGTTTCTAATTGCTATGTTTCTTTTCTTTTAGGAAAAAAAAAATTGTTTTAGAAAATTGTAGTTTGTTTTCTTTTTCTAGAACAAAGTTGTAAAAATAATTGGACAAGTTTACTACCATAAAGCAGTTGGCAGTTGTTTGGTTTTGTTAAAGTACAAACGGGATAAGTAAATTGTATCGAGATTCATTCAAGAGTAACAAAAAAGAGAAAATTAGTTTCATAAAGGAGAATTTATACTCCGGATCAAAGTGCAAAGACTCCACAAAAGGGAGTGGAAAGTCTACAAAGGACACAAATAAATGTTTATACACATTTATTACTATAAAAAAAAGTTCTTAAAAAAAAGGGGGAATGAGGGAGAAGGACAAAAATATTTCATTAATTGAGTAGAAGGACAGTCTTTTAAAACTTTTGTATAAATGACAAAACTATTTATCCACGATCGAAATTCACTTGTGTTCGAAATTCACTGCCGAAATTCACTGTCGAAATTCACTAATTTTCAAAATTCATTGTCGGGATTCACTGATTTTCGAGATTCACTGTCAAAATTCACTATCGAAATTCAATCGATTTGGGATTCACTAAGGAGATTCACCGATTTTGGGATTCATTGTTTGTCCTTCTCATTATAAAAATTATGCGGTTGTCCTTCTCCCTATAAAAAATATGGAAAATTAGGGATAAGGGACACAATCAAATATTTATAACTAACAGGACAACTACATATTTTATAGGGAGAAGGACAATCGCATAATTTTTATAAGCGAGAAGGACAAACGGTGAATCCCGAAAATCATTGAATCTCCTAGTGAATCCCGAAATCGATGAATTTCGATAGTGAATTTCGACGATGAATCCGAAAATTAGTGAATTTCGACGATGAATTTTGAAAAATAGTGAATTTCGACGATGAATTAAATCGATGAATTTAAACAATGAATTTCAAACACAAGTGAATTTCGACAGTGAATAAATAGTTTTGTCCTTTATGCAAAAGTTTTAAAAAACTGTCCTTCTACTCAATTGATGAAATATTTCTGTCCTTCTCCCTCATTCCCCCTAAAAAATATGTAGTTGTCCTGTTGCTTAATAATATTTCAGATTGTGTCATTATCCCTAATTTTCCATAAAAAAAAAACATGCATATCACTTGTTCGACTTGAAGTACCTTAAGAAACAATGATCGATCACTTCGGTACTTCCAAGCTATATAGATTCCCCTTATGGTACGACCGTCTCCTCGTCGTCACTAGATTCCTCATTGTCACTAGACTCCTCGTCCTCCTCGTCGTCATTCTTGGGTTCAATCATCGAGTTAGATTTTTTTATTCTTAAACCGCCTATGCCCGCCGTCCACATAGTGCGTGTTACACACACACAGAATGCCCGCCCGCCTATCTTTTTTATTTTTGTTACAATCATCGTCAATATTGCATCCGGTAATTTCATTACAAGGATCCTCAGGGAACAATGTAGTCAAATGGCGGAGTTGACTACTTTGGGTTTTTGCTGTCTTCCTCGTCTCATCATTTTTAGCTGCAAAAAGAAAATTACTTCGAGTACCACAATAATTTATTTATTTCATATTTTTTGCAAAATGTCGTCACTGACAGTGACTTTTTAGTTTTCGATTATGACGCCACTGACACTCATGTTGGTTTTCGATAATAACGTCCCAGACACCGACGTTAGAGTAATAAAAATGTCACGGGTGAAAAAAGTCAGTCCACTTACATTATTATCGAAAAGAAACGTCAGTAGCACTGTGGTGCCAAAAGTAAAAAAGAGAAATACATATGTGGTGCCGAAAGTAAATGGAAAAAAATATGCCGATAGTAAATGCGTGCTGTCGATAGAAACCATATATATGAGGGTGTTTTTTTCGACGGAAACGAAATATACCGAACCATAGGAGTCAAACCGATTAGGGGGAGAGTGATAAAGAATAAAGTGATGGATTCATACCCGTAGGTTCTCCTTGTAAGACCATCGCAGCAACTGCACAAATGTAATTTTTTGTCATTAAAATTGACAATGAAATAAGAGTCTTGAAATCACAATTTATATCATGCTATCAAATTGCATGGTAATAAAAAGGATACAAGAATACTATATTTTGCATTAAAAAGAGCCAAACTAACCAATCACCATGGAGATGATGAGAATGAAATAAGTAGACATAGTCATTTACAATCTCTGTAAATCACAATTTGCACTTTCAGTATTTTTTTTTTTGTGTGTGTTTTCATTTGTTGTCTTGAAACTTAATTTATAGTGGTAGGAGGAAGCCGTTCATGATTATTCTACGTTAAGAAGGGTAACTAAGTCAAAAAAACAAAACAAGATTCATGTATTGGAAACTCTTGACAAAGAGTTGCGATAGTGTCACAACAAACTACGACCACAACACACTTTTAAATAATTTATAATGATGTGAAACCTATTGATTCATATGGATCTCATAAACATTAATGATTTAAAATTGTGTTGTGATACGTGCACATTGTGTGTAATGCTATGTGATCATATATTTGGATTTTTTCTACCATACAGTCCTTCATTGTGTGAAGGAGTTCACTTAGTATAACTATTTACAACCGTTGTAGGATAAAATCTCCGCTCCCGCCCGACCCTGGATATAAATCATTTAAGAGTTTCAACATGGATTCATAAAGTAGTTAAATTACATTAATTATACAGTACGATATTTCAAAATTTTAATCTTATATTTGATGTTAGATATTAAAGTTATTTAAACAAAAAGCATGATTAATACGACCAGATTACCATAAACTATAATGAACGTATTCATGAGTTAGAATCAAAATAATTAAAGGTTGATATATTTCATCACAAAAAGGTTAAGACATAATTATATTAAGGGGGAATGAGGGATAAGGACATAAATATTTCATCAATTGAGTAGAAAGACAGTCTTTTGAAACTTTTGCATAAAGGACAAAACTATTTATCCACTGTAGAAATTCACTTTTGTTCGAAATTCACTGTTTAAATTCACTGCCAAAATTCACTCTCGAAATTCACTAATTTTCAAAATTCATTGTCGAAAGTCACTGATTTTCGGGATTCACTGTCGAAATTCACTGTTGAAATCCACTAATTTCGGGATTCACTGGGGAGATTCACTGATTTTCGGGATTCACTGTTTGTCTTTATCGCTATAAAAATTATGCAGTTGTCCTTCTCCCTATAAAAAATATGTAGCTATCATGTTACTTAAAAATATTCCAGATTGTGTCCGTATCCCTAATTACCCATTATATTAAAGCCAATTGATCCATGTCATTTTTTGTTTATGGATACTAATTCACATAAAAACACCAACAAGCTTCAAAAAAAATGTTTCGTATGACCCAATCAATGGTCAGTTATAATAAACTGATTGCTTTTGATTTAAATGAAGTCGCCTTGCTTGGAATCACAATAAACCATTTAAATCATATACTAAGGAAATGATTTTAAATTTTGAATCAAAATAAGCCGGCTTGTTTTGACCATGGTGCATGACCGATTACGAAAATAGATCATATTAAATTAGTGTATCCCCTCGGATAAGATTTTATGATACATCCGTTGTCTCAAGTGTAATGCATTGTAACAACATATTTCTATTTTTTCACCATAGACGCCTTTAGTGTGTGAAAGAGAGTATGAATTTGTGAATATATTTCATTTCACTTGCTATAACTAATTACAAAGATTGTAGGATAAAATTAACACTCAATCCGATCCTAAATATACGTCATTTTAGATTTATAACGTGGATTCATAATGTGTTTAAATGACATTAATTATACAATACTAAATTTCAAAATTTTAATCTTATATTGATATTAGATATTAAAATGATTTAAAAAAGAAGAATTATTAATACGACCAGATTAACTTAATGCCAAATTTGTATCTTTCTAATTGCATCCATTTTATTATAAAACAGTTAATTATATAAGAGATAATTATTTTAAAACTAATTGATACAAGTCATTTTTGGTTTATGGATACTAATTCACATAACAACACCAACAAGCTTCAAAAAAAAGTTTCGTATGACCCGATCAATTGTTGGTTATATATAATAAACAGATTGCCGATCTTGATTTAAATGAATCGGCCTTATATTGAATCACCAATCATATGATAAGGAAAATGAATGTCTAATTCTGAATCAAAATAAGCCGGCTTGTTTTGACAAGGTGCATGACCAATTACGGAAATATTTCATACCAAATTAGTGTACCCCTCTGATAAGATTTTATGAAACAACCATTGGACCAAGTGTAATGCATTGTAACCACGTATTTCTATTTTTTCACAATACATGTCTGCAATGTGTGAAAGAGAGTATGAATGTCTGATTTTAATTCATTTCAGTTGCTATAACAATTTACAAGGATTGTATGACAAAATTTACACTTCATCTGATCCTAAACATAAGTCATTTTAGGGGTTTTTTAGAAACCAAAGAATTTTATTAATCAATATCCACAAAACATGCGGCCAAAACGTCTTCAGGAGGCAAAGGTCCCCAAGAAGATACATAATCTAAAGACAAAGCGTGTCGCGCTAGCTTGTGTGCAGGTACATTGTCAGTCCGTCGGACTAAAGTAAAGGAAATAGAAATAAAACGAGGAAGTAAAGTCAAGCAATACTACAATATATAGCCATGAGCGGTAATATCCTCCACAGGATGTCGAAGCCGCTGCACACACGCCAAGAGATCGCTTTTTACATCTAATCGCAACACATTCAAACGTTGTGCCTCCACCAGTGCCAGGTAAATAGCTCGGAGCGAGACATATCCGGTCGACCCCCCATCAAAGGGGTAACTCATTGAGTGCATGATTGCCCCTATCTGGTCCCGAAAAATCAGCCCAACGACCGCTTTATCCTCTCGAACTACGGCATCCGCATTACATTTCAATACCCCGCGCAGTGGCCTAGTCCAAGAATCTGAAAAGTTTTGCGGCCCCCCTACCATGGGTTTAATCTACAATCTATACTATTAGACCAAGTCCTAAACCAAGTGGGAGATTGTGGAATAGTGTCCTAAACCATTTAATCTACAATCTCTACTATTATTGAGGTTTTAGACCAAGTGGGAGGTTGTTGGAATAGTATCCTAAACCCAATCGGTTTGGACCGGATCCGACCGGGTCGGATCATTTCTACTATTTCTTTATGTTTATACATATAATAAATGGTTTTTTTGTTGTCATATATATATATATATATATATGTTCTTTTAAAGAACCAATTATGAATTGTCATATGATAACGTCCTTAGTATTAAACTGTGATAGAGAAACCATGATAGGCGATTATGGTTGATGAGATCTCTAATCACTTTAATAAGTTTGATATTTAAATGTCTCTAAGCTGATATACTATTAAACAGGGCATTGATAGTATGAACATGCTAGCATGTATTAGATGTCTTCTATCTTTAAAGGCAGGGATAGATCTCGTCTATCGAAGTGTAAAGACACTTGGACTGTACGTGGACGTGTATTAGAGAATACGTACGTTAGACTGACCCACTTACACAGATAAGTGTCACACTATGTGATGGTTGTGTAATTATCCTTTGGACCGGAGTCTTCATGGAATCACGGTGTGGATTGTCATGCTTTGAAACTATTGAGGTTTCCCCTAGCCACGGGACGATCATGAGGTAGTGATTGGGTGTGATACTGAAGCATGCGGAGTATACATGTTTGGTCGTCTGGGAATCGCGTACCCTGTCAGTAGGGTGAATATCCGAAAGGGCCTTCTTATAAGGAATGTCTTACTCTCGTGAATCTTTGCAAAGTGGAAGTAAATGAGTTACTTCGAGAGAGGATGATATCCAGATTATAAGATATGGTCGTTGATATTTTGACACTCGACTAGCGACTGTATGGATATTATTACAGCGATAGGATTGTGATATACCCGGAACGGAAAGGGGCCCTGTTCATCCAAATTGGGCCTATTATCTTGGCCCATCAACATAGATATTGGGCCTCTATCTCCTCAGTCCGCTGCTACAAAACATCTCCTACCCGCTGGCTACATGCTGGGTCCTATCCGCCAATAGTAAGCCGGATCTTGTCCGCTAATCGTAAGTTGGACCCATCCTCTACAGGTGATTTCTACCCATATAGACAAGCTGATTTTAAGACAAGGCAGAAGTGAGTCCGCTATTCGCTGGTCGCCATACTCATCGATCCAGCTGGCCACTCCTGACAGCTGGCTAGGACACATGTATTGCATGCATACTTATCTTAGTCATGTACTCTTAATTGTCATGTCAATGAACAGTAAACCGACTTAGTTTTTAGCCTATAAATATGGGGTCATAATGTAATAGAAGGCTAATCTCTTTTTCAAGCTCTAAGCTATAATCTAATACACAGATACACTCATTCAATTTGTCGAATTATTCACTTGTTCTTCACAAAGATTTATCAGCCACCACCGTTCTTGTCCACCACCGTGTCCTCACCGGAGAAATCGCTCATACTAAGCCTCTTATCTTCAAGATAAACACTATTACCGCAAATCTGGTGTTCAGCGCAACATCAGTTGGCTCCGTTACCGGGAAAGACGATCATCATTCAGCTTCCGGAGGTCACTTGCTCCGCCACAAAGACGATTTCACGGTGTCTCAGGCGAGGTTATCGTCATCTTCAGTCTGTCGGTCACTAAAAACTTGATCTTTTGGGATACTACAGCCCAGAAACCGCTATTCTCCTCATCTCAGCAACATATACAGAGAAGAGATCATCAAAATCATTGCAAACTCACACTTGAGTCCATCTTTAATACCCAGGTTGGTTTATACACCCTTTTGTCGGTTTCAGATCTTCAAGTAATAAGAATGTTTGGTCATTTAGCCGCAAACCACTTGGAAAACACAAACACCTTTTTTCACCTCAATATTTTGAACCATAAGTACCTAAAATCCATAGCCAAGACATCTCCAGAAAAATACCCACAAAAATCATAAGTCATGGCTGGCGGGAAAAACTTGAACCTAGCAACACTGACTAAGGCAGTCAATCAAGGCCCGCAACGTGGAGAGGCTAGCAGGAGGGTTATGTCTGATGAGGCAGATGCCAACCCTACCCTCACGACCGACATACGAGCATATATCCGGGAAAGAACTAGAGCTCGCGAGATACATGAAGAAGCGATCAGAAAGAATAAAGGAAAAGGGATCGCGGGGACTTTTAACCCAAATAATGAACAAGAGGTTGTTTCAGCAGGGGGAGCATCCCCACAACAAGATTCATATAAGATAGCATTACAAGCACACATGGAATATGTAGAGGAAATGCGGGTAGGAAATGCATTACTAATTGCTGGGGGACTACCACCCCAACCTATCCACAAATTCAACCCTTCTCAAACCGCGCACACAGAGCTACAGCCAACCTTCATTCCTTCGAAAACAGTTCAACCCCAGCGGTCAGAAACGGAAGGAAGTAGTCATGCAACCTCACATCCAATGGGAGATAGAAAATCAGCACTTGGTCAGCTGGGGCCCGTGGTCGACGATCGTGGTGCTGCCCCAGGGCGACCAAGGAACCCTCGACAGATACATACCCGCACAGAAGGACACGGGGACTCGCAAGATCAAGGAGGGAATCTTGCATTCCCACCTATTCCCCCGAATCAGGAGGAAATGGGCATAATGAAAAAACAGATAGAGGAGCTGCAGAAGAGTACAAAGGGTGTTAAAGTGGTTCCAACATGGGGAACAAGTGTGCTCCATCCCAGTATACTGAAAGCGGCTCCAAGAGGGGGAACTCACTACCCCAATTTCATTAATTACCATGGAGCTACAGATCCTCTGGACTGGCTATCAGCCTTTCAAAGCAGAATCAGTTTATGCACCTCTAGCGACGAGGCCTGGTGTATAGCATTTGTGGGATCGATGCAAGACAGGGCAGCATCATGGATCCGCAGTCTTCCTCCTGGTTCGATTTTATCATGGGATGATTTGATCAATAAGTTTATAGCAGAGTTCAAGTCAGTGGGAGGACCTAAAAAGACACACATCGACCTGCATGAGGTCCGACAAGGCGACAACGAAGGTACCCGCAGCTATTATGAACGATTTTACAAAGTGTATGAGCTAACAAGGGGTTTAGCGGACAACGTCGTCATGAGCAGTTTCGAGACAGGGTTGAAACCAGGGTACTTGAAATCTTATTTCGCTCTATCCCCGCCAGCGAACCTACAAGAAATGTTGAGCTCAACCAGGAAATACATTGCCACAGTGGGAAACGAAGGAGCGTCTTCATCCAACAAAGGCAAACAAAGGACTGAGCGCAGTCCGCCTAGAGATACCCGCCGGAATACAGATCGGGAAATCAAAAAGCCCGAGAGATTTAATGAAGAGCATTTCACGCCGTTCATAATTTCCTATACTCAGATGTTGAACGAAATAAGAGACAAAATACCTGAACCATACCCAATGGTTCCGGACACACGGCGCGATGCGTCCAAATATTGTGGCTATCACAGAGATAAGGGTCACACGACTGACGAATGTATCCAATTCAAACGAGCAATAGAAAATCTACTCGCTCGTGGACATCATGATCACCTTAAACTAGATGCCAGTGGTCCAGACATGAGGAATCAACAAGCTCGCCAGTTCGACAGAAACATTAGAATGATAACCGAGCCTCCTCCCAGCAACAATCAGATCAAAAGCCGCATCGGCTCCATTAACAAACATGTGGAGAAACCGGTAGTTCTGCGGGGGAACGAACAACCTCTTGCTTTTACGTGAAGTGAGCTGGTGACTTCGATCAATACAGAAGATATGTGCCTTTGCATTTCGGTGGTCATCAATCGGGCCTGTGTCAATAGAGTGATGGTCGACACAAGAGCTTGCCGCGACATCTTATACTACAACTGCTTCAAAGAATTAGGGTTTAGCGACTCTAATTTGAGGACGCATAATGGCACCCTTGAGGGCTTCACCAACCACAAAATACAGGTCAAGGGGGCCATCGACTTGGATGTACAGATGGGAGACTACGCGCCCTTTCGCACTGAAAATGTGATGTTTCTGGTAGTTGATATTCAGTCCAATTATAACATGATAATTGGGACGCCAGCTTTAAAACAGTTTCAGATGGTAACTTCCATTCCGCATCAGCGGGCAAAGTTTTATGTTTGGGACAGGATCGGAACGTCGATCAGCAAGCCTGCAGCTGTCCTAACATATATACATGAAATGAGGACGGGGAATAAAAGGGCACGAGTCGAACAGCCGCCGAACATGGAAAGCGTCGACATGATTAGGGTCGCCGTGGAACATGTGCCAGTTAAAGTGGAGTGCGAGACATTGCAATGTAGAGATGAACTTGATTTTACAGCAGAGGATGAGTTAGTCAAGGTAATCATCAACGATGAATACCCTGACCAGAAAGTCAAGATTGGAGCTCGACTGAGTTTTTTCGAGAGGGAAAAGTTGATAAAATTACTCAAAGAAAATTTGAGCACATTTGCCTGGACAGTCACGGACATGCGAGGAGTAGAGGTCGACGTCGCTCTTCATCATCTTAACGTCGACTCTACTTTCAAGCCAATACAACAGCGAGCGCGCCAATTTTCAACCGAAAAGGAAGCGGCGGTGAAAGTAGAGGTTGAAAAGCTCCTACAAGCGGGGATAATAAGAGAGCTAGCCTATCCAACTTGGTTGGCAAACGTTGTTATGGTCAAAAAACACAATGGAAAGTGGAGAATGTGCGTCGATTTCACGGACATCAACAAAGCTTGTCCGAAAGACCCTCATCATCTTCCACGAATTGATCGGTTAGTAGATTCCATTTCTGGTTTTGAAGTTTTATGTTTTTTGGACGCATATTCTGGATATCACCAAGTGCGGATGGCTGAGTCCGACAAAGAAAAAACGGATTTCAGAGCCACTGGAGGGTTGTATTAATATGAGATGATGCCGTTCGGGCTAAAGAATGCGGGTTCGACATACCAACGAATGGTCAACAAGGTCTTCAGTTCACAAATAGGCAGAAATAAGGAAGCTTACATTGATGACATGTTCGTCAAGTCTGTGAAGGACGGTCACGTCGCTGACCTTCAAGAAACTTTCAACAATGTACGAAAGCACTCAATCAAACTCAATCCGGCTAAATGTACTTTTGGTGTCCAGGCAGGCAAGTTTTTGGGGTTTATGGTTAGCCGTCGTGGTATCGAGGCTAATCCGGAAAAAATTCAAGCTTTGATCGACATGCAAGAGCCTACGACTATAAAGGAGGTTCAGAGGCTCAACGGCCGCATCATTGCACTAGGTCGTTTCATATCAAAATCAGCGGAAAAGTGTCTTCCCTTCTTCAAAATTCTCAAAGGCGACAAAATTTTTTCATGGAACGCAGAATGTTCACAAGCATTTCAAGCTCTGAAGGAGTATCTAGGGAAACCACCTCTTTTGGTTAGCCCTGTATAGGGAGATATTTTGTTTTTGTACTTAGCAGCTTCAGACCGGGTTGTTGCCGCCATTCTTGTCAAGGAGGCCGGAACCCCCCAAAATCCCGTATATTATGTAAGCAAGGCTCTCAGTCCGGTGGAGAGTCGCTATTTTAATATTGAGAAATTAGCCTACTCGCTTGTCATCGCTGCCCTCAAACTCAGGGCTTACTTTACTTCTCACACAATAATTTTTTTAACGGATAGTCCAATGCGCCAAATATTGCACAAACCGGATCTCTCAGGTCGACTCCTCAGATGGGCTATCAAAATTACGGAATTTGACATACAATATCAACCTAGAAAAGCTATCAAGGGTCAGACATTACCAGATTTTATTGTAGAGACAAGTTTCAGCTCGCCACAACCCGGGATTCGCTTTATCACAAGAGCCCTTTGCATGCCAGGAGCAAACCCGATCAATGTTGGCAATTGTATGTTGACGGGGCATCTAATCGAAATGGTTGTGGAGCCGGTGTAATTTTGATGGAGCCGGGAACAACGGAGGAGATCAAAAAAGCTTTAAGGTTTGAGTTCCCGGCCACGAATAATCAAGCCGAGTATGAAGCAGTTATAGCCGGGCTCAAACTAGGAAAGGAGTTGAATGTAGAAAATGTTGAAGTCTATTGTGATTCCCAGCTCATCGTCAACCAAATCTCAGGGAACTATGACACACATTGCGGTATTCTTGAGAAATATGGTGAGATTGTTCGACGATTGAAAGCTGGCTTCAACTACTGCGAATTCATCAGAATTCGGAGAGAGGACACCGAGCGAGTAGACCACCTCTCTAAACTATCACTCAAAGAAGAAATTGCAGACCCTTCAATAATGATAGAGTATCTAGCTGTACCCGCTATTGAGGAAACATAAATCATGGAAATCGACAGACCGACGCCGACTACATGTTGGATCGATGAGGTTCAGGCTTATATAGAAACAGGCGTCTTACCTGACGGAGCAGATAAAATTAACGCACTTAAGAAAAGAGTGGCCAGGTATATTATAAACAACGGAATACTCTATAGGAGGTCCGCAACGAAGCCTCTATTGCGATGTGTTCGAGAGGAAGAAAGCAAGACAATCCTTATCGAGCTTCACCAAGGGGTGTGCGGGGGCCATCCCGCTAGCCGCTCCTTGGCTCAGAAGGTTATAACCGCAGGGTATTACTGGCCGACAATTCTTAAAGACTCAGAAAATCTAGTCAGAGAATGTCCAGAATGCCAAAAACACGCAGACATCCCTCAGATACCATCTGTCGAACAAAGCATCGTGGTCGCACCGTGGCCTATCGACATGTGGGGACTCGATCTCATCGGACCTTTTCCACCAGGAAGAGGCGGGTGCAAGGTTATCATAGTGGCAGTGGATTATTTTACAAAATGGATCGAAGCAAAACCCATGGTCAAGATAACCGCGAAAGCGGCTGGATACTTCCTACACGACCAGATTTTTTCACGTTTTGGTGTCCCGCGGGCAGTTGTATCAGATCACGGCCCACAATTCAGGAAGGACTTCTCAAATATTTGTGAGGAATTCAAAGTTAAACACTGGCAGTCATCCGTGGCTTATCCTCAGGGAAACGGCCAAGTTGAGGCCGGCAATAAACAAATAATCAAGATGCTCAAGAAAAGCGTGGATGACAAGGTAAAAGCAGGAGGGTGGGTTGACGAGTTACCCGATATACTTTGGGCACTCCGCACCATGATGAAAACACCCACAGGAGAAACACCTTTTGCTCTCACCTATGGATCAGAGGCCATGACCCCCGTTGAAATGGCTCTACCCAACATCAGGGTCGCATTATACAACCCAGCGGATAATCTATTAAACAGGCAGATCGACTTGGATCTAGTGGAGGAAAAAAGACTAGCGACATACCATCGACTCGCGAACTACAAGCAACTCGCTAAACAACACGACAAGCGAATCCGCGACCATTCATTTAAGGTCGGAGAATTTTTTCTTCGAAATAGAAAGGCCACTCGTATGGAGCCGAATAAAGGAAAGCTAACAGCAAATTGGGAAGGCCCTTATGAGGTCGCAAGAGAGATCAAAAAAGGAACTTATGTACTCAGAAATCATCAAGGCTACGAACTCAATAGACCTTGGCACGCGGACAACCTCAAAAGGTACTACATGTAATAAATCGGTTAGGGTTATGGCTATCCTCTCGTTTACGACGAGAGTGGTTAGGCTTTCTTACTAGCTTGTAACCTTCGCTCATCTAGCGGGATGAGTCGAAATTAATAAAGTCCGATTTTACATTTTCTTTTTGTATAAATTATTATGAGTATACGAGGATAGAAAAACGAATGGTGTTCAAAAAAATTTCAACAAAACCTTCGGCCAGACTTCAGACTTTGTTAAAAAGGGGGGAAATATTTGGAAAAATTTAAAGCGGCCACGAGCTTTTAGCATGCAAGTTATTTCAGATAAAGACTCAAAGGGGGGCATATCACGAAGACGAGTCCGCACAAGATCGACTGGAATCTTATCTAAAACAAAGGGGCCGGATGCTATTATAATCGGACTCAATTTAGACAATAAATTCGAGCAAAAGTAAACATACATCAAGCAGACAGAAAACAAACAAGAATTATTATTACAAAGACAAAAGTGCGGAAAGGAAAATGTTATACATAAACAAAAACAAAATAATATTTGACAAAATAGGAAGCACAAATCAAGAGCCCTCAGGCCGCATCTCTTCATTATGGACATTCTCCTCGCGGAGAGAATGGTGCAGCATCTGATCAGCATTGATCTCAGACTCAGAAGGATCTTTTGACTTTTCACCGGGCTGCTCAAACTCTTCTCCAGCCTTCTCACCCTCTTCAGTAGCCGCCTCTCTCGCCTCAGTAGCACGGCGCACACGCTCCATTAGGTTTGATGAGCTTAATTTCACCCCAACAAAAACAATTTATAAAGACTCGAAACCGTGGGCAAACTAACTCTCTAACCGGCAGTGTACCGGGTCGATGCTAGCATAGCTACAGGAGTACGAGGTCGAACCCAAGGGAAAAGTGTTTGTGAGTACCAAAGCAAACTTAAAACTTAGTTTAGGAAAATCGATGGTTGAAAAGGTTAATTACTACAACGACTACTAAAGCGATTATTAACGAAGTTTAACTAAGGGAAAGGGACATAGCCGAACCATGATCCAAATAGCTAATTTCAACCCTAAGGATAGACAAAACCGCTAGTGTGCATTAAAACAAACGAACTCTCACATTCAATTTCACGGGCACGTACTCCTAATTCCGATGCTAAGGTCTGAACAACTCTCTCCTAACACCTTATGCCAAGTTAACTACCCTTCCTTAAAGAAGATTCACTAACAAGACATGTTATGCACTAGAGCCGCTTAAACGTTAAAACGAGTAACCTCACTTTGGGCCCGGGCTTAACAACTAAGCCGGGTCTACGCCGCGATCCTAGAACCCCTTTTCCCACACCTCTCTATCTGAACAACACTTTAGATTGATGTGTGTGACTTTGACCTAGGTAGCTAATCTAGCCCGAACCCGTTATAACAAGTTCTAAGATGTGAAATATGCAAGATACAACAATAAAAAGCACTACACACTCCCAATTTCATCACCCAAAGGGTGATTTCACCAAATTTCACATGATTCGACTATGAAAAGAGATTAGCTACTCATTATACTAATCAAAACATACATAAAAAAGTAAATGAAAGCCATAATAAGTAAAAGAGAAGAGAAATTTACCATTAATTTGAAGAAATTCGAGTTGAGATCCAAAAAGTACAAAATAGAGAAGTAATTAAAAGGTGAAGACTTTGAGTTTGGAATTGAGATTTGAGCTTGGAAAGAGTAGAATCTAACTATGTTTAAGCTAATCTAAGCTAAGAGATAGTGGAATAATCCATTACAAAATTCGTGCTAGAGAGTGGGTATAGTTTTGCTAAGAGAGGGGGGATACCTCCTGAAATTCGATGGAAATGGGTGTTTATAGGGGCCAAAATCTACAGAAAATGACCCAAAATGCACGTTTGGAGGTTCCCAAACGCGCGTTTCAGCCCCTAACTCTCTGTACCAAAAAAAAAAAAACAGTTCCAAACGCACGTTTGAAAGTCTCAAACGTGCGTTTGAGATTTGGCAGCTTTCTGGCTGCAGTAAAACCATGATATCCGCGCGTGTAGAACTCCGATTTGAGTGATTCAAAATGAGTTGGAAAGCTCTTTCAATTATCTACAACTTTAATGAAGAGTCCATGACCAGAAAATGCCTCCATAATAGGTCAAATTGCTGATGAACAGAATGTAGCGTGAAGATACCAACTATTTTTCTTCCTTTTCTTCATTTTTCTTCTTCCTTGGCTCATTTTTGCACCTTGATCATACTTCTCATCATAAATCTTCGCCTTATGGGTTCTCGTGACACCTAGACCCTACAATCTCATGAACGAACAACACACACAAACAATTCCGGAGGGTAAAAGTGCTCGGGAATGGGTTAATGTCACTAAAAAGAGGTAGTAAACCATCAAAGCGACGGATTTACTCCCCGTGCTATAAACTCACGATTTTACCCGAAAACGGTCTAAAAACACCGAGAATGTGCTAAATATGGGATAAACGGGGGTGGAAAATGCACCGGAATCACGTAAAGTTGACTCCCATCAACCACCCCACACTTAGCCTTTGCTCGCCCTCGAGTAAATTAGGTGCTACTATTCACACCCTCGAGGTAACCACAAAGTATGAAACACGAACATATACACACCGGTTATAACATTATCAAGAAAATGGAGTGTGTGTGGTGCCAAGCTAAAAACCAAGTGATCAAAATGATTGTCGGGGCTTGAATCCCGACCAAAAGTCTACCAACCGTTTCATACCCACTAGCCTCTCCACTAATCAAGGTCACTAAGTTTGGACATGATCGGGTAGGACTTGAAGGGTTATAACGTTAGGCTAGGGTAATTCCGGTTAATCGAAAAGGATATTTTGGGAATTGGAGAAAAATAAGTACGAGTGAACCTAATCAACAAGTGCACCACCTTATCTCTACCATACAAACCACCCAAACTCCTTTTTGATTTAATTAAATAATTTGGGAACCATAGGATACTAACATACCCGAACTCATTGCCACACTCAACTATATTTCAAGTGTTATGAGGTGAGATCGAATACATTAGCACCTATCTCACTATCCCAACTCCAACATCATAAAAATCACTTTTGAGCTCATCACTTTGATTCCAACCCTTTATTTTATAAACTCCAAACTCTTATTCATTGAGAACTTTCTAATTTATTTTGAACTTTGATTGACTGAGTTCTCTTTTCTTTTTCTGTTTTTTTTTTTTTTTTGAAAGAATGAAGAATTTCATGATTTTTTTCTTTCTTTTTGGGCCAAACCCAAACATTACACCCAAATGAGCTCCTCTTCTCCTTATAGCTCCAAACCAAGAAAACACCAACCCATCACAAGACATCATTTCCCCCACCCCACACTTGCCTTAGTAAGTGTGGCCTAACAAAAGATTAAGTCCACTCGTAGGGTATAAATGAAGGAAATGTGACCATAATTAAGGCTCAAGGTAGGTTTCTGACTAAGCAACAAAACGGCTATAAACGAATGGTGGTCAGACCATTCTACCAAGGCTGAGAGGGGCTAAGAAGGTCTAATGTTCGGGATTAGGCTTATTTGGCTCTAGTTGGGTCAAAGAGACGCCAGGACCGTCATCCCGTATCCTACTTAGGTGAACCTTTCTATTTCGCCTCGAGACTATTGGTATGAGAGGTGGTAGTAATCAAATTGTGCACAAAGTGTGGCTTTATGTGAAATTAATAATCTCCATTCTCAAGGTAGTATCAAAACGCAGTGTACACGTTCGGGGTCCCCACTAAGGTGGTCACCACTCGAATATGAAAATAACACACACAACACGGTGTTAAAAACCCTTGAAATTTTTTAAAATTTACCCAAAAATCGACTCAAGCCTGGTCATAGGCTAAGCATACCACATATTAAACACATTTAACAATCAAAACAAGAAAAACGGCTAAGTCTCCCACCCCACACTTAAACGAAACACTGTCCTCAGTGTGTGAGAGATAAAAAGAGTAAAAGACTTAGATGTTTGACCAAAACCCGGCAGAAAGACGCACTAGTAGCCCACGTGACATCTTCTAGTAAGCTCCATCTCTAGTATCTAAAACCATAGAAACAAAAACCAAGGCAAACACATGCACGGGAAAAGTCCACGTGCCAAAAGATGGTGATAGATACGAGATATATAAAAAAAAATAGAAGCCATGCCACAAATAATGACTCGAAGCATATCAAGCATACTAGACGGGAATCGCACTGGATGTAAAAATAATCAAAAGAAACACAGAGCATCCATGCATAAAATAAGGCCACAGAGGCTCACATAAAAACATCCCCGTCTATGTACAAAAGCCAGAACCAAATGGAAATTCTCACCCCAACCTCTCTTTTAAGCCAAACTCTCATCTCTTGCACCCAAAGACAACTCCCAACACATTATTACTACCAAAAAGGTGGGTTGCCTCCCCCAATCGTCTTTGTTTTACGTCGTTGGCTCGACAAGATGACTTATACGGTGCCAATTTTTCCAAAGTTATACTATTGGCACAGGCGAGAAAAGGTAGAAGTGCTTTGTTTAACGTCGTTAGCATCGACGTAGTGGCACTAACGGACTCATACCTCAAAAGACTCAAAACAACAATTCAAATATTTTATTTCAAACAAGTATCACCAAAGACATCAACCAAAATCCGAGCTCAAAAAGATCAACAACTCAAGAAGACTAAAAATAACAAGCATCACGGAAACCGAGTTCACTAGAAACTTACCTCTCATGGCCCTCGATGTTACCTCTTCCCAACTCGGGAATCCTCTTTTGTCAAAATCTCTTATCACCTTCTTCTTGTAATTGCCATTCCATGGTAGTTGTCCCCTTTTACAAATTATATGAGCTCCATCTACCGGTAAGTACGCAAAATCAATCGCATAATACTCATCAACACAAGGTGGAAGAGTGTAATAATCTGGGACCGGCATGCTAATAATCTCCACTTCTCCCGGTAGCTCTACCATAAATGGCTCTTCAGTCTCATACGATTTCACCACACTCTTCATAACGACATCTTCATTTACTTCAATTGGGAGTGAGGGTGAAATGGGCGATCCCAGTTTCTCTTCCGACTCTAATTGTGTCTCATCAAACAGTGTGCTCAAATCTATCGTACACCCCTCCAAGTCATCATCTCGTATTTCATCGGGAGACAATGTGATAGATAAAAGTTTCACCTCCTCCATTTCTATGTCTTGCAACTCCTCTTCATCCCAAAACGAGCTATCTTCATCACCAAAAAATTCTTGCTCAGTCATAACAATGGTCGGTTCCACCACACATTCCACCAAGGTATCATCAATTTTCATCTCAAGGGGTGAAGGTGCAATAGGTAGAATGTGAAACTTGCCATAATCAAATATCGCAATAGGAGGTGGCACTATGAGCAATCCCAACTCACTATCCGGCTCGTAAATCTCATCATGGCAAATCGAATCATCAACCTCACTCAACCTGAACTTTTTCAGTGATAACATCATCATCCCGGACCACCGCTATTGCACATGTCTCTTCCTTTTTCTCATGCCTCCTCTTTTCAATCAATTGCCCCATCCGGTCTTCAAGATTTCATACGTCGGAGTCAAATCTTCTATCGAACTCTTGCATATCCTTCTTCATTTGAATCAAACTCTCGTTCAATAAAAAATTAATCCGCTCTATTTGAATGTCGGTGAAGTCTTCTTGTGGAATGGGGAAAGCGATCATACCGACTTTGATTCATTGGAGGTGAGTAGTAGGCCTCTTGCCATGCCAAACTCTGATCAAGTGGCTGAATCTGGGTGAAGCTATCAACACGTTGAGTATGAACACCGTAATCCGGATAAGCACTAGGGTTCGGACAACCCTCATAATGTTGTGGCTCATAACTTGAATAACCATAATTTTGACTTTGGCATGCACTAGGGCACTGATAAGCCCATGAACCTTGGTTACACTGCTGTTGATACTGAGGCCGAGGCACGAACTGTTGTTGATAAGATTGTTCAGGTGCCTGAGGTTGGTAGGGGTTTTGTTGTTCAGGTGAGTAGTATTGATCGAAAAATCCATCCATTTAAGCTCAAGCTGCAAGATCTCAGAAAACAACAAGAACACAATCACGGTATCTAGTCACCACCACCACCGCAATAGGTGGTGTGACTTTCAACAAAAAACCATCCTCAAGCAAAAAAAAAAAAAAAAAAAACCTTGGCCTAAGCTTTCGGTTCACTTACAAGATATCACAAAAACATATTCCCCGGCAACGGCGCCATTTTGATGAGATTATTTTCACCCCAACAAAAACAATTTATAAAGACTCGAAACCGTGGGCAAACTAACTCACTAACCGGCAGTGTACCGGGTCGATGCTAGCATAGCAACAGGAGTACGAGGTCGAACCCAAGGGAAAAGTGTTTGTGAGTACCAAAGCAAACTTCAAACTTAGTCTAGGAAAATCGATGGTTGAAAAGGTTAATTAATACAACGACTACTAAAGCGATTATTAACAAAGTTTAACTAAGGGAAAGGGACATAGCCGAACCATGATCCAAATAGCTAATTTCAACCCTAAGGATAGACAAAACCGGGAGTGTGCATTAAAACAAACGAACTCTCACATTCAATTTCACGGGCGCGTACTCCTAATTCAGATGCTAAGGTCTGAACAACTCTCTCCTAACACCTTATGCCAAGTTAACTACCCTTCCTTAAAGAAGATTCACTAACAATACATGTTATGCACTAGAGCCGCTTAAACGTTAAAACGAGTAACCTCACTTCGGGCCCGGGCTTAACAACTAAGCCGGTCTATGCCGCGATCCTAGAACCCCTTTTTCCACACCTCTCTATCTGAACAACTCTTTAGATTGATGTGTGTGACTTTGACCTAGGTATTTAATCTAGCCCGAATCCGTTATAACAAGTTCTAAGACGTGAAATATGCAAGATACAACAATAAAAAGCACTACCACTCCCAATTTCATCACCCAAAGGGTGATTTCACCAAATTTCACATGATTTGACTATGAAAAGGGATTAGCTACTCATTATACTAATCAAAACATACATAAAAAAGTAAATGAAAGCCATAATAAGTAAAAGAGAAGAGAAATTTACCATTAATTTGAAGAAATTCGAGTTGAGATCCAAAAATTACAAAATAGAGAAGTAATTAAAAGGTGAAGACTTTGAGTTTGGAATTGAGATTTGAGCTTGGAAAGAGTAGAATCTAACTATGTTTAAGCTAATCTAAGCTAAGAGAAAGTGGAATAATCCATTACAAAATTCGTGCTAGAGAGTGGGTATAGTTTTGCTAAGAGAGGGGGGATACCTCCTGAAATTCGATGGAAATGGGTGTTTATATGGGCCAAAATCTACAGAAAATGACCCCAAACGCACGTTTGGAGGTTCCCAAACGCGCGTTTGAGCCCATAACTCTCTGTACCAAAAAAAAAGACAGTTCCAAACGCACGTTTGAAAGTCTCAAACGTGCGTTTGAGATTTTACAGCTTTCTGGCTGCAGTAAAACCATGATATCTTCGCGTGTAGCACTCTGATTTGAGTGATTCAAAATACGTGGGAAAGCTCTTTCAATTATCTACAACTTTCATGAAGAGTCCATGACCAGAAAATGCCTCAATAATAGGTCAAATTGTTGATGAACAGAACGTAGCATGAAGATACCAACTATTTTTCTTCCTTTTCTTCATTTTTCTTCTTCCTTGGCTCATTTTTGCACCTTGATCATACTTCTCTTCATAAATATTCGCCTTCTAGGTTCTCGTGATACCTAGACCCTACAATATCATGAACAAACAACACACACAAACAATTCCGGAGGGTAAAAGTGCTCGGGAATGGGTTAATGTCACTAAAAAGAGCTAGTAAACCATCAAAGCGACGGATTTACTCCCCGTGCTATAAACTCACGATTTTACCCGAAAACGGTCTAAAAACACAGAGAATGTGCTAAAAATTGGATAAACGGGGGGGGGGGGGGAAATGCACCGGAATCATGTAAAGTTGACTCCCATCAAGGTTCGCCTCATCCACAGCGGGAACCACCCAATCTGGATCATACATTGGGACGTAGCGTTGAAGCTCAATATCGGAGAAGGGTATGCGTGGGTGAAAGTCCCTTAGATGATCGGAGAAGGAATGAGTAAGAATCCATTCTTCCAAAATATTGAGGTCAGGAGTGTCGCCGTCATGTGCCAAAACACACCTTGCGATGTGATAGAACCCTTGGTCGTCTCCCATCATAAAGTTTTCGTCAGCAGCGGCTTTGCTCGCGGCCTCAATCTGGCCTTGGACACTTGAATTTATATCCGTCATCTATTTCTGTAGATCCTCGCTCACTGCTTGCTCGGTTTTCCAATGAGCCTGGGCCTCAGAAATTTTCTGCTTCATCTCCTGCAATGTTCGATCAACGGACCTACCCTGCTCCAAGATTTCAGAGTTAGCCTTATTGGCCTCAGCAAGCTGTGATCTCAGCTTCTCATTCTCCGACTCTGCCACGCTTAGGCTACCACGAAGCCCAGTCGACACTTCATTTGCGGCGGCGAGAGCTTTCTTCGTATCCGACAGCTCTTTTCCGACGTTGACGCTCTCAGATATAGTGTTTCTATAGTCATTGACGAACTGCGCCAAGCCGGTGCCAACCTTAAGGTAGAAAAATAAACAGCAAGGTCAATATTGACTAAGGAAAAATGGCAATAAAAGAACAAAAAGACAATAAAAGAACAAAAAGACAAAGGCAAGAAAGATGTTTACCATGCTCACCGTGGCGCCATATAAACCCCACAAAGCGTCGATACTCCCAAGGAAGGCACGGCGGGGATCGGATTGGTCCGCCATCACAACTCTATCCGCAATATATCCCGTGACCAATCTCCAGCTGGATGTCATTAGGGAGACCCCATCTAAAATGCCTCAGTGGGGGCACGTCAGCGATGCCCCTTGAAATTGTCCGCGCCTTGGGCAGGTCGAGAGGTTGTTGCCACATAAACTCTTTGTCCAACCATGCGGCGGGACACCATCTAGGCCCAACAGGGACTCCAGCAAAGGGCACCACTATCTTTGTACCCGCCAAAACCGTCTCACCGGCTACAGATTTGCCTTTATCAGAGGTTTTAGTTTTATCAGCAGCATCTTTCCTCTGGGAGTCATCGGTTCTGGATTTTTTAGGAAGAGGGACATCCTGCTCGCCGCTACCACCTCCTGCTGGATCAATCTCTTCAACAACGGCTCTTCTCTTTTTATCGCCCGCAGGCGGCTTCGTCAGGGTAGACTGTTTCAGGATTCTGCTCGCCGCGGCTTTATCTACTACCAGCGGTTGGGTTGATTTCACAACCTGAGATCCTGAGGCTCCAGCCGCCCCTGCCTTTAAGTTAACCATTGGGAGTGATGTTTTGACCCCCCTTAGCTCAACGGCCCTTTTCACTTCGCCAGTGGTTTTCTTCCTGGTCAACTGGCTGCGTTGAGCTAACTTATCCATGGTACCTGTGGAGAATAAGGTTTATTAGCAACTGAAAAAATGACATGAAAAGAAACAAGCTAAGAAAAATATCAAAACACAAAGTAAAAATCCTACTCAGGGCTCGCATAGAAGGGTCGCCGCCACAGATAACGCATTGGGAGGGCATACGCCTGCCGTGGTGGCACTCCCCATACCAGTCTGGATGAGTCGGCAAGGGTTCGACTACGATTATGGGTTCGCCAACACCGGCTTCAGAGAGTCCGGCCTGCCTAAGATAGGGCTCGCTGACATCTAGTAACAACCTCCAGTTAAAAGCGCGGGCTTGTTCTTCGCCTTTGCGGGTATAGCCCAGATCGTCTTTCAACTCTGATATAAACTCATCATCATCAAATTGGGTTTTTATTTTCGCCAGATGGTCAATCTTGAACGAATTCACCGGCAGCTTCTCAAACAGCCACCCTACCCCGGACTCAACTTTCATACATCTCTTATCCCAGTCCGTCACTTTGTCTGGGAGGTCGAATAGTAACCGGGGCCTGCCACTGCTTGATCGGCTACGCGGTTGAATCTGACTGGCCCCGCCTTTCCGAGAAAAATTATAAAAATATAGCAGCGCCGCCATCGACCGTTCGCGTCCGCTTAACCTGCTAATTATGATGAAGGACATAACCACGTGGA
This sequence comes from Gentiana macrophylla, assembly GCA_026214975.1. Classification (NCBI taxonomy): domain Eukaryota; kingdom Viridiplantae; phylum Streptophyta; class Magnoliopsida; order Gentianales; family Gentianaceae; genus Gentiana; species Gentiana macrophylla. Next base: position 11,031,613 of record CM047812.1, on the reverse strand, counting down.
CTACTCCTAGACTAAGGTCGTAGGGCATCACCTTCAGCTCCTCCATGAACTTAACAAAAAATGGATCAAAGGGAGGTCTGAGTCCGGCCACAAGATGGTCGTAGTGCAACCACAGATAGTCTTGCTGCTCCCGACCACAAGTCCACGACACATTGGTCGCGCCCATATTAACAAAATGATAGTCCGCTGAGATATCGTACGCGCCCAATGCCATGGTATAATCTTCCCGATCTCTAAACTCCCTCCATCGAGTTATAAGATCACTGTCTGCTCGCTTTTGCTCAGCGAGCTCCCTCTCGACAGCTGCGGACCTTCTCTTGGGCGCCCTCTTCTTCTTTACGGGCTCATCAGACGCGGTTTTTTTCTTAGACACTATAGCTTTCTGGGACTTCTTTGATCTCTCCAACGGCTCGACAAATTCCACGGCTTCCTTGATCTTTTGACTACGTTTTGCGGCTCCAGGAGTGACAAGTTTCTCCATCCTTGAAATGAGTCCGCTCAAAACTATGTCATCGTCGTCTTCGACCTCGCCCCCAGTGGCGCCCTCACCAATAACAGAGACCTCTGGGTCAGACTCTACGTTAATGGGCTCTGGATTTTCCTCCATCTCCTCTTCAGCGCCGTTAGAGCTAGCATCCTCCATGCTCACCTCCTCTGACCCATAGCCCGCAGCGGCCCTGGCCTCCTCATCTGATTGTGTGTGCTCTGATGACATTCTGGAAAAAAAAAGGGCAAGGTGGATCAGTTAATCACCCGGGCATGGAAATCGGGCCGAGGTGAAAGCAATCACACCCCGACACCTCGCCCTTCCATCTTTCTTAGTAAAAATCAAACCTAGAAAAAACCCCCAACACAGCCCAGAAAAACCCCAAATTCACCCAGAAAAAACACCCAACACAACCCAGAAAAACCCCAAATAGTACACATTCAAGCACAAACCCAGATACTTACGCATCGACATCAACAGAAAACAACAAGGCGTATGCTTGCAAAAGAATTTCTGGGAAAAAGGAAGAAACCACATGCAAATACATAAAAGGCTGGGCTCATGATGATTGATGACGGAAAAATTCACAGTTATTTTCATAACTTTTTACCCCATTTCTAATACCATTTCGAGCACTTTTATATCAATTAAAGTCATTAATTCCTAAATGTCATAAAATATATAAGTCGTGACTATTTTGTAAAATATTGTGTTTTTATAAGTTTTTACTAGTTTTTGTACCGGTTTAGTAACCGGAGTGTTTTGTCAGAAAAATATATTAAAAACCCATAAAAAATATATCAGTATAAAATGTATTCACAGTATATTTATACTGTGTTTTTGGACTTTTATTGTCAGATTTACTCGCGGTTCGTTTCTTTGTGTTCAGGTAAGAAAGTTAAGATTTACTGCGGAGACAGAACTGAAGACTGAATAACGAGATGAGAGTTTTGCCTGACTGAAGAAGGATTACTTGGAGCCCAAGGCCATACGAAAAAGGCATTTTCAGAGGATGACTTCTTGATGAAAGTTTTAGATCTTCGAAAGAGCTTTCCAACACATTTTGAATCACGTCAATCGGAGGTCTACAACTCAAGTTATGGGCATTTTACCAAACAGCTGAATAAGTTCGATTCGGTTCTGACTCGGTTCGATTCAGTTTTGACTCGGTTCGAACATTTTGCCTATAAATACAAGCCAAGACCCATCACAAAATCCTTGCCCCTTGCCTTAGGGCCATTTCCTTTCTTTTGTTGTTCTTATTTTCTTTCTTTTGTTGTTGTAGTAACATATATATATATATATATATATATATATATATATATATATCAAATTCCAATTTCCTTTTGCTCTTTTATTTTATTTGTAGTACTTATATATATATATATATATATATATATCTATATCTATATGTATTAGTATCTATATATATATACATCTCCATATATATCTTCATCTTCATCTTCATCTTGTTCTTCATCTTCATCTTTTTCTTTGTTTCTTTCATATATATATATCTATATATACATAGCTAATATTCCCCTTATCCTTCCTTTTCCCTTTTCGTCCCTTTCATTTTCTTCTTTCTTTGTATTTTTGTTTGTAGTATTAATATATATCTATATATCTAACTATCTATCTATCTATCTATATATATATATATATATATATATATATATATATATATATATATATATATATATATATATATAACTAGTAGTACAAATATATATACATAGATATAAAAAATATTCCCCTTATCTTCCATATTCTCTTTGTCCCCCTTGTCCCCCTCTTGTTTTTATTCCCCTTATCTTTTATTCCCTTTGTCTTCTTTTAATTTTCTTTTCTTTTCGTAGCATGTAGTATATATATATATATATATATATATATATATATATATATATATATATATATATATATATATTTATGCTTATGTATTTATATATATCTATGTATATGTATATATATAGTATATTTTCCTTTTCCGTTAATATGGGTAGCTAAACTTTTCATAGCCGAAATATGTGAAAACGGGTGAAATCAACCCTCGGGAGACGAGATGGGAGTTGTGTTGTGCTTAATTAAACGTTTTTATGATAAACGTTCATGTTTTAAAACTTGTTTTGATCATGTTAATTACTTTGAATGAGATTGACAACCTTGTTCATTGTTACATCAAGCTTATAAATGTATTTTGCGGTGAGATGTGGGATATGAGTATCACTAATCATAGTCTTGATTGTCAGATTGACAACCTGAGTGACAGATCTGGACTATGCCTATGTGAGACTCTTATCTTTACGAGATGAATGAAACATGTATTAGAATCACTAAAACATAGCTTTAATAGTTAGATTGACAACCTAAGTGACATGTTAAAACTATGCTTTTGTGAGGTTTTTCAGCGGCTTTTTATTCTGGTCAACCTTATTAGGTAAGTTAGCTCTCTAAATGGAGGGTTAATAAGCCTAGTATGGGGGTTAAGTGAGAGTTGTTCAGACCTTAACACCAGAATTAGGAGTTGACACCCGTGAATGTCGTATAAACTGAATCAGATAAAACACACTCTTTATCAAGTTTTTCATGTGGGGAGATAACCTGTTGGATCATGGTTCGGCTATACTTTTTAATCACCTAGATAAATTCGTTAGAATAATCTTTACTTTTTGCATTAGTTATAAACACTCCACCTAAACTTTGATCGCCTAGACTAAGTTCTACGTTCGCTTTGGTACTCACAACCACATTTCTCTTGGGATCGACCTCGTACTCCTGTAGCTATTCAAACAATCGACCCGGTACTCTGCTGGTTAGAGAGTTAGTTTACCCACGGTTACGAGTCTTTATAAATTTTATTTTTGAAGGGGTAGATTTTAGCTCATCAATGATCATCAGAGAAAAGTAAAATTCGAATCCCTAGCAAGAAGAATTGGTAAAATCAAAGCATAATCAAATCGAAAAAACAAAAAGGAGTGAAATTTCGTACCTGATTGATAAAGGAAGAAGGGTGAAACGTTGATCTTGAACCGAAATAGCGCTTTCCGGAAACCTGCTTGCAAATCGCCGGAGTTCTTAGTACAATAGGCGGAAAAAACTATCAGAGATAAGAGGGGAGAAAAGTGTAAGTGTTTAAAGGAACGCCTCTATTTATAGGGGGAAGTTTGAGAGGGAACGGCGTTTGGAGTTCAAAATTTGAATATAATAATGACTGGAACGGTTATCGATTTTTCTCCGCCAATCAGAGCCAAGGACGGTTCAGTTCAACCGCCGTGTCAGTGCACGTGACTGACGTGACGTTTCATGTACCGATACATCTGTTTATCCCCTCCAACCGTTCGAAACCCTTCTGGCGACCCTCAACCTGTCCGCTCGAGCGACCTCAGCATATTACTATCTACAAATATTTCTTCAAGCGGCCACCATCTATTAATGCCCGCTGTGGCCTATTCAACAAACCTGATTAAGTCCGACAGAGCGTTGTCGGCAATAAAGCCTGTCCGCTACAAAGGCGCAGCACATAATCAGTAATTCGCTACGCGATACTAACACTGATTCAAGCCCGATAGAACATTATCGGCGATCATGCCTGTCCTCTACAAATGCACATCATATAGCTAGTGGTTTTCACCGACACTAGTTCAATCCCGGTAGAGCATTATCGGCATACCTCTGTCACGAACGACAACACAAAGGTTCGGCTCCTAAATCCTTAAATTCTACTCTCCGCCTCGGCGGACACGCCAGGCACAGAGTAGGGGGCCATTGATATACCAGGATCGGAAGGGGGCCCTATTCATCCAATTTGGGCCTATTATCTTGGCCCATCAACATAGATATTGGGCCTCTATCTCCTCAGTCCGCTGCTACAAAACATCTCCTATCCGCTGGCTACATGCTGGGTCCTATCCGCCAATAGTAAGTTGGATCTTGTCCGTTAATCGTAAGTCAGACCCATCCTCTCCAGGTGATTTCTACCCATATAGACAAGCTGATTTCAAGACAAGGCAGAAGTGAGTCCGCTATTCGCTGCTCGCCATACTCATCAATCAAGCTGGCCAATCCAGCTGGCCACTCCTGACAGCTGGCTAGGACACTTGTATTGCATGCATACTTATCTTAGTCATGTACTCTTAATTGTCATGTCAATGAACAGTAAACCGACTTAGTTTTTAGCCTATAAATATGGGGTTATAATGTAATAGAAGGCTAATCTCTTTTTCACGCTCTAAGCTATATATAATTTAATACAAGCAGATACACTCTGCCAATTTGTCGAATTATTCACTTGTTCTTCACAAACATTTATCAGCCACCACCGTTATTGTCCACCACCGTGTCCTCACCGGAGAAATCGCTCATACTAAGTCTCTTATCTTTAAGATGAACACTGTTACCGCAAACCTGGTGTTCAGCACAACATCAGATTGTATGTTACACGGTAACTGTTTCACATGAAATGTAGTAGTCATTGCATTTGACTCTTTCGATGATTGGGAGTCACGGTGTGTTGCCAGACGCTATCCCGTGATTGTTAGGCATGAAGGGCATTTTCGTAATTTGCACTTTGTGTCTACGGCCAACATATTCGGAAGCCTATCGGGTCACACACATATGAACATTTAGCCGGATTAAAATGTTGTTATAGATGATAACCAAATAAGGAAAGTTTATCTCGAGACTATAAATGTTATAGTGGTAAATTAATATGGTGGTATTTATTTATTATGAATAAATATAATACAAGATATTAATTATGTTGATTAATTAAATATACACATAATGTATGTGTGTCAAAATTATTGTGTATATTGATACACATGTATTTTGTAGATTAATTAATCATAGTATTATATTAATTAAAGAATATTCCGGAAGCCAATTTGTTGGTCAAAGGGGCGCCACTTTCAATGTGCATAAGATACACTTAGATTGTGCATTTTAATTAATAAGATTACCATAATATTAATATTAGATATTAATTGATTTTGGAAAAATAGATTTATGGTAATAAGATAAATATAGTCAATATAAGATATTCCTCTCCGTAATACTAACATCTATCGCCCATTCAGTCACTAGCAAGCCTGCGTTAATCACATGTGCCGCCGACTGGATACTTCTCCAAGTGATGGAGGCACCTTTCTTACATGGTGAAAAGATGTCCCCATATCAATATCATGGAAATATTTAATATAGGATATTAAATTAAATGAGATAAATCAATCAATTATATTTTCCTTATTTTATTGGGAAAAGGTTTTCTTCTCCTCCACACCAAGTAGGGGCGCCACTTCTACTATAAATAAGAGGTGGGTGTCAAGCTCTTTTGTACATCACAATTCCAAGAACTAATAGTTCTTGTGTAAAATAGAGAGCATCCTATAGAGAGTTGGAGAGAGGGGAAAAAGAACGGTCTAGCAACCGGAGTTTTCCAGTAGCAATCCATGATGGGATTCCAGCGGGCTGTTCGTGTGGACTAGCAGTAGAGGCCGAACACTTGGGCGGCTCCGTTTACAACTACTCTCCTTAGACGGTCAAAGCGTCGATCTTTTAGATCAAGCAAGGTAACCACCGTCTTTAGCTTATTTGTTTATTTCTTAAACGAAGTCGATCTTGGGTCGATAGGAAATAAATTTTTGAATTCCGCTGCGTTCCCGCATAGATTTCCTAACAAACTAGGGCTAACATTCATAAATTATAAAACTTCCAACTTTTGGTGTTGAAATGAAGCCCACTTCATGCTGATTCCGAATCTCTACTCGAATCTGAGAATGGTCAAAAACTCCATGAGTCATTCGAAGAGCCCTCTTTGTCTGCACTTTTGCTCTCAAGTTGACAGTTTTGGTGACTTGATCTCTAAACTGATGAATAAACTGGTGGAACTAATTTGAGAAACTGAGACTAAAAACGATGGTCAGTTCAGTAAAGTATATTCAGTTTTGTGAAAGTCGGTGTTGGTGATATGCAAACCGAGTTTCTTTTAAATTCAGCAGTCGGTTTGGTCTGTTGAGTATACCTAAGTTCCGCATCTGAATAGTTGATTACAATTCTGGGAGAGCTAGTTTTGAACTGAGTTTTCATGTGGTGGATAATAGCTGGAGCTGGGGTCCACATCTGGAGTATTTATGACAATTCCGACAAAGATCTTATGGTGGTTAGGGTTAGGGATTTGTGCCTATAAATACCAATGTTGTAATCAATGCAATGCGTGTCTTTCACAAGTGTGTGAAAATCCTTGTAACTTTGTTCACAATAAAATATCTCCTTTTCCGGCCCTGGAGTAGTCGGCACAATGTCGGAAACCACGTTAACTCACTGTGTTCTCTTTGTTTCTGTGTTTTATCAATTTCCACCATTCTTTACATTTGCATTGCTTCTGTTTTAATCTTTCTTAAACTGCAAGTTTCTCATCTGTGCTTCAACAAACTGGTATCGGAGCGAGATTCAGAGAAGTTGCAGGTTGAACAGAGTTGATCTTCACCAAGACCGGTGACCGGTGCTAGGATTTTGTGATCAAAGGTTTGTTCTTTAATTAGAAGGATGTCAGCAATGAATGTAAAGATTGATAAATTTATATAGAGGAATGGCTTCTGTTTGTGCCAAATCAAGATGCGGGCCTTGTTAAAGCAACAAGGATTGTAGACTCTTTTATCTGATAAAGGGGATGCTAGTTCAGCAGATTATGCTAGTCTGGAGGAGAAAGCACATTCAACCATCATGTTGTGTTTGTCTGATGATGTTATCACTGAAGTTGCTGAGGAAGACACCACTGCCAAGTTATGGTTGAAGCTTGAAAGCTTGTATATGACTAAGTCATTTACCAACAAGTTGCTGCTGAAGCAGAGGCTATTCAGCCTGAGGATGCAAGAGGGGACTCAGTTGAGAGATCTTCTAGATCAGCTGAACGCAATATTACTTGATCTCAGGAATATTGATGTTAAGATTGAGGATGAGGATGCTGCTTTGTTTTTTCTGGTTCATTACCAACTTCCTATGAGAACTTTGTGTAGTCTTTCATAGTTGGCAAGGATACAGTTGCTTTGGAGGATGTAAGGTCAGCTTTACATATCAGGGAGCTGAGACATAAGGTAGCTGGAGCAGACAATCAGGCTGTTGGACTAGTAGTTTGTAGCAGTTGTGGAAAAGAGCATGGTCGGTTTAGGACAAATAATTCCAAGAAGAAAAGGTCATAAATCCATAAATTCTTGCAATTACTGGAAGGAGCAGGGACATTGGAAGTCCAATTGTCCAAAGAGGAAGAAACAGTAGGATAGCAGTTCTGGCACAGCTACTGTGGTAGCTGAGCATGATTCAGATGAGGACATGGTCCTAGTGGCAGGAGAATCAACACAACAAACTGATGTATGGATTTTAAACTCTAAGGCATCATTTCATATTTGCCCTCACAGAGAGTGGTTCTCAAGTTATCATCAGATAGATGGTGGTCATATATCCATGGCAAATAGCAAGGTCTGCAATGTAGTGGGGATTGGCTCAGTTTCAATGAGAACATAGGCTGAAAGATTCTATAAATTGAGTGAAGTTAGACATGTTCCATAGATAACCAAAAACATGGTATCTCTTAGTTCTCTAGACAGCAGGGGATTCAGTTTTAAGGGTGAAAGTGGAATGCTGAGTGTCTATAAAAACTCTGTTTTGGTTCTCAGTGGAGTCAAGAAATGGACTCTGTATATACTACAAGGGTCAGTTGTTGTTGGTTCTGCTGTTGTGGCATCAGCTGAGATTCATCAGTCACAACTTACAAAACTGTGGCACATGAGACTGGGTCATATGGGTGAAAAAGGGATGCAGGTTCTTTCTTAGAAAGATCTTATTGGAGAGTGTAAGGTCAAGCATCTGGACTATTGTGAGCATTGTGTGTTTGGGATGCTTCATTGGGGCATGTTTTCAAAAGGGGTACACAACACAAAGTCATCACTTGATTACATTCATTTTGATTGTTGGAGGCCTTCAAAGGTGGAGTCATTGGGTGGTCAAAGATATTTTGTGTCATTCATAGATGACTATTCAATGATGACTTGGGTGGTACTGATAAAACACAAAAGTGAGTCATTTAGTAACTTCAAGCTGTGGAAAGCTCTAGTTGAAAATCAGTTGGGGAAGAAGATCAAGAGGCTTTGTACAGATAATGGTCTGGAATTTTGCTGTACTGAGTTTGATACATTTTGCAAAACTGAGGATATTATCAGACATCACACTGTAAGGAATACACCTCAGCAAAATGGTGTAGCTGAACGAATGAATCAAACTCTTCCGGAAAGGGAAAGATGCATGCTCTCTCATGCTGGTTTGTCAAGGAGATTTTGGGCAGAGGCTGTAAGCACAACTTGCCACTTAATCAACAGGAGTCCTCACATAGGGATCAGTCTCAAAACACCAGTTGAGATGTGGTCAGGAAAGCCTGCTAACTACTCAGTTCTAAGTGTATTTGGAAGCACAGTTTACTATCATGTTAGTGAAGGGAAACTGGAACCAAGGGCAAAGAAAAGAGTGTTTGTGGGGTATGGTGATTGAGTAAAGGGGTACACAATATGGTCATCAGCAGAAAACGGAGTTATTCTCAGTAGAGATACAGTTTTCCATGAAAATTCTATGCCCAGTTCATCAATGGGGAGGATAAGCAAATCGAATCGAGTCTTTGGCGAGAAATTTGTGATAAGGTGGAGTCAGTAGAAATGCAACAATCAACTAATCCAAGTTAGTTTTCATCGATCGATCCGTTCTTTGAACCGAATCGAATCAAGCTTGATCGGTGAGCAAATGTCAGTTGAGCGTCAAATTGAGAACATGGGTCAACAGAGTATAGCTGTCAGTAGAGCTAGAAGATCCAATGTTGGGGTACCTCCCAAGAGGTATGGTTTTGATGATTTGGCTGGATACACATTTCAAGTTGCAGAAGAAGTGGATGGTTTTGAACCTTCTACTTACAGGGAAGCAGTGACATATTCTGAAGCATCTCAATGGCTTACTGCCATGGGAGATGAAATTGAGTCATTACTGAAAAATCAAACATAGGATCTAGTCAAACATCGAGCTGATAGGAGAGTTGTTACTTGCAACTGGATCTTCAAGAAGAAGGAAGGAATAACTGAGGCAGAATGAGTTAAGTATAAGGCACATTTGATTGCAAGAGGTTTCAGTCAGAAAGAAAGGGTGGACTTTTATGAGAAATTATCACCAGTAGTCAGACATACTTCAATCAGAGTGTTACTAGCAATAGTGGCACAACAAGACTTAGAACTTGAGCAGTTAGATATGAAGACAGCTTTTCTACATGGTGAGGTAGACAAAGAAATATATATGACCAGCCAGAGGGTTTCCAAGTTTCTATTAAGGAAGATTTTGTGTGTAAGTTGAAGAAGTCCTTGTATGGACTGAAACAAGCTCTTAGGCAATGTTATAAAAGTTTTGACAGTTACATGATCCAGTTGGGTTACAGAAGAAGTCCTTATGATTGTTGTATTTACAACGGTCAGTTGGAAGATGGATCATACATCTATCTTGTTTTGTATGTGGATGATATGCTGATAGCTGCAAGGAAGAAGACTGATTTTCAGTATCTGAAAGACCTTCACAGTGCTGAGTATGAAATGAAAGATTTGGGTGCAGCCAAGAAAATTTTGGGGATGGAGATCTGGAGAGATAGAAGTCAGAAAAAACTTTTATTATCTCAGCAGGACTATATACAGAGGATTTTGTCAAAGTTTGGCATGTCAGCTACTAAGCCTATAGATACCCCTATGGCATCAAATGTTCACTTGTCAGTTGTTGCTTCACAGTCAGCAGAGGAGAAGGAGTATATGTCAAGAGTTCCCTATGCAAGTGCAGTTGGCAGTCTGATGTATGCCTTGGTGTGAACTAGGCCTGACTTGGCTCAGGCAGTCAGTGTTGTCAGCAGGTTCATGGCTCAACCTGGAAATGAACATTGGAAAGCTGTGAAAAGAATGTTCATGTACCTTAGGGGTACAGCTGTTGTTGGTCTTATTTATGGAGGTGATACTTAAGAACTGATCACAGGGTATTGTGATGCTGATTATGCAGGTGATGTGGACAGTCAAAAATCACTGACTGGTTATGTTTTCATGTTGAGGAATTCCATTGTCAGCTGGAAAGAAACTCTTCAGGCAACAGTGGCTTTATCAACTGCTGAAGCTGAGTATATGGCTCTTACTGAAGCGGCCAAGGAGGGTATCTGGTTGAAAGGACTAGTCAGTGATTTGGGACTACATAATGATCAAGTTGAGATTTATTGTGTCAGTTTGAGTGCAATTTGTCTAGCTAAGGATTAGGTTCATCATGAGAGAACCAAGCATATTGATGTGAGGTATCATTTTTGAGAAAAGAGAAGAGGGTTGTAGTGAAGAAGATCAGCACCAAGGATAATCCTGCTGATATGTTCACTAAACCAATTCAGCACATCAATTTTCTGTTGTGTCTGGACTTGCTGAATATTCAAAGCTTATAAACTGAAAACTGGATGCTTGCCAAGGACAGATCAGCTTGAGTGGACTCTATGGAGAATTTTGGTACAAGTACATCCTGACATTGATGAATGCATCTGGTACGAGTACGTCTGATTATGCACTCTGGTTGACTGTGAATGAGAGTTCAAGTCAAGGGGGAGATTTGTCAGTTTTGGTAACTTGATCTCTTAACTGATGAATAAACTGGTGGAACTAATCTGAGAACTGAGACTGAAAATACTGGTCAGTTCAATAAAGTATATTCAGTTCTGTGAAAGTCAGTTTTGGTGAAGTGAAAACTTAGTTTCTTCTGAAGTCAGCAGTCAGTTTGGTCTGCTGAGTTTTGCTGAGTATAGCTGAGTTCCACATATGAGCAGTTGATTACAAGTCTGGAGAGTCAGTTTTGAACTGAGTTTTCATCTGGCGGATAACAACTGGAGCTGGGGTCCACATATGGGGTATTTATGACAATTCTGACAAAGATCTTATGGCAGTTAGGGTTATGGATTTGTGCCTATAAATACCAATATTGTAATCACTGCAATGCGTGTCTTTTGACAAGTGTGTGGAAATCCTTGTTACTTTGTGCATAATAAAATATCTTCTTTTTTCTGTTTGTGGAGTTGTCGGCACAACGCCGAAAACCTCGTTAAATCACTGTGTTCTCTTTGTTTCTATGTTTTATAAATTTGCGCCATTATTTACATTTGTATTGCTTCTGTTTTAATTTTCTTAAACCGCAAATTTATCATATGTGTTTCAACAAAAGCTTTTCTCAAAGAACGTAAAAACCAATTTCTGATTTTCTAAAAGGTTATAAGATTACTAGGATTTATTTTCCTTAAATAACCATTCCCAAAAATAAATACTTATTATTTCCCTTAATTGTCCATTAATTAATTGAGTCCTAAAATCAAATATATATAGGAAAAATTAGCTTATAGTCCACTTTCCCTCCCTTAATTAAGTGTTAATCCACACTCCAAATAAAAGTTGCATTAAGGACATAAAATATTTGACCGGACTAACATACCCCTGTTTATAATAATACTAATAAACACATGTAAAATGACACCAAATTATGAATTTATGATCTCTGCATCACCACCCTCAAATCCGATCCTCGAAGCACCGATTCCGACGTTTCCGGCCTCGGCCTTGTAATCGTCGACCCCTTAAAAGCAAAATCCACCTCCGCCGTTGAATCCATCGATCAATTGAAAAGATCGAATCCGGAATGCCATGACAGAGAGTCGCCGGAAGTAGTCACCGGAGCTTATAAAACAGGAGGGAGGTTGGTTAGTAAAAGGATCTGTCCTCCAAAAATAAGTGAGTCCGTGCACATTAGATCTATGAAATGCAACAAAAAAGTGGCACTACTTATCCAGGTAGACGATCTGCAATGAAGAGATGATTTCATGCTTTAGCAAACTACATTTTCAAACTGTAATTTTTTTTTAATGAAGTTCATGTTTCTTTTTTCTTTTTTATATTGATGTCGAACGAATTTGGTTTATTAAAAATGTTTAATTTGGGTCTATTTTGAAGACAAATTCTTCAAACTCACTCTATGTTCATCTTGATATATTCCATAAATGTCGTGTTTTAGTTCTTAACTCTGACTATGAGTTTTTTTAGTTCTTGTGATGTTACTACTCACGGGATCACCTTTTGGAGGCAGATATTTAGTGGGTTGGATTAGACTTTAGAATAGCAAGAGATATCATGTTTCCTTGAAAAGTGCTATAGAGCAATCTGTAATGTCTATGAATGGGTGCATAAATTGATTGTTGTTGCTGCAGGTGTTCAGTTCATTGCTACACTTATGAACACTTGTTTCAAGCATGTGCAAATATTAAGTCTTTGTGTGATGGGAAATTGATTCATGGTAGATTACGAAACCATTTAAATGATACACCTGCATTTTTTTGGAATTCGTTTTTCGGGATGTATTGTGAGAGCGAGAGTTTTCTGGATACTGAAAAGGTGTTCAACGAAATGCCGGATAGAAACCTTGGATCTAAGGATGTTATGATTTTTTTATTTTTTAATGACCTTGGGATGTTATGATTAATTTCTTTTTATGTTGAACATGGGTTGGTAAAAAAGGCATTAGCCATTTCATAGGAATGCATGGCTTTGGTGAGAAAGCCCTTCAATTTATATAAACCTTTTGAGTAATTTATGAGGTTCTTCAAATATTAGTATCGAAACATGCTCCGAAAAGAAGTAAATATGAGTGCTTGAACTGTAAGAAGACATTCAGTTCATATCAAGGACTTGAGGGACATAGACCTTGCAACAAAAAACCGAAAGGCGAGTCCTTTTGAGGCGAGCATCGATACTATTATCGATCATCGACATCATATCAAGTATCGATAATCGATACTAATATCGATCTTGATATATAGGTAAAAAGGTTGTTACAGTATATACAAAGTTTGGGGTATTACTTTTCAGCTATTTTTGCTGTTGAATTCTGTTGTTGTTGGTGTTAATTTGAGTGGAATATGTAAAGATTGGAGCTTTATTCTTCTGCCATTGTTGCTGTTTTTTTGGACTGTTCTTTCTTCCATTATGGTTTGCCATTTTTTATGTTTATTTGGGCCTTAATTTCTGCCAATTATTGCTGATAATTTAAGAGAGATATGCAAAGATTGAAGCTTTACTTCACTGCAAATGTGAGGAAAATATGCAAGAAGCATTTTGTTGAAGGTTTTTTTTTTTGCATTATATGAGCCTTATATGAGCCAGATATGATATTGTGTCCCTTGAATTAAACATTAAATGAGTCTTATATGAGCCAGGTATGTCTGCCTTGAAGTAGTCACTTGAATTAAGCCTTAAATGATACTGATTACCTCATATGCAATTTGTGCATCGACATCATATCGACATCGATCATCGATCATCGATCATCGATCATCGATCATCGTGTTAGTGTAAATATTACGATTAAATTTGGCTTTCAAATACTACGTCGAAATGGTGTCAAACGCGGTCTCAAAATGAAGATAAAAAAAATATGAACTTTGGTGAAACAATTTTGATGATCGGTGTTCTAAATCAAAAGTTACGGTCGTTTATAAAAAAAGCGCTCCGGTTAATACAAATATTTTTTTCATCTTTCAAAATATACGTCGGAAGGGTATCGTATTTGGGCTCTAATTGAAAAGCAAAAAAAAACATGAATTTTGGTGGAAAAATTTCGATGATCGGAGTTGTAAATCAAAAGTTACGGTTGTTTGAAAAAAAAAAAAAAAACATATAAACAGCTACATTAAATATATCATATATGCAAACAATACACTGAAGCTACGCGCGTGTCTCCTAAAGGATATTTTTGTCCGTCTGAAATTGTTTGTCCTTTTTGCAACTAAAAATATATATATGTCTATTTATTTATTTTGTACTAAAAGAGGATTTTTTTATTTCTTTATCTATATATATATATATATATATATATATATATATATATATATATATATATATATATATATATTCGACATATATATTCGACATATATATGTATACACATATATATAATACTTTAATCCAAAACAATAATGAACATAATATTTCGTTTTCGCAAAATGATACGTCTGCCATCTCTCGAAAATCGGAATTTCTATTAAACAACACCACTGAGTCATAGTCCAAAATCTATTAACATTGGATCCCCCAACAGGTCTACCTCCTCTTTTGTCTTTCTGGAAGATTACCTCGTTCATGTCCCCAAATAGACACCAAGGATAGGTGATTGCTGCCGAGAGTCTTTCAATGTAATTCCAAAGATCAATATCAGTTGAAGTAATAGAGGATGCGTAGATAAGGGAGAAAATTGAAGACACCTATTGGTTATCCAAGAGATCCATATTGATACATTTATTAGTGCAAGAGATTTCCTGAAGATTTATATGACCGTCTTCCCAAAGCACCACAAACCACCTGAAAATCCCCTAGCTTCGACCACATAAGCACGCTTAAAAGAGGTTTTTTTTCAGTATTTGTGTAACGCCCCCCAGACCCCGGGCCTGGTAGCGCTAAATGAGTCATAAAGTTCCGGTAAACAGCTTAGACGGTCGTCCTCACTTGATCTAAAAAAGCTAACTCGAGACCTACGTACCGAGCCGCTCGTAGTGTTTGTTGACCATAATTCATCAACTCAGTTAACAGTTGACAAGACCTTTATGTCTCACACTTATATGATGGTGATGCGCTTCCCCTGCTTCTAATGTGCGATATCTCATTCTTCCCCACTTAAAAGGGACTGGCGTCCTCGCCAGGACGGCCAAAACTTGTCCCTTTGGACATGTCCCAGTTCGTCTCTACCAGAGGACTATAGGGGTGGCCTGTGGCACTTAGGTTCTTCTAGAGGTGGCATGTGGCACTTAGATCCATAATGTATTGTTGTTTGCTGTTAGTGTTGTGTTATTTTTATTTTTTATGGAAAATATAAATATATGATTTGGTAGAAAACGAATTCCGTGTTAAATGTTATTTTGATGCTTATCTTGAATTGTGGTTTTCCAATGAGCTTAAATAAAATTAAACTAGTAGGCGGTTTCGTGCTCTGCACAAAAGGGGCCCTCGTACCATGTCTTGTCATGGTGTGTTGGGTGTATTTTTGATGTCTGTGTTTACCCACGTAGTGAGCTTGGGTTGGTTGAATTGGTGTGGTCTTGTTATGTTAGGTAGCAAACATTGGTGTGTACATAAGTAGGGAGCTATATTTATGATTACATAAGCTGCCTTGATGCTCTCGTCGGGTCATTAAGTGTGCCTAGTTTTATAGAAGTAGGGAATCGTTTTTACTATTACATAAACCGTCTGATTCCAAGATTGTCCCATAGGCATTGGACTGATGCACCAGCTATCGCGATTAAGCCCTCTAATGCATAGTTTGTAGGTGTTTCCCGGCCGAGCTTGTATGATATGGTGCCCAATAACCCGTGATTCGATTTTATCACTTCGTGTCCAGTATTGAGTAGAATGAAAGCACCATAAGGTCAGCTTGTGCTCTGAAATAAGAGAAATATATCATTAGAAAATCCTAACTCACCATACGAATTCATAGAATTATATATAATTACAGAAAGATCAAGACGTTCAATCACTGTAGAAATACTTGCACTCATTTCACATTTGAACTCCTTTGCTCGATTGCTTCACGTATGTTCTTAGCTAGTATTTTGTCTTTAAATCCACGAGTACTTTTTGAAAGTGATTCCTTGTACTGCACAAGAATATGTAAGAAAAACTAATGTCACAAACGTGAAAAATAACATTCGAGATGCTTCGATACACCTGGTCAAGTCGAATTTACTTTAGCCTTCATAGATTACGAAAGGATTGCCACTTAGATGAGCAACCTTAATATGAGAAGACTAAGGGGCTAGGCCGAAAGGAGAGAGCCCAGGTTGACCATGTTTCTCTAGTGACCTTTTCAATTAAAGATTAGGCACCATGGATGGGCTACAAAGTCACAGATCCTTTCAACTTTTAAACCTTTTAAAAAAAAAACCAGAATAGATCAAAGGAACCTTTTTCCTTGCAGCCTTTCACATTTCAAAACCTTCTTGCCATTTTCTTAATCATTTTATGTATTGTATCTCCTCCTACATCCTTCAATCTCTATAACCCACATGCATAACCCCAATCCCAGCATGTAAATATGTAAGAATAAAGCAACAGAAGCTAATGAAACAAAATCACACATGATTTCTTTCTGTACAAGCCAAAGAAATATGTAGCTTACTCTGTGACATTTTCCACAGCAATGTATATCACAAACAATTAGCAGCAGTATGACAAACCCATCCACAAACGTCTTTTAGATCTGAAATTAAGATGGGTGGACAGCATATGAAACGTAGGCAGCAGAGTAAAACATAGCAGCCAACACCCCAAAATCCACACTAAAGGTTTCAAGATCTTTAGTGTCTGTTGTCAGTAAAGCTTTCAAGATCTTTAGCGACTGTTCTCAATAAAGCTTTCCATATCTTTAGCAACTGTTGTCACCATAAAGCACTACATGTGATTGTTCTGTCACAAAAGACTCTAGAATCCATCATTGAATGATTCGTCACTGAAGGTTACGTTTTTCTTGATAATAATAATAATAATAATATTAATAATAATTCATCGCTTTTAAATAATAATAATATGATTATTATTATTATTATTATTATTATTATTATTATTATTATTATTATTATTATTATTAATTTGTTTCATTGAAAATCATAATAATGATAAGAATAATATTAACATACCACACAATAAAAGAACAAAAAATTACTATACCAAAATAAACTATTATACAAAATTAACAATAATTTTTAAGTACTCTAAAAAATTCAAAAGACACAAAAAAATATTAAATGCATATACATCAAATAGGGAAAATGGAAAAACATAATCTAAAATTTTCTATATTTTCTATTTCAAAACTTATTTCTGAGTACGAACAAGCAATATAACAAGAAAATACTAAGGTTTAGGCACGTAAAGGGAACTCCATAAAGGGAACCACTAACCTGCAGAAGCAAACCAATAAGCATTCCTCTGTTTATGTTTTGATTGAGACAAACAAATTAAAAGAAGCAGTACCTAAAGACAGATAAAAAGAATGTGAGCTTTAAGTAGGTACTCAGCAACTGGAAAAAGCTTCAGCAAACTATAAACATTCATTAAAACTCAAATACCAAACTTAATTTGACATTTAAAACAAAGCCTATACACAAAGAGAAGCCTGCTATTATACCTCTTTTAATGCTGATATGCTAAAGTAACAATGCAGAACATTTGGAGACGATCCAAATCTGCACTTCCAAAAGCATTGTTGAATTAACATAAATATTGAATCATTGATGATGATAAAAGTATTAGAGATAATGACAAAGATTGAAGATTAATTGCTACCATATCTTTGGATACTGCTAATAATAATGATTGATTGTCATTTGATATTATTTGATTCTGTCTTTATTATTCACTTGTTGGCCAAGTATATTGTCCTATAAATATTGTAATCGTCTTCTAGTATTATCAATACAATCAATTATCGTTTCTCTATTATTCTATCATGGTATCAGAGTTCTAGACTAACGTATTTTCGATCCTGAGCAAGCTTTATGAAAAAGAATGTTTGGGTGGAGGTTTGTGACATCAATATGATCAAACCCTCACCCCTCCCACATTTTTTTTTTTCAAGTTGAATTTTTTTTTTTCCTTTCGAAATAAACATGGCTGATTCAAAGGCTCCGGTGGCGTCAAAATTGTAAGCCGAATTAGGCTCCCAAGAATCCTCCTTCTTCATCGCCGCTCCAAGTTCATTCAAACTTCTCGCCGGATTCTATGGCTGAAGCCTTTTCAACCCCTGTTGCACAGCGATTTAGCAATATATAGCAGCACTCAGCCTCATCGCAATGCCGATATTAGCAAGGCCTTCCGCAAACGCTGCTCATCTCCATGTCCCACCAAAGCCTCCGGCAGCCTCCTTGTGTCTTTCATATTTTTCTTCTTATTATTATTTTTTATTTTTAATAAATATCAATCTTGTCATTATCTTATCCACAAACCCGTATCCACCCTCAACTCCTTTTTATTTTTCTTTTCTCCACCTTCTACCCTGCGCTTTTTTTTTTATTTTTTTGTTAGGGCATGGCCCTCCGTTCCTTTTTTATTTTTGTTAGGGTATATCCCTCCACTCATTTATTTATGTTAGGGTACAACCCTCCAAGCATTTCTTTCTGTTAGGGTATATCCCTCCACTCCTTTAATTTTGCTAATGTACATCCCTCCAACTATCGTTTTTCCTTTAGGGGTATATCCCTCCATGCTTTTCTTATGAGCCAATCTCCATGTTCATTGCATTACCATGGGATTTGGCGCGATAGAGATAATGACAAAGATTGAAGATTAATTGCTACCATATCTTTGGATACTGCTAATAATGATGATTGATTGTCATTTGATATTATTTGATTCTGTCTTTATTATTCACTTGTTGGCCAAGTATATTGTCCTATAAATATTGTAATCGTCTTTTAGTATTATCAATACAATCAATTATCGTTTCTCTAATAAAAAAACCTAACTAATCTAACCCTCGGTCGACCAAGCACCAAGGCTTGGCCGACCGAGCACAACTCGGCTTCATAATTTAGGGTTTTCTGCGGCTGCTGTAATGCGTATATTATCATTAGGGTTGAAATAATGCGGCTATATATAGAAAACTAGGTCGGTTATGCTTAAGTCGGCCGTGGACGCCCGTTCACAAGGCTGGATGCCCGTCCAGATGGTGTAAACTCTTCGAGTCGGGCCGAGTCTTCTCAAACGCCCGTCCTATGTAAAATGGGACGCTCGTCCACTGAAATCTTCAAAACTCTGAATCAAATTCCCTCTCCTGGACGCTCGTTCAAGCTTCTGGACGCCAGTCCATGTAGTTGGACGCCAGTCCAAGCTGAACGCAATGATGAAACGCTCGTTCAACTTGTAAATCTTCATTCCAATCCTCAACTTGCAACTTCCTCCTTCCATTAAATCTCCAATTATGACATGTTTATGACCTACAAAACCACAAAGACATGCAAAGTGTAAAACCATAGATAATTACCAATTAAATCACGAAATTAGCTCAAGTTTACACTTAAAGACTTTTAAAACTCATTTGCTCAATAATTCGATTAAACCCTTAATTTCTATGCAAATTATACGAATATGGAGGAAATCATTATAAAATATAACGTTATAAATCATATAAAATCACCCTTAACAGCACGTAAAGGGAACTCCATAAAGGGAACCACTAACCTGCAGAAGCAAACCAATAAGCATTCCTCTGTTTCTGTTTTGATTGAGACAAACAAATTAAAAGAAGCAGTACCTAAAGACAGATAAAAAGAATGTGAGCTTTATGTAGGTACTCAGCAACTGGAAAAAACTTCAGCAAACTATAAACATTCATTAAAACTCAAATA
Source organism: Gentiana macrophylla (assembly GCA_026214975.1). Classification (NCBI taxonomy): domain Eukaryota; kingdom Viridiplantae; phylum Streptophyta; class Magnoliopsida; order Gentianales; family Gentianaceae; genus Gentiana; species Gentiana macrophylla. Next base: position 11,011,655 of record CM047812.1, on the reverse strand, counting down.
CCAAACTTAATTTGACATTTAAAACAAAGCCTATACACAAAGAGAAGCCTGCTATTATACCTCTTTTAATGCTGATATGCTAAAGTAACAATGCAGAACATTTGGAGACGATCCAAATCTGCACTTCCAAAAGCATTGTTGAATTAACATAAATATTGAATCAATGATGATGACAAAAGAACATGAACCATCAGCAATATTCATTTTTTATAACAAGAACATGAATCATTTTTTAAAGATTCTTCAAGTCAAGTTCACCGTTGGTCCAAAGAACTTGTTGCATATAGCTAGATGACTATCAAGATATTTGCATATACACGACTCTTCTACAACAACTCAGCCACAACAAACACATCATTCGAAAAGGTTAAACATTGACAAAACTTAAAGACAGCTTCAAGTCAAGCACACCATTGGTCTAAAGAACTAGTGCAGATCTTTATGACTATCATTTTCATTCAAAACAGAATATGCTACACAGGCAACCACAACTACTAATAGCACATGATTCAAAAGGATTATACTTTCATCCCATTCATTAAATCAAAGAAAGCCCGCTACTTTTCTGCATTGGCAACACATACAACAAAAAAACTACAAGAACTGCAAGCTAATATACGTAGCGAATGATGGGAATCTCATTCTCATTTAACACAGAACAAAATTGAACTGAGTATCAGTTTGAGTTTCGGAGAAACTCAGTTCCTGGTGCACTTTCAGCTTTAGAAAAGTTCTTTTGGTGACAAGTTTATTCACCCCCCCCCCCTCTAAACTTGTGTTAGCCTTTCCAAGGGACCAACAATTGGTATCAGAGCAGTTCCTTCTTTTTGAAGGAGATCTACTGCTTTGTATGATAACTGGTCTTCAGCAACCAGTTGTTGAAGAACCTTCACTGTATCAGTTGTGAAAGCACTTAATTTGATGACAACATCTAGAATTAAAAGTTGGCTTATTCACCCCCTGACTTATTGTTTGCAAAATGTGTCTGATTTTCAGGATCAATCATCTTAGAGGCTCAGTGCGACAAATTTGCATACAAATCCAGAACCTCAACTTAGTGATGATGTGGATACAAACTTTAAATCCAGAGGAGTTCCATCACTAGGAGACCCTTCAGAAGAAGAAGGAAAGAAATTGTTGCAAGCTACTATTGATATAGAAGATTCATTAGAACAACAAAAGAATGTACATACAAATCTTAAAAATGTATCAAACCAACAAGAAAAGGTACATTCTTCAACTCAGTTATCATTCGCTGAACTCAGTCAAAGGATCTTTGAATTTGTCAAGTTAACCGAAAAACTCACATTGGAGTTAAGACTAAAAGACATAGAACTTGACAAAGCAAAAGATTGGAATAAGTTTCTTGAAACTGAGATGTCAAATCTTGCTGAAAGATTAATATCTAGTAAATTTGACAAAAGCAATGATAACTCCCCACCCCTACCCAGTCTTGAAATTTCAAAGAGTGGAAACTCTAGGCATCGAGACACTGGAAGACCTAATAGATTGCACAAAGAAATCAAAGATGAAAAATCTAAAATAATCTTTGTGAAATCAACTAAGGTTGAGCGTAATGGTTTATCTAGAAAAGAGTCGAGAAGGCTTAGTTCTCTCAAACAAGAAACTGAAAGTTATACTTCAGCAACTAATCCAGCCGGACCCAAAAAGATATGGGTACCGAAGAAAACTTAAAACTGTTTTGCATGAAAAGTCAGTTTTATTGCATAATCCTCAGAAAAATTGACTTCTACACTAAGCTGAAAATGCAAAAGCTGATGAAGGACAAATTGGTCAAATTGGACAAATTGTTTTCCAGCTACCATCTGACTCTTGAGCTGACATAACAAATCACTTAAAGCCACGTGTCAATGAAGGAGAAAAAGTAGATGTACATCCCTACAAATCTTATTGGCTGCGACACGACTCTTAATTGAAAACGATTGACAGACTAAGAAACACAATCTTGACAAAATCCTACTCAATCATTTTCAAAACATTCAAAAGTTCCTTCAAAATTTCCAAATTTAGAAAATCGTGGATCGATACAATATTGATGATGGAATCACCACAAGTCTGGATGATTTTTGTCAAAAAATTTCAAACTCCAATCTATCAACTCAGATTGTAAGAAAAATCAAGAAAATTCGAGGATTGGAGAACTTGATTGATACAAAGGTCACTACTTTGTGTCCAGACGGCATTAAAGACTTCTACAAAAATGCCATAATCACCAACAATGGAAAAAGCTTCAGGACAACTGTTCAAGACAAAAGCATTAATGTTGATGAACATTTGCTCTCACTAGTTTGTGGCTTGGACATAATCGGAGGATCTTCATCTCTAACTTTCGGAAATGAAGAAAAAAGGCAAGCTTTGGGATATTACAGCTCTCAACAGGAACAAGAAAAATGTCATTGGATCCGTCTATCAACAAAGACCGGAATTCGCATTCCTAACGATCCTTCTGACTAGAAATGTCATTGGTCATGCTCGGAATTTCTACACTCTCTCAACAGATAAACTAAAGCTGATCTATGCCATCTGGTTTGAAGAAAAATTGGATTGGAACAAGTTTGTCCTCAATCATTTGATCAAACAGGTTTCAGAAGAAATTGAGAAAGCCAAAGGAATGAAGGCTTTTGGAGAAAAGTTTTTACTAAAAAAGGGATACACTTATCTAGTTCAAAGGATACTAGATCATTTCTCCATCTCAAAATCAACTCAAACAGAAGTAAAACAAAAATCTGTGTCCATTGGAGCCGAGAAAAGGAAGATCATTGAAGTAGAAAGTAGTGAAATCTCAGATTCTAGTTCTAGTGAAACTGTAAGGTTGGATGACAGAACCTTAAGGAGGCAAAGGAGATTGTGGAACAAGTTTCAGGCAAAGAAAACTGAAACTGAAGTGACTATTCAGATTGATGATGAATCTGAAGGAAGTAAAAGTGATGAAATTGAAGAAAGTGAACCTCCAACTGAGATGCATGGACAGTACACTGAAGAACAAAGAGAAGCCTTGGAAGATGCTGAATTTTGCCAGGCTGATTATGAAAAGGAACTGTCAAGCCATGATGTTCATTTTCATTATCAAGAACCAGGCTCCTCATCTCAAGTTCATGAGGCATCCACAAGCAAGTCTGTAACTGAAGAGTCTCAGCTCCAAAGAACTAAAACTGAAGAAAAATTGGAAGGATTGAAAGAGAACATTGAAAGTCTTATGCAAACTCTACAGCAAAAACTCTTCAATCTACATGATTTTATTAGAAGAACACATTATTCAGGTCTACACAAATACTCCAACATCATCACCATGCATAAATTATTTGAAGAAAGTTTTCAACTATCCTCAAATAAGGGAGAAGAGAAAGCTAAAGGTGTTGTTGTTGAGGGGGAAGAGAAAGCTGAAGATGATGCTGCTGAAGCTGATAAAACGGGAGAGAAAACTGACATCAGTAAAGCTGAAGAAATCCTTGCCAAACAGTTGGTGGAAGAACAAGACAAACAAGTAGATGCTGATCTACTGACCATTCAACAAGAAGGAGAAGATATTGATAATCTGATCGAGAAGCTAACTGTAGAAGAAGATTTTAAAGAAACAAGAACTGAGGAAGATGAAGAAGCCTCAGTCTAAGCTGTGCTGAATATCAGGAAGAAACTTGCAATCTGTATCAGATTGAAAGAAAGTCTAAAGGCAGCAAAAGACAAAGAGATAAGAACTAAGGGGGAAAAGACTAAAGGAAAGTGTGTTAGTCTTAGTTCTGAAGAAGAAGAAAAGATAATGAATGAAGAGATCAAGGAGATTCTGATAAAATTCAAGAATCAGGACAATGAAGAGGAAAAAATCAGATGATCAATGAATACTTGGAGATCAAGCCTAGAAAGAGAGAATCAAAAGAAGAAGGAAAGGAAAGAAGACTCCTGGAGACAAAAATGAGCATCTTTATTGGAGAAAAATTGATGAATTTGGAAAAGGAGAATTTGTAATAATTTTAGTGACTCAGTTTATTGTAATGAACTCAGCTGTTTAGTTTGATTATCTTAATTGTTTTGTTATGATTTGTTGCACTATTCTTTTATTATTACTTTTAGGGAGGGTTATGATACATCATCAAAAAGGGGGAAATTGTTGGAAATAATATTTGTGTTTTGATGATGATTCGTCACGTAATTAACAAGATCACTTATAACCCATGATGATAAAATCATAACTAGCTGTTATAGTGCATAATAAAAGAAGAAGCAAGAAACAGTCAAGAGAAAATGTATAAGTTCTATCTAGAGTCTGAATCATGTATAGGTTAATTCAGACAAGCTTTGTAATAGATAGGAACTAGGCAAACAGCTGAGTCGCAACAAGAAAACTGAGTATACTTATGAAGAACTGAGGGACACAGACTCAGTTATTGAAGACTGAAGAACGGAGGTGGCAAACTCAGTTAGAAGCTGATTAAGTCATAACTATAAGTTAGGATTCAGGCAAGTCTGTGGTGACCTGAAATTGAACTATAGATCATGTAAAGCTGAATAATCCTAAGGACAAAGATTATCAGTTATCAGGAGAAGAAGGAAGCTGAATGGTGTACTCCGACTTAGTCATTAAGAGTCGGATATCAAGAACACAAGGTACTCAGTTTTGAAGAAGAATAGAAAACTGAGTTAAGGCCTTGTTAAAATTTGAACTGACCAAACGATAAAAGAGCTAAACTACAAACGTAACGGCTACAAGAGCTAGTTGACCGTTACATCACCCCTATAAATACACAGAGAAAAAGGATTAAAGAAGACGGGATCGGAGAAGCTTTGAATAGCACATATCTAAAGATCCAGATCCAGAAAATCAGATTTCATATCTAGAAAAGGGGAAGCCAACAGAATTACCTTGGAAATTTAAAAGAAAGATTCAGTAACCCATTAAGGGGGAAGAAGGCATCTTGGAGCTACAACGCCATATCCAGAAGAATCAGACAGCTCACTGAATTAATCTTTTGATTAATTCTAAACCTAACCTTTGTGAAAAAGGATTGGCCGTGCATAGTTTCAGGAGAGCAATTCTACCTTTCCTCAAACGGTTGCAACTTGTTTGCCACGGCTGTTGGTGCAGTCTGTGGACTGTGTGTATGTCAGTGGTGAGCTGGTGAAGGAGTCATTCCACCTCCGAAGGATCAGTGTGCAGAATGAAGGGAGCAATCCTACCTTTCTTCATTAGGTGTAGACAGTGAAACTAGGGTGTCGTGAAGGACTGTCATAGACTAGGATTTTGTAACGGCTATTTCAAGATTCTAGTGATACCTCCTACACCATAGGAGAAGGGGAGACGTACGGGATTACACCACCCGGAACTTCCATAAACAAATCTTGTGTTGATTTAATTTATGCATTTATATTTGTGCTTTGAATGAGTTATCTTTTCACTTAGCAAACACTAGACACTGAGTCAGTTCAAAATTGATACATAGGAGATTCAGATATTTATCGACACTTCTATAGCACTAAAGGCTAGTTTTATCCGCTGCCAGTTAACTAGACTAAGAATAAGTCAGTATTAACTTATACTCAGTTAAGTTAGCTGAACTCCGCACAAGTTAAGGGACAGGAACAAAATTGAACTGAGTATCAGTTTGAGTTTCGGAGAAACTTAGTTCCTGGTGCACTTTCAGCTTTAGAAAAGTGCTTTTGGTGACAAGTTTATTCACCCCCCCCCCCCCCTCCCCCCCTCTAAACTTGTGATAGCTTTTCCAAGGGACCAACATTTATCAATGACTGAGTACATGTGCAAGAACTGTAGTAGCTCAGCAAACTAATACAAAGGTAACAATTTTATAAACTAAGCCCAAAGAAATCAAATTATACCCTTAAAAAGTATTAATCTCAATATTCATACGCACTAGCTTCATATAAGCTAAGCAAGAGATTCAGAAAGCTCACGACTTGCAGCAGCTAAAAGCTTCAATCTTTTTATATAAGAAATGGAAATATGAGATCCCAAAAATGGATATACTATGAATGAATAACCGAAAATAAAACTGAAAATGAGCCTAAAGGTAATCTGAAAATGTGGATGTTACCTGAAGGTGGATCTATTTGTTGTCCTTAGCAGTTTTATCCACATTTGTCCAAGATGTTTTCCATTTGAACTGTGTTTATGCTCTCGTCATCGCTAAAATACAATCTGGTAATCATATTTGGTATTTCCCGACCAGGTTACCGAATTCACCCCATTCCATTGGCGCATTTGTCTAGCTAAATGTCAATCAGAAACTTACAAAAACAAAAAACAAAACAAATAAGCATAAAAATAGCCCATATTTGATAGTGTAATTGTGGTTGTACGAAGTAGCTAAAAGGAGGTACATACAAAAAAAGGAAAGGCTAAGGTGAGAACACATTTTCAGCTATTCGTCTAAGAGACATAAAATAAGCATACTTTCTTACCATTCCAACATAAAACATATAGATTTTTGTCCAGAAGGACAAAATTATCAAAAAATCGGGATAAAAGGAAACCGTAATTTAATAAGGACAAAAGTAACAATTATGAAGTAACAAATATGAAGTAACAAATGTGGAATAAAGTAAATATGAAGTAACAATTGTGAAACACAAAGTAACATTAAACCGTGAAGTAACAATTTTAAAGTAACAATTGTGATTTTTGTCCTTTATAATCATGAAAATGTTACTTTTGTCCTTCCAGACCCATTTATTAATTTTTTTTGTCCTTGTGGCCCCTTCCCCCTAAAACATATTGAGGAATACATCACTCAAGTTGAAGATGATCAAGTTCACTCTTTAGTTGACAGTTTGTTAGGCGGTTATTAGCGGTTACCAGGCTAGCTACACTCCTATATAAGTAGCATGGAGTCATAGAAAGTAATTTGATCAAGTTGTAAACTGATGCAATTCATAATACAATCGATTTTTCTCTCTTCAAAACTAGTGTCACTGTTCTTATTGAAGAATGTCATTGTTCTTCATCATTTTCTAATTTTATGCATTTTCTTTCTATTGAATTCACCAAACCTTCTAGTTCGATGAATTTCACATGGTATCGAGCTTATTTTGAACGCCTCCTAGAGCCTTTTTGCGTTGTTTCGATTTTTATCGAGTTCTTTCTTCGCTTTCTTGGAGGAATCTTTGCTTGTTTGCTCGTATTCCTTGCTGGTGCATCATGGATTTGGGAGGCCAAAATCAAGGTATTTTGCCAGGCAATCCTCTTTACTTGCATCCTAATGAAATCCAACGTTAATTTTGGTTCAACCTCCGCTCAATAATAAGAACTATCACCCTTGGAGCCATTCTATGAAAATGGCATCGATCACTAAGAACAAATGGGATTCATAGATGGTACGATTACTCAACCCCCAGTAAATTCTCCAGAATTCCATGTTTGGTTACAGTGCAATACCTTTGTGAAAACTTGGATATTGAATTCCGTTGTTCCTACTATTGCTCAAAGTGTAATGTATAGGGAAACATCTAGACAAATTTGGTTGGATTTATAATAAAGATTCTCTAGATTAGATGTTTTTCAGTTGGGAGACTTGTTAGAACAGGTTCATGCCTTTAAGCAGTGAGATTTTGATATAACTAGATATTTTACTAAACTCAATATTATGTGGGATGAGATCGCTATTATGAAACCAGAGCCTGTTTGTTCTTGTGTCCCTAGATGTCATTGTGATGTCATTAAGACCTTCAATGGATATGCTGAGACATAAAATGTTGTAAAATTTCTAAGGGGACTGAATTCTGAATATTCTCAAGTGTTAACACAAGCACAGCTTATGGTCCATGTTCCTGATCTTGATACTATTTTTTGCTATGGTCTTGAAACTGGAAGATCAAAAGGAATCTGATGCATGATTTTCAAAAGCTACAGTTCTTTACAATAGGGCTTTTAATCCCAATTCATCCAATGTTAGTTCCGTAAACTCACAGATTACTGGCTATCAACAAAATGTGACTAAAACAGCTAATGGAACATCTGATTTCAAGAAGAATTTTGGAAACAATACACTAGGCAGGAAAATGCAGTGCGCCTTTTGTGGATACACAAACCATACAGTGGACAAATGTTACAAGAAACATGGTATTCCACCTGGTTGGAAGCCAAAGAGTAGGGCCAATATGGTTGAGTCTACTTCAGAGGATCAAGATGCAAATTCTAGGAGTTTTATGCCTCAGAATTCAGAAACAGAAGGGTATACTTTGAATAAAGCTCAGTTTTAGCAATTGATAAAGCTGCTAGATGGACAGCAGGCAACTTCTTGTGATCATATGTCAAATCAAGCCACTGCTCTAACAACAAACTTTACTCCAACTACTGATACCTCAGGTTCTTCTAAACCTAATAGCTTATCTACCTAGATTATAGATTCTGGTGCTACTGACCATATAGTCAGTAATATCCATGATCTACAATCTAGGAAATCTGTTTCTAATATGTTTGTAGATTTACCTAATGGTGCCAATGTGCAGGTTACACATGTAGGAATTGTCTGCATTAATGAAAAGCCAACCCTTACAGATGTTTTACATATACCGGCTTTTAATTTTAACCTGATTTCCTTGGCTAAGTTGACTGCTAGTCCTGACTAGTCTGTCATATTTGATCATGGTTCTTGTCTGATTCAGGACAAGAAGCTTTGGACTCAAATTGGATCAGCTAGATAATCTAGAGGATTGTATGTGTTGGATGTTCAGAAGCCTTTGATTAATAATGTTGCTCTAGTAGATGTTCAGTCTAGCATTGTAGATGAACAAGTCTGGCATTACAGACTTGGACATTTGTCCAATACAAGACTTTCTGATTTGAATTGCATTGATTCTAGTTGCAAACTTAGTCAAACAGTGTGTCATATCTGTCAACTAGCCAAACAGAAGAGGAAATCTTTTTCTTTAAGCACATCATCTGTACAGAATGCTTTTGATCTTGTCCATTTTGATATATGGGGTCCATACAGACAGAAGACTGTACATGGTCATTCCTACTTTCTCACTATAGTTGATGATTGTACTAGATTTACTTGGATCCACTTGTTAAAAGCTAAATCTGTAGTTAGACAACTTGTACAATCTTTTGATCAGTACAATTTAATAAATGTGTTAAGATCAAAAGATCAGATAATGGAGCTGAGTTTGGCATGCCTGAATATTATGCTAAAAAGGGAATAATACATCAAACATCTTGTGCGGACACTCCACAACAGAATGGTATAGTAGAGAGGAAACACCAGCATATAATGAATGTTGCTAGGGCTTTAAAATTTTAGTCTAACATGCCTTTATCCTATTGGGGTTATTGTGTGATGCATATTGTGTTTCTGATCAATCTTATTCCCTCACTTGTAATTAGAAATAACACACCTCACTTCATATTGTATGGTACACAATTTGATTATAGTCACTTAGAGTGTTTGGATCTCTTGTTTATGCTAGCAAGAAAGTGTGTCTACCTTGGAATACCTAAGTTCACCAAAGGTTACATTCTGTTAGACACACAAACCAGGGACTTCTTTATCTCTAGAGATATATGTGAGGTTTTATGAAACTCTATCTCTTTTACAAAATAAGCATACAGATACACAGCAGAATCCAGTTCCCCAACTAGTTCCATAGGATGGTGAAACAGATACTGTCCCGGTCCATGTAACAAATACCATGCCAGAGTCTGAAGTTCCAGTTATTCCAGCTACACCTCCTCCTGTTGAAACAAGAAGATCAAGTAGACAAAGACAGACACCAACTTATCTTAAGGAGTATTTTTTCCTTACAGAAAATCACCACATTCAATAAACAATGTGGCCACATATGACAACATCACCAACAACTATCATAGATTTGTATGTGCAGAAGCCAACATTCAAGAACTTAAGACACACAATCAGGCTATTAAGCATTATTACTGGAAAGAAGCTATGCAGAAAGAATTGGATGCATTGCATGCAACCAAGACATGGGAAATTGTCAACCTACCACCCGGAAAGACCACCGTTGGGTGCAAGTGGGTATATAGAGTCAAGTATCATGTTGATGGTTGTATAGAAAGGTATAAAGCTAGACTAGTAGACAAAGGATATACACAGGCTTATAGAATTGATTACCAGGAAACCTTTTATCCTGTGGCAAAGGTTACAACTATTAGAACATTACTTGCCTTGGCAGCCTCTTAATTGGCACATTCACCAAATGGATGTCAATAATGCCTTTCTTCACGGAGAATTGGATAAGAAAGTCTATATGGATCCGCCTCTTGGTTTTTCAAACACACAGACAAAATCAGGTGTGCAGGCTGACCAGTCTTTATATGGATTGAAACAAGCTAGTAGACAATGGATCTACAAACTAACTGAAGCCTTGACAGCAATTGGCTTTACTCAGTCAGCACATGATCACAGCTTATTCACAAGGGGTACATGACAAGACTTCATAGCACTACTTGTATATGTAGATGATATAATAGCAGCTAGCTCATCCATATCACCTATTGATGAGGTCAAACAAGTATTACATAAGAAGCTCCAAATTAAGGACATTGGAAATCTCAGATATTTTCTAAGAGTTGAAGTTGCAAGATCTGAAAAAGGTATTTCATCAATCAAAGGAAATACACACTCAATCTACTAGAAGAATGTGGTTTTTCAGAAGCCAAACCTATCAGCACACCAATGCTCTCCAAGCAGAAACTCTCCAATAGTAAACCACATGCAAGCAGCACACAGAGTATTAAGGTACTTAAAAAGAAATCCTGGACAAGGCATCCTTTTTGAAGATAATAATGACTTGGTACTCAAAGGCTACACAGACTCAGACTAGGCAGGATGTGAGGTTTCTATGAAATCTATCTCAGGTTATATTATGTTTCTTGGTACAACACCTATATCATGGAAATCCAAAAAGCAAACTACAATAGCTAAGAGTTCTTCTAAGGCAGAATACATGGCCATGGCCAATGCCACTTGTGAGTTACAGTGGCTGGTCTACATCATGAAGGATCTACACATACATGTTTCACTACCCATTCTACTTTTTTGTGATAATGCTAGTGCCATTCACATAGCAAAGAATCCAAATTATCATGAGAGAACCAGGCATATTGAGGTTGACTGCCGTATTACAAGGGCCAAGGTTCAATCAGGTTTCTTAAAGCTAATGTCTGTCAAAACAAAAAATCAACTAGCTGATATCCTAACAAAACCACTGGATGCTCCTCTATTCAACTATTTCTTATCAAATTTGGGAGTCTACTCAGTCTTCACACCAACTAAGGCGATGCTACACTCTCGTGATCTGGCGATGTTACAATCATCGATGAGTCTGGCGATGATCATCGGCGACAAAAACTCCTCGGCAGATCTCATCGATAATCCTCAAAGAAGAGAAGAAATGTGTATCAAGAAACAACACCAAGACCAAAGAAAGATTAGGAGCCTATCAGCATCATTATCTTCAGAACACTTGAGCCGACTTTCACTCCTGTGGTGTTGGAATACACCATTCAAGTTGAAGATGATCAAGTTTAAGCTTCAAGAACTTTCAGCTTGAGGGGGGTATTGAGGAATACATCACTCAAGTTGAAGATAATCAAGTTACTCTTTAGTTGACAATTTTTTAGGTGGTTATTAGCGGTTACCAAGCTAGCTACACTCCTATATAAGTAGCGTGGAGTCATAGAAAGTTATTTGATCAAGTTGTAAACTGATGCAATTCATAATACAATCGATTTTCTCTCTTCAAAACTAGTGTCACTGTTCTTATTGAAGAATGTCACTGTTCTTCAACATTTTCTTATTTCTGCGTTTTCTTTCTATTGAATTCACCAAACCTTCTACTTCGATGAATTCCACAAACTTTGACTATAAATACCTTCACCATTCCAGGCAAGTCCTTGCAAATATTTCATCCCTTCTTAATATATTATGAACCCTCTTTCATTGTTGTCCAATGTTTCAACATGAAAAAAAAAAAAAAAAAAAAAAAAAAAAAAAAAAAAAAAAAAAAAACAATGAGTATACTACTAGTGGATATGTCAAGTGTCAACCAGACCAATAATACATGAAAAAAATGTTAAGGTGAAAACCGTAGCAACTTAACGTAAGATTTGATAATAAAGACGAGTAAAAAAGTACCAAGTCCAACACATAAACTACTACATCCAATTGGATGAAATAAGCCGTTTGGATGATTTGTCAAGCTTGATGAGTTTCTGCTTCTTGAATGCATATGCATCAAGTATCTCCTACCAATGTGAAGCTTATGTGGATATGTCTGCAAGCGTAGAATATAGTTAAATTAACAACTCAAACAGAAAGAATCATCTGCACCATCATCATATAATCAACATAGCAAAATGAGTATGCGTCATTCTCGGAAAAATTCTCTCATCGAGCAGACCACATCAATTCAGCCTTGAAAAGAGCAGGAGTTGGCCCTCCCTGACCCTACACAAAACAATGAACTCTGTCTGAGTTCAGCCTCAATAGCTGAAATTTCTATTTTCCCATGCATGCTGAAATTGCTGCTAGCTTTTTCTAGGCTCTATTTTACATTTCTAGCATGAGAAACATGAGTACCATTTCCATTCTTTATCGGAATTGACATCACAAGATTCTCATATGAATCGAAATCGTAACCACACCTGCCAACATATTATAAGCAAATTTCCAATCAGACGAAGTACCGCTCTTTGCCGTTGCCATAGAAACAGAGTGCTTCGACCGTGTTTCTGAGGAACACTTGAATGTAGATATCATCAAACATGAAGTGCGTAATAGAAGATCGATTTAAAAAAATAGAAATAAAGAATATACCGGTAAATTTCTGCTAACAAGTCCTTATCGCTTATGTAGGCATTTGAAACATTCTTTGACTAGAACTTGTTGAGAAATAGATTAATTATTATATGTAGTTTTATCTTATTATCTAGAATAGTGACATTTGTCCTTATCTTGAATGTATCAAGTGTCCTTGTGTGTGTAACTACTATGTGTAATAGTCACTATATATGTGTGTCATTGTACTCAACATATCTTTGTGAAAGATATTCTATCCAAATATACTTTGTTGCATTTCTATCTTGGTAGCAGAGCTGAGGTTCGGCCATGGCCACCACCGACGACTCACCACCCGAGCAAGTGGTGTCACACCACCTCAAACCATCGGAGCTTCATTTGGAGCAAGCTCACACTTCACGACCCGAGCTCCCCACCGGTGTTATTCTTTGGCGTTTCCACCATCTGGCCGGACGGAGTTGCTACAGGATTTCCAGTAATAGGTTTGACATCTTCAAACATAACATCTCTTCCTCTGATGTCTGGCATGTCATCTGGTTTTTGATCCACCTTCACAAATCCATTGTTTCTGAGCTCAACTCTGCCATTCCTGGGATCTGTAAGTCCACACTCTCCTAGTTCTCTGCTTGCACCACCATTTTCTGGTAATCTTAATCAGAGTTGTACTGTGAAACTTGATCGCACCAATTACTCACTCTGGCGTTATACCATTTTGCCGATTATCCATGGTCATATGTTGAAAGATCATCTTCTCAGTCCCGGTCCCACTATTAATGAGTCTTCATCCCGATCCTTGTTTCTTCCTTCTATTTCTGATGAATAGATTACCAAAGATAATCTGTTAATGGGCTGGTTACTTAGTTCCATGACGGAACAAACTTTATCTAAAATTGTTGGCTGTGTTAATGCTCATGAAGTATGGACTACTCTTGAAACCTTGTTTAGCAGTAGATCTGAAGCTCGTATGTTAGAATACAAAGATGCATTGGCTAAAGCTTCGAAAGGAACTAAATCTATGTCCAATTATTTGGCCCAGATGAAATCCTACTCTGATAGTCTTACTGCTGCAGGCTATTGACTAAATTAGGTGGATTGGATCGTGATTAGGAATCTGCCATAGTTAATATCACCTTTAGAGTAGGATCTCTCAGCTGGAAAGATGTCCAATCATAGTTGATGATACATGAGAGATTGATTGCCAGGCTTAATCCAACTGCAGGGACATGACTTGTTAATCCATCAACAAATCTTGCATAGGGTCCAAGGTCAAATAGTAGGCCAACCTCCAATTACAACTCAGGTAGAGGCAGGAGCAGTTCTAGAGGTGGTAGAGGTGGAATAGGAAGAAGCAAGAGTAACAGTGGTGGTAGGAATTCTGGAAACAAAATGGTTTGCCAGCTTTGTGGAAAAATGGTCACATTGTTACCTCTTGTTGGCACATATTTGAGGAAGATTTTGTGCCTCCAAACAATAACAACAACAACAATGGAAGTCCTAAGCAATTATTGCCTATGTTGCTACTTCTCAGTCTGTCAATGATCCAGCATGGTCTATGGACAGTGGGGCCTCAAACCATTTGACATTAGATTTGAATAACCTCCACCTTAGTGCAGGGTACAATGGTTCAGAGTCCTTAGATGATGGAAATGGTGAGCAATGCCCTATACTTCATATTGGCCTCTTTTATTTCCCTACACACTGTCCACACACAACACTTTTACTTAATGATCTGTTACATGTTCCTTTCATTACTAAAAATTTGATTAGCTTGTCTAAACTCCTTGCTGACAATCCTGTTTCTATTGATTTTACTTCTGATTCTTGTTATATTAAGGACAAGAAATAGGGACACTGCTTCTCACAAGAGCTCTTAGTGATGGCTTGTACAAGATTGTGACTGCTTCCTCAAGAAAGACCTCCCTTCACTCCAAGAATTCTAGTTCTATTTCCCAGTTTCAATGTAATAAGTAGATGTCTAGCTCTAGTCAGTCTGTGTTAAACTCTTGTAGTGTTCAGTTAAGTTCTTTGAATGTTAACAAAGATACTAATGTTTGGCATATGAGACTAGGTCATCCCTCCAAACAAGTGTTAGGACATATTATGAAGTCTTGTAATCTTGATCTTAATGAGAATTTGAACTTTTGTGATGCTCGTCAGTTTGGCAAGGGCCATGCCCTATCCTATCATCTTTCTGATTTTCAAGCTGATAATTTTCTTGATATGGCTTATTCTGATGTCTGGGGCCATCTCCTATCAAATCTGGATCTGGCTTTTTGTATTATGTGCACTTTATTGATGACTGGTCTAGATATAGCTGGATTTTTCCCTTGAAAGCTAAATCTGAAGTTCTTTCTGTGTTTATCCAATTCAAGACTCTAGTTGAAAACCAATTCTCCAGAAAAATTAAAGCTTGATCTGACTGGGGAGGGGAGTATAGATCACTAGAGTCCCACCTTCATCAACATGGCATTCAATTTAGACATCCTTGCCCTCATGCTCACCAACAAAATAGGAGAGCTGAAAGAAAGCACATGCATATTATGGAACTAGGACTAACTTTACTTGCATAGCTGAAAGAAAGCACAGGCATATTGTGGAACTAGGACTAACTTTACTTGCACATGCATCTCTTCCTCTAACTTTCTGGTGGGACAGCTTTGTTGAAGTTGTCACTATTATTAACATTTTACCTACACCTGTCCTTCAAAACAAGTCTCCTTATGAAGTCTTATTCCACAAACAACCATACTATAAATTCTATAAAGTGTTTGGTTGTTCTTGTTTCCCTCACTTAAAACCATTCCTTCATCCTAAGTTTAGATTTCACACCAGTATGTGTACTTATCTAAGTGTTAGTCGTCCTCATAAAGGATATAAGTGCCTTGACAGTAGTGGTAGGATATTTATTACTAAGAATGTTGTCTTTAATGAGCTGGAATTTCTCTTTAAAGAAGGATTAACTCAAGGACCCCACAGAGAAGTATTGACTGCTCCAGATCAGTCCAGCTGGTTTACTATACCTGTACCACAGTCATAATCTGTCCAAGCAGCACCTTCTCGTGTGGAACTCAGTGCTCCAGATCCAACACCACAGGTACAACCTCTTTCTTCTCTTTCTAGATCTGTTAGTGTTACTTCTACACACAGCTTTTCACCACTGGCACTACATGATTCACCAGATGACATCTCTATCCCCGAGTCCATATCTTCACACACATCACCACGTCTACCTACACCTGTTATACCACCAAGTCCACCATCTCAACCTACACCTGTTATACCACCATGTCCACCATCTCAACCTACAGATGTTATACCACCAAGTCCACCTCAACCTACACATAGACATCACATGCATACAAGATCTAAAAGTGGAATATTCAAACCTAAAACCTACTACACACAACTCAAATCCACTGTCCTTCCTGCTCACCTTTCTGAACCTTCTAAGGTCTCAGAGGCATTGTCTTGTACTGAGTGGAAACAGGCTATGACTGTAGAATTTGATGCCTTGCACAAAAATGAAACTTGGATTCTTGTCCCTCCTAGTTCAAGTCTGCATCCTGTAGGGTGCAGGTGGGTATTTAAACTTAAACTGAAGCCTAATGGAACCATTCTCAAACATAAAGCAAGATTGGTGGCCAAGGGTTTCCATCAGACTTATGGTGTTGATTTACAGAAACTTTTAGCCATGTGGCAAAGGCATCTACTATTAGAATAGTTCTGGCATTAGTAGTTAACAAGAATTGGCACATTCATCAAGTTGACATTGATAATGCCTTTCTTAATGGAGCCTTGGTGGAGGATGTTTACATGGAACAACCTGAAGGCTTTGTTGATGCTCAAAAACCTCACTGTGTGTGCAAGCTTAAGAAGGCTCTTTATGGCCTTAAACAGGCTCCTAAGGCTTGGTTTGGAGCATTGAGATTACAGATGTTAGACTGGGGTTTCCATCAATCTGTGTCAGATTCATCCCTCTTTATTTTAAACCGACACTAATCTTTTATATGTTCTTGTTTATGTAGATGATATTTTAGTGACAGGAGATTCACAAGGCATGATACAGAAGTTTGTTCAACTATTACACTCCAGATTCTCCCTTAAAAATCTTGGACCTATGGCTCATTTTTTAGGGATGGAGGCGCACAGAAACTCTAATGGCCTATACTTGACCCAAGGACATTATGCTTCACAACTTTTGAATAAATTACAACTGGATCACATTAACCCATGTACTACACCTATGGTACCTGGTGAACCCTTGCTACCTGATCAATGAGAGCCTATGCACTTTCCAAGGACCAGTAGAAGTGCTATTGGGGGGCTGCAGTATCTTACCTGCACCAGGCCTGATATTGCTTATTCTGTCAACTACTTGAGTCAGTTCATGCAACAGCCTACTCAGATTCATTGGCATGCTCTCAAGAAACTTCTAAGATATGTTAAAGGAACTCTACATTATGGCCTCCTGTTTAGAGCTGGTGGATCACTACAGTTAACTGGTTTTTGTGATGTAGATTGGGCCTGCTATCCTGCTGACATGAAGTCTTTTGTAGGATATTGTGTTTTTGTAGGTGGATCATTGGTCTCCTAGAGCTCTAAGAAACAAAGTGTGGTATCCAGATCATCAGCAGAATCTGAGTATAGGCCTTTAGCAAATCTATCCTCTGAATTGTTCTGGATCAAACAACTTCTGTCTGAGATGGGTATATCAGCACCCAAAGTTCCTATTGCTTGGTCTGATAATCTCAGTGCAATTTACTTGGCTCACAGTCCAGTCTACCATACTAGAACAAAGCATATAAAGGTTGATATTCACTATATGAGAAATCAAGTCATCAACAAGCAACTATCTGTGCAGTTTGTGCCATCCTCTATACAACTGGCTGATATTCTCACTAAAGCACTACCTGGTCCACAGTTGTCACTTCTCAGAAGCAAACTAAATCTTGTCACTGTTCCCACATTTAGTTTGAGGGGGAATGTTGAGAAATAGATTAATTGTTATATGTAGTTTTATCTTATTATCTAGAATAGTGACACATGTCCTTATCTTGAATGTACCAAGTTTCCTAGTCTGTGTAACTACTATGTGTAGTAGTCATTATATATGTGTGTCATAGTACTCAAACAAATCTATGTGAAAGATATTCTATCCAAATATATTCTGTTGCATTTCTATCTGAACTGAACAAGAAAATCGTATCGTAAAAGCAAGTACCTTCTCTAGTGTCTCTCCAATGGCTTCGCCAATTAACTTCTCACTCCCACCTTTTTTAGAATATTGTCAGGATGAAAAGAACATAATCCAGCATTTTTGCATGCAAAAGAACACTACTAAATATAAGTTTCTAGAGTATGCATCCTTCAACTTCATAAATCATACTCCAAAATCCATTTTTACTTTCTCCTGACTTAAATTAAAATGCAATAACACATCAAGTAGCTATTTACATGATGAAAATACAATACATGCAAGCAATCATTTTATGGCATTTATTATTCCAATGCTTATCAAACCTTTTTACCGCTAGCAGCATCTTCTGCTTTCTTGACTAAAGCTGTTCCTTCAGCAGTAACATGTTGTAGTTGTAATGGAAAAAAAAGGATTATTCCACAAAATCAACAACAGAATCAGCAATGAAGGTCACTACGTGCCCCATGCTACGCGGGTCAGAGCGTAAGCGAGCAAAGTTTTTGGACGATACACAAACCCGCATGAATATATTAGTCACATTTTTGCTGAATAAGCATTACACTTTAACCTTTTAACTATTATCATGTAGGATGATTAACAGTAAGAAAATGCATTGTATTTATCGATTGAGTGGTGTTCATAAAACAGCTTTAACCCCATATCAAACTATTTGGAGACTCAGGCATACATTTACCTACTTATTATCAACGATTCATTCAATTATTAGGCAAAGACTATAGAAATATTAAGCTCAGAAACAGCTAATGAAATAAAATTGAATCCAAAATCATATGGACTTCAAAATGAATTTATAAAACACACAAGATTTAAGACTAGTTCCTAAATTCACAAAATGAACTTAAAAAACACAGAAAATCAGAACCTGAACACTTTTGATTCTTGATTCACATACATTTCCGAAAATCCAAGTACACAAACATGAAATTAAGTAATCAATTTAAAAAACAGGGACGAGGTTGACATCTTACTATAAATAACATGAACAATAACCTGTAGAAGGCATTGCTGATGAAGAACCAATAGTGCGCATCCGGCGCCGGTCAAAGAAATCCGTAGAAGACAATGCATGTGCCTGCCAGAGACGATTGAAGCCAAGAAGAGACGCATCGGACACTGGCCTAAGACTGTATCGGGAAAAAACGAATAGGAGACTGTTAGAATTAGGACCCTCAGGGATCAAAACGGGTTCCAATGGTCAAGATGCAAACAAGAAAGCATAAATCACACAAGAACAATAACAAAGGATTTAACGTGGTTTCCGGCAAATGCCGACTACTCCACGGGCAGAAAGAGGAGAATATATTATCACTGGAGATTTTACAAACTCTGGAATTGCCTTAGGCAATTGCTCTGCTTCTACTGTTGTTTCTACAGCTCCTGCAAATGTTCTAGGTTACAACAGATGTGTATTTATAGCCACAAAAACTAGACCTAGCCTCAAAGACATACTAGCAGAATGACTAAAATACCCCAGATGTGGACCCCAGCTCCAGCTGTTATCCACCAGAATGTAACCATGCTGACATTTGTTCAAATTGAGATTTGGCCAAAACTGACTTTCTCAATCTCGACTTACGCAGAGTGACTATCCAAAGTCGACTTAGTAAAGTCGATCTTCGGCAAACCGACTTACGCCCAAAGCTCACTACGCCCAAAGTCGATTCTGCTCAAAACTCACTTTTGCTCAGCTGACTTTACTCAGCTGACTTTTCTCAGCTAAGTACTAAACTCATTTAGTACTCAGCTCTAAATAAGAGGTCAAGTCACATTTCCTAACAAATCTCCACCTTGACTTGAACTCTCGTTCAAACAGATGTACTATACCAGATGCATTTTGTCAATGCCAGATGTACTGTACCAGATTCCTCCGCTTCTTCAGACTTGATTGAGTTGAGAACAAATGTGATCAACTTGATCACCAGACAAGATGTGACTACCATATTCAGATGTAATCACTTCAGTTGAGCACACTCAGCTGAGTTCTTCAGATTCAAACTTCAACCAAACAGATTGTAGATTCAGTTTCAGATTCTGAGCTGACCAACTGACAAAATGAGAACTCTAGCTCAGACATGTTCACCAAATGCTTAGCTGACTTCACTCAGCCAAACATATCAGATTGTATTACTCAACTGACTTCACTCGGTGAAGACTTCTAGACGCAGATGCAGAACCAGCACAGACATGTTCAACAGACTCAGTAGACGCCACTCCACTGACAGATGGACTCAACTGACTCTTCATTCAGCTTCCTACCCAGACTTGAACACTCCACACTACAAAAACTGACTCTTACTCAGCTTGTACTAGATCAGCTGAGCCTTACTCAGCCAATCCCAGATTTTGGTTCCACTCAGATTCAGCTCTTGATTCTTCAGGTTCAGATGCACAACTAAGTGTCAGATTAGTGTCGATTGTTCTCAGCTGATTTCTGCAAACTCAGCTGAGTATGGACCTGAAGCTCCACCTGCTTGTCAACACTCCAGATTCAGACCATATTTGCATCATGGTCTTTGGAATCATCCTTCTTGAAAGTATTCTTTCTAGGATTTCCATTCCCTTTGCAACTGCCATTAGCAATTAAACCAGCAGCCCGATTGTCCGTCCATGTGCCAGCTGAAGTATGCCTCAGCTCTCGATTATGGAGAGATGCTCTAACATCCTCTAATGACACTGTGTCTCTCCCAACAACAAAAGACTGCACAAAATTCTCATATGATGCTGGCAGTGATACCAACAAAATTAGAGCTGCATCCTCATCTTCGATCTTAACACCAATACTCCTTAAATCAAGCAATATTGTGTTCATCTTTTCAAGGTGATCTCTGAGAGGCATTCCTTCATGCATCATTAAACTGAATAGACGTTGCTTCATAAGAAACTTGTTGGTCAACGACTTTGTCATATATAGACTCTCAAGCTTCAGCCACAGCCCTGCTGATGAATCCTCTTCAACAACTTCAGTGATAACATCATCAGACAAGCACAACAAGATCATTGAATGTGCTTTCTCCTCCAGATCGGCCATCTCAGCGTTTCCGGCAGCCATCGTCTTTGACAACGGAGCCCAGAGCCCCAGTTTTTTCAACAGAGCACGCATCTTGATTTGCCACAGATTGAAATTGTTCCTTCCTGTGAATTTATCAATCTCTACATTCAACCCAAACATCTTGATCTTGCCAAAGAACAGAACTTTTATCACAAAATCCGAGCACCGGTGAAGGTCTTGGTGAAGATAAAATTTTGTTCAAACAGATGATTCCAAAACAGAATCTCAGACTCCCTGATGATAACCTTGATGCTCTGATACCAATTTGTTTGAATTAGGACCCTCAGGGATCAAAACGGGTTGCAATAATCAAGATGGAAACAAGAAAGCATAAATCACACAAGAACAATAACACGGGATTTAACCTGGTTTCCGGCAAATGCCGACTACTCCACGGGAAGAAAGAGGAGAATATATTATCACTGTAGATTTTACAGACTCTGCAATTGTCTTAGGCAATTGCTCTGCTTCTACTGCTGTTTCTACAGCTGTTGCAAATGTTCTAGGTTACAACAGATGTGTATTTATAGCCACAAAACTAGACCTAGCCGCCATAAAGACATACTAGCAGAATGACTAAAATACCCCAGATGTGGACCCCAACTCTAGCTATTATCCACCAGAATGTAACCATGCTGACATTTGTTCAAACTGAGATTTGCCCAAAACTGACTTTCCCAATGCGACGACGGTAAAGGCGATCTTACGGCAAAGCGACTTACGCCCAAAGTCGACTTACGCTCAAAGCTCACTTTTGCTCAGCTGACTTTACTCAGCTGACTTTTCTCAGCAACTTAGTACTAAACTCAGTTTAGTACTCAGCTCTAAATAAAATGTCAAGTCACATTTCCTTACAGAGACTACTCGCAAGAACTATTAAAACCTAACTCCGATAAATCGGCAGAAGCAGCATGCGTGCAAACCCTAGAGAGAACGATGTCGTCGGAGCAAAGAAAGTGAGCCTTTTGTTAATTTATTAAAAGGGCAGCTGGGATCCTTTTTTGATATGACTTCCTCAGTATCCGGCTGAGGTTTGTTTGTCGGAGCAGGTTACCTTGTGGTGGCCGAAAATGCCACACTCGTCGTAACAAATAAGGTGCAGCCCTTTGTATTCAACTCTGTACTTCTTACTGTTGAGCCGGATGAAGGGCTTTAACATGCTTCCCAGGTCGAGCTCTACACAGACTCTATCTTGCAAATTGTATTATCTCTCTCTCTCAGATGGGTTTTAGGGTCAAATAATCAATCAATCATTCCATTACAGTTACAACAAACAAATGCAACAATCAAACTCAACCCTAATTTGAACCACAGAATCTATCTGATGGGGTTTATACAAAGCTAGCTAAAACCATAAAATAAAGGCCTCCATGGTAGTTGTAAAAAAAAAGGGTTTACAAACCTGTAACATAAAGGCTAGCTGCAAAGACGATATCGCGCTTTATACAATTTGAAGCCGTTGAATATCAAGAGTGAGTTTCCTTCAAAAGTGATCCTTCGATAGCCATAAGAGATAGCAAAAGTAATAATAGCATGGTAAATCGCTAACGATTCTCCTATAGAGCAATAGACGCCGACGAGCAGGATATTAGATAAGGGGGCAATGAAAATTTTAAAAAGGTAAATAAAAAAATAAAGGGGAGAGAGCAAACAAATTATTTAGTACATACAATATATATTTGTAATTTTTTCGGATCAAAGAGAAAAGACTCCGCAGAGGGAAAAGAAAGTACGTACAAAAGGACCACACACAAAAAAAAAAAAAAAAAAAAAAAAATTCACTAATACACATTTATTATTAAACAAAAATAAAAATCTCCCACCGGTTTAATTCCAGGAAGGAAAAAAAAAAAAAAAAAACAACATGAACTATCGCCGTCTATCTGCAGGAAAACATGCATATCACTTGTTCCAAATTAAATTGTGATTGACTCGAAATACGTTAAGAAACAATTAATGCTCGATCACTTCGGTACTTAACTATACATAGATTCGTCAGAGGAGGATACGACCGCCTCCTCGTTTTCATTAGATTCCTCGTCGGATACGTCCATCTCCTCGTCGTCGTCATTCTCAGGTATAAGAGATCTAAGATCGACGCCATCTCCTGGGAAATCCAAATACGGATTAAAGCAAGTGTCTAAAGATAATGATGGGACGATTTTTTTAAAACCCGTCACATGTTTCCTGTTACACAGGCACAGACCGTAACCCCCTTAGTTACAACCGTCATCACTAAGGCATCCTCTGATTTTATGACAAGGATCCTCGGGGAACAATATATTCAAATGGCGGAGTTGACTTTGGGTTTTTGTAGTCGTCTTCTCATCATTTTTAGCTGCAAATATTTTCTTAAAACAATGAATATATAATAGACATATATATATATATATATATATATATATATATATATATATATATATATATATATATATATATATAAGTCTTTATTCACACCACACTAAATCTACCGTTGCACCACACTACAATAAAAAAAACTTGCATCTACTCTTTACACCACAGCTATTAATTTACACCACACTCTCATGTCAAATTAAAAAAAAAAAATCAATATTGCCAATCTTTTATTACTCCAACCAAATTATTATATCATCATATACACACCTAAATTATTTCAATTTACAAAACACTCCCATTTCAATTTACAAACCGTCCCCCTCCCTCACTTGCTCCCTCATTCTGTTTTTAGGTGTAAAAAAAAAAAATTCATCGCTGCTCAGTCATTCAAAACCAGGTTTCCGGCAAAATCATCCTCCCGCCTCCCGACGCCGCCGTCGCTGCTTCGTTCACCGCCGTTATTGTTCCTATTCCACAGCCCGCAGGTTAGAAGGCTAGAAGCTCCGCCCTTGCTCTTGTTTAGGTTTTTGTTTTTACTTTTATGGTGGGTGTTGTGCATTTATCTGTGTTTGCTTTGTATTAAACTATTTCGGCCAAATCCCTGCTTTGTTTGTGTGTCACTCTTTAGTTATATAGATTTTGTGGAGTTGAGTTTGATGTCTCTTTCATTGATTACCTACGATGTTCAAAAGTGTTTTTAGTCTTTATCAGTTGATTACTTGTCTGTTTTGGAATATATCAGTTGAGCAATGTAAATCTGTGTTTGTTACTTGTCTGTTTTGAATATTTCATACTCGTGTTTTAGTTGAAGACTTTGAGCATGGAATTCTTGTTCCCAAAAATGGAAGATCTTAGGAAATGAGTGGAAATAAAGCATTCAAGTATAAGTCTCTCTGATTGTGTCTTTTATAGTTAAAAATCTTCTTTGAATCTTTGAATTTGAATGCTTAGAATATTCTTTGAATGTTCCCAAAATGCAAGATTTTTGTGGAGTTGTTTGTATCTACTGAGATCTCTGAGATAACTTAGGTATAAGAGGTTTCTTATGAATGATTTCTAGAGTTGTTTTGTTAATATGTTTTATCATATCTTTGTTACTTTGATGTGTAGGTATGAAGAACCCAAGGCATCAAAGCAAGCCAATGACCGATGAAGGGCCGTCGAGCTGGCGAAGACCGACCGCTTCGTATAGAAAGGATAAACACAATATGAATGGATGTGAAAGACAAAAAAAACTAGATGAGGAAAAAAAGGAAAAAATTATATCCTCTTCATTGTTACAGGAAAGTCTCTTGTACACCGATAGTGATGACGAGGGGCAACATAAAAACAGTCACGATGATAGTGAAAATGAAAACAATCAAGGCGAAGATGATAGTGAAAATGAAAACAATCAAGGCCGAGAAGATAGTGAAGAAGAAGACGGGGGTGAGAGAGATAGTAGTGAAGAAGATGGTAGTGGAAATGAAGAAGAGAGCGGTGATGAGAGCGATGAAGAGGATAGTCAAGAGGGAGGAGACAAAGACTTTTTTCCCTTATATCTTGATGATGAAGAGTATGAGTATGAGTTGTATGAAAAAGGACATGATCATGTTGCACATCATCTAAAGAACAAAATTGTAAGACATCACTCGTCTCTTACACTATATATCTTTTACTTTTACTTTTTTATTGTTCCTTCACTTACATATACCATTTTATATTGAATAGGATCGTGGCCCAATAAGATGCAAACAATACACCGGCAAACTGTGGACTTGGGATTTAGATACTGAGCCCGATGGCATCAAGAATATGATAAAACAAACGGTGTTGTATAAACTTTGCAATGGTTCCTATAGGTCGGTGAATAAAGTGCTTGTTTCCGCGTTTGTCGAGCGTTGGCATCCTGAGACAACAACATTCCACATGCCATTTGGTGAGGTGACAATAACTTTAGATGATGTGGAACAATTGTTGAGTATCCCTATAATCGGAAAGCCGATGGAAACCGATTTTACCAATGTTGATCAGATGCATGTTTGGATTTCTGGACTTCTTGGTATACCTATCGCAGATGTGTTGGAAGAGTTGGTACGTTGCAAGGGAAATTTCTTAAGGACTTCGTGGATTATCAAGCATTTATCGAGGGCAAGTAATAGGGGGTGCAATGCAGAACCCGAACAAGTTGTGAGGGGTTATTTGATGGTATTGTTGGGGTGCACACTGTTTCAAAACCGGTCCGGAGATAAGGTGCGGGTGCGGTATCTTTACTTCTTGCAAGATTTGAAGAAGTTAGATCAATGGGCTTGGGGTGCGGGTGCATTGGCCTATCTATACAGGATGCTTAGCAAGGCTTCTACTTACGGGGCGAAAGGTGTTTGCGGATATCTAACCTTGTTGCAGGTAATTGTTGTTGTCTTAATTTCATATATATTTACATGCCAACGAACATCTACATAAGACAAGTAATCTTTTATTGTTTCAGGCATGGATATATGAACATTGCCCGAAGCAAACCCCTGCAACGACAAAGCCGATAACGCGTGACCAAATCAAAACGGAGAAATGGAAGCCGTCATTCTACATGGCGGTTGAAGCTGCTAGAAAGCATTTGAAGTATATTAGGGGGGAGTTGGATGCTATGACAAACAAAGATGTAAGTGTGTTTGTCCAAATTTATTGATATTCTAATTTTTTACGACCAAATTTCTGGTTTTTCCCTTTTCATTTATTATTTCATTTTATGTAGTTTGTCTGGACCCCGTATCGTAAAAGGGACGAGGATCCTCATGAGGCTGCTTGGTTTCGTGGATGCTTGGTTTTAGACATGATTGTGGAGCCTTATCATCCAGACCGGGTTGTTAGACAATTCGGGCGTGTGCAAGAAAAGCCTATATGTCCTATCCGTCCAAATTTCTGTTCTAGGAAAAAAGTAAAGGCTTATGTTGCAAAGTTCAAAAACCGGTCTGAAAACTTCGAGGAATATAATTTCCACCTTGTTCATGAAAATTTAAGAGGCCCACGTGCGAAAAAGAATGGTCAATTCACGGTTGAATACGATGAATGGTATAAATCAGTCGCCTTAATCCAGCTAAATCATGAATTGCCACCATCTGTGTTGAAAGTCTTTGAATACGAAAGATGCGTTACAATACCTATGTATATGTAAATCTTATGGTGTATGATGGTTTTAAATACACTTAAATTATACTTGTATAGGATCGTTGTATGAGGAAAGCTATCGACCTGGCGGAGGGGTGCGTGAAGACAGCAAATAAGACAAAAAAAACAGAAATGGATCGGGTATAGATTTCATAAACATTGAAGGCTCAACACTCATCATACCTTCCTCAACTTTTGATGAATCACCACACACCACCTCAATGTTTGTTTTTGCCCTCTTCCCTGTTTTCTTCTCTTCTTTCGCTTTGAATTTTTCTTTTTAACTTTTCCTCCTTGTGTATGGCTTCATCAGCGTGTTGAAGAAAGAGGGCAACCGAGTTGTTGAGCGCTCATCATTTGCCTTTTACGTTTAGTTGCGCCCCTTAGGTCTCGCGAGGGTTTATCTTCACTTTAGGTTGACTCAAAGTTGTAGTAGCGGATCAACCACTTCTATCAATCGTTGGACCAACTCCATTTTCTGCGTATTTGTTGATTCGTTAAATACTTCAAAGAAGCGAGCAATGTGTGGCGTTGGATCAATGGTATCATCTCTTGACGGGCCATCCAATGATAATGTTTTCCAATGATGATGCACACAATCTCGAGGTATGGATTCATTAGTCCGTAAGATGCCCGTAATCTCATGTGCACAAGGTATCCCATGTGTTTTCCTAACCACACACCCACAAAGTGTTGGGTCCAAAGCAACTTCATTCGACACTGTCCACCTCTTGTTCGATCAATGACAAAGCATGTAATGACACAAACCAGCGTAGAAAGCGGCACCACATTTTCCCATTTAACTTTGTAGGCCACCTTGTTTTGATGTTTCAAATGATGCCACTATGTTTGGCTTGTTGTTCACACATGTTAGACACGATTTCCACCCGGTAGCCATGTCGCAATTTGAAATGCGTGCTTGAGTTTTTAAAGCGCATGAGCCCCCTCAACCTTGCCAGTGTGGGTGTTCCCAAGATGGAACACTTTATTCGTCCAAACATTCACGTACTGTTCTTTGCACTCGTCCAACCAATTTGCCTCGAGGTAATTGAATAATTGTCCGCTTACCTTGCTCTTTATTTCAACCACTCCAGCCAAGTATTCTTCTTCGGTTTCACTGTATATAATTCTCTTCCAAATCTTCTCAATCTCAGCGGAATCATACACCTTTGAGTGATTGTCTAAGCCCGCTTGCTTTGCTTTCTCGGCGTGCCAGCGACACAAAAGATTTTTAGCGGTTGGAAATCTTTGTGCGGATGGCGGACATTAAAGCTTGCTCTTTGTCGATCACAATCACTTTAATCGGAGTGTTAATGGTGAAAAGTGCCTCATGATTTTTGTAAAGCCCATTCGTAATTCTCAGTAGTTTCTGAAGCTAAAAAAGCAAACGCAATTGAGAATGTCATGTTGGTAGAGGTGACCCCAACAATCTGCAGGAAGGGAAACTTATACTTATTTGTCTTGTAAGTGCAATCCATCTGGCACACATGAGGGAAATTCTTCACCAACAACAATGAGTCCTTTGGAACCCAAAATACATTCTTTATAGTTCCACCTTCTTTTATGTAACGAAGAAACACTTCATCTTCACGAGCCCTATAAAAAACCTCTTGAATAACCGTCCGATTGTTTCTTTCTAATTTCTTCAACTTCACCCTTTGATTGTAGATTGTTTGTACGGAAGTTGCATTGTCACCGTTCTTATCCCTCAATGCCTGTAGTATATCTTTAGGGCATGATCCGCTCTTCGTCAAACTCACAACAAGGTCCATTTCATCTTTTGACAAACGACCCTTGAACGAATGTCCCAAATCGACTTGTTCAAACTATGGTTGTGAAAACCATTTTTCACGATCACCGCCACCCGCCAAGCTGCTTTCTCACTTTTCAATAACAAAGGAATGGACACCCACATTTTTGAGAAAGTATTCGAGGCTTACCTTTCCCAACACCCCAACCTTCTTCACATAATCCTTGCGCCACGTCGCCTCCCTTTCACAAGCGTATTTGACATAAGGACTACGATTTTACGAGTAGTCGACTTCCACGATTAGTACCATCCCAATGTTTCGTGCAACTTGTTGTTATCCATTTAATAGCTTCCGTGTCGGTGTTGAATACCTACACATGTGATTCATATAAACAATTAGTGATCGTATGATTAACTTTTCACATTTAACGCCACGCCGTTGAATATATTATTACATTCGATAATGAATGCATCACGGAAAAAATCTTGTTTGGTGTAATTTCCTCTACTTCCACTAACTCCATGTTATTCGCTTGGTTCATCAAATCTAATGCTATGAGTTCATTCGCACTAGGGATGTTGTCATCACGACCATCATTTTGTCCAATGATGTCATCATTTTGGCCAATGGTGTTATCTACTGTATTGTTATACACACCCGTCAAATCATTGATTAATGTTGAAAACAAAGTTAATTTAATGCTTAAAATGACAAGGGTACTTATACATTGACATGAACTTCGGTTTGGGTTCCTTCGGCAATGTCATCTAAATGTGGCAAATCTTGAATGATATTTGTCTTGTTGCATTGTTCGAGAGTATTCACCAACAACCTAAGACAATATGAAACACACGAAAATAATTAAAATATGTTCTTATTATTGTAGAGTTGTCCAAAGAACCATTCAAAACCTACAAGATTCGACCCCTCAAGGTCGAAATCGATAATCGACCATTTCAAGGTCGAATGTCTAAGAATCGACCTTCCTAAGGTCGAATTTGAAGAATCGACCTTCGAAGGTCGAATATCCGAGATTCGACTCTGTTAAGGTTGTTTTTATCTGGGCGAATAAAAAGACATCAACTTTTGTAACATTGAATCACCAAACCCAAAATAATAGTTGAATACACTAATTGCATTTACATTTTAGCATTTCTACATGTTATTTTCATGAAAACAACACAAAATATAGTTGATTGATTTCAAAAGTACCTTCTCATCGATTTTGCTTGAAACCCCAATTTCTTCAATTGGGGTTTTTGATTCCACTCCTTCATCCATTGAACCTTGCTATACAATCTCCAAAGCAAGTTCTTTTTCCATATGGTTTGGGTGCATTTGGTGTAGAGATGATTATGATTTGTAAATTGATAAGGATTATGAAGATGGTGTGGGGTTTGAAGGTTTTATGTTGATGAAGATGATGGAGTCATGAAGATAGTGATTTTGTTTGAAGATGATAGTTGTTTGAAGATGGTGTGGGTGTAAGGGTTTTATGAGAAAGAAGATATTATTTTGGAGGGAAATAATGTGGTGTGTAGGTAGGGGTGTGGGATATAAAGTAGATTAAAATTGAGGGACTAATTTATAATTAAAAAAATTGGTGTGGAAATAGTTTAAAAGTGTGGTATGAAGGTAGATAATGTGGTGTAAGTAAAGATTTTTTTATTTATGAAAATCAATGTGGTGCAAAGGTAGGTTTTACTTTTTAGGTGTGGTGTAAAATATAAAGTGGTGCAGCGGTAGGTTTGCTGTGGTGCGAATAAAGGCCCCCTATATATATATGAACAAAAATATGTGTATGGTAATAGAAGATATACTTCGAAGAGATCGTTTGTAAAAGATAAAATTGTTATATTTTTGATTGAATATGAGTTGTTTAAAATAAATGATTGATGTTGTTTTTAAATTTATGATAGGATACAGTTTATTTAAGATAAAAGTGTATCATTTATCACCTAGATAATTAAGGAGATAAATGCCAAGCATTCGTTTCATTCATCAAATTCAATAAAACACTAGTCATTTATTTTGTCTGTCATTCTGATTTGCTTCACATGGGAATGAATGTGCAAATTAAATGTACCGAACCATAGGAGATTGGATTCAGCCAGCCAATTAGGCTTACCTAAATGATTAAGTTGAGGCCGCCCTCGTGACCAAGAGGTCTGCACGGGTCCGAGTTTCACATACCGTGTGTATGTATGTGTGGGTTATATTTCTCTATATGATGTAATTGTGGGTTATAGTTCTCTAAATGATATTGATTTCATTTTGATGAAAAGAAAGAGGAGATGATATCGCTTCGGAGAGAGAGAGAGAGAGAGAGAGAGATATCAGGAGATGGGATTCGGGGGAGTGACAAAGAATAAAGTAATTCATACATGTAGGTTCTCCTCATTGGCGGATCCAGGAATTTATTCCAGTGGTGTCACCGGAGTCTAAAACTACATCTTTTATCCAAAAAAAATTTCAGTGGGGTCACCAGAGTCTAAAACATCAATTTTTATCGGCAAAACAACACTTTTTAACAACAAAACTACATAATTTTAATACTAAATTTTTTTTTTTTTTTTTTTTAAATTCAGTGGGGTCACGTGACCCCCTGGGTCACGTGGATCCGCCCCTGGTTCTCCTTGTAATACCATTGCAGCAACTGCATGTAATGAAATTATTTTGATATCAAATTTTTGTCATTAAAATTGACAAATGAAGTAAAAGAGTCTTGAAATCACAACTTATATCATGCTATGAAATTGCATGGTAATATAATTAAGGATACACTAACAATATATTTTGTACTAAATAGAGCCAAACTAACCAATGACCATGGAGACAATGAGAATGAAATAGGTAGACATAGCCATTTACAATCTTTGTAAATCACAATTTCTACTCAATGTTTTTTTGTGTTTTCATTTATTGTCTTGAAAGTTAATAATTTATAGTGGTAAGAGGAAGCCATTCATGATTATTCTACTAAGACGGGTAACTAAGTCAACAAACAAAACAAAACAAGAAACATATACAGGATGTGGACAGTGGACATGTTGATTTATATGGGCCTCATAAAGATCAATAGTGTAAAAGTGTATTGTAGTACTTTGTTGTGTATATTTTGTTGTGACACAAACATTATTCTTTGACGAATCGGGATCCTCGGTTGTGTGTGTTGTGTTGTGAACCCTTATGTGGAAAATAAAGCCTAAAGTATGTTTCCTTGTGCAAAGAAAACTTGATTTGTGACTCATCACAGAAGGAGTCATCGGAAGTGGCTCACAGAAGAGGATCCGCTCCCCTTTTTGACATGGTGACTGATTACAGAAATAGATTAGAGCTAATGTACTTTATTCGGAGAGATTTTATGATACAATTGTTTCACAGTGTGTAATGTATTGTGATCGTATATTTCTATTTTTTCTACCATACACACCTTCAATGTGTGAAAGAATTCACTTTTTTTGGAGGGGGAGGCAAAAAGAGTTCACTTAGTATAACTATGTACAACCATTGTAGGATAAATTTTTACCCCTCCCGACCTTAAATATAAGTCATTTTAAAGTTTCAATATGGATTCATAAAGTGGTTAAATTACATTAATTATACAATACACTACAACAAATTAGGTTTTAGAGACCGGACCTTTAGGGGCGACACTTGTCAATCCCAAAATATAGATTATTAGGGACGACATGCCGTCTCTAAAGATCGGTCAACGTTCGATTAATTAAATATGAGAAATTTAAATCTTTAGGGACGATTCTTTATTTTTTGGGACGACAATGTCGTCCCTAATAATCATTAAACTTCCCGCCCTTCCACGTGGATTCCAGAGTGGCAAATTTTACCCGGGAAACTCTTTAGGGACGACAAAGTCGTCCCTGTTTTTAATTTTTTTCCCACCCAAATTTTCATGAAATAATTGAATTTTTATTTATTTAATAGAGGCGACATATATGTCGTCCCTATAAATGAAATTTTATTAAAAGCGTTTTTTTTTATTAAAAATTATATTTAATATTTAAAATTCAAATTTTTAACCTAAAAATTTTATTTAATATTTAATAATTATATTTTTGTATCTAAAAATTATATTTAATATTTTAAATTCACTACTCGTTAATCAATATCGAGTTTGAAATCAACATTTGACTTATAAGTAACGAGATTGAGTTTTAATTTACTACTTATTAATCAATCTCAATGTTGAATTCAACATTTGACTTAAAAGTAACGAGCATCGGGTTTGAAAATCACTACTCGTTAATGAATCTCGAGTTTGAAATCAACATTTGACTTATAAGTACTTGAGTCTCGAGTTTGACTTATAAATAACGAGCCTAAAGGTTTTGAAAATCGGTAATCATTAATCAATCTCGAGTTTGAAATCAACATTTGACATATAAGTAACGATCCTCGGGATTGAAGACCCGATTACTCGTTAATCAATCTCGAGGTTGAAATGAACAATGGACTTATAAGTAACGAGCATTGGAGTTTGAATTTACAACTTCTTAATCAATATCGAGTTTGAAATCAACATTTGACTTATAAGTAATGAGCATTGAGTTTGAATTTACTACTTATTAATGAATATTGAGTTTGAAATCAACATTTGACTTATTATTATCGAGCATAAGGGTTTGAAAATCAATATTTATTAATCAATCTCGAGTTTGAAATCAACATTTGACTTATAAATATCGAGCCTAAGGGTTTTGAAAATCAGTAATCATTAATCAATCTCGAGTTTGAAATCAACATTTGACATATAAGCTAGTAACGATCCTCTGGATTGAAGACCAGTACTCGTTAATCAATCTCAAGGTTGAAATGAACAATGGACTTATAAGTAACGAGCCACAGATTTGAAAATCACTAATCGTTAATCAATCTCGATGTTGAAATCAATATTTGTCTTAAAAGTAACGAGCTTTGGGTTTGAAAATCATTACTCATTAATCAATCTCGAGTTTGAAATCAACATTTGACTTAAAATTAACGAGCCTAAGGTTTGAAAAGCACTACTCGTTAATTCAATCTCGATCAATCAATCTTGAGTTTGAAATCAACAATTGCCTAAGTAACTTGAGCCTCGGGCTTGAATTCAATAATGATCAATCAATCTCGTGTTTGAAATCAACATTTGACTAAGTAATGAGCATCGGACTTGAATTAAATCTTGATCAATCAATCTCGAGTTTGAAATCAACAATTGCCTAAAGTTGAGCATCGGGTTTGAATTCAATAATGATCAATCAATCTTGAGTTTGAAATCAATAATTTCTAAGTAACGAGTCTCGGGCTTGAATTCAATAATGATCAATCAATCTCGAGATTCAAAGCGATTAAGTGATTTCAAACCGATATCTTTACTTACTGAGCGTGCCTTGATAGTACTATCTACTATAGATCGTCAGTTCGTTATCGAGCGATTGATTTGAATCTCGAGGTTCGTTAACGAGCGATTGATTTGAATATCGGGGTTCGTTATCGAGCGATTGATCTCAAACCGAAATCGATTAAGTGATTTCAAACCGATATGTAATTTATATAATTATATTGATACTATAAATATATATATAATATTGAATAAATAATATTAATAATATGTTTTTAAAAAAAAATATAAAACTTTTTTGGGACGACATTGTCGTCCCAAAAAACTCTTATGTCGTCCCTAATAAGTTAATACCTAAACTAAGTCGGGCAGCCCCCTTCTTCTTCTTTCTTTTCTTTCTCCTTCAAAAATTCGACTTTTGAATCCCCCCCCGATCTCAATCCCGCCCCTCCCCTCCTCCGGTCACCACCCCTACCCCCACTCTTCCTCTGGTCACCACTCCTTCAACCACCCGCCCCCTCCTTCCTCCGGCAAGCAGCAGCCGCACCAACAACTCCTCCGTGCTAGCCGCACCAACAGTCCTCCTCCTTTGCTCCGCCCGCCGCGCCATAGCTACAGGTAAGGCTTTTTTGTCACATTAATTGCTTTTATGTTATTTATTTTGTTATATTTTGCAAACTTTTTTTATTTTGCAATGTATATATAGATGCACCTCCACAGCCGCACCTCCACTCGATTTTTTTTAGATTGAAGAAAGTAGTAAGCAATTCTGTTTGAAAATGTTCCATGTTGATATTGATATTGATATTGATATTGCTATATTGACTTGTTCTTTAACAAACACCTCCCACGAGTTTGAAAAATCCACTTAAAGCGTGAAATAACCATAAATGTAGTGCTCTTATAGTCAGAAAAATCAGAGTATAAGAGATTATATATTGCCCATGAGGAGGAAAATAAATCTGAAGTAAGGGATTAGTTCTTACGAATGATTGATGTATTTTACTTGTTGTTTTAAGTTAATAATGTCTAGAGGCTTACATGCTTTGAGGTGGAACAACAATGTAGTCAATCATAAGACTACGGGATTTATGATCATCATTTTGGTATCACTTTATCTTAGCTTAGTTTCACCTTTGGAATCTCAAGTGCATCTACTTTATCTTAGCTTAGTTTCACCTTTAGATTCCTGCCACCTTTGTTTGATTGACATATGATACTCGGTGTGTGGTGTACTTACCTAACTTACTTTCTTTGCACTTTTTTACGAGTTTCGAAGAAGGTGTTGTAGTTACTCGGCTTAGCAAACAAAGAAATTGCTTGAGGTCGGTGTAGTTAGAGGTGCTCTGCAAATCTCAATAGTTAGGGGATCTATTGCAAACCCCGTGAATTACGAGATCTCTGAGAAAATCTCGCTTTCCTTGCACATGTAGAATCTATGCAATACTTTGCCTTATAGTTGATAGCTTGTATTTAAATTGTCTATTAACACTTAACACGTATGAAACTAGACATGACTTTGTGCCTAAAAATGAGATACTAACTTTTCTTGTGCCTTAATGAAATGGTTTACAACTGTGTTGAAAATTAAGGTTAATGTGTTGATGATTTTAGTGTAGAAATCGGAGTTTAGGCTAGTTATTTGATTTGGGATTGAAATGGTTTACAAGTATGTGCTTATTGATAAGCATAACATACAAAAGGTCCTCAAAGGTCTTTGTTCCTACCCAAATGGAAAAATGGTACTGGGTGGTCTTTGTGATCAAAGACCATCGATTAGTTATTATGAGCGTTGACCTTTTGACCCCTGTGTTTCATAGTGCGTTGATAAACCTTGTGCATGGTGCAATTTTTAGATGGACAAGTCATGGCTATATATCGATAGAGTAAAACACTGAGTTTGCAAAAGGGTTGTGACCTTCAAAGAATATGCCACGACAATTCCTAACCCGGTGAAGGTGCGGTTCGTTGTCCATGCGCAAAGTGTTGTAATACCACTTTGCAAACTTTAGATGAAATGTATGATCACTTTGTTATTCTTGGGGGTGGTCACGTGGGTATGATACATGGTTTTTGCATGGTGAAAGCGAGCAATCATCCCGTGAAGCGTGCACGAAGACTGAAATTGTTGTTGAATCTGGAGACGAAATGGGACCGATTATTAATGATTTTATGGGTGGAGACCGGAAGAAGAAATCTTACAACCAGAGGATGATGACAAGTATGAAGAACTCATCTCCGCATTGCATGAACAAGTTTATCCGGGATGCGAAAACTCATCATTTCTTGAAGTTTTTAGCGGACTTAATGCACATCAAAGTGTTGTATAAATGGCCAAATGAGAGTTTTGACGTTCTTTTAAAGAAATTGAAAGAAGTTCTTCCTAAAGGTCAAATTTTACGATTCATTCTACAAGGCAAATTCTCTTATGAACAAATTGGGGTGGGGTATGAAAAATCGATGCATGCTTATACGATTGTTGCATTTACTATAAGGAAAATGCTAACTTACGATCATGTATCGATATGCAAGACGACCCGTTATAAGGAGTCCAAAGGGATGAAGGTACCTCACAAAGTGCTTCGCTATTTTCCATTAAAGAATTGTCTAAGACGTTTGTTTGCTTCCCGTCACACAGCTCAGTTAATGACAAGGCACAAGACGGGACGTTCTACTGATGAGGATGTCCACTTAAAAGCCCAACTATTAGCATTGTCCACAATGACATGATCGCTCACACTTGAAAGCCCAACTATTAGCATTGTCCCGCGGCTCTTTTCCTCGGTGCAAATCGTTCAGAGTTGCGTGATGAACGGTGTTAGATTCAATACAGAAAAACGAGATAGCTCACGTATAACTCAAAATAGTGGGATTGCTGTCAAAGGGCCAGAAGACACTATGTGGCATGGGGTTTTAAAAGACATTTATGTAGTAGGTTATCCACGGGAGAACAATGTTGTTCTTTTCAAATGTACATGGTTCGACACTAGCCCGAATAAGAGGGGTGTCGAGTGTATAAGAATAGAACAAGTATAAACACTAAAAACACATTTTACGAAGATGAGCCATTCATTCTTGCTTCACAATTTGAAAAAGTCTTCTACATAGATGATTTGTATAATGGATCGGTTGGAAAGTTGTTGAGCATTTCCAACACCGTCATATCGTAGAGGCTCCAACTATTGACACCAATGTTGTTGATGATTTGGTAATTGATGAAACAACGACGCAAATTTCCAACTTTTGTTCAACTTCCACGAGCGGATGAAGCCTTATACATGAGTGCAAATGAGATAGAATCGCATGAACATGATGACAATTACGATGATGATGTTGATAACGACATCGATCTTTGACAAATATGCTTCGTCGGATGATGAAGATGATGATAACGACATCGATGATGACGTGACATACGACCGAACGCGCAAATGATGGTGAATGATTTGAAGCTATGTAAACCTATCAAGCGAGTCATTTTTGTGATGAATGTTGTCTCTTGAATATCTTATTTGTAATGAAACACTGCTTGTTTAGTTTAAGATTTGGATATGTAAACCTATCAAAATTAGTCATTTTTTAATGAATGTTGTCTCTTGTATTTCTTATTTGCAACGAAACACTGCTTGTTAGTTTAAGATTTGGATATGTAAACCTATCAAACTATTCATTTTTTTAATGAATGTTGTCTATTGTATTTTTTATTCACAACGAAACACTGTTTGTTATATTTGGATATGTAAACACTAGGCCTAACAAGAAAGGCACACACGGGCGAAAGACTATCGACCAACGCCGTTATCAAGGCATACAAGATGTAAGTAACGTAAACACACGAAAACAAAAAATACTTTGATAACTAATAACATTTATATCTTTATATTTTTTATATTTTAATTTTAATAACTAATAATATGTATTCTTATTTGAAAGAATGATACGGTTATCGGCGAGAATGTCATTGAGCGTGATCCCATAGATCTATGGGCGGAAGTGCGTCGACATGCGGATGGGACATGGGTTGATGCTCAAGCCGGAGATGACCATGTAAGTGATCGATATTTTTCTATATATATATACATACATACACAAGCTATACATATAAGTGATATTTTTTTCTCTATATATATATATATATATATACATATAGCTTTTGACATACTTTTATTATTTGTGGTATAAATGTAGAGAATGTTGGAGTATTATCGCTCCATCATCGCTCCAGGACCCCGAAGAAAGCTGACTCAAGAAGAAGAAGATATGATTTTTAGTAGTGCGTTGGGAGAGAGGCGCGACTACTATATTGGACGCGGGCCTCGGATGGCCATTTCACGAGCATCGAGGATCGTCCATACCATCCTCATCCAATTTGTGCCACTTCATCATACCGTGATGCTGAAGTAGATGGACTGAAGAAGAAGTTGGCAAAGTTGGAAAAAGCCAAAATGAAACAAAAGACTATGCTAGACTTCTTTTTCGCCCACTACAACAAAACAAATAATACAACGTTTGGCATAGATGATGATGATGATGATGATGGTGATGAGGATGGTGATGAGGATCAGGGCGATGGTACACACGATGGATCACAAACATAACTTATAACTTTGTTTTAAATATTTTGTTGGTTAACCGTACGTTACGATGGAATTTACGATTTTCATATTATTATTATGTTTATTCATCCCCTAGCTAGTAGTTTTGGTTCATTTGGATGATTTTTTATTCATGTTAATGCTGCGTTTTGTTTTTCCGGCTAAAATTAAAATAAAAAAAAAAAAAAAAAGAAAAGAAAAAGGGACGACATTTGTCGTCCCTAAATCCCCAGAAAATTATTGCCGATCATTAGGGACGACATTTGTCGTCCCTAATATTATTATTATTTTTTTAATATTCCATTTTCGGAAATTAGATTAAATTTATCGTAAATTTTTTACAGACGACAATGTCGTCCCTAATAAAAATTAAATTATTTAATTTGTTTTTTGTGAAATAATATAAATTAATTTCGGCATTTAATATTAGGGACGACATGTCGTCCCAAAAAATAAACGACACGTCAGCGTTGAATAAAAAATTTGCCACGTCAGCAATGGATCTTTAGGGGCGACATGTCGTCCCAAAAAAAAGCCTCCTATTTTTCGAGACGAACCTTTAGGGACGATACATTAGGGACGACATGTCGTCCCTAAATAGAAAAGCGGGACGACATTTTGCCGTCCCAAAAAAGCGTAATTGTAGTAGTGATACGATATTTAAAAATTTAATCTTATATTTGATACTAGATATTAAAATATTAAAACAAAAAGCATGATTAATACAACCAGATTAAGATACACTATAACGTATTCATGAATTAGAATCAAATTAAATCAAATTTGATACATTTTATTATAGAACGGTTAAGACATAATTATATTAAAACCAATTCAAAGTTAATTGGGGTTTATGGATACTATTTCACATAAAAACACCAACAAGCTTTTTAAAAAAGGTTTCAAATGACTCGATCAATGGTTGGTTTTAATAAACAGATTGCTGATTGTTGGGACAAATTGCCCACACTTTTGAATGAAAAAATTGTGCAAGTGTTGGCCAGACTGTCAACACATGAGGGGGGTGTTAGGACAGATTGCCCACACTCTTAATGTATAAGTAAATAAAGTTGCATCTTTACTACCACCAACTGGTTTTAGTAGAACGGTAAGCGCTTGATCCTAACATGCTATCGGAGCCAGAGGTTACGAGATCGAACCATGGTTGGAACAAAATTTAAAAAATTATTGTGCTAGTGATGGGAGAGATTGCCCACACTTGAGGAGGTCTTGGGAGAGATTGTCCACAATTTTGAAAAAAATTGTGAATGTGTTGGACAGATTTCCAACACTTGAGGGGGGGTGTTGAGAGAGATTGGGTGTTGAGACAGATTGCTTACACTTTTAAATGATAACGAAATAAAGTAGCACATTTACTAACAGACAGATTGCCCCAACTCTTGAGGGGGTGTTGTGACAGATTGTCCACGCTTGATGGGGGTGTTGGGAGAGATTCCCACACTCTTGATTGTATAAAGAAATATAGTAGCGCATTTACTAACACCAATTGTTTTTAGGATCAAGCGCTTACCGTTGTACTAAAACCAATTCGTGTTAGTAAAGGTTCTACTTTATTTGCTTATACCACACCTTCACCGCACCATGGTTCGAATGCACATATGTGGGCAGAGTGCTGAAAACCAACAATCTCCCCCCAACACCTGCCACCACAAACGGCGGCATTTACACAGTATGTTGTTACCAGGATTCGTACCCATGACCTGCTCTGCTACTAGTTTTTAGGATAACACGCTTACCGTTGTACTAAAACCAGTTGGTGTTAGTAAATGTGCTACTTTATCTCCTTATACCACACCTTCACAGCGCCATGGTTCGAATGCACACAGGCGGGCAGAGTGCTGAAACCCAACAAAGATCGAACCCTGGTTGGAACATTATTTATAAAAAAATGTGCAAATTGTGGGAGAGATTGCCCACACTTTACGGGGGGTGTTGGGAGAGATTGCCCACACTTTTGAATGAAAAATTGTGCACGTGTTGAGACCGATTGCCTACACTTGAGATAGTGTGTTGCGAGAGATTCCCACACTCTTGAATATATAAAGAAATATAGTAACGCCATTACTAACACCAATTGGTTATAGAAGAACGGTAAGCGCTTTGTGCTAACATGGTATCAGACAGAGAGGTCACGGGATCGAACCCTGGTGTGAATATTATTTTAAAAAATTGTGCAAATGTTAGGACAGATTGCCCACACTTGAGGGGGGTGTTGGGAAAGATTTCCCACACTCTCGAATGCCTAAAGAAATATAGTAGTGCATTTACTGGCACCAATTGGTTTTAGTAGAATGGTAAGCGCTTGATCTTAACACTGATTTTGATTTAAATGAATCTGCTTACATTGATTTAAATGAATCTGCTTACATTGAATCACAATGAATCATTTAAATAATATAATAAGGAAAATGAATGTCAATTTCGAATCAAAATTGCATGACTGATTAAATAAACGGATCATATCAAATTAAAGTACCCCTCAAATGTGATTTTATGATACAACTATTCCTCAAATGTAATTCATTGTAACCACTATTTCAATTTTTTCACTATACGCGCCTTCAATGTGTGAAAGAGAGATGGATGTGTGAATATAATTCATTTCACTTGGTATAACTATTTACAATGACCGTATGATAAAATTTACACTCCATCCAATCCTAAATACAACTCATTTTACAGTTTTAATTTGGATTAATAAACTGTTTAAATGACATTAATTATTAAACTCTTAATTTCGAAATTTTAATCTTATATTTATATTCGATATAAAACTGATTTTAAAAAGAAGCATTATCAATACGACCCATATTAACTTAGGGTTTATTTTAAAAATGACAATTTGAACATATAAATATGCAAATATAACAGTGAAATTATTTTTCCGGTAATTATTTCATCACATTTTTCCTTTTTTCGTTCTCGTTATTTAGACATCTCATTTGATATTTTTGAATGTTATTTTCGAAGTCATTTTTGTAAAGAATACATAAAAAGTGGAATAGTACAACATTGGATTTGAGGTCAGTTCCACTGCGGCAAACAATGGATTTGGGGTTTTGAACAGTGGATTTGTTATTATCACTCATTTTATATATCCACTGTCTTGATTCCTATTTTTTGAACTTTTAAACCATTCCCCCATTAACTTATTATCGAATTAGTATCTTTCTAATTGCATATATTCTATTACAAAATAGTTAAGACATAATTATCCAAGTCATTTTGGGTTTATGGATAATAATTCACATAAAACACCAAGAAGCTTCAAAAAAAAGTTTCATATGACCCGATCAGCGGTTGGTTATTATGATAAACTAGTTGCTTTGACACCGGTTGGGTACACTAATCAAAATAAGCCGGCTTATTTTGATTCAAAATTGAAAATCATTTTCTTATTATATGATTTAAATGATTCATTGTGATTCAAAGTAAGACGACTTTATTTAAATTATGGGATTATTGTTAAAAATAATAATTTGAAGCTAAAATGTATATAAACAGTAGAGTGTAATTTTTTATTGGGTAGAAAGAGCAAGTGTTTATTCCACTATAATTTAAA
The DNA here is from genome assembly GCA_026214975.1 of Gentiana macrophylla. Lineage (NCBI taxonomy): Eukaryota > Viridiplantae > Streptophyta > Magnoliopsida > Gentianales > Gentianaceae > Gentiana > Gentiana macrophylla. The sequence continues at coordinate 10,969,825 of CM047812.1, read as the reverse complement.
TTCTCTTTTACTTAATTACAAAAATTAATATATCTTTTGATCTGAACGTCAAAAGATCGTAATTTTTTCAACATAATTTTCTTTTTTTCGTTTTCTTTATACATTAATATTTTTTCGATGTCATTTCGAGGACATTTTCGTCAAAAGCAACGAAATAGTAGAACAGTGGAAGGGTGTATTTGAAGTCAATTCCACTGTACCGAACAATGAATTTAGAGTAACGAACATTGAAATTGTCTTTATCACCCAATTTGTATTTCCAGTGTCATTATCCCTATTTTTTCCATCTTATTTGTCCTTTGAAACAACTCCCCCTCAAAATAAAAACCAGTCCCCCTTAAAGTAAAAGCAATCCATTCATATAATTATCAAATTTTCTTTTTAAAAAAAATCAAAATTTGGTTTCAATACCTAGACTTGGAATTACCCTTAATTATGATGTCTTTATTTTCATCCAACAATTATACCATGAACTACACTACATTTACAACACACTGACTACATGTACACCACTCTGACTCGGTGTTATAACAGGATAGGAAATCGAGTTGCAAGATAGATAATTTAACAGAAACAATCTAACAGTAATAATCAATAGAAAAACAGAATCAAGAAGAACACACGCTCGAATTCCTAAATAAATATAGTAGCGCATTTACTGGCACCAATTGGCTTTAGTAGAATGGTAAGCGCTTGATTTTAACACTGATTTTGATTTAAATGAATCCGCTTACATTGAATCACAATGAATCATTTAAATCATATAAAAAGGAAAATGAATGTCAATTTCGAATCAAAATTGCATGACTGAATATATAAACAGATCATATCAAATTAGAGTACCCCTCCAATGTGATTTATGATACAACTATTGTACTAGTAATTCATTGTAACCACGTGTTTCAATTTTTTCACTATACGCGCCTTCAATGTGTGAAAGAGAGATGGATGTGTGAATATAATTCATTTCACTTGGTATAACTATTTACAAGGACCGTAGGATAAAATTTACACTCCATCCAATCCTAAATACAACTCATTTTACAGTTTTAATGTGGATTAATAAATTATTTAAATGACATTAATTATTAAACTCTTAATTTCGAAATTTTAATCTTATATTTATATTCGATATAAAACTGATTTTAAAAAGAAGCATTATCAATACGACCCATATTAACTTAGGGTTTATTTTAAAAATGACAATTTGAACATATAAATATGCAAATGGAACAGTGAAATTATTTTTCCGGTAATTATTTCATCACATTTTTCCTTTTTCGTTTCGTTATTTAGACATCTCATTTGATATTTTTGAATGTTTTTTCAAGTCATTTTTGTAAAAATACATAAACAGTGGAATAGTACAACATTGGATTTGAGGTCAGTTCCACTGCGGCAAACAATGGATTTGGGGTTTTGAACAGTGGATTTGTTATTATCACTCATTTTATATATCCACTGTCTTGATTCCTATTTTTTGAACTTTTAAACCATTCCCCCATTAACTTATTATCGAATTAGTATCTTTCTAATTGCATATATTCTATTACAAAATAGTTAAGACATAATTATCCAAGTCATTTTGGGTTTATGGATAATAATTCACATAAAACACCAAGAAGCTTCAAAAAAAAGTTTCATATGACCCGATCAGCGGTTGGTTATTATGATAAACTAGTTGCTTTGACACCGGTTGGGTACACTAATCAAAATAAGCCGGCTTATTTTGATTCAAAATTGAAAATCATTTTCTTATTATATGATTTAAATGATTCATTGTGATTCAAAGTAAGACGACTTTATTTAAATTATGGGATTATTGTTAAAAATAATAATTTGAAACTAAAAAGTATATATAAACAGTAGAGTGTAATTTTTTATTGGGTAGAAAGAGCAAGTGTTTATTTCACTATAATTTAAATTCTCTTTTACTTAATTACAAAAATTAATATATATTTTGATCTGAACGTCAAAGGATCGTAATTTTTTCAACATAATTTTCTTTTTTTTCGTTTTCTTTATACATTAATATTTTTTCGATGTCATTTCGAGGACATTTTCGTCAAAAGAAACGAAATAGTGGAACAGTGGAAGGCTGTATTTGAAGTCAATTCCACCGTACCGAAATGTGAATTTAGAGTAACGAACATTGAAATTGTCTTTATCACCCAATTTGTATTTTCAGTGTCATGATCCCTATTTTTTCCATCTTATTTGTCCTTTAAAACCACTCCCCCTCAAAATAAAAACCACTCCCCCTTAAAGTAAAAGCAATCCATTCATATAATTATCAAATTTTCTTTTTAAATAAATATCAAAATTTGGTTTCAATACCTAGACTTGGAATTACCCTTAATTATGATGTCTTTATTTTCATCCAACAATAATACCATGAACTACACTACATTTACAACACACTGACTACATGTACACCACTCTGACTCGGTGTTATAACAGGATAGGAAATCGAGTTGCAAGATAGATAATTTAACAGAAACAATCTAACAGTAATAATCAATAGAAAAACAGAAACAAGAAGAACACACTCTCGAATTCCTAATAAATATAGTAGCGCATTTACTGGCACCAATTGGTTTTAGTAGAATGGTAAACGCTTGATTTTAACACTGATTTTGATTTAAATGAATCCGCTTACATTGAATCACAATGAATCATTTAAATCATATAAAAAGGAAAATGAATGTCAATTTCGAATCAAAATTGCATGACTGATTAAATAAACAGATCATATCAAATTAGAGTACCCTCCAATGTGATTTATGATACAACTATTGTACTAGTAATTCATTGTAACCACGTGTTTCAATTTTTTTCACTATAATGCGCCTTCAATGTGTGAAAGAGAGATGGATGTGTGAATATAATTCATTTCACATGGTATAACTATTTACAAGGACCGTAGGATAAAAATTTACACTCCATCCAATCCTAAATACAACTCATTTTATAGTTTTAATGTGGATTAATAAAACTATTTAAATGACATTAATTATTAAACTCTTAATTTCAAATTTTGATCTTATATTTATATTCGATATAAAACTGATTTTAAAAAGAAGCATTATCAATACGACCCATATTAACTTAGGGTTTATTTTAAAAATGACAATTTGAACATATAAATATGCAAGTAGAACAGTGAAATTATTTTTCCGGTAATTATTTCATCACATTTTTCCTTTTTTCATTCTCGTTATTTAGACATCTTATTTGATATTTTTGAATGTTATTTTCGAAGTCAATTTTGTAAAAAAATACATAAACAGTGGAATAGTACAACATTGTATTTGAGGTCAGTTCCACTGCGACAAACAATGGATTTGGGGTTTTAAACAGTGGATTTGTTAAAATTTTGAAATTTTGAAAATTTTGAAAATTGTCTGTAATTTTTTAGCATCTTGCTGATTAATGATAAAATTTCTGGCTGTTCAAAAAAAAAAACAGTGGATTTGTTATTATCACTCATTTTATATATCCACTGTCTTGATTCCTATTTTTTGAACTTTTAAACCATTCCCCCATTAACTTATTATCGAATTAGTATCTTTCTAATTGCATATATTCTATTACAAAATAGTTAAGACATAATTATGCAAGTCATTTTGGGTTTATGGATAATAATTCACATAAAACACCAAGAAGCTTCAAAAAAAAGTTTCATATGACCCGATCAGCGGTTGGTTATTATGATAAACTAGTTGCTTTGACACCGGTTGGGTACACTAATCAAAATAAGCCGGCTTATTTTGATTCAAAATTGAAAATCATTTTATTATTATATGATTTAAATGATTCATTGTGATTGAAAGTAAGACGACTTTATTTAAATTATGGGATTATTGTTAAAAATAATAATTTGAAACTAAAATATATATAAACAGTAGAGTGTAATTTTTTATTGGGTAGAAAGAGCAAGTGTTTATTCCACTATAATTTAAATTCTCTTTTACTTAATTACAAAAATTAATATATCTTTTGATCTGAACGTCAAAAGATCGTAATTTTTTCAACATAATTTTCTTTTTTTCGTTTTCTTTATACATTAATATTTTTTCGATGTCATTTCGAGGACATTTTCGTCAAAAGCAACGAAATTGTGGAACAGTGGAAGGGTGTATTTGAAGTCAATTCCACCGTACCGAACAGTGAATTTAGAGTAACGAACATTGAAATTGTCTTTATCACCCAATTTGTATTTCCAGTGTCATTATCCCTATTTTTTCCATCTTATTTGTCCTTTAAAACCACTCCCCCTCAAAATAAAAACCACTCCCCCTTAAAGTAAAAGCAATCCATTCATATAATTATCAAATTTTCTTTTTAAAAAAATATCAAAATTTGGTTTCAATACCTAGACTTGGAATTACCCTTAATTATGATGTCTTTATTTTCATCCAACAATTATATATACCATGAACTACACTACATTTACAACACACTGACTACATGTACACCACTCTGACTCGGTGTTATAACAAGATAGGAAATCGAGTTGCAAGATAGATAATTTAATGAAACAATCTAACAAGAATAATCAATAGAAAAACCGAAACAAGAAGAACACACTCTCGAATTCCTAAAGAAATATAGTAGCGCATTTACTGGCACCAATTGGTTTTAGTAGAATGGTAAGCGTTTGATTTTAACACTGATTTTGATTTAAATGAATCCACTTACATTGAATCACAATGAATCATTTAAATCATATAAAAAGGAAAATGAATGTCAATTTCGAATCAAAATTGCATGACTGATTAAATAAACATATCATATCAAATTAGAGTACCCCTCCAATGTGATTTATGATACAACTATTGTACTAGTAATTCATTGTAACCACGTGTTTCAATTTTTTCACTATACGCGCCTTCAATGTGTGAAAGAGAGATGGATGTGTGAATATAATTCTTTTCACTTGGTATAACTATTTACAAGGACCGTAGGATAAAATTTGTCATAAAATTTACACTCCATCCAATCCTAAATACAACTCAATTTACAGTTTTAATGTGGATTAATAAACTGTTTAAATGACATTAATTATTAAACTCCTAATTTTGAAATTTTAATCTTATATTTATATTCGATATAAAAATGATTTTAAAAAGAAGCATTATCAATACGACCCATATTAACTTAGAGTCTATTTTAAAAATGACAATTTGCACGTAGAAATATGCAAAGAGAACAGTGAAATTATTTTTCGGGTAATTTTTTCATCACATTTTTCTTTTTTTCGTCCTCTTTATTTAGACATCTAATTTGATATTTTTGAACGTTATTTTCGAAGTCATTTTTGTAAAAAAATACATAAACAGTGGTATAGTACAACATTGGATTTGAGGTCAGTTCCACTGCAGCAAATAGTGGAATTGGGGTTATGAACAATGGATTTGTTATTATCACTCAATTTATATATCCACTGTCTTGATTCCTATTTTTTGTACTTTTAAACCATTCCCCCATTAACTTATTATCGAATTAGTATCTTTCTAATTGCATATATTCTATTATAAAATAGTTAAGACATAATTAGCCAAGTCATTTTGGGTTTATGGATACTAATTCACATAAAAATAGCAAGAAGCTTCAAAAAAAGTTTCATATGACCCGATCAACGGTTGGTTATTATGATAAACTAGTTGCTTTGACACTGGTTGGCTAGACAAATTGCACTCAAACTATCACATTAAATGTCTAGTTGATCCTGATGTAGCCCCAAATCACTGACTAGTCCTTTCAACCAGATACCCTACAGGGCTGCTTCAGTAAGAGCCGTATATTCTGCTTTAGTAGTTGATAAAGTCATTTTTGCAGGAAGAGTTGCTTTCTATCTGACAATTGAATTCCCCAATGTGAAAACATAACCAGTCACTGATTTCCTACTGTCCACATCACCTGCATAATCAGCAACACAGTACCCTATGATCATATATTGAGTATCACCTCTATAAATGAGACCAACATCAGATGTACCCTTAAGGTACCCGAACATTCTTTTCACAGCTTTCCAGTGTTCCTTTCCAAGTTGAGCCATAAACCTGCTGACTACACTGACTTCCTGATCCAAATCAGGCCAAGAATTTGGTATCTTTTAGTCTAATGGACAGCAAGGGGTTCAATTTCAAGGGAGAAGGTGGAGAGCTGAATGTCTACAAAGATTCAGTTGTGGTCCTCAAAGGCATCAAGAAGGGAACTTGTATATATTACAAGGCTCTATTGTATCTGGCTCTGCTGTTGTGGCATCCTCAGCAGTTCATCAGATACAACAGACTCAGTTGTGGCACACAAGACTAGGTCACATGGGTGAAAGAGGAGTGCAAGTCCTCTCTTCAGCGGGTTTTCATGGGTGATATAAGGATAAGACACTAGAATTTTGTGATCACTGTGTGGTTGGGAAGCTACATAGAAGCTATTTCTCAGCAGGCAAACACAGTACAAATGCATCACTTGAGTATATCCATTCTAATTGCTGGGGTCCATCAAAGGTGGAATCATTGGGTGGTCATAGATATTTTTTGTCATTCATAGATGACTATTCAAGAATGACTTGGGTGGTAATGATGAAACAAAAAAGTGAGGCATTCAACAATTTCAATTACTGGAAGGCTCTAAGGAAAAATCAGGCAGGCAAGAAAATCAAAAGGCTCAAAACAGATAATGGTCTGGAATTCTACTGGTCAGAGTTTGATACATTCTGTAAGGATAAGAGTATTGCCAGACATCATACAGTCAGGAATACACCTCAGTAGAATGGTGTAGCTGAGAGGATGAATCAAACTCTTCTGGAGAGGGCAAGATGTATGCTCTCTAATGCTGGTTTATCAAGGATATTTTAGGCAGAAGCTGTAAACATAACATGCTACTTAATCAACATGAGTCCTCACACATGAATCAATCTCAAGACACCATTGTAGATGTGGTTAGGCAAGCCTGCTGACTACTCGGTTCTGAGGGTTTTTGGAAGCACGGTTTACTATCATGTAAGTGAAGGAAAACTGGAACCAATTGCTAAGAAGGGAGTGATTGTAGGGTATGGAGATGGGGTGAAAGGTTATATAATTTGGTCATCAGCAAAAAACATGGTCATACTCTACAGAGATGTGGTCTTTGATGAAATTTCTATGATTAACTCATCAGTGAAGAGGTCTGCTAAATCTGAAACCAGTGTTGAATCTGAGATGGCTAAGAAACAGGTGGAGCTTCAAGTGGAGTCAACTAAGATGCAACACTCAGCCGATCCAAGTCAGCACTCATCTGATCTGGTTGCTAAACTAGAGTATGATCCAAGCCAGTCAGCTGAACAAGGATCAGCTGAGCATCAAACATGGAACATTGGTCAGCAGAGTATAGGTGTCAACAGGGCTAGATGATCAAATGTTGGGGTACCTCCTAAGAGGTATGGTTTTGATGATATGGTTGGATATGAACTTCAATTTGCAGAAGAAGTTGATGGTTTTGAACCTTCTACTTACATGGAAGCAGTGACATGTTCTGAAACATCTTAATGGCTTGCTGCCATAGGATATGAAATTGAGTCATTATTGAAGAATCAGACTTGGGATCTAGTTAAACATCCATCTGATAGGTGTGTTGTTACATGAAAATAGATATTCAAGAAGAAGGAATGAATGACTGAGGCAGAAGGGGTCAAGTGTACGGCATGTTTGGTTGCAAGAGGGTTCAGTCAGAAAGAAGGGGTAGACTTGATGAGATATTCTCACCAGTGGTCATACATACTTCAATCTGAGTGTTACTAGCAATGGTGGAACATCAGGATCTTGAAGTTGAGCAGTTAGATATGAAGACAATATTTCTACATGGTTAGGTAAATAAGGAGATATACATAACTCAGCCAGAGAGATTTCAAGTTCCTGGAAATGAAGATTTTGTGTGCATAAAAGTTCCTAGACAGTGATATAAAAGGTTTGACAGCTATATAATCTAGCTAGGTTATAACTGGTATCCATATGACTACTGTGTGCATCACATACCTATCTTGTCCTGTATGTGGATGATATGTTGATAGCTGCTGAAAAGAAGTCTGATATTCAAAATCTGAAGATCCTTCTCAGTGCTGAGTTTGAAATAAAATATTTGGGTGCAACCAAGAAGATTTTGAGGATGGAGATCTGGAGAGATAAGAGTCAGAAGATTCTATCCTTGTCTCAGCAGGGTTATATACGAAGATATTGGCCAGATTTGGCATGTCTGCTGCAAAGCCAATAGATAATCCTATGGCTCCCAATATTCATTTGTATGTTTATGCTTCACAATAAGAAGAGGAGGAGTATATGTCAAAAGTTCCATATGCCAATGCAGTTGGTAGTCTGATGTACGCCATGGTGTGATCTAGGCCTTATTTGGATCAGGAAGTCAGTGTTGTCAGCAGGTTTGTGGCTCAACCTAGAAAAAAACACTGGAAAGCTGTGAAAAGAATATTAAGGTACCTAAAGGGTACATCTGATGTTGGTCTCATTTATGGAGGTGATACTCAATGTCTGATCATAGGGTATTGTGATGCTGATTATGCAGGTGAGGTGGACAGTAGGAAACTAGTGACTGGTTATGTTTTCACATTGGGGAATTCAGTTGTCAGATAGAAAGAAACTCTTCAGGCAACAATGACTTTATCAACTACTAAAGCAGAATATACGGCTCTTACTGAAGCATCCCTGGAGGGTATCTGGTTGAAGGGACTAGTCAGTGATTTGGGGCTACATCAGGATCAAGTAGAGATTTAATGTGATAGTTTGAGTGCAATTTGTCTAGCTTATGATCAGGTTCCTCATGAGAGAACCAAGCATATTGATGTGAGATATCATTTATTGAGAAATGAGAAGAGGGTTGTAGTCAAGAAGGTTGACACCAAGGATAATCATGCTGATATGTTTACTAAACCAGTTCAACAGAGCAAGTTTCAGTTGTGTCTGGACTTGCTGAATAATCAAAGCTTATAATCTGGAAATCTGGAAGCTCAGCTGAGGGTAGGATAGGTGAGTGGATTCTGTAGAAATAATTTGGTATAGTACATCTGGCATTGACAAATGCAATTGGTACAAGTACATATGTTTATGCAACCTGGTTTTTGTGAATGAGAGTTCAAGTCAAGGTGGAGATTTGTCAGCAAAGTGACTTAAACTCTACATCCGGTAGAACTAATCTAGTAGTCAACTAAGTGATGGTCAGTTGAGAAGTGTATCCAAGTCTGTGAAAGTCAGCTGGGAAGTCTGCTAAGTTTCTTCGGTGTCGAGCTGGCCGAGGGTCTCTGCGAGGTTTTGGATGCTGTTGAGTTCTACATCTAGGCAATGCTCGGTGAGTTGGGTCGAGTAGAGGATCCAACATATCGGGGCATTTATGGCAATCCGACAAAGATCCTTTGGCGGTTAGGTTTAGTGATCTGTGCTTATAAATACCAAATGTCTTGATCATTGTAAAGTGTGTGTAATCCGTCTAAAATTCAGTGCATAATAAAATATCTCTTTTCTGTCCGTGGAGTAGTTGGCATAACGCCGGAAACCACGTTAAATCCTGTGTTCTTCTTGTTTGTGTTTTTCTATTGATTATTACTGTTAGATTGTTTTTGTTAAATTATCTATCTTGCAAATATATTTCCTATCCTGTTATAACACCGAGTCAGAGTTGTGTACATGTAGTCAGTGTGTTGTAAATGTAGTGTAGTTCATGGTATAATTGTTGGATGAAAATAAAAACATCATAATTAAGGGTAATTCCAAGTCTCAGTATTGAAACCAAATTTTGAAATTTTTTAAAACGAAAATTTGATAATTAAATGAATGGATTTCTTTTAATTTAATGGGGAGTGGTTTTAAAGACAAATAAGATGGCAAAATAGGGATCATGACATCGAAATACAAATTGGGTGATAAAGACAATTTTAATGTTCCTTACTCTAAATTCATTGTTCGATGCGGGAATTGACTTCAAATACATCGCTCCACTATTTTGTTGTTTTTGACGAAAATGTCCTCGAAATGACATCGAAAAAACATTAATGTATGAAGAAAACGAAAAAAAGAAAATTATGTTGAAAAAATTACGATCTTTTGACGTTCAGATCAAAAGATATATTAATTTTTGTAATTAAGTAAGATAGAATTTAAATTATAGTGGAATAAACACTTGCCCTTTCTACCCAATAAAAATTTATACTCTCCTGTTTATATATTTTTAGTTTCAAATTATTATTTTTAACAATAATCCCATAACATTAGTAGATGAATAATTTCTATTCATAGTTAGTAGATGAATAATTTAAATTATGGGATTATTGTTAAAAATAATAATTTGAAACTAAAATATATATAAACAGTAGAGTGTAATTTTTTATTGGGTAGAAAGAGCAAGTGTTTATTCCACTATAATTTAAATTCTCTTTTACTTAATTACAAAAATTAATATATCTTTTAATCGAACGTCAAAAATCGTAATTTTTCAACATAATTTTCTTTTTTTCGTTTTCTTTATACATTAATATTTTTTCGATGTCATTTCGAGGACATTTTCGTCAAAAGCAACGAAATAGTGGAACAGTGGAAGGGTGTATTTGAAGTCAATTGCACCGTACCGAACAGTGAATTTAGAGTAACGAACATTGAAATTGTTTTTATCACCCAATTTGTATTTCCAGTGTCATTATCCCTATTTTTTTCCATCTTATTTGTACTTTAAAACCACTCCCCCTCAAAATAAAAACCACTCCCCCTTAAAGTAAAAGCAATCCATTCGTATAATTATCAAATTTTCTTTTTAAAAAAAATATCAAAATTTGGTTTCATTACCTAGACATGGAATTACCCTTAATTATGATGTCTTTATTTTCATCCAACAATTATACCATGAGCTACACTACATTTACAACACACTGACTACATGTACACCACTCTGACTCGGTGTTATAACAGGATAGGAAATCGAGTTGCAAGATAGATAATTTAACAGAAACAATCTAACAGTAATAATCAATAGAAAAACAGAAACAAGAAGAACACACTCTCGAATTCCTAAAGAAATATAGTAGCGCATTTACTAGCACCAATTGGTTTTAGTAGAATGGTAAGCGCTTGATTTTAACACTGATTTTGATTTAAATGAATCCACTTACATTGAATCACAATGAATCATTTAAATCATATAAAAAGGAAAATGAATGTCAATTTCGAATCAAAATTGCATGACTGATTAAATAAACATATCATATCAAATTAGAGTACCCCTCCAATGTGATTTATGATACAACTATTGTACTAGTAATTCATTGTAACCACGTGTTTCAATTTTTTCACTATACGCGCCTTCAATGTGTGAAAGAGAGATGGATGTGTGAATATAATTCATTTCACTTGGTATAACTATTTACAAGGACCGTAGGATAAAATTTGACACTCCATCCAATCCTAAATACAACTCATTTTACAGTTTTAATGTGGATTAATAAACTGTTTAAATGACATTAATTATTAAACTCCTAATTTTGAAATTTTAATCTTATATTTATATTCGATATAAAAATGATTTTAAAAAGAAGCATTATCAATACGACCCATATTAACTTAGGGTCTATTTTAAAAATGACAATTTGAACGTAGAAATATGCAAAGAGAACAGTGAAATTATTTTTCAGGTAATTTTTTCATCACATTTTTCTTTTTTTCGTCCTCTTTATTTAGCATCTAATTTGATATTTTTGAACGTTATTTTCGAAGTCATTTTTGTAAAAAAATACATAAACAGTGGTATAGTACAACATTGGATTTGATGTCAGTTCCACTGCAGCAAATAGTGGATTTGGGGTTATGAACAATGGATTTGTTATTATCACTCAATTTATATATCCACTGTCTTGATTCCTATTTTTTTGTACTTTTAAACCATTCCCCCATTAACTTATTATCGAATTAGTATCTTTCTAATTGCATATATTCTATTATAAAATAGTTAAGACATAATTAGCCAAGTCATTTTGGGTTTATGGATACTAATTCACATAAAAATAGCAAGAAGCTTCAAAAAAAGTTTCATATGACCCGATCAACGGTTGGTTATTATGATAAACTAGTTGCTTTGACACTGGTTGGCTAGACAAATTACACTCAAACTATCACATTAAATCTCTGGTTGATCCTGATGTAGCCCCAAATCACTGACTAGTCCCTTCAACCAGATACCCTACAGGGCTGCTTCAGTAAGAGCCGTATATTCTGCTTTAGTAGTTGATAAAGTCATTTTTGCAGGAAGAGTTGCTTTCTATCTGACAACTGAATTCCCCAATGTGAAAACATAACGATCCACCGATTTCCCATCGCCCACATCACTGCATAATCGGCAACACAAGGTGCCTATGATCAGATATTGAGTATCACCTCTATAAATGAGACCAACATCAGATGTACCCTTAAGGTACCCGAACATTCTTTTCACAGCTTTCCAGTGTTCCTTTCCAGGTTGAGCCATAAACCTGCTGACTACACTGACTTCCTGATCCAAATCAGGCCTAGTGCACACCGACTACCAACTGCACTGGCATATGGAACTTTTGACATATACTCCTCCTCTACTGATTGTGAAGCATAAACATACAAATGAATATTGGGTGCCATAGGATTATATATTGGCTTTGCAGCAGACATGCCAAATCTGGCCAATATCTTCGTATATAACCCCACTGAGACAAGGATAGCATTTTCTAACTCTTATCTCTCCAGATCTCCATCCCCAAAATCTTCTTGGCTGCACCCAAATATTTCATTTCAAACTCAGAACTCAGGAGGTTCTTCAAATTTTGAATATCAGACTTCTTTTCAGCAGCTATCAACATATCTTCCACATACAGGACAAGATAGATATGTGATACACACAGTAGTCATTTGGACACCAGTTATAACCTAGCTGGATCATATAGCTGTCAAACCTTTTATACCACTGTCTGGGTTCTTTTATGCACACAAAATCTTCATTTCGAGAAACTTGAATCTCTCTGGCTGAGTCATGTATATCTCCTTATCTACCTCACCATGTAGAAATATTGTCTTCACATCTAACTGCTCAACTTCAAGATCCTGATGTTCCACCATTGCTAGTAACACTCAAATTGAAGTATGTCTGACCACTGGTGAGAATATCTCATCAAAGTATACCCCTTCTTTCTGACTGAACCCTCTTGTAACCAAACATGCCGTATACTTGACCTATTCTGCCTCAGTCATTCCTTCCTTCTTCTTGAAGATCTATTTGCATGTAACAACACTCCTATCAGATGTATGTTTAACTAGATCCCAAGTCTAATTCTTCAATAATGACTCAATTTCATCTCCCATGGCAGGAAGCCATTGAGATGTTTCAGAACATGTCACTGCTTCCATGTAAGTAGAAAGTTCAAAACCATCTACTTCTTCTGCAAATTGAAGTTCATATCCAAACATATCATCAAAACCATACCTCTTAGGAGGTACCCCAACATTTGATCTTCTAGCCCTGCTGACACCTATAATCTGCTGACCAATGTTCCATGTTTGACACTCAGCTGGCCCTTATTCAGCTGACTAGCTTGGATCAGACTCTTGTTCAGCAACAAGATCAGATGAGTGCTGACTTGGATCGGCTGAGTGTTGCATCTTAGTTGACTCCACTTAAAGCTCCACCTGTTTCTCAGCCGTCTCAGATTCAGCACTGGTTTCAGATTCAACAGACCTCCCTACTTATGAGTTAATCATAGAATTTTCATCAAAGACCACATCTATGTAAAATATGACCATGTTCTCTGCTGATGAACAAATTATATAACCTTTCACCCCATCTCCATACCCTACAAACACTCCCTTCTTAGCAATTGGTTCCAGTTTTCCTTCACTTACATGATAGTAAACTGTGCTTCCAAAAACCATTAGAACTGAGTAGTCAGCAGGCTTGCCTAACCACATCTACAATGGTGTCTTGAGATTGATTCCTGTGTGAGGACTCCTGTTGATTAAGTAGCATGTTATGTTTACAGCATCTGCCTAAAATCTCCTTGATAAACCAGCATTAGAGAGCATACATCTTGCCCTCTCCAAAAGAGTTTGATTCATCCTCTCAGCTACACCATTCTACTGAGGTGTATTCCTGACTGTATGATGTCTGGCAATACTCTTATCCTTACAGAATGTATCAAACTCGACCGTGCCAAATTCGGACCATTATCTGTTTTGAGCCTTTTGATTTTCTTGCCTATCTGATTTTCCTTAGAGCCTTCCACTACTTGAAACTGTTGAATGCCTCACTTTTGTGTTTCATCATCACCACTCAAGTCATTCTTGAATAGTCATCTATGAATGACAAAAAATATCTATGACCACCCAATGATTCCACCTTTGATGGACCCCAGCAATTAGAATGGATATACTCAAGTGATGCATTTGTACTGTGTTTGCCTGCTAAGAAATTGCTTCTATGTAGCTTCCTGAACACACAGTGCTCACAAAATTCTTGGGTCTTATCCTTATATCACCCATGAAAACCCGCTGAAGAGAGGACTTGCATTCCTCTTTCACCCATGTGACCTAGTCTTGTGTGCCACAACTGAGTCTATTGTAACTGATCAACTACTGAGGATGCCACAACAGCAGAGCCAGATACAATAGAGCCTTGTAATATATACAAGGTTCCCTTCTTGATGCCTTTGAGGACCACAGCTGAATCTTTGTAGACATTCAGCTCTCCACCTTCTCCATTGAAATTGAACCCCTTGCTATCCAGTAGACTAAGAGATACCAAATTCTTGGTCATCTATGGAACATGTCTTACATCTTTCAGTGTGTAGAATCTACAATCCTCTGTCCTCAGCTGAACTGAGCCAATTCCCATTATCTTACAAACCTTGTTGTTTGCCATAGAAATATGACCACCATCTATCTGCTCATAAGTAGAAAACCACTCCCTGAGGGGACAAATATGATAGGATGATCCATAATATAAGATCCAAACATCAGCATGATGTGTTGAATCCTCAACACTAGAACTAGATCCTCATCAGAATGCTCAGCAGCCACACATGCCTTTTCTTCTTTGGACAATTGGACTTCCAATGCCCCTGCTCTCTACAGTAATTACAGACATCTGTGGACTTAGGACCTTTGGAACTACCCTTCTTGGATTTCTTCTTATGTCCATGCCTTTTTCCACTGCTGCTGACTACTAGTCCAGCAGCCTGATTGTCTGTCCATGTTGCCTTGTGTCTTAGTTCCCTGGCATGCAAGGCTGCCCTTACATCCTATAAAGCCACTGTATCCATCCCAACAATGAAGGACTGCACAAAGTTTTCATATGAAGCTGGTAATGACTCCAAAGAATTAGGGTTGCATCTTCATCTTCAATTTTAACATCAATATTCTTGAGATCAAGTAATATTGTGTTCATCTGATCAAGATGTTCCCCCAGCTGACCTCCTTCATGCATCCTCAGACTAAACAGTCTCTGCTTCAACAACAACTTATTGGTTAATGACTTGGTCATACAGGCTTTCAAGCTTTGCCCACAACTTGGCAGTCGTGTCTTCCTCAGTAATTTCAGTGATAACATCATTAGATAAGCACAACATGATGGTTTAATGTGTTTTCTCATCCAGACTGGCATAATCTGCTGAACTGACATCTCCTTTACCAGATAAAGAAGTCCATAATCCTTGTTGTTTTAACAATGCCCGCATCTTTATTTGCCACAGACTAAAACTGTTTCTTCCTGTAAATTTGTTGATTTTTACGTTAACTGTGGACGTCTTTCTTGCCAAAGAATAGAACTTTAATCACAGAAGCCTTGCACCGATGAGGGTCATGGTGAAGATAAAATTCGTCCGTACAAATGATTCCCGGAAACCTCGCTCTGATACTAGTTTGTTATAACATGATATGGAATCCAGATGCAAGATAAATAATTTATTAGAAGAAATCTAACAATAATAATCAACAAAAAATAGAAACAAGAAGAACATAGGATTTAACGTGGTTTCCGGCGTTGTGCCAACTAATCCACGGACAGAAAAGAGATATTTTATTATGCACTGAATTTCAGACGGATTAAACACACTTTATAATGATCTATATTGTTGGTATTTATAGGCACAAATCAATAAACCCTAACCGTCAAAGGATCTTTGTCGGATTGCCATAAATGGCCCAGATGTTGGATCCCTCTGTTGACCCAACTCAGCTGACCATTGCCCGGACGTAGAACTCAGTTGCATCCAAAACCTCAGCAGACCCTCAGCAGACTGTTGACACCAGAAGAAACTCAGCTGACTTTCCAGCTGACTTTCACAGACTTGGATACACTTCTCAGCTGACCATCACTCAGCTGACTACCAGATTAGTTCTACCAGATGTAGAGTTTAAGTCACTTTGCTGACACTCGGTATTTTAAAAGTCGATTCTTAAGTCAGTATTCGACTTTCAATTAGTGGGATGTGAGAATCAAACTTGTAGTAAGGTCTTGCATTTTCTGGCATCAATCAAGGTTTGAATCCTCATGATCTCCCCCAACCACCCACCCCTTCCCCACCCCCCTCCCACACACAAAAAGTAATTCACATAAAAACACCAACAAGCTTCAAAAAAGTTTCTTATGACCCGATCAATGGTTGGTTATAATAAACAGATTGCCGATTTGATTTAAATGAATTGGCCATACACTGAATCACAATGAATCATTTAAATCATATAATAAGGAAAATGAATGTCAATTATGAATCAAAATAAGCCGGCTTGTTTTGACCTAGCGCATGACCGATTACGGAAATAGATCATATCAAATTAGTGTACCCTCTAATGTGATTTTATGATACAACTGTTGTACCAAGTGTAATTCATGGTTGGTTATACTAAATAGATTGCTGATTTGATTCAAACGAACCAGCCTTACATTAATTCACAATGAATCATTCAAATCATATAATAAGGAAAATGATTTTCAATTTTGCCCAGTCTATTTTCTTTTGGAGTTTTCGTTTGAATGATTTTATTGCACTTTCGAAAATTATTCTGAAAGTCACGTGCCGTAGGGTTTTTTTTTCTCTTGAGAACTCGATAGATGGAGAATTACATTAACAATTCTAACAGTAACCACACTACATGTACACCACACTGACTCGATCTTTTCAAACACTCGAATGTAATAATAAAACTAGTTATAACGTCATTGTATTTTCTGGCATCAATCAAGGTTCGAATCCTCATCAACCCCCCCCCACCCCCACACAAAAATAGTAATATCATTTCCTAAAAAAAGAAAAGAAAAGGAGATGTACATCAGATGGTTTAGGGGTTAAGTAATCAATCAATGATTCCATTACAGTTACAACAAACAAATGAAACAATCAAACTGAAACCTAATTTGAACCACAGGATCAAATCTTACAAAGTTTATAGACATATTAGGATCTATCTGACAGGGTTTATACAAATCTAGATAAAACGTTAAAATAAAGGCCACCATGGTTGTTGAAGAAAAAGGTTACAAACCAGTAACATAAAGGCCAGCTGGAAAGACGATATCGCGTTTTATACAATTTGAAGCCGTTGAATAATCAAGAGTGAGTCTCCTTCAAAAGTGATCCTTCGATAGCCATAAGAGATAGCAAAAGTAATAATAGCACGGTAAATCGCTAACGATTCTCCTATAGAGCAATAGACATCGACGAGCAGGATCTCGAATAAGATGGGCAATAAATTTTTTAGTTTTTTGCCGAGAAGGACATATTAATTCATTTATCTGGCTCCAAGTACACTAGACATTAATTAGGACAAAACATGTGCAAACTTACTGATATACCCCTTTTCCAATTCTTATATCTCCCTCATCCAAACTCACTCAAATCTCAAACCACAAAAAAAACACCACAACCGCCACCTCCATTGCCCACCGGCGTTGAGCAAAAAAACACCACAGCCGCCACCCCCATTACATCATCAACGAGGAGTGGACCTTACAATTAGATTGAGTGAAAGCTGCATTCGGTTCTGTTTATGATGGGCATTAGGATTTGGGGATGATTTGGGGCAGAGGAGGAGGAGTGACGATTGTGCCGCCGGTGATTGCAGATTTGCGGCGGAACAGGAGGCAGCAATTCACCGGGCATCCTTTTGCATCCTGAAGTAATTCATCAATTTAATTGCAGCAAAAGGTTGAAACAGTTGGCCAATGAATTTCTCAAAACGATCCTCTTTGTTGATTTTTTTTCTTTGTTGATTTTTTTTTTGTTGTTTGACGGAGGAGTTAAACAATAAAGAGTGAACGATCGGATTTTTGATCCATCTTTATCATTTTTTTGCGTAACGATCGGTGAACGATCGGTTTTTTTGTATCAATTTTTCGACCGCCGCAATAATCTGCTTTGTTGATTTGATCGCCGGAGAGGGAGTCATTTGATCGCCGGAGAGGATTGGATTTTTTGATCGCCGGCGATAATCCTGCTGTTGATTTGATTTTTTTCTTTCGATTTTTTTTCCTGCTGTTAAGAAGAGGATTTGGAGAAGGAGGTTTGCTGTTTGACGGAGGAGTTAACGGTGGTCATGGTCGCCGGAGCTGAACGCCGGAGAAGCGATTTCTAGTTTTTTTTTTATATATAAAAAGTTTAGGGTTTAGGGTTGTTATTATTAATTTTGTAACGTTACTACATTTTTTGATGTACTTTATCTATTTTATGGGCTGTTACTACTCGTTTATTGGATTTTACGACATTTTACGGGTTGTTACTACTTCTTTTTAAGCTGTTACCACTTGTTTATGGATGTTACGACATTTTAATGTTACGGGCTGTTATTTCATTACGACATTTTACGGTCATTTATTACTTATTTTTAACAAATAAGGCGATTACTACTTATTTTTAGACCGTTACTACTTTTCATTGGATGTTACGACATTTTATGGGCTGTTACGACATTTTACGGTCTATTACTACTTATTTTTAACAAATAAATTTACATTCATTACTTGTTTTTAGGTTTTATTACTTTTCATTGGATGTTACGACATTTTATGGGTCACATTACTTGTTTCTTGATTATTACTATTTGTAGAAGGGTAAAAGTAACAAGGGGTATTTTTGTCCAAATATTTTGTTTTTGTCCTTTATAACAAATTGAAAAATAAAAATGCCCTCCTCATGACTCCATTTATGTGTTTTTGTCCTAAATAGCCCTTCCCTAAATTTTTAAAGAGGCAAGTAAAAAATAAAGCGGAGAGAGCAAACAAAATATTTTTTTCACAATACACGCGCGCAATGAAAGATGCAATGTGTGAAAGATAGTATGAATGTCTGAATATAATTCATTTCACTCGCTATAACTATTTACAAAGATTGTAGGATAAAATTTACACTTCATCCCCGATCTTAAATATAAGTCATTTTAGATTTCCTCAACAACAACAACAAAATGTCATTTTAGAGTTTTAATGTGGATTCATAAAGTGTTATGGCATGTACCTCTGACCTCATGGTTTAAATAAAATTACTTTTCCCTAAAAATTATTTTAATGACATTAATTATAAATACTAAATTTAAAAAATTTAATCGTATATTGATATTAGATATCAAAATGATTTAAAAAGGAAACATTAATATATTGCGACCAATTAACTTATTGACGAATCAGTATCTCTCTAAATGCATCCACTTTATTATAAAACAGTTAATTAAGAGATAATTATATTAAAACCAATTGCTCCATGTCATTTTTGGTTCATGGATACTAATTCACATAAAAATACCAACAAGCTTCAATGGTTGGTTATAATAAACAGATTGCTGATTTTGATTTAAATGAATCTTCCTTACATTGAACCACAATGAATCATTTAAATCATATAATAAGGAAAATTATTTTCAATTTTTGAATCAAAATAAGGAAAAGTCAAACGGGACTAATAAAATGGGACGGATGGAATATAAAAATATTTCATTTAATGGACGTTACAAAAAAAAAAAAAACCATAGCGCCTCCTTTTTTCTTCCCGTCCGACGATTTTCCCACTTGAGAGTCTTGAGTTCTTACTTCTTAGACTTGTTTTAACATAATCTCATGTGCTTTTGTACTTTTATTAGTCTTTTGACACATTTACTTGATGTTTATGCTTTGTGATTTATTGATTTATGTTGGACAACCATTGTCTTATTTTTAAAAAAAAAAAAAAAAAAAAAAGGAAAAAACACCACTAGGCGCCCCATGACCGTGCGACTACCGCATAAGGTCTTTTAGAACACTGGTGAAAGAGAGAATGAATGTGTGAATATATTTCATTTCACTTGCTATAACTATTTATAAAGATTGTGGGATAAAATTTACACTCCATCCGACCCTAAATATAAGTCATTTTTTTATTTATAATGTGGATCCATAAAGTGTTTAAATGACATTAAATATACAATACTAAATTTCAAATTTTAATCATATATTGATATTATTTATTAAAATTATTTAAAAAGAATCATTATTAATACAACCATATTAACTTATTGCCAAATTAGTATCTTTCTAATTGCATCCATTTTATTATAAAATAGTTAATTAAGAGATAATTGCATTAAAACCAATTGATCCAAGTCATTTTTGGTTTATGGATACTAATTCACATAACAACACCAACAAGATTCAAAAAAGTTATGTATGGCCCGATCAATTGTTGGTTATAATAAATAGATTACAGATTTTGATTTAAATGAATCGGCGTTACATTGAATCACAATGAATCATTAAAATCATATAATAAGGAAAATGAATGTCTTATTCTAAATCAAAATAAGCCGGCTTGTTTTGACAAGGTGCATGACCGATTAGATCTTGTCAAATTAGTGTATCCTCTGATAAGATTTTATGGAATAACCGTTGTGCCAAGTGTAATGCATTGTAACATGTTTTTCAATTTTTTCACAATACACGCCTGCAATGTGTGAAAGAGATTATGAATGTCTGACTATAATTCATTTCACTTGCTACAACTATTTACAAGGATTGTAGGATAAAATTTACACTTCATCCTATCTTAAATATAATTCATTTCAGAGTTCTAATGAGGATTCATAAAGTGTTATGACATGTACCTCTGACATTGAAGTACATGATCTCAATAAGTGACTTGGTTCTATTTGATATTGATTACCTTGACAAGCTTCGTTGTTCACCCCCTTTTTAACATTAGTAGATGAATAATTTCTATTCATAGTTAGTAGATGAATAATTTAAATTATGGGATTATTGTTAAAAATAATAATTTGAAACTAAAATATATATAAACAGTAGAGTGTAATTTTTTATTGGGTAGAAAGAGCAAGTGTTTATTCCACTATAATTTAAATTCTATCTTACTTAATTACAAAAATTAATATATCTTTTGATCTGAACGTCAAAAGATCGTAATTTTTTCAACATAATTTTCTTTTTTTCGTTTTCTTCATACATTAATGTTTTTTCGATGTCATTTCGAGGACATTTTCGTCAAAAACAACAAAATAGTGGAACAGTGTATTTGAAGTCAATTCCCCCGTACCGAACAATGAATTTAGAGTAAGGAACATTAAAATTGTCTTTATCACCCAATTTGTATTTCCAGTGTCATGATCCCTATTTTGCCATCTTATTTGTCTTTTAAAACCACTCCCCATTAAATTAAAAGAAATCCATTCATATAATTATCAAATTTTCTTTTTAAAAAAAATTTCAAAATTTGGTTTCAATACCTAGACTTGGAATTACCCTTAATTATGATGTTTTTATTTTCATCCAACAATTATACCATGAACTACACTACATTTACAACACACTGACTACATGTACACAACTCTGACTCGGTGTTATAACAGGATAGGAAATATATTTGCAAGATAGATAATTTAACAAAAACAATCTAACAGTAATAATCAATAGAAAAACACAAACAAGAAGAACACAGGATTTAACGTGGTTTCCGGCGTTATGCCAACTACTCCACGGACAGAAAAGAGATATTTTATTATGCACTGAATTTTAGACGGATTACACACACTTTACAATGATCAAGACATTTGGTATTTATAAGCACAGATCACTAAACCTAACCGCCAAAGGATCTTTGTCGGATTGCCATAAATGCCCCAGATGTTGGATCCCTCTACTGACCCAACTCAGCTGAGCATTGCCTAGATGTAGAACTCAGCTGCATCCAAAACCTCAGCAGACCCTCAGCAGGCTACTGACACCAGAAGAAACTTAGCAGACTTCCCAGCTGACTTTCACAGACTTGGATACACTTCTCAACTGACCATCACTTAGTTGACTACTAGATTAGTTCTACCGGATGTAGAGTTTAAGTCACTTTGCTGACAAATCTCCACCTTGACTTGAACTCTCATTCACAGTCAAACCAGGTTGCATAAACATATGTACTTGTACCAATTGCATTTGTCAATGCCAGATGTACTATACCAAATTATTTCTACAGAATCCACTCACATATCCTACCCTCAGCTGAGCTTCCAGATTTCCAGATTATAAGCTTTGATTATTCAGCAAGTCCAGACACAACTGAAACTTGCTCTGTTGAACTGGTTTAGTAAACATATCAGCATGATTATCCTTGGTGTCAACCTTCTTGACTACAACCATCTTCTCATTTCTCAATAAATGATATCTCACATCAATATGCTTGGTTCTCTCATAAGGAACCTGATCATAAGCTAGACAAATTGCACTCAAACTATCACATTAAATCTCTACTTGATCCTGATATAGCCCCAAATCACTGACTAGTCCCTTCAACCAGATACCCTCCAGGGATTCTTCAGAAAGAGCCGTATATTCTGCTTTAGTAGTTGATAAAGTCATTGTTGCCTGAAGAGTTTCTTTCTATCTGACAACTGAATTCCCCAATGTGAAAACATAACCCGATCCACTAGTTTCCTCTTGCCCACCTCACTGCATAATCGGCATCACAGTACCCTATGATCAGACATTGAGTATCACCTCCATAAATGAGACCAACATCAGATGTACCCTTTAGGTACCTTAATATTCTTTTCACAGCTTTCCAGTGTTTTTTTCTAGGTTGAGCCACAAACCTGCTGACAACACTGACTTCCTGATCCAAATAAGGCCTAGATCACACCATGGCGTACATCAGACTACCAACTGCATTGGCATATGGAACTTTTGACATATACTCCTCCTCTTCTTATTGTGAAGCATAAACATACAAATGAATATTGGGAGCCATAGGATTATCTATTGGCTTTGCAGCAGACATGCCAAATCTGGCCAATATCTTCGTATATAACCCTGCTGAGACAAGGATAGAATCTTCTGACTCTTATCTCTCCAGATCTCCATCCTCAAAATCTTCTTGGTTGCACCCAAATATTTTATTTCAAACTCAAAGACTTGAGAAGGATCTTGATTTTGAATATCGACTTCTTTTCAAAGACTATCAACATATCATCCACATACAGGACAAGATAGGTATGTGATGCACACAGTAGTCATATGGATACCAGTTATAACCTAGCTAGATTATATAGTCACAAACCTTTTATATATCTTTGTCTCAGGAACTTTTATGCACACAAAATCTTCATTTCCAGGAACTTGAAATCTCTCAATTTGAGTTATGTATATCTCCTTATTTACCTAACCATGTAGAAATATTGTCTTCATATCTAACTGCTCAACTTCAAGATCCTGATGTTCCACCATTGCTAGTAACACTCAGATTGAAGTATGTATGACCACTGGTGAGAATATCTCATCAAAGTCTACCCCTTCTTTCTGACTGAACCCTCTTGCAACCAAACATGCCGTACACTTGACCCCTTCTGCCTCAGTCATTCATTCCTTCTTCTTGAATATCTATTTTCATGTAACAACACACCTATCAGATGGATGTTTAACTAGATCCCAAGTCTGATTCTTCAATAATGACTCAATTTCATATCCTATGGCAGCAAGCCATTAAGATGTTTCAGAACATGTCACTGCTTCCATGTAAGTAGAAGGTTCAAAACCATCAACTTCTTCTGCAAATTGAAGTTCATATCCAACCATATCATCAAAACCATACCTCTTAGGAGGTACCCCAACATTTGATCATCTAGCCCTGCTGACACCTATACTCTGCTGACCAATGTTCCATGTTTGATGCTCAGCTGATCCTTGTTCAGCTGACTGGCTTGGATCATACTCTAGTTTAGCAACCAGATCAGATGAGTGCTGACTTGGATCGGCTGAGTGTTGCATCTTAGTTGACTCCACTTGAAGCTCCACCTGTTTCTTAGCCATCTCAGATTCAACACTGGTTTCAGATTTAGCAGACCTCTTCACTGATGAGTTAATCATAGAAATTTCATCAAAGACCACATCTCTGTAGAGTATGACCATGTTTTTTGCTGATGACCAAATTATATAACCTTTCACCCCATCTCCATACCCTACAATCACTCCCTTCTTAGCAATTGGTTCCAGTTTTCCTTCACTTACATGATAGTAAACCGTGCTTCCAAAAACCCTCGAGAACGAGAGTAGTCACAGAGGCTTGCCTAACCACATCTACAATGGTGTCTTGAGATTGATTCATGTGTGAGGACTCATGTTGATTAAGTAGCATGTTATGTTTTACGACTCACTAAAATATCCTTGATAAACCAAAGATTAGAGAGCATACATCTTGCCCTCTCCAGAAGAGTTTGATTCATCCTCTCAGCTACACCATTCTACTGAGGTGTATTCCTGACTGTATGATGCCTGGCAATACTCTTATCCTTACAGAATGTATCAAACTCTGACCAGTAGAATTCCAGACCATTATCTGTTTTGAGCCTTTTGATTTTCTTGCCTGCCTGATTTTTCCTTAGAGCCTTCCAGTAATTGAAATTGTTGAATGCCTCACTTTTTTGTTTCATCATTACCACCCAAGTCATTCTTGAATAGTCATCTATGAATGACAAAAAATATCTATGACCACCCAATGATTCCACCTTTGATGGACCCCAGCAATTAGAATGGATATACTCAAGTGATGCATTTGTACTGTGTTTGCCTGCTGAGAAATTGCTTCTATGTAGCTTCCCAACCACACAGTGATCACAAAATTCTAGTGTCTTATCCTTATATCACCCATGAAAACCCGCTGAAGAGAGGACTTGCACTCCTCTTTCACCCATGTGACCTAGTCTTGTGTGCCACAACTGAGTCTGTTGTATCTGATGAACTGCTGAGGATGCCACAACAGCAGAGCCAGATACAATAGAGCCTTGTAATATATACAAGTTCCCTTCTTGATGCCTTTGAGGACCAAAACTGAATCTTTGTAGACATTCAGCTCTCCACCTTCTCCCTTGAAATTGAACCCCTTGCTGTCCATTAGACTAAAAGATACCAAATTCTTGGTCATCTATGGAACATGTCTTACATCTTTCAGTGTGCAGAATCTACAATCCTCTGTCCTCAGCTGAACTGAGCCAATTCCCATCACTACAAGAAAATTGACTTTTAATGAGAGGAATTCCCATCATTAAATGCCCGATTCCCGTCATTAAAGGCTTTTAATGACGTGAAAAATCCCTTCATTGCCGCCTCCGCCGTTAAAGTTATTAAAGACGGGAATCGCTTCCCGTCATTAATTGTATAATACATTCAATCACGGTATATTCCTATCATTAAACATTGTTTTTAATAACGATTCATCCGCTCATTATAGGCTCCTTTCCCCTCATTAAACAACGATTTAATCACAACACATGTCCTCATTAAAAGGTCATTTTCCCGTCATTAAATTGTGATTTAATGATGACACATACCCTCATTAATAGGTTATTTTCTCATCATTAATTTGTGATTTAATGATGACATATACCTTCATTATAAGGTCATTTCCACTCATTATAAAATGGTTTAATGAGGGACACGTCCCCTTATTTTAGACTAAAATGAATCAAAAAAATAGGATTGGAACACTGCGAAAAGAATCACAAGCCAAAATTACATGAAACCTTCATTTCCAGTTTCAAATGATCATTATCAAATACTAACTACAACTTTACTTGGTGCATAAATGGCACTATCACCAATCGAAAAGAACAGAACAAGGAAATAATTTGTCTATTAAAAAGAGTTGTATGTTCTGGGAAGCGATTAAGAGATAGTAAGAAGACCTTTTGAGTACCCAAACTCTTTTTATTTGCTTTCTCGTTCTTTCACCACACACATTACCTCCTCCTCCATCATTGAAACTTCACTTCTCATATTCATAGCTTGAACCTCCATTGCCTTTGTAAGAGTATCTAATACAAAACAGAATTCTAACTCACAATGAAAATGCGTATTATTTTTCAGAGCAGCACAACAGAGATCAGCTTTACAGGTTCTGAAAAGTCACATAGATATGACAAAAGATGCTACTGTAGCAACGGCTATAATATTAAACAGAGAACATATATATAAAGCAGTTTGGTCACAGACATAAAGCATATATAGCTATTCAAGTGTACACTAAATACATGGCATTTAAAGAGATGTGTGTGTATGTCTACGGCGCATAAGACTAAACTATTATTAAATAGACAAGTATTTCACATCACAAAAATTAATACACAGGATACTCTGGTTCAGAGAACATGCGAGCCTTTTATATATATATTTGCAGGCTTCAAAAAGAGAATTTAGCACTATATCACAGATGATTAAAAAAACGGATTTAGAGCACATTTTCTAGCCTTAATGATAATTGTGGCAATATATTGGAAATAGATAAAATGGAAAATTAGGGATAAGGACACAATCTGGAATATTTTTAAGTAACAGGACAACTACATATTTTTTATAGGGAGAAGGACAACTGCATAATTTTTATAGCGAGAAGGACAAACAGTGAATCCCGAAAATCAGTGAATCTCCCCAGTGAATCCCGAAATCAGTGAATTTCGACAGTGAATTTCGATAGTGAATCCTGAAAATCAGTGAATTTCGACAATGAATTTTGAAAAGTAGTGAATTTCGACAGTGAATTTCGGTGAATTTCGGCAGTGAATTTCGAACACAAGTGAATTTCGACAGTGAATAAATAGTTTTGTCCTTTATGCAAAAGTTTCAAAAAACTGTCCTTCTACTCAATTGATGAAATATTTCTGCCATTCTCCCTCATTCCCCCTAGATAAAATCTGTACAAAGCAGGCCACCCAATCAAACAAGCAAGCAAAAAAAAAATAGAACTACAAAATAAAAATAGAAGGTCGGAAAGGCCACCCCTCAAGGCAGGGCAACCCCAAAAGCTATACTAAAATAAAACAAGATCGGTTGGGGGACCACCCTATCAAGTAAACAACAAAGCATACCTTTTTAGCTCTTTTTAATTGATCAAAACTGAAACCCTCTTTCCTTCCTATGCTGAAATCTTTTACCTACATACAAAATAAAAGAATATAATTGTTAAGACATAATAATTCAATGGTAAAAGAAATGGGATATTTATCTGAATGACATACTTAGTGAATTTCATTGAGATAAATATCAAATGGACAAGAAATTTTGTAAAAGTTTGCAATGTAGAGTGCAACACAACGTTGACATAGATGAAACTAAACAGAGCATTGTTAATGGTAAATAAGTAAAGGAAAAGTGTAACCTCTATCACCTATAACAAAGTTCACTGTGTTTTAAATAATCAGTTTGTTTCTAGACTAACATAGGATATGATCAACTAAATTAATTCCTACGTAGTAAGCAATAAGAAACAAAAGTGTGAAAGGGAAAAACCTTTTCATCAGATTCTTTAAGCTGAGAAGGTTAACAATGAATGAGTTTCTCTGCTCTCAAAGTTGCATTTTCTCAAGTCGAGTAAACACCTATACATCATATGTAAAACGTGCGATGTTAGACAAGCTTCTACCTTTGTGTTTATAGTTGCAACATGCATGGAAAAAAGTCATTTCCGGTTTTAAAGGGAAATGTGTAAAAAAAAACATAGTATCAAAGTGGACATTTAATAAACATAGTATCAAAGTGGACATTTAGGACTATCCATTAATTCAAGTGGACATTTAATATAAAGGTAGATCAGTCACATCAACCCTAGTAAATATTTGGGGTATTGAGTGTATTTGTCTTTTTCATGAGGTTTAAAGAAGATATGTTAATGCATTTTCTTATATTTTTTACTCAACTAACTTTCTAAGGAAGAATAAAGGAGTGAATATGCTACCTGGACCTTTTGTCAAGTAACTTTTTCAGGACCACACTTTTGGATAAGTTCTCAATTCTATCTTTAACTTTAATTTAAATCTAGATGACTCAACCAACATTAAGAATCAAGCAATTTAATCCCAAATGAAGCTTAGTGATTACCATCATTTCCAAATGCATAGCTAAAAACATAAGCAACCATCAATAACCAATCACAAATGTGCATAGAGATGGATTACTCTGGTCTCATCAATGATATTAAACTCAAACCAAAACCAGAAAAAACATGTAACCCTCTTACAATTCTGCCTTGGTAGTAACATGCATATCCCAGTTCTAACCTATTGTAGTTGAGAATCAAAGCACACAAATATCAAAGAAGAAGAATAATCATACTTTCTTATAACATAGTAAGCCAAAAGTGAAGTATTGTAACGGAATTGGCGCATGTAAAATCACAATAATATGTTCTCTAATTAAGCAGAAATGAGTGAGATGACCATTAATTACAACAAAATGCTATGAGGAAGAGAAAACTAGAAAAGCTAAAGCATTCTAAAGCTTCATTAAAAGCAAAAAAAGGATAACAAAAGAACCAAATATTTACAACATCAGCAACAAACTCAATTTTTAAGTATATGACAAGAAAGAGGATATAATCATATAACCTACCTGTACATGTTGAAGCAAGGACCATTGCTGTCAACCAACGACTAAGCAGATCGTGTTCTTACATTCAAACAGGGCATAACACGTTTTTATAAAAAGATATGAAAAGGGTGCTAGATAATCATTCATCGATCATTATAAATAAATGAATAAAAACTTCTACTCCTAGTCAAAGATGCTAACCAGACTGCTCTTTCTTTCTTTCGAGTGCTTTCAAAAACTAGGTATCATTCAGCTTGCTTTCACGAAATGATGGTATCTGTTAAAAAAATTGTAAAACCACAACATAAGTATATGTATATATATATATATACACACGTGAAGCAAGCAACCTATATATATATATATATATATATATATATATATATATATATATATATACAACAAGCAGAAAACTTCCCTGAAATAGGCTAGAATCGGACATTCAATGCTCCGAATTAGACTACGTGTAGAGAGGAGAAAGCCAAAGCCATCAACGGGTTAAAGAGCTGCGAATCCATGGCTTTAAATGCATCGAATCAGCAGCACAATCGGCAAAGATTGGAGCTTTACAGGTCTGGACCTTCCATAACCAATTTCGACAAAATCAGGCCGATTTCGATTCCAATCAATTCAAAAACAGAACGAGATTAACACAGAAATAAAAGGCAAACGAAAACTTCCCTGAATTAGAAAGATTCGAAGTGAAAGCTTCGACCTTTGACCACAGAAATGCCTTGCCTCCATAATTCAAGGGCTGTGTATCCTTCGATTTATTTGCCTTTCAGAATCGTGGAGAATCGGTTGCAGAAATCCATAAAGATTTCGAATCGAAATCGTATCGAGGTAATAAAGGAACGATTCAGAAACCTTTCACGAAATGATTCGTGTTTCTATCAGACTATCCGTTTCAGAGAAGATTTAGAGAATCAAATCAAGAAGTCGGATTTGGAAAGTCTTTACAGAGAGGGTTTCAAGGAGAACGGTTCAGAGAACAATGGAACGAGGAAGAGGCGGAGGTAGACCTGGGCGGTGGTGGAGGGTGTTGGAGGGCGGTGGAGTACTTTAGGGTTATATGATGAATTGGGAATGACTGAACGAGAAGGGGGTGGGTTGGTTTTGGTGTTTTTTAGATGTGTTTGATGATATTTTTGGTAAAAAACTGTAAATGAAAAAAATGAAATATAAAAAAATGTATACAAATAATGACAGTTTTTTTTATTATTTGTAATGACGGGAAATAAGATCACTAATGACAGGAATTTGAATTCCGTCATCCATAAAAAAATTAATTTATGTCCCGTCATTATAAAGATCATTTAATGATGGTTTTACGTCCGGTCATTAAATTTTCGTCATTGAATCACAGTTTCCTTGTAGTGCATTATCTTACAAACCTTGTTGTTTGCCATATAAATATGACCACCATCTATCTGCTCATAAGTAGAAAACCACTTATTGAGGGGACAAATATGATAGGATGCTCCATAATCTAAGATCCAAACATCAGCATGATGTGTTGAATCCTCAACAACTAGAACTAGATCCTCATCAGAATGCTCAGCAGCCACCACTGCCTTTTCTTTTTTGGACAATTGGACTTCCAATGCCCCTGCTCTTTACAGTAATTACAGACATCTGTGGACTTAGGACCTTTGGAACTACCCTTCTTGGATTTTTTCTTCTGTCCATGCCCTTTTCCAATGCTGCTGATTACTAGTCCATCAGCTTGATTGTCTGTCCTTGTTGCCTTCTGTCTTAGTTCCCTGACATGCAAGGCTGCCCTTACATCCTATAAAGCCACTGTATCATTCCCAACAATGAAGGACTACACAAAGTTTTCATATGAAGCTGGTAATGACACTAAAGAATTAGGGTTGCATCTTCATCTTCAATTTTAACATCAATATTCCTGAGATCAAGTAATATTGTGTTCATCTGATCAAGATGTTCCCCCAGCTGACCTCATTCATGCATTCTTAGACTAAACAGTCTATGCTTCAACAACAACTTATGGTTAATGACTTGGTCATATACAGGCTTTCAAGCTTTGCCCACAACTTGGCAGTCGTGTCTTCCTCAGCAACTTCAGTGATAACATCATCAGATAAGCACAACATGATGCTTTAATGTGCTTTTTCATCCAGACTGGCATAATCTGCTGAACTGACATCTCCTTTACCAGATAAAGAAGTCCATAATCCTTGTTGTTTTAACAAGGCCCGCATCTTGATTTGCCACAGACTAAAACTGTTTCTTCCTGTAAATTTGTCGATTTTTACGTTAACTGTGGACATCTTTCTTGCCAAACAAAAAGAACTTTAATCACAGAAGCCTTGCACCGGTGAGGGTCTTGGTGAAGATAAAATTCGTCCGTACAGATGATTCCCGGAAACCTCGCTCTTATACCAATTTGTTATAACATGATAGGGAATCCAGATGCAAGATAAATAATTTAACAAAAGAAATCTATCAGTAATAATCAACAAAAAATGAAAACAATAAGAACATAGGATTTAACGTGGTTTCCGGCGTTGTGCCGATTACTCCACGGACAGAAAAGGGATATTTTATTATGCACTGAATTTCAGACGGATTAAACACACTTTACAATGATCAATATTGTTGGTATTTATAGGCATAAATCCCTAAACCCTAACCGCCAAAGGATCTTTGTCGGATTGCCATAAATGGCCCAGATGTTGGATCCCTCTGCTGACCCAACTCAGCTGACCATTGCCCGGATGTAGAACTCAGTTGCATCCAAAACCTCAGCAGACCCTCAGCAGGCTGTTGACACCAGAAGAAACTCTGCTGACTTTCACAGACTTGGATACACTTCTCAGCTGACCATCACTCAGCTGACTACCAGATTTGTTCTACCAGATGTAGAGTTTAAGTCACTTTGCTGACACTCGGTATTTTAAAAGTCGATTCTTAAGTCATTATTTGACTTTCAATCAGTGGGATGTGAGAATCAAACTTGTAGTAAGGTCTTGCATTTTCTGGTATCAATCAAGGTTTGAATCCTCATGATCTCCCCCAACCACCCGCCCCCTCCCAACCCCCCTCCAACACACAAAAAGTAATTCACATAAAAACACCAACAATCTTCAAAAAAGTTTCTTATGACCCGATCAATGGTTGGTTATAATAAACAGATTGCCGATTTGATTTAAATTAATTGGCCTTACATTGAATCACATTGAATCATTACAATCATATAATAAGGAAAATGAATGTCAATTTCGAATCAAAATAAGCCGGCTTGTTTTGACTTGGCGCATGACTGATTACGGAAATAGATCATATCAAATTAGTGTACCCTCTAATGTGATTTTATGATACAACTGTTGTACCAAGTGTAATTCATGGTTGGTTATACTAAACAGATTGTTGATTTGATTCAAACGAACCAGCCTTGCATTAAATCACAATGAATCATTCAAATCATATAATAAGGAAAAAAAGTTTCACTTTTGCCCAGTCTATTTTCTTTTGGAGTTTTCTTTTGAATGATTTTATTGCACTTTCGAAAATTATTCTGAAAGTCACGTGCCGAAAGTTTTTTTTTTCTCTTGAGAACTCGATATCTGGAGAATTACATTAACAATTGTAACAGTAACCACACTACATGTACACCACACTGACTCGATCTTTTCAAACACTCGAATGTAATAATAAAACTAGTAATAACGTCATTGCATTTTCGGGCATCAATCAAGGTTCGAATCCTCATCAACCCCCCCCCCGCGCCCACCCCACACCCCCCACACACAAAAATAGTAATATCATTTCCTAAAAAAAGTAAAGAAAAGGAGATGTACACATCAGATGGTTTTGGGGTTAAGTAATCAATCAATGATTCCATTACAGTTACAACAAACAAATGAAACAATCAAACTGAAACCTAATTTGAACCACAGGATCAAATCTTACAAAGTTTATAGACATATTAGGATCTATCTGACAGGGTTTATACAAAGCTAGATAAAACCTTAAAATAAAGGCCACCATGGTTGTTGAAGAAAAAGGTTACAAACCAGTAACATAAAGGCCAGCTGGAAAGACGATATCGCGTTTTATACAATTTGAAGCCGTTGAATAATCAAGAGTGAGTCTCCTTCAAAAGTGATCCTTCGATAACCGTAAGAGATAGAAAAAGTAGTAATAGCATGGTAAATCGCTAACGATTCTCCTATAGAGCAATAGATGCCGACGAGCAGGATCTCGAATAAGATGGACAATAAATTTTTTAAAGAGGCAAGTAAAAAAATAAAGCGGAGAGAGCAAACAAAATATTTTTTTTCACAATACACGCCTACAATGTGTGAAAGATAGTATGAATGTCTGAATATAATTCATTTCACTCGCTATAACTATTTACAAGGATTGTAGGATAAAATTTACACTTCATCCGATCTTAAATATAAGTCATTTTAGATTTTCCTCAACAACAACAACAACAAAATGTCCTTTTACAGTTTTAATGTGGATTCATAAAGTGTTATGGCATGTACATCTGACCTCGCGGTTTAAATAAAATTACTTTTTCCCTAAAAAAATATTAAAATGCCATTAATTATAAATACTAAATTTCAAAAATTTAATCGTATATTGATATTAGATATCAAAATGATTTAAAAAGGAAACATTAATATATTGCGACCAGTTAACTTATTGACGAATTAGTATCTCTCTAAATGCATCCATTTTATTATAAAACAGTTAATTAAGAGATAATTATATTAAAACCAATTGATCCATGTCATTTTTGGTTCATGGATACTAATTTACATAAAAACACCAACAAGCTTCAATGGTTGGTTATAATAAACAGATTGCTGATTTTGATTTAAATGATTCGTCCTTACATTGAATCACAATGAATCATTTAAATCATATAATCAGGAAAATTATTTTCAATTTTGAATCAAAATAAGGAAAAGTCAAACGGGACTAATAAAATGGGACAGATGGAATATAAAAATATTTCATTTAATGGACGTTACAAACAAAAAAAACCATAACGCCTCCTTTTTTCTTTCTGTCCGACAATTTTCCCACTTGAGAGTCTTGAGTTCTTACTTCTTAGACTTGTTTTAACATAATCTCATGTGCTTTTGTACTTTAATTAGTCTTTTGACACATTTACTTGATGTTTATGCTTTATGATTTATTGATTTATGTTGGATAACCATTGTCTTATTTAAAAAAAAAAATTGGAAAAAAACACCACTAGGCGCCCCATGACCGTGCGACTACCGCATAAGGTCTTTTAGAACACTGGTGAAAGAGAGAATGAATGTGTGAATATATTTCATTTTACTTGCTATAACTATATATAAAGATTGTAGGCAGTGGCGGAACCAGGAAAAATTTTCGGGGTGGTCTTGGTATATAAACTGCAAAGCTAAAAAAAATCCGGAAAAAAAAATAAAAAAATGTTGGTAGTGAGATTTGAACTTACAACCTAGAATTATAGAGACTTTAAAGGGTTTGTTCTTAAACCACTAAGATATAAAGTCTTTTGTTCAAGAAAAAGACACATAACATACTAATATTAACACTACTACTACAATAATAAAAATTTGGGGGGGGGGCTTGGGACCATATGTGGGGGGGCTTGTGACCATTTGGGGGGGGCTTGAGACCACCCTGGGCATAGGGTGGGTCCGCCCCTGATTGTAGGATAAAATTTACACCCCATCCGACCCTAAATATAAGTCATTTTTTATTTATAATGTGGATCCATAAAGTGTTTAAATGACATTAATTATACAATACTAAATTTCAAAATGTTAATCATATATTGATATTAGATATTAAAATGATTTAAAAAAGAATCATTATTAATACGACCAGATTAACTTATTGCCAAATTAGTATCTTTCTAATTGCATCCATTTTATTATAAAACAGTTAATTAAGAGATAATTGCATTAAAACCAATTGATCCAAGTCATTTTTGGTTTATGGATACCATAACAACACCAACAAGATTCAAAAAAGTTATGTATGACCCGATCAATGGTTTGTATTTATAGGATACGGATAAGGGGATGTATTTATAAATAATAAAAATATAAAGACTAAACTGTAAATAGTAATCTAAAATGATAATATATATTCATATATATGTAAATACATTCATATGTATGTGTGTATGCATGTGTGTGCATGCATGTACACATATATATTAAGGTTAAAACTCTTTCTTTAAGTACAATGTTTTTCAGATACATGTATCTGTAGTTAAGATACGTGCATTCGGTAAAGTATCCAATTTTTGAAAATTACAATTTCCCCCAAATACGTATCCAACAGAGTATCCGTCGAGTGTCGATATCCGATACGGAATAAGCTTACAGGATGAAGTATCCGTGCATCCAAGGATACAGACACGACGGGCCTTCAACTTCGGTGTGCTAATTTTATTTTGTATATATTGAACGACTTTGTGAATATTATACTTTTTGGAACAAAAATAATATGGAAAATTAGGGATAAGGACACAATTTGAAATATTTTTAAGTAACAGGACAGCTACATATTTTTTATAGGGAGAAGGACAACTGCATAATTTTTATAGCGAGAAGGACAAACAGTGAATCCCGAAAATCAGTGAATCTCCCCAGTGAATCCCGAAATCAGTGAATTTCAACAGTGAATTTCGACAGTGAATCTCGAAAATTAGTGAATTTCGACGATGAATTTTGAAAATTGCTTAATTTCGATAAATGAATTTCGTCGGTGAATTTAAATAAAGTGAATTTGAACACCAGTGAATTTCGACAGTGAATAAATAGTTTTGTCCTTTATGCAAAAGTTTTAAAAAACTGTCCTTCTACTCAATTGATGAAATATTTTTGTCCTTCTCCCTCATTCCCCCAAAATAATATGCGGTATATTTGCCGTCTTGAAAAATACAAAACACAAGCAACAAGTAATCTTAAAGCTTGTGCATATAACACTTATATATTATCAATGATTTTTGCACCATACGGCAGGAGGGTGTATAAAAATAAGCAAATTGATCTGCTGGGAAAACACACCAAGATACACACTAGTACTGATATTATATAGCTAATTGATCTGCAGGGAAAAAAACACAATGTATGCAAGGACCGAAATTGTGTTGTTGGTTATCTTACTTGTGTTCATCATGGCTTTCAATGCTGAAGTAGTAGATGAATCTACAGCTGAACTGGGTCACCCTTTTTATCGTAAGTCTATATACTCTGATCGAATGTGCACATACTTTAGTCTAATTAATTAGCTTTTTTGGTTCTACGATTACTTATATGTTTAAAGCCTTGGTGCTGCAGCTTCAACATATACAGGTCCGAAGATGTCCAGACATCGTGTAACAGTTCCTCCATGTTTATGGGAAGATTATGGAGGAGTAATTGATCAACCACTCACAATTACCTGTATAGACACTGATGATAATTGTGCTTCTCCTGGTGCATTTGTGTATGTGGTAATGGTTAATTATGACGAGAATCGACTTTGTGGGGACCCTATAGTGCTTTCTCCTACTGCCTTTAAGAGGATTGCTAGTGAATCTGTAGAGCAAGTCAATGTCAAAATCACGTAAGAAATTCCTTAATATATTACGCGTGATTTTTTGTATATAGAGATATATAATCGATAATTTATTAGTTATTAATCAAGTTTTATTATCTCTACTGAGTTTGGTTCTTATCTGCATAAACTCTATATGCATAAACTCTATTGGCAAATTAACAGAAATTGTTCATTCGTTTATTGGAACAAACTGTGTGTGCTTATTCGAATCGATTTCTCTTGTGTTTGTTCAATAGATATAAAGGTGATGACGGAAAGGAAAGTATTGAAGCTGATTCGGAGGAATAATTGCATGGGTCTGCAGAAAGCTTTATTTAACACATGGAAAAGATGTGGATGATGATCGAACATTTTGGTTTTACTTGTTCCAACTGTAATGTTATTTACATAATACATCACTTGTTAACAACGAATGATACAATCTGATTTTACACTACTAATCATCATGAGACTTAATGAGTTTTATATGACGATCAAAAATATAAAATCAAATTGTGTCATTCATTGAAGTGATTTCCGGCCTAAAATGGTCTCCGCTTTATTGGGATGAGCTAGCTTTTGTAATTTTGTGTTTTGTTTTGGTTTTTGTTCACCTGTTGTGGGTGTTTTTATCTATTTGATGGACGTTTGTACCTGCTTATATTGATCTTACTATGATATATTTCAAATATTATAAAAATATATAGAAATAAGATACATATTGTCACACCGATTAAGGCAAAAAGCATACACGGGCATCAAGTACTCCATTCTTCCCGATATATACCATGTAATCGTAAATTAACCTGTAGATTCTCCTTGTAAGACCATTGCACCAACTGCACAAATGTAATTTTTTGTCATTAAAATTGACAATGAAATAAGAGTCTTGAAATCACAATTTATATCATGCTATGAATAATATATTTTGTACTAAAAAGAGTCAAACTAACCCATCACCATGGAGATAATGAGAATGAAATAAGTAGACATAGACATTTGCAATCTCTGTAAATTACAATTTGCACTTTCAATATATTTTTTTTGTGTTTTCATTTATTGTCTTGAAAGTTAATTTATAGTGGTAAGAGGAAGCCGTTCATGAATATTCTACGTTAAGAAAGGGCCGGGGAACCGAGACAGCTAACAAAAACAAAACAAGGATCTTCGGTTGTGTTTGTCGTGTTGTGAACCCTTATGTGAAAAATATAAGGCATAAAATAAAGGGGAAATGGGCCACAAGGAAAAAAAAAATTAATAAATGGGTTGTATTTGTCGTGTTGTGAACCCTTATGTGAAAAATATAATAAACTTGATTTGTGATTCACCACATAAGGAGTCACTGGAGGAGGCTCAAAGAAGAGGATTCAGTCCCATTTTTTCGACGTGGTGACTGATTACGGAAAGAGACTATCTTTTCACACAAATGTTGTTTTACACTTACCAAGAGCCGAGAGTGGGTTTTGTTTGGATATTCCACACGCCTGCCATTCTGACCGTAAATGAGCCCGGAAAATATATACTATTCTGGCCAATTTATGGTCAATTCACACAGCAGCCATTCTGACCCAATTTGAGTCAAAATACGATCATTATACTGATTTTATTCTAGTCATAATTTTGAATGTTTTTCATACTCAATACCGGTTAGAAAGACATTCTGACTAAAATTGAGTACAAAAACTTTTAATATTCTCGCGAAATTTCAATAATCAATAGTAGTGCTCTTATATTGTTGTTGTTATCCTCGACCCACCCTAGTAGAATGCGAATGTGTAAAGTATTCCGGACTCAATATTGGTCAGAATGATGCTCTGACTATGTATAAGTTTGGAAAGCTTCAAACATTCTACCTAAAATATGGTCAGAATCAGCCAGTGTGGACCCTCAACACGTATATTCTGACCATATTTCAGTATGGATAATGTGTCATATTCTGACCAAACTTTGGTCAGAATGAACGCGCGTAAAAAAAAAAAAAAAAAAAAAAAAAGGCGAAATTAGAAAAAAAAATCTGTGTGATAAGATAAAAATTTGTGTGAAAAGATATTCCCTTACGGAAATAGATTAAAGCAATTTAATGTACTTTATGATACAACTATTCTACAAATTAAGTGCATTGTATTGTAACCGTATATTTCTTTTTGTTTCTACCGTACACGAGTTTGAAGAGGTGAGATATGTTTTCATGTGGTTAAGTGGTTGGTTGATAGTTGTGTTTTCTTTGTTTTTCTTGGCCGGCCGATTAATTCCAAGCCCTTCTGTCGGTGGGAGAATTTCGTCTTATCCCGTTATCTTAATGAAGTCATTTGGTATCGTATTTGTTAGGCTTGTTTAACAATTTTAAAACCGAACAAAACAAACCGAAACCGATGCAAACCGAACCGTTTAGATGATTTTTAGAACTATAGAAACTGAACCGAAAAAGAAACCGAACCAAACCGATATGATTTGGTTAGGTTTTAGGGAAATCCTTATCCATATCCCGGCCCCAAAGAGACGCTCTCCGAGTCCGAGACAATGCTTGCAGTTGGGGATGGCTTCTTTAGTGGTGTTGAGCTGATCAAACGGACACTCCTGCCTATTAGAAGAAAAAATTCAACGAGATGGATGACTGTCAAATTTATATATATATGATTGCTATTGATAATGTTTTAGTTTAAACAGTATAGGATAAGATAAGTAATTATATTTAGTTTAAATTATCTTGAGTTTAGTTTTATCTCGTTTTCTCTCCTATATAAAGGAATAAACAATGTAACAATTTAATCATATCAATAAAACATCAGTTTCAGAGTATTTTCGTTTCCGCACGTATTCTGATTTTCTTTACTCTGGCCACTTACTTAATTACTGTGTATACAATAACTAAGACCATCTTCAAACTTATCTATCTTGATCTTCTCATTGGTCAAGATCCCAGCCACAAACCGATTGATCGAGTTCAACAAACTCGTGAGAGTAAGTCCAGAACCTGGCATATTTCCGTACGTACCTCAACTTTTGAATAACACACTGGCCTTTTCCTTTTATGTACGGGCAGATCGAGGTAGGAAACTATATATTGCTCATAGAACATGTATGTGAACACGTACCAGTCGTGTATGGGTTAGGGACGGTCCCAGCATGGTGAGGGTGGGGGCCATGTCCCCCACTAAAATTTCAGTTCAAAATTACTAGTATACCCCTCTAATAATATTAACACTGTGTATGTATATTATTTCAAACATTTTTAACCAAATTGTCCTTGTAGCTCAATTGTTGAAGTGTCTAACTATTTACATTATCGTTATGAGTTTAAATCATGGTTGCTGCATCATGTTTTTTCTCATTTCCAGCTATGTTTTGTGGTCTATGGTTGATTCTACAACCTTAATCCTTAGTTGTGTGCTAGCTGGCTTAGTTTGATTCAAATCTGTAGTTAGTTTCCTATTGTAATATAATTTAATCAATTCACTGTGATTCAAAATAAGCTTACTTATTTTGATTCAAAAGCAGCAATCAATTTTATTATTATTATTATATTATTATTATTATTATTATTATTATTATTATTATTATTATTATTATTATTATTATTCACAATTACAGTGCCAAGATTATATGAAGTGCTGTTTTTTTTTATTAGTACATCAGTTGAAAATTTCTTTTATTTATTTATTTAGTTTTTAAGTTTTTTTCTTAACAAATTAAAGCTCCTACATTTAAAATAGAAAGGGGGTAGGAAGAGAGTTAATGTTTTATTATTTTTACCAGTCTATTTTTCCGTGTTTGGAGTGGATTCAATTGGGTAATTCCCAGGCTTGGATCAAAATTAATTTTCTTTCCCTTCCCTAATATTTACTACCTCCTTCCCATTTTGTAAGTCCGTTTGGGGTACAGATTAAGAAAGTTGGTTAAATTAGTTATTTGTCATTAATTATAGTGAAAATGTCTAAAATGACTTTTGAGTGTTATTAATGCAAAGTAGTAAACAATTGGTGTGTACTCCCTCCGTTCCTTATTATATGTCGCATTTCAAGAAAAAGTAACTATCATTTTTTGGATTAACTTGGTGACTTTTCAGTTTAAGATTAGTTATTTTTTGATGAACATGGTCATTTTTTTTTTTTTTAAATGCGACATACTCCTTCCGTTTTTTATATATGTCGCAGAGAGAAGATTCACACAGATTAAAAAAGTAATTAATATGCCTCAAATATAGTGTTGGAAATGTATTTTTTTATTGGAGATGTAAATATTTTGTTGGTAAATGTGTTTTTAGCATTGGAAATGTAATTTTTTATTGGAGATGTAAATATTTTATTGGTAAAGGAGGAAAAAGTAAAAAATGATGCATTGGAAATATACAATGACAGATAAATAAAAAATGAGTAAATTGTGAAATGTGACAGATTAAAAAAAACGGAGGGAGCATAATATGAAACAGAGTGAGTAATTAATAAATGAGGGGTAAAATGAGATATATGTAATAAATGCTTCATTGGTTTCAAAATAGATTTACATTATTAGATAAAACTAAATGGACTTTTGTTTTGGGACGAAGGTAGTATATAGTATAGATGTTTCTCTAGATGTTGAGAGATGAGTTATTGTTGTAGTATTTTTCATTTTTGACATGTATGATCAACTTTCACCTATTACAATTTTTGTGGAGTGATTGTAGGGTCCCTTATATATAAGTCATTTTAGAGTTTCAATATGGATTCATAAAGTTATTAAATTAGATTAATCATACAATACGATATTTGAAAAATTCAATCTTATATTTGATATTAGATATTAAAAAATATTTAAACAAAAAGCATGATCAATACGACCAGATTAAGATAAACTATAATAAACGTATTCTTGAATTAGAATCAAAAGAAATCAAATTTGATACATTTTATTACAAAACGGTTAAGACATAATTATATTAAAACCAATTAATCCAAGTAAGCTTTTGTTTATGGATAATAATTCACATAAAAACACCAACCAGCTTCAAAAAAAATGTTCCGTATGACCTGATCAATGGTTGGTTATAATAAACTGATTGCGTTTGATCGATATAAATGAAGTCCCCTTGCTTGGAATCACAATGAACCATTTAAATCATATAATAAGGAAATGATTTTAAAATTTGAATCAAAATAAGCCGGCTTGTTTCCACATGGTGCATGACCGATTACAAAAATAGATCATATCAAATTGGTGTATCATCTCTACTGAGATTTTATGATACTATCGTTGTCTCAAGTGTAATGCATTATAACCACATATTTCTATTTTTTTCACCATACACGCCTTCAGTGTGTGAAAGACAGTGTTCTAAAAATCGGTCCAGGCTGTGTCTAGGTTCTAGGCGGTCCCTGGCCGTCTCGATTTTATCCCAGGCGGCCATATCTAACAGTTTGCTCCTAGGCGGGTTTCCAGGCGGGCTTTAGGCATCCCAGGCGGTCCCAGGCGCCACCTAGGCAGTCTAGGCATTTACGGCTTCCAATATACCCCCTCTGTCCCATTTTATTTGTCCAAATTTCATTTTAGTTTGCTCCAAAATAAATGTCCACCTTGTGCATTTATTGTTAAATTTCTTCAAATGTCTCTCTCTTTACTATATTTACAATGAAAAGTGTGCAACATTAAATGCTCCAAAAACTATTTAAAAGGTATAAATGTAAAAATATTGGATCATTTAATGAAATTCAAAGTATTAACCAACAAGCTTCAAAAGAGTTACGTATGACCCGATCAATGGTTTGTTATCATAAACAAGATTGCATATTTTGATTTAAATGAATCGGCCACACATTGAATCACAACGAATCATTAAAATCATATAATAACAAAAATGAATGTCTAATTCTGAATCAAAATAAGCCGGCTTGTTTTGACAAGGTGCATGACCGATTACAGAAATAGATCATATCAAATTAGTGTACCCCTACGATAAGATTTTATGAAACAATCGTTGTACCAAGTGTAATGCATTGTAACCATGTATTTCAATTTTTTTTTTTTTCATAATACACGTCGGCAATGTGTGAAAGAGAGTATGAATGTCTAACTATAATTCATTTCACTTACTATAACTATTTACAAGGATTGTAGGATAAACTTTACACTGCATCCTATATTAAATATAAGTTATTTTAGAGTTTTAATGTGGATTCATAAAGTGTTATGACATTTACCTCTGACATTGCAGTTTAAATAAAATTACTTTTCCCCTAAAAAAAAGTATTTAAATGACATTAATTATAAAATACTAAATTTCAAAATTTTAATCATATATTGATATTAGATATTAAAATGATTCAAAAAGAAGCATTAATCTACTATTACTAACCATCCTTCTGCTATTTGGAGAGGAATTATGATTGGAAAATATTTGCTCTCACATGGGCTATGGTGGAGGGTAGGAAGTGGCAACTCGATTAATATTTCTGAGGATCCATGGCTTCCGATTGG
The DNA here is from genome assembly GCA_026214975.1 of Gentiana macrophylla. NCBI lineage: Eukaryota > Viridiplantae > Streptophyta > Magnoliopsida > Gentianales > Gentianaceae > Gentiana > Gentiana macrophylla. Next base: position 10,926,937 of record CM047812.1, on the reverse strand, counting down.
TCCAACATTTCGAGCTCATCCAAATGCAGCTTTGCTCGATGATAATAAAGTTAGTGGCTTAATAAATCCAAGAACTTGGCTTTTTGGCGTGCAGAGATTATTAAAGAAATCTTTAACAGCTTTGAAGCAGAGAAAATCTTCTCAATTCCTCTATCTACTCAAGTATCCCAGGACAAATTAATTTGGCATTATTGTAATAATGGCCTTTACACGGTCAAGTCTGGTTATTATTTGGCTTATGAGATTAAATTCAGGGCGGGTTCTTTAGATGAGGCTTCCTCTTCACATTCCACCCAACCTCTTTGGAATGGGCTATGGAAATTAAAAGTCAAACCCAGAATCCAACACTTCTTGTGGAAGATGGTAAATAAAGCTTTACCAACAGCAGCTGGCTTGCAGAAAAGGGGAGTTGGAGATGGTATTTGTCCAGTATGTAAGCAAGAAGATGAAACTATTTGGCATTGCTTGTTTGATTGCTTGATCCCTAAAGAGTTTTGGAAATTTGTACCATTCGGTCGTGATTGGAATAAGCTTCGACTGCAGTCTTTTCTAGACTTTCTAGATGAGTTGATAAAGATAAAAAAAATGAATTAGAAGCATGTCGCATTGCTACTCTCTTATGGAACATCTGGAAACTGAGGTGCGACTGGGTCTTTGACGGCAAGGATGTTCATCTTAATTCCACTATTCATAAATCCATGGCTGAAGCTGAAGAGTATTACCATGCTGTTCAAAAATCCTCTTTTGGTGCTAATGTTTTCGCAAATTGTAACTCATGGATTCCTCCGACAAGCGGTGTTCTTAAATTCAATGTAGACGCGGCCTTCGGAGACGGAAAATCTGCAGCAGGAGGACTCATTCGAAACCAGAGCGGGGAAATTCTCAATAGTTTCTCAAAGAGGCTAGAAGGAGGATTTGACGTAGCTGCTGGCGAGGCTCTGGCCATTTACCACGCAATTTTTTATGCGATTACGTGGGGCTTCTTTAAAGTGGTTTTTGAAGGAGATTCTCTAACAACCTTTCAACGTCTCCAATCAGTCAAGGAGGACCTCTTGCCCATTGGTTGCATTATAGATGATTGTCGCCGTCTTTTATCTTGTTTTGTTACATCTTCTTTCTCTTTTGTCAAAAGGCAAGGAAACATTCCTGCCCATCTTCTAGCTAGAGAGGGTCTTCGCCTTATAGGGAGTGTAGAATGGGGTTCTTCTCCCCCTCCTCATGTAATTCTTGCTAGTTCCGCAGATCGCGGCTAATAAAATTTTCGCTTTAAACCCTTAAAAAAAGAAGCATTAATATAATGCGACCAAATTAACTTATTGATGAATTAGTATCTCTCTAAATGTTTCCATTTTATTATAGAACAATTAATTATATAAGAGATAATTATATTAAAACCAATTGATCCAAGTCATTTTTGGTTCATGGATACTAATTCTCATAAAAACACCAACAACCTTCAAAAAAGTTTCGTTTGACCCGATCAATGGTTGGTTATAATAAAAAGATTGCTAATTTTGATTTAAATGAATCGGTCTTACATTAAATTACAATTAATCATTTAAATCATATAATAATTCTGTAACGCCCCCAGACCCCGGGCCTGTAGCGCTAAATGAGTCATAAATGTCCGGTCAACTGCTTAGACCGCCGTCCTCGCTTGGTCTAAAAGGGCTAACCCGAGTTGACAAGACCTTTATGTCTCACACTTATATGGGGGTGAGCATTCACTTAATTTACCGATGTGGGATATCACATTCTCCCCCCTTATAAGGGACTGGCGTCCTCGCCAGGACGGCCAAGACTTGTCCCGGATCGTCCCTACCAGAGGTAACTAGAGGCCATCCTTACACCGTCTTCTTCTACGGTGCAGCGCATAGTTCCGTCTGATAGTCGGCTCTGAATACCATTCTGTAACATATCAAAAATTCAGATAATTTGAATGTGTTTAACCTGTTCAAAACAGAAGAGGAAGTGAAAGTGATGCTGCAGATTTTCTGGACAGAGTGTCCGGCATCAACATGGATTTTCTGAACAATCCACAATGATTATCGAGTTGAAGTAGAAAGAGAAATTGTAGACAAAACAGTGATGTACCATTATGAGAATTTTCAGAATTTTTGGAGCAAGGAAAACTCTTTTACGTGAAAGGAAAACACGGGGACGTAAATTATTCACCCGTGTTGCAAAGGTTAATAACAAGGATGATAAAAAGCATGTGTCAAGCAAGAAACTTTCAACACGTACTGGTAATTGAAACGAATAGGAAGCACTTGGCAAATGTGGGGTTGTACACTGGGTTCGTGAGGAACTCATCCCGAGCAAAGCAAGATCAAAAGAATTTTTGATAAACACAAACCAAGCAATAGTGAAAAGAGGAGTGAAGGAAATGTAGAGTTGAGTCGGACCTCATTCTCTACAAGAATAGGTCGAGCCAAAGTGTAGGCTTGACATTGAGGTGTAAGAGAAAGTGGAGAGGTCACAATAGGGAATGTAAGGAGAAATCAACCAAGAGGACCTCAACTTAAAGGTGTAGGCATAAGACTCCAATCCCAAAGCATACTTAGAGGGGTTTCACTTAATCTTAGGTGACATGGTTTGGTTTAAAGACTTCATCCGAAAGGATTGATTGCTTAATAGACTAACTTACTAGTGCTCCTTGTAGTTTTCTTAGCTATCTATCAAGAAGAAAGGGTCAAAATCTATGTAACTTTCCAAAAACACCCTTTTCCTATATATCTATAAAATAAAATAAAAACCCTCATTCTAAAAAGAAAATAGCATTGGCGTTCCTTCTCCATCAAGCGTTCATTCTAAGAGACTAGATCGACATCATCGTTTGAAGCAGTCGGAGGAGACAAGGCTGCTCGTTACTCTGAGGTCCCCGAGGATGATTTTCTGACCAAATTTGATACCAATTTTAGGACACCTTCTTCTCCGGCTGGGAAGACACCTTCTTCTCCGGTTCGACTCAAAGCTCCGTTGGTGGGGATTACGGCTTCTCCTCATTTTTGTTTCTGCTGCTATTGGATTGAAGGATTGCTCGATTGATAATACTGATGGGTCGATTTTGCCTTCTATGTCTGGTGGTACTGTGCAGGTTACTCCGGTGATGGAAGCTTCGACTGCCCCGCCCACTGCTCCAACCAGATCCAATTTCCGGCCATGTGCACCGGCGAAGGCTTTTTTTTGAACGACAGAGAGGAGAGAGTCACAGGAGGAGAAAACCAATTTCCGACTGTGGCGGGCGGCGTGGTGATTGGGGCCATGGAAGATTGGCCACAAAAATCGAATCAAGTATTTGATTGAGGATGGAAACGGAAGGGATTCTGTAAACTGTTGCTATTTCGGCTTGAATCACTACTCCGCCCATTGCTCCGCCCAAGTCCAATTTCCGGCCAAGAAGGGGTTGTCCAATTTCCGGCCAAGAAGGGGTTGTCCAATTTCCGGCCAAGAAGCTTCTACTTTGGAGAAGCAGGCTGTTTAATTTTTTTTTTTTTTTTTGTTTTTGGTTGAAAAGTATAGGATTTAGGGTTATTACTATTAATTTTGTAACGTTTACGACATTTTACGGGCTGTTACTACTTGTTTATTGGATGTTACGACATTTTAATGTTACGGGCTGTTACTCCGTTATGACATTTTACGGGCTGTTACTACTTGTTTATTGGATGGTAAGGCATTTTAATGTTACGGGCTGTTACTCCGTTACGACATTTTACGGGCTATTATTCCGTTACGACATTTTACGGGCTGTTACTACTTGTTTATTGGCTGTTACTACTTTTCCATTGGATGTTATGACATTTTATGGGCTGTTAATATTTGTTTTTAGGCTGTTACTATTTTTTCATTGGAGTTTACGACATTTTATGGGTTGTTACTACTTGTTTCTTGGCTGTTACTATTAAAATTATTAAGGGCATTTTTGTCACTATATTAGCAATTTGTCCTTACTAATCTCTGATTTTGAAATTTGTCCTTCTGGACCCATTTATCATTTTTTTTGTCCTTCTAGCCCCTTCCCCTTAAATAAAATATTATTATTATTTCTGATAATAATTTTTTTAATATTGCCTCGATTCTTTTAGGGTGCCACATAAGCATAATTGCATACCTTCCAAAAAAGCACTCATCGCATCCAAAAAGTAAAATATCAGAACCCCAGCATTCGAACCAAACACTCATTCGACCCAAAAACATTCATTCGGAAAAGAGGTTTTCATCTCAGTTCAACACAGCACCAAACGGTTTTCATCTCAATTTCTCGATTAGCTTCAGTGTTCATCTCGATTAGCTTCAGTGTTCATCTAGATTAGCTTCAACATTCATCAATTTTTCTGATTGATCTCTCCTGTCGCTTGAAGGTACGATGCTTGAGCACATACACTTTTTGTTTCGATTTCCAGATCTGCCATTAATTTTGTGTGGAGCACATACACTTGCTAGCTACTTTCGCATAATTGTATCTGTGAAATTTTGCCGTGAGATAGTTAATTGTCTAATTCTTTGATCATTTGTTGAATATAAATCTATAGAGACCTAGTTCGATAGCCAATTGGGGAAGATGATGGAATTATGATGCCTAGGATTGTGCATGCAGCTGAGTTGATGATAGTTAATTGCAATTGTGTTTCTTTTGTGTAGATATTGATTGTACGCTTCTTTATTGAATATTAACATGTTAATTGATCCTAGTCTGTGTAAAAAAACCTTTGCTTGAGATTTGAATTAGAATTCTTACATGATACTCTGTTCAATTTGAGTGTTTCTTGATGTAGAATCAGTGTCGCATACTTGATTATATCATCTAAAAATTGGATTGAATATAATTTGAGTTAGGGTGTTTAGTATATGAATCTTGCTGAATGTTTTCTCTGTTGAGAATGACACGCCTGTTTTGAGGCGCAATGCTCTATGAAGATGTATTTATTGTCTTGTTTCGAGTCCACTGGTTGTTGATGAACAGATTGTCCTACTTGTCTTTGAAGAAAAGTACTGCTTAGGCCTTTTTCTTTTTTTAAAGTAGACTTGTTACAGCTATAAGTAACGCGACAAAAACCTATGTTTTTTATATTGATTTTATGAAGATTAAAATTGTCATTTGTTGCAAGGTTTGCTGCTTCCTATAATCAGTGTCATATACTTCAACATGTTGTATATATAACATGAACCTTCTTTCATGACTTGCAATCTCCATGCAGAAGCAACTTTGACATGTTTGTTATGTGTTAATTAAGGTGATCTTCTGTTCTTTTTGCTATATGATCTACTTGATTACATTTTAAGTTGTTTAGATTTTATATCTTTTTGCCTTGCTGCTAGTTTGAATTCTTTTCTTGTCTTGATTCTTTTTGGAAAATTACTGTAAAATACTTTTCTTGTCATGTTTCTTTTGAGGTTCAAGTTTTTTTCAAACATGGTGTCCTTGTTGGATAAAAGTTGGATGATGAAGGGTAAAGCAACTCGTGAGTACTTTCAAGGGTGCAAAGATTTTGTGGAATTTGCATGGGCAAATAAACCTGCTGAATATGGTACTAAGATTTATTGTCCATGTGTCCGAGGCAACAATCAAGTATTCAAGAGAAAAGATGAAGTGCTAGATCACATAAGAAGAGTGGGAATATTACGAAACTACTCTTGTTGGACAAAACATGGTGAGTCGGAAGTGGTAAATATAATAGCAAATGATGGGGACGATATGCATGGAATGTTGAGAGATGCGTTTACAGCTCATAGTTCAGTGGAAGAGGATGGTAGAGTTCTGGATGAACCCAATGTAGATGAATACCATTCAAACATTTGCATCTCTGATGAGCCGAATAAGGATGCACAAACATTTTTCAAGTATTTAAAAGAGGCTGAGACACCATTATTTGTTTTTGCCGCTGTGTGGCACCATGGCAATAGATTTTAACTTTTTGCCGCGGTGTGGCACCATGACAAGAGATTTAACTTTTTTGCCGCGGTGTGGTACTGTGGCAATAGATTTTAAATTTTTTCGCGGTGTGCCACCATGACAATAGATTTTACTTTTTTGCCGCGGTGTATAGTACTGTGGCAATAGATTTTTACTTTTTGCCGCACTTCGGCCAAAGGCGTGGCAAGAACCTTTTGCCACATAGTTGCTTGCCACGGGTGACACAAAAACAATAGGCGTCACAATAGGTCTATTGTGTCGCTTATTTAGGCTTTAGTGGCACTTTCCAGCCGCGGCAAAAAGTAGAATTTTTAATAGTAAGGAAAATGATTTTCAATTTTGAACCAAAATTAGCCGGCTTATTTTGACGTGGTGAACGATTACGGAATTAGTTTGGATCAAATTGTGTACCCCTCCAATGTGGTTTTCTACCTTAACTAGTCAAAAGGGTATCATCATGCAGTTAGATTATCTTCCGATTAAGGTTTGTGAGCCATCTTCAGAAGGAGGTTCCATTGATATGATTTTTGTACACTTTCGAAAATTATTCTGAAAGTCACGTGCCGGAGGTATTTTTTTCCGCTTGAGAACTCGATATCTGGAGAATGGCGTTAACAATTCTACCAGTAACCACACTACATCACACTACACTGACTCGATCTTTCAAAAGTTGATTTTTGAGTCGTCAAGAATCGACTTTCAAACAGTCGAATGCGAGTCGTCAAGAATCGACTTTCAAACAGTCGAATGCGAGTCGAACTAGTAGTAAGGTCATTGCATTTTCTGGCATCAATCAAGGTTCGAATCCTCATCATCTCTCTCTCTCTCTCTCTCCCCCCCCCAACACACACACACACACACCACCCACCCACAAAAAAATAGTAATATCATTTCCTTAAAAAAAAGAATGAAAAAAAAGGGAGGAGATGTACATCAGATGGGTTACAGTTACAACAAACAAATGCAAGAATCAAACCTCAACTGAAACCTAATTTGACCCACAGGATCATATCTTACAAAGTTTATAGACATATTAGGACCTATCTGATAGGGTTTATACAAAGCTAGCTAGCTAAAACCTTAAAATAAAGGCCTCCATGGTTTAATACAATCTCGTCCATCATATGTTTACGTTCCCTTTTGGCTTTAACTTGGTTTTTGAACTGTTTAGGATGGCTTCGGTTTTGGTTTCGTGGAATTTGAATCTGCATCTTCTGCTCGTAATGCTGTCCAGGTACTTAAACTAAAAAGTACTGATTTGTGAATTTATGTCAATTCAATTCCACTCTTTATTGAGTTCACTTTTTTTTTTTTTTTTTTTCCTTTCCAGGTTCGGAATATAACTATAGGAAAATACGATTCCTACATCACATATAAGAGATCAGTTGGCAGATGTAAGTATGAATTTCTGTTACAATTATACTTGTAAGTGGTCCTCAAACACTTTTTTTTTTTAACATATCTTTTTGTCGAGGTATAGTGGCCCAAAATGTTGTATTCACAGTGTGTTATTTACTTTACCTCTATGAAATCATATGTATTGTTTGAACTGAGGAATAAAAAACTCGGTTGGGTCCCACATAACCAATTAACCAAGCACCAAATGCTGTGTGTCAGAGTGACAGTGTATGTGTTTTTGCATGCAGCAGCTTACAACAGTAATGGAGGATATCGTGGTGGCCCGGAGAGCGGCGGTGATGGGCCCGGAGGATATTGAGCCACGTAATGTTGTTGACGGATTTTCTAGACCAAAAAGTGGAGGAGGAAGATCACATGGAAGGGGGGGAGAATCGTACAATGATCGTAGAAGCTGGAATTACAGAAGGATTGATGAAACAATTGTATTAAAGCCCTCTGGGACATCTGTTAGTTCACATATATCCGCAAACGGGGTTCCCTACCACAACACAATATGCAAATCATCGATAATGGGATTCCCCTCTATAATGATCTACGCAAACTTATTGATAAATGAAACATACAAGCCAAGAGAGGGGAGGGGGGAGGGGGGAGGGTGGGGGGGGAGGGTACCTTAGCCCATTCATAAACAACTTCAACAAGACCAAGCTTGAGATTTCTTTGACAAAATCATCAGCATCAATCTGTACATTGAACTGAGCTTGAAGGTGCCCCAGCCTTATTGCTGTGTCGTACAACCTGAAGAACAGAGATTCCAAGTAAAATTAAAATGACACAAAATATCCTCCATAATGTTCAATGTTCATTGATTCGAATGGAGTAAAAGTGGTCTTATGAAAACACATCCGTATTCCAATGAGAGAATTATATTTCTTTATTTCTGCTAACTATCATGGCATCATGTGATACATTCTTAGACAAGTTAATGGCCATTATACTAAGCAAAAAAAAGCACATGGTGAGAAGATTAGGGCAAAAACATCACCTTTTTATGGCCAGAGAAAGCTTCGGTGTAAGTGAAGGTTCGGATGCATTCTTCTGCTGAAACACAAAAGCAGACATAATTGCCACAGCTTCTTAATTCTGGCTCCAACTCATCCAATTGATTATCAAACAAGCACTCTGTACATATTAGTTCCTCCCCCGAGTTCATTTCACACGCAACCCGTCCTTTTGTTTGAACAACAAGATCTTCATCTATACAACCAATTTCCTTTAAAACATCAATCTGCAAAAAGACGGTATAAGTTAATGTTTATGCTATTTGAATTAATCTTGTTGTAATACATTTATTACAACTATATTATAAAGTTCTAATATTGTAGTTTATTAGCAAGTTCATTAGTTAGCCTTTTGCCTTAATACCTTAATCCCCAACTACCCATTTATTAGCCACCTAGCATTTAAGTACTTGTTTGCCAATACTTGTAATTGCTTTATATACTCAGCTACTTCAGCTCATTCATAATAAGAAGAATATAATTCTCCTCTTTCTTTTACCTTCCTAAATTCCACATGGTATCAGAGAATTTCCGAAATTTCAGACTCTTTTCGCCGCGTCTGTTCCTCTTCCTTTCGTCGTCTTCTTCTTAAAAATGTCCGAACTTGAAGCGACTTTTGATGTCTCTTCTGGAATTCCTTCAAAAAATATGAGTAGATTAGATAATCCTACTCTCCAAATCACCTCTGTAAAACTCAAAGAAGGCTCAAACTGACTTCAATGGGCACAATCAGTAACAATTTTTGTCACAGGAAGGAGGAAACTGGGATATTTTACTGGAACTGTCAAAATTCCAGACAAAACTGATAAGGAGGTCTATGAAGTTTGGGAAACATAAAATGCTATCATCACTGGGTGGCTGCTCAACTCAATGGATGATGAGATAAGCTAGGTTCACCTATTCTATCCATCTGCAAAGGCTATCTGGGATAACCTTGCACACTCTTACTCTGATCAATGGAATTTTGCTCAAGCTTTTGGTGTCAGAAACACTCTGAAAAATACCAAGCAGGGATCCCTAGATGTAACTAGGTACTTTAATTCTCTGAAGAAGCAGTGGCAACAATACAACCACTTAACCATAACTGAGTGGGACTGCATTAATGATGCAGGCAAATTCAGATACTGATTGAATAAAAAGGGGTTTTGACTTCCTTAGTGGTCTTAACCCAATCTTTGAAGCTGCTAGGGAAAGGATCCTTGCACAGGTTCCCCTTCCTTCTGTGCAAGAAGCATTTGCTACTCTCAGAAAGGAAGAAAGCAATAAGGGTGTCATGGGAGGTCTACTCCCTCTAGGAGGAGACTATTCAGCTCTGGTTGCTGGGAATGGTGAACCTGCTTTTATGGGAGGACACAACAAGAACTCCTATAAAAGGAATGATCAGAAAGGAAACTCACTGCAAAAGAAGGGCCATACCAAAGACTCATGTTGGAACCTCCATGGAAAGCCTCATCATTTGCAAAAGAACCAAAACAACAAAAGTGAAGGCAACTGGACTGATCAAAAAAGGGCATACAATCCTATTGAGCAGTCAAACCTCTTCTCAAAAGAACAAATGGAGGCCTTAAATCAACTGTTTGACAAAAGGATGCCACAAGGCCCACAACCTGGTGCTGAGACTTTTGTTGATGCAACATCACAGAATGGTAAGAACTCTTGGATTATAGATTCAGGAGCCTCTAACATATTGCTAGGAAATCTACGCGGGAACGCAGCCTTTTACCCAAGATCGACTTCGTTTAAGCAATAAACAAATAAGCTAAAGATGGTGGTTACCTTGTTTGATCTAAAAGATCGACACTTTGATCGTCTAAGGAGAGTAGTTCTGCATAGATCCGCCCAAGCGTTCGGCCTCTACCGCTAGTCCACACGAACAACCCACCGGAATCCACCATTAGATTGCTACTAGAAAAATCCGGTTGCTAGACCGGCATTTTGTTTCTCTCAAAACTCTCTCTAAGAAGCTCTCTATTTTTCACAAGAACTATTAGATCTTGGAATTGTGTTGTACAAAAGAGTTTGACACCAACACTATATTTATAGTGTATGTGGCGCCATCTATTAGAGTGGAGAGGAAGAAAACCTTTTACTAGTAAAATAAGAAAATATATTTGATTGATTTATCTCATTAATATTCAATATCTTATATTAAATATTCGATATATTGTCAATATCTTATATTGACTATATTTATCTTATTACCATAAATCAATTTATACATGTGTATATATCACATATATTTTACACACACAAATCTATATATATTTGAAAGGGTAATTTAACCCAATTACCCGTAAAACCGACCCAAACCCGCTATTGACTCGAAAGATAACGCGCTTTGCCTTTTTTTTTTTTTTTTTTTTTTTTTTAGTTTTTTTTAGCCGAAAGATAACAGGCTTTGATTTTTTTCACACTCAATTACCAGCTAATTTCTTTTAACCTAGCTCTTCTCTCTCAAACCGTTCTTACTGCTGCGCCTCTCACACCGTTCTTGCTCCATGCCTTCTTTCATACCGATGTTGCTCCGCCGCTCCTCTACCGGTATGCTATGTAACATATATTCATTCGCAAGGATGTCGATTTTTTTACTACATTATTTCCGTTGAGAAAATCTACGTGGTCATCGACGATGACGACGGAGTTTGGATATCGGCTGATTTTAACAAACGCTATCATGGTAATGTATTGATCGTGCACGAACGATAATCAATTTTGATGTGTAACGATGATATCGCTGTCAATTTTGATTCGTATCGTTGGTTTCATTGTCAATTTTTATGTGGTGTCGTTCTTCGGGCAAGAACATTTCGTATCCCAATCTTCAGCTCTGACTATATGATCTTTGGTGCTTGGTTGTTATATTGATCATTGTGACCTTTCTTTTGCAGACCTGTGCGGCAATTCACAGTCACTTACCTGCATTATTTTACTGCCACGAGTAAATTGCTATCGCATTCCCAACTCACACCCCCGTTGGCAAAGTTAGCGACCTATTTTAACGTCAAACAGTTTCATGGGGTTGATCTACTAATATGATGATCAGAACTTATTCATTTCCAAGTTATTTTCCTTAGGTTAAGTTAATTATCTTCTGTTAATACTATTACTTTACTGACAATGACAGATGCAGCTTGCATGTGAGTGGGCTTTCGGCTGGACTTCTCTATTGGTACAATATGTGCGATCGATCAAGATGAATAGGAGGTGAATGCTTCATGAGATTTGAAGGTTATCTATGGTTCATTTGTTTGTTTGTTTTTGTTTTTTTGAGTGTAAAACAGGGGCTGAATTGATTTGAACCATCTTATTGCTTTTCCATTGTTCATTTTCTGGTTTTTTTAATTCCAATGCAAATTTTGTACGGATTCTGATCAATTTTTTTTTTTGGTGTACTTGCGATCAAAACATTTATCTTTTGAAAAATTATTCCGTCATGGTTGGATTTTTTTTAATCTTTTATTAGGATATGCAAGGTACAATATTTCATTCTTCTTTTCTAATGTTGCGTCTTTCTTTGTAGTGTGATCGAAAAGCTACTGTCAAAGTTGCTTTGCTACCTGCTATCCGTGAGCAACTATAATAACTAAGAGACATTCAACAACACTTCAAGAATAGGTGAACAAGGTAAGGAAGTATGTTCAACAACATTTAGAATATAGGTGACATGATGAGGAGGTATGTGATTGTTTGATTGCATTGTTGGTGGTATGGGGTAAGTTTGTTCCTATGTAGGTTCCTTGCCCAATGTCTTTGTCATATGTTATTTGGCTTTTCGATGCTTGATCCCAATGAATTTTCTGAAAAGTGTCATTTTGGTGGTGATTAAAGACTAAAGGGTATGAAAATGTTGTTTATTGACGACATACACTTGGTCATTGGTTTATAGATAGATACTTTGATGTTTTCCTTGAAATATAGTCTAATTGAATTTGTTGTGTTTTGGGTTATTGTATTTTTTTTTCCTCTTTTTTCCAAGTGAAATACGAGTGGATGACATAGTGATTTTTCCCCATTTTTCAAATTTGTGGTTCTGTATTCAACGATTGTTGGAAATTTCAAGAGTTCCTCACCTGTTTTTGTTTGATTAATTCAAGGCTCTGCAATATTGGTTTCTGGTATGTATTGTGTTTTCGGGGAATGCATGAAGCAATACATAAAGATTGTGTTAATGACCAATTTTGTTTTGATGCCATATGTATCATTTCTCTAAACAGTTAGCTATTTATCCAAACTTGTGAAGAAGGTTTCTTGATGAAATTAAACCAAGTTCAGCAGCTTTTTTCTCAATTTTTTGTTTTAAGTATGCATATGGATACATAGTGAAGCTTCTATCAAGCAAACAAATCCATAATTGTCGTAAGATGTTTCAAGCAACCCACCTTAAAAATCATTTTCTTAGGATTTCTCTTTTTGTTAATTCTGTTTATTCTTGAGTTTCAAAAGTGGGCATAATGTGGGAGTGACAATAAGCTAGCGTATTCTATTTTTGTTTATTTCACGTGTTCTTGAAGTCATCGATTCTTCGATTTGAGCTTCGAAAAGAGTGTTGTCGTACCAAACCACTCCAATGGTCCAGAAGCCTTATATACATTTGCATTGGAGACGGGAAGGTTCATAGCTAGATGGTGTATTTACCTGGTTTATACACTAAATATTGCTTTCATTAAAGGCTTTTTTTATGGTGAAATGATGAGGTCAGTATGTAATGTATGAGTTTTTATGTGGATTTTGAAATTTTCTTCATTTGTTTTGTGTTTTGAGTTAGTTGCACTTAATCTACTTTATTTTCCTCTACAACTGTACTCTTAAATGCATTGAAACCCAGTTGATTTTGTTTTCCAATGGTAATTATTTTCTTTTTCTTAATGGCTTATAGCATTAAATTGAAGTACCAAGCTTATTTAAGTATTTGTGGAGTTGGCATCCTTTTAAACTTTTTTTTTCCAATGTGATTGAAGCACCTGATTTTTCAAGGAGATCGTCTTCATTAAAGGATGTTGTTTGAAGTCGATCGATTGCCACCGAATTTGAATGTGTTGTGAAAGAAGTGGAAGTAAATCATGGTATTTTTCTATATTTCTTAGTTATGGTGCAACTGTGAATTTTATGGATCAAGGCTTATAACTTTTGTGATGTTGTTTTTGCAAAAAGGTTTCTGTTGTATACTCTTTAATTTTTCTTCAGCTGTTGTACACTCCTTTGACTAATCAACAATTGTGTTATATTTTATGGACTTTGAAGATAGGATGAAACCATTTGGACTGACACTCTCTCAAAAGTTGTATCAGTTGAGATCCATTTCAGATCATTTGTTGGTATTCTATTCGTGTTGCACTTAAGAATTCATAGTGCATAGTCAATGGTAGTTGGGGTTGCAGCCAAATGGCAACACAGGTATGTGTGGGATTATGCGTTGATGCAACCTTCCCTTATCGAATTGATGTTTAAATGTTTGTTTTTTAGTTATACATGATGGATTGTACTACTCGAATTGAATCTACCTTTTTCGCCTAATATAACATTTTTTATGCAGTATAACTTATCTCTTTTTGGGGTGGAGAGGGTTATGGCCGTCTGTGGTGTGGGGGTGGAAACAATAACTTATGGTTATTTAGTTTTTATTATTCAATGATATTGATTATCATTCAATCAATTGTACACTCTTATTTATTATTTGTTTACATTTTCAGTTTCATTTATATACTTCTATTGTTCCGTGCATTATCACAAATGTTTTGTAAGATCAATTATGTTATTTATGTACAAGACAAAAACTTTGAATTTTCTTCGCATCTTGTGCAAGTGGAGCACATGTTTCTTTATGATCGTATCAAAGACGTCCAATTGTCCCGTGCATTGCACGGGTTTTTGGCTAGTAAATCTATATATATTATAGATATACAAGTTGGAGCGCATGCAAATCACCAATTTGCATTGATGCCCACACGCATGTACTATATATATATATATATATATATATATATATATATATATATATATATATATATTTATTTGTCCAAAAGACAAAATTATCAAAAATCGGGATAGAAGGAAGTGTAATTTAATAAGGACAAAAGTAACAATTATGAAACACAAAGTAACATTAACACGTTAAAGTAACAATTTTAAAGTAATATTTGTGATTTTATAATCATGAAAATGTTACTTTTGTCCTTCCGCACTCCATTTATTAATTTTTTTGTCTTGTGGGCCCTTCCTATATATATATATATATATATATATATATATATATATATATATATATATATATATACACATTAATATCTAATATTAATATTTGGTAATACTATTAATTAAATTACACAATCAAAATGTATCATATACACTCCAAAATTGCGCCACCATTAGCCAAATATTTGGCATCCGAAATATTCTTTAATTAATTAATATAATTAATATCTTGTATTATATTTATTCATAATAAATAAATACCACCATATTAATTTACCACTATAACATTTATAGTACGAGATAAATTCTTTCCTTATTTTGTTATGAACTATAATCGCATTTTAATCCGACTAGATGTTCATATGTGTGTCACCCGATAGGCTTCCGAATATGTTGGCCGTAGACACAAAGTGCAAATTATGAAAATGTCCTTCATGCCTAACGATCACGGGATAGTGTCTAGCAACACGCCGTGACCCCCAATCATCGGAAGAGTCAAATGCAATGACTACTACCTTTCATGTGAAACAGTTACCGTGTAACTTACAATCCTATCGCTGTAATAATATCCATACAGTCATTAGTCGAGTGTCAAAACATCAACGACCGTATCCTATAATCTGGATATCAAGCTCTCTCGAAGTAACTCATTTACTTCCACTTTGCAAAGATTCACGAGAGTAAGACATTCCTTATAAGAAGGCCCTTTGGATATTCAACCTCCTGATAGGGTACGCGATTTCCAGACGACCAAACACGTATACTCCGCATGCTTCAGTATCACACCCAATCACTACCGCATGATTGCCCCGTGGCTAGGGGAAACCTCAATAGTGTCAAAGCATGACAATCCACTCCGTGATTCCATGTAGACTCCGGGCCTAAGGATAATTACACAACTGCCACATAGTGTGACACTTAACCATGTAAGTGGGTCAGTCTAACGTACACATTCTCTAATACACGTCCACGTATAGTCCAAGTGTCTCTACACTTCGATAGACGAGATCTATCCCTGCCCTTGAAGATAGAAGACATCTAATACGTGCTAGCCTGTTCATACTATCAATGCCCTGTTTAATTGTACATCAACCTAGAGACATTTAAGTATCAAACTTATTAAAGTGATTAGAGATCTCATAAACCATAATCGCCTATCATGGTTTCCTTATCACAGTTTAATACTAAGGACGTTATCATATAACAATTCACAATTGGTTCTTTATAAGAACAAACATATGACAACAGAAAAGCGATTTTATATATGTATAAACATAAAGAAATAGTAGAAATGATCCGACCCGGTCGGATCCGGTACAACCCGATTTGGTTTAGGACACTATTTCAGCAATCTCCCACTTGGCCTAAAACCAATCACTCGCACACGCAAGACTAAGTTGAAACACAAGAATCTCATGCAATACTCGCAACCAGCTCTAGCCATGAACGGATCACTATCCATGGGGACTCAGACTATCTTCAGACAATGCTCCAAGTGACCAAGTCAAAGGAACTGCCTCAACACACACACGAATCTCTGACGAGACCCTGGTCCTTGCTTCAAGCAATGAATCCACTTACTATATCAGCTATATAGAAAAGGTGGAAGAACCGCACAAGGTTTCGGAATGAACCTTCTAGATCCATGTACTGCTCCCGCTGCGCCTCTAAGGCACTACTGTGTTTTGTCTTAGTTGTAGAATTTACAGCGACCCATAGCCAAGAACATTTCCAACTCACTGTATCACTTAATCAAAGTGACTGCAAACCCAGACCGTAGCTCCCACCCGCCTTCATAAGACTCAGGGTACACGTCTGTATATCTATGTTTATTTGCCTCCAAGTTTTGATAAACTAGGAAACCATCCTTAACTTGTTTAAGGATATTCTCGACATTCACCAGATTTACTTTTGTACTTGTTCATGACTATTCATGGACAATGAACATCCGGCATTACCTTTATGATGGTTCTTATCGCAGTAGCGAAGGAACCTTTCATAAGCATTATCTTTCACCTCATCTTTAGGATTAACGTCCTAACATAGATAGATCTTGAGAACACCGGCTAGCTAGCAGTATCTCCTTTCGCGATCTATGCTAAACTCTTTTAGCATCACATCTATTTAGGTAAACTATAATCTAACAGCAGTTAAATCTATCACTATAGATTCTTATTTCTAAAAATAAGAACTGCCAATCCAAGTGCTTTCGCAAAGACCTTGAACTACCAAACATTAATTGACTATGACATGGGGTGATGATTCCCGAGAGGGATATCAAATACCTTACTCAAAAATCATAACACACTCCCACTTTCCATCTTACACATTGAGCATATTCTTCTTTTGACTAAATCAAACTCCTTTGATTAAAAAACAAAGAAATTGTCTAGAGAAACTTGTTTGAGTCCATAAATGAATCTCGTGGGCTTACATATCATGTCATCGTCTATGAACATCGAGCTTTCTGCCCAACGTCTTCAACACCATCATATAACCATGATACGAAGTTACAACAAGCATAGTTTGAATAGAACTGGGCTCAGATGGCGGCATAAAGATAATTACAAGGTTTACACCCCTACCCTTCAGCCATCACTATAGCCTTATGGTAATCATATTACTATCCATGTCAGCATTTAAGGGACATTCCCTCTAGGTAAGATAGACTAGGTTCACAACCTGGCTGTCACTGATGGAATCTAATTCAGATATTATGGCTCTTAGCCATATCTCTCAATCTTGCCTTTCAAACATTCCTTCATAAGTCGTGAGATGTTCATTCATCAAGATGAACATACCAGCAGCCCTTTTGGGCTTGAGGTTATCCACAGACTTATAGAACTTTTGTGTGCACTGAGCAGTGTTCTACACCTCATCGCTATGCGGCGTCTTCTCATTTTCTAATGGTTGAATGTATCTTTGTGGTTCTCGAACTCTTTTGAGATTTTATTTACTCCCTAATGGTTGAATTTTTTGGAAGAAAGACTTCTCTAAAAGACTAAAAAAACATGTTTGGAGACAAACATTTTGCTCTGCGGACAAGTAAATAATATCCAGCGTACTTGCTAAGACATTCCACAAAGTTGCATATGTCGTACTAGGCTCCAAGCCTTTCTGACTTTGCCTATGACAACTTCAAATCATCGGTTAAGTTGGATTCGACATTATCCTCTTCCATATCTAATATGGAATTTATTCAACCTTTATTCTTTGGAACTCGGTTAAGTATAAGGGCACTATCCCGAAACGGGTAAGGGATACTTCGCATGGATTGCGTCACACCTTTATCATATAAAGTGTTGTTTCTATTTTGGGAACACAATCTAATTGCGTATCCCAAAGTTGGAATCCTTCAAGGGAGAATCTGATTCTATTTCAGACATCTTCTGAAACAGCCTATAGATATTTGTAGGAAATATTATTTGTGTTTTGATGATGATTCGTCACGTAATTATACAAATCACTTACAACCCATGATGATGAAGTCATAACTAACTATTATAGTGCATAATGGAAGAAGAAGCAAGAAATGGTCTAGAGAAAATGTATAAGTTCTATCTAGAGTCTGAACCTTGTATAGGTTGTTTCAGACAAGCATTGTAATAGAATAGGAACTAGGCGAACATGATGAGTCATTACAAGAGAACTGAGTATGCACAGGAAGAACTGAGGGTTCAAACTCAGTAATGCAATAACTGAAGAAGATAAGTTCGCTGAGGGACACAGACTCAGTTGGCTTATCTATGAAGACTGAAGAACTGAGGGTCACAGACTCAATTACAGAAGGTTGAAGAACTGAGGTAGCAAACTCAGTTAGAAGCTGATTAAGTCGTGACTATAAGTCGATTCAGGCAAGTCTGTGGTGACCTGAAACTGAACTATAGATCATGTAAAACTGAATAATCCTAAGGACAAAGATTATCAGTTACCAAGAAAAGAAGAGACTGAATGGTGTACTTTGACTTAGTCAATTAAAGTCAGATGTTAAGTATACAAAGTACTCAGTTTTGAAGTAGAGTAAAAAACTGAGTTAAGGCCTTGTTAAACTTGAATTAACAATACGACAAAGATCGTACACATGAACGTTGGCTAAACGACAAATATAACGGCTACAAGAGCTAGTGACCGTTACATCACCCCTATAAATACATAAGAGAATCACTTGAAGAAAAGGGGAGAAGGATCAGAAAAAGAGTTTTACAAGCACATATCCAAAGATCCAGATCCAGAAAATCAGATAATATATATCTAGAAAAGGGGAAGCCAACAGAATTGCCTTGAAGATTTCAAAGAAAGATCCAGTAACCCATTAAGGGGGAAAGAAGGCATCTTGGAGCTACAAAGCCAGATCCAGAAGAATCAGACAGCTCACTGAATTAATCTCTTGATTAATTCTAAACCTAAGCTTGTGGAAAAGGGTTGGCTGTGCATAGTTTGAAGAAAGCAATTCCACCTTTCTTCATACGGTTGCAACTTGGTTGCCACAGCTGTTGGTGCAGTTTGCGGATTGTGTTTGTGTTTGTGGTGAGCTGGTGAAGGAGCAATTCCACCTTCGAAAGATCAGTGTGCAGAATGAAGGGAGCAATCCTACCTTTCTTCATTATGTGTAGACAGTGAAACTAGGGTGTCGTGAAGGACTGTCATAGTGCTAGGATTTTGTAATGATTATCTCAAATTCTAGTGATACCTCCTACACCACATGAGAAGGGGAGACGTACGGGATTACACAACCCGGAACTTCCATAAACAAATCTTGTGTTGACTTCTTTATACATTCATATTCTTGCTGTGATTGATTCAATTCTTGTTATCTTCACACTCAGCAAACTTCAGACACTGAGTCAGCAAAAAACTGATACATAGGAGATTTAGATCTTTATTAACACATCTATCGCACTAAAGACTAGTTTTATCCGCTGCCAGTTAACAAGACTAAATATAAGTCAGTATTGACTTATACTCAGTTGAGTTAGCTGAACTCCGCACAAGTTAAAGGACAGGAACAAAACTGAGCTGAGAATCAGTTTGAGTTTGGCAAAAACTCAGTTCCTGGGGCTTTTTCAGTTTTGGGAAAGTTTTTGGTGACAAGTTTATTCACCCCCCCTCTAACTTGTGTTAGCCTTTCTAAGGGACCGACAATTGGTATCGGAGCAGTTCTTCCATGTGGAAGTGATCCAAAAACATATTTTAAACCAGTTGTTGAAAATCCCTCACTGTATCAGTTGTATAGTCACTTAGTTTGATGACTACATCTAGAGTTAAGAGTTGGCTTATTCACCCTCTAACTTATTGTTTGCAAAATATATCTGATTTTCAGGATCAATTATCTGACTGGTTCAATGAGACAAACTTGAACAAAAATCTAAAACCTCAACTCAGTGATGATGTGGATACAAACTTCAATACCTATATTAACAAATCCAGAGGAGTCTCATCACAAAGAGTTCTCTCAGAGGATAAAGAAAAGAAGCTGTTGCAAGCTACTAGTGAAGATTCATTAGAGCAACAAAAGAATGTACACCCAAATCTTAAAACTGCATCAAATCATCAAGAAAAGGTACATTCTTCAACTCAGTTATCATTCGCTGAACTCAGACAGAGAAACTCTGAGCTTGTCAAGTTAATTGAAAAACTCACACTGGAGTTGAGACTAAAAGACAAAGAACTTGGCAAAGCACAAGATTGGAATGAGTTTCTTGAAACTGAGATGTCAAATCTTGCTGAAAGATTATTGTCTAGTAAATTTGACAAAAGCAATGATAATCCCCCACCCCTACCCAGTCTGAGACTTCAAAGAGTATAAACTCTAAACATCAAGATACTGGAAAACCTAGTAGATTGCACAAAGAAAACAACGATGTAAAATCTAAAAGAATCATTGTGAAATCAACTAAGGTTGAACGTAATGGTTTATCTAGAAAGGAGATGAGAAAGCTTAATTCTCTCATCGAAGAAATTGAAAATAATACTTCAGTAACTAATCCAGCCGGACCCAAAAAGATATGGGTACCGAAGAAAACTTAAAACAGTTTTGCAGGCTGAGTCAGTTCTCAATGCTGAATCCTGAGAAAACTGACTTCTATATAAAAATAAAAATAAAAACTGATGAAGGTCAAACTGGTCATAAGTAGAAAACTTTCTAGCTACCATCCGATGCTTGGGCTGACATAACAAATCACGCGTAGCCACGTGTCAATCTGGGAGAAAAAGTAGATGTACATTCCTATAAAATCCCATTGATTGTGACACAACTCTTATTTTGAAAACGATTGCAAGACAAAATCTTGATGAAATCCTGCTCAAAGACAAAGCATTTAAGATTTTCTAAAAAGAATTCCTAATTCAGAAATCAATGGCACAATACAATATTGATGATGGAATTCAAAAGTTTTCAAACTCCACTCTCTCAACTCGAATTGTGAGCAAAATCAAAAGGATTCGGGGACTCAAAAACCTGTTTGATACAAAGGTCGATGCTTTATGCCTAGAAACCATCAAAGATTTCTACAAGAATGCAGTAATCACCAATGAAGGAAAAAGCTTCAGGACAACTGTTCAACATAAAAGCTTCACAGTTGATGAACAATTGCTTTCCCTGGTATTTGGTCTAGACATAACTGGAGGCTCTTCACCCCTCACCTTTGGAAGTAAAGAAAAGAACAAACTTTGGGACGTCACTGCAATCAACAAGAATGAGAAGAACCTTAGTGGATCAATCTATCAGCAGAAACGAGAATTTGCATTTTTGACGATCCTTCTGACCAAGAATGTCATTGGTCATGCTCGGAATTTCTACACTCTTTTGACTGATAAACTAAAGCTGATCTACGCTATTTGGTTTGAGGAGAGATTGGATTGGAACAAGTTTGTTCTCAATCAATTGATAAAGCAAATCTCAGACGAGAAGGAGAGAGCCAAAGAAAGAAACGCTACTGGAGAAAAGCTTTTATTGAAAAAGGGATTCACTTATCTAGTTCAAAGAATACTAGATCATTTCTCCATTTCAAAATCCACACAAACAATAGTGGAACACAAGCCAGTGTCCATAGAAGTGAAACTGAAGGAAGCAAAGGAAGCGAGACTGATAAATCTGAAGAAAGTGAACGTGAAGAAACTGAAAAGAGTGAATTTCCAACTGAGACATTTGTAGAATATACTGAAGAGAAAAGAGAAGCTGTGGAGGACACTGAATTTTGCGAAGCTGAGTATGAAAAGGAACTGACAAGTCATGATGTTCATTTTTATTATCCTATGGCCAGTTCCTCATCACAAGTTCATGAGGCATCTACAAGCAGATCGGCAACTGAAGGATCTCAGCATCAAGAAAGTGAAGATAAACTGAAAGGTTGGGAAGAGATCATTGAAAGTGTGATGCAAACTCTACACAGCAGCTCTTTAACTTACATGATTTCATTGGAAGAACACATTACTCAGGCCTATACCAATATTCCAACATCATCACCTTACTTAAATTATTTGAAGAAAGCTTTCACATATCTTCAATTAAGGGGGAAGGGAAAATAGAAGGTGATCGCTGGTAAAGCTGACAAAGAGAAAGCTGAAGAGGCCTATGCCAAACGTCTGATTGAAGAACAAGATGAAAAAATAGATACCGATCTACAGACTATTGATCTACTATCTATTCAACGGAATGAAGAATCAATTGACATTCTGATCGAGGAGTTGATTAAAGAAGAGACCTGCACAGAAACGAGAACTGAAAAAGATGAAGAAACCTCAGTTAAAGTTGTGCTAAGTATCAGGAAGAAACTTGCAATCTGTGTCAGATTGAAAGCTCTTCTAAAAGAAGCAAAAGATGGATGGACAAGAACTGAGGGGGAAAAGACTAAAGGAAAGGAATCTAGTCTTATTTCAGAGGAAGAAGAGAAGGTGATGAGTGAAGAAATCAAAGAGATCTTGGTAAAGTTTAAAGCCGGTAACAATGAAGAGGCAAATCAATTGCTAAATGAATATTTAGAGATCAAGCCTAGAGATGGTGAAACAGAAGAAGAAGGAAAGGCAAGAAGACTCCTAGAGACAAAAGGAGTATCTTAGTTGGGGAAAAATTGTTGAATTTGAAAAAAAAAGTTTTTGTGTAACTCAGCTTATTGTGACATAATCTTTTAATGAATTCAGCTGTTCTAGTTTGTTATCCTAATTTGATTTGTTATGATTTCTTGTATTATTCTTTTATTATTGCTTTTAGGGAGGGTTATGATACATCATCAAAAAGGGGGAAATTGTTGGAAATATTATTTGTGTTTTGATGATGATTCGTCACGTAATTATACAAATCACTTACAACCCATGATGATGAAGTCATAACTAACTGTTATAGTGCATAATGGAAGAAGAAGCAAGAAATGGTCTAGAGAAAATGTATAAGTTCTATCTAGAGTCTGAACCTTTTATAGGTTATTTTAGACAAGCATTGTAATAGAATAGGAACTAGGAGAACAGCTGAGTCATTACAAGAGAACTGAGTATGCACATGAAGAACTGAGGGTTCAAACTCAGTTATGCAATAACTGAAGAAGATAAGTTCGCTGAAGGACACAAACTTAGTTGGCTTATCTATGAATACTGAAGAACTGAGGGTCACAGACTCAATTACAGAAGACTGAAGACCTGAGGTAAGAAACTCAGTTAGAAGCTGATTAAGTCGTGACTATAATTCAGGATTCAGGCAAATCTGTGGTGACCTGAAACTGAACTATAGATCATGTAAAACTGAATAATCCTAAGGACAAAGATTATCAGTTACCAAGAAAAGAAGAGAATGAATGGTGTACTCTGACTTAGTCAATTAAAGTCAGATGTTAAGTATACAAAGTACTCAGTTTTGAAGTAGAGTAGAAAACTGAGTTAAGGCCTTGTTAAACTTGAATTAACAATACGACAAAAGATCGTACACATGAACGTTGGCTAAACGACAAATATAACGGCTACAAGAGCTAGTGACCGTTACATCACCCCTATAAATACATAAGAGAATCACTTGAAGAAAAGGGGAGAAGGATCAGAAAAAGAGCTTTACAAGCACATATCCAAAGATCCAGATCCAGAAAATCAGATAATATATATCTAGAAAAGGGGAAGCCAACAGAATTGCCTTGAAGATTTCAAAGAAAGATCCAGTAACCCATTAAGGGGGAAAGAAGGCATATTGGAGCTACAAAGCTAGATCCAGAAGAATCAGACAACTCACTAAATTAATCTCTTGATTAATTCTAAACCTAACCTTGTGGAAAAGGGTTGGCTGTGCATAGTTTGAAGAAAGCGATTCCACCTTTCTTCATACGGTTGCAAATTGGTTGCCACAGCTGTTGGTGCAGTTTGCGGACTGTGTTTGTGTTTGTGGTGAGCTGGTGAAGGAGCAATTCCACCTCCGAAAGATCAGTGTGCAGAATGAAGAGAGCAATCCTACCTTTCTTCATTATGTGTAGACAGTGAAACTAGGGTGTCGTGAAGGACTGTCATAGTGCTAGGATTTTGTAACGATTATCTCAAATTCTAGTGATACCTCCTACACCACAGGAGAAGGTGAGACGTACGGGATTACACCACCCGGAACTTCTATAAACAAATCTTGTGTTGACTTACTTTATACTTTCATATTCTTGCTGTGATTGATTCAATTCTTGTTATCTTCACACTCATCAAACTTCGATTAATCGAGTCAAAGATAAAACTGATACATAGGAGATTTAGATCTTTATTAACACATCTATCGCACTAAAGGCTAGTTTTATCCGCTGCCAGTTAACAAGACTAAATATAAGTCAGTATTGACTTATACTCGATTGAGTTATTTGAACTCCGCACAAGTTAAAGGACAGAACAAAAGCGAAGTGAGCATCGATTTGAGTTTGGCAAAACTCGCCTCCTCGGGCTTTTTCAGTTTTGGGAAAGTTTTTGGTGACACGTTTATTCACCCCCCTTCTAAACTTGTGTTAGCCTTTCTAAGGGACCAACAATTGGTATCGGAGCAGTTCTTCCATGTGGAAGTGATCCAAAAACATCTTTTAAACCAGTTGTTGAAAATCCCTCACAGTATCAGTTGTATAGTCACTTAGTTTGATGACTACATCTAGAGTTAAGAGTTGGCTTATTCACACCCTAACTTATTGTTTGCAAAAAATATATCTGATTTTCAGGATCAATTATCTGAGAGGTTCAATGAGACAAACTTGAACAAAAATCCAGAACCTCAACTCAGTGATGATGTGGATACAAACTTCAATACCTATATTAACAAATCCAGAGGAGTCTCATCACAAAGAGTTCTCTCAGAGGAAGAAGAAAAGAAGCTGTTGCAAGCTACTAGTGAAGATTCATTAGAGCAACAAAAGAATGTACACCCAAATCTTAAAACTGCATCAAATCATCAAGAAAAGGTACATTCTTCAACTCAGTTATCATTCGCTGAACTCAGACAGAGAAACTCTGAGCTTGTCAAGTTAACTGAAAAACTCACACTGGAGTTGAGACTAAAAGACAAAGAACTTGGCAAAGCACAAGATTGGAATGAGTTTCTTGAAACTGAGATGTCAAATCTTGCTGAAAGATTATTGTCTAGTAAATTTGACAAAAGCAATGATAATCCCCCACCCCTACCCAGTCTTGAGACTTCAAAGAGTATAAACTCTAAACGTCAAGATACTGGAAAACCTAGTAGATTGCAAAAAGAAAACAACGATGTAAAATCTAAAAGAATCCGTGTGAAATCAACTAAGGTTGAACTTAATGGTTTATCTAGAAAGGAGATGAGAAAGCTTAATTCTCTCATCGAAGAAATTGAAAATAATACTTCAGTAACTAATCCAGCCGGACCCAAAAAGATATGGGTACCAAAGAAAACTTAAAACTATTTTGTAAAGGTGAGTCGGTTCTCACGTCTTTGAATCTCGAGAAACCGACTTCTATATAAAAATAAAAAAAACCGATGAAGGACAAACTGGTCACAAGCAGAAAACTTTCCAGCTACCATCCGACGCTTGGGCTGACATAACAAATCACTCGTAGCCACGTGTCAATCTGGGAGAAAAAGTAGATGTACATTCCTACAAAATCCCATTGATTGTGACACGACTCTTATTTTGAAAACGATTGCAAGACAAAATCTTGACGAAATCCTGGTCAAAGACAAAGCATTCAAGATTTTCCAAAAAGAATTCCTAATTCAGAAATCAATGGAGCAATACAATATTGATGATGGAATCACCATAAGCCTGGACACATTCTGTCAAAAGTTTTCAAACTCCACTCTCTCAACTCGAATTGTGAGCAAAATCAAAAGGATTCGGGGACTCAAAAACCTGTTTGATACAAAGGTCGATGCTTTATGCCCAGAAACCATCAATGATTTTTATAAGAATGCAGTAATCACCAATGAAGGAAAAAGCTTCAGGACAACTGTTCAAGATAAAAGCTTCACAGTTGATGAACAATTGCTTTCCCTGGTATTTGGTCTAGACATAACTGGAGGCTCTTCACCCCTCACCTTTGGAAGTAAAGAAAAGAACAAACTTTGGGACATCACTGCAATCAACAAGAATGAGAAGAACCTTAGTGGATCAATCTATCGCCAGTAAACGAGAATTTGCATTTTTGATTGATCCTTCCGACCAAGAATGTCATTGGTCATGCTCGCAAATTTCTACACTCTTTTGATATCGATAAAGGCCAAAAAGCCGATCTACGCTATTTGGTTTGAGGAGAGATTGGATTGGAACAAGTTTGTTCTCAATCAATTGATAAAGCAAATCTCAGACGAGAAGGAGAGAGCCAAAGAAAGAAACGATACTAGAGAAAAGCTTTTATTGAAAAAGTGATTCACTTATCTAGTTCAAAGAATACTAGATCATTTCTCCATTTCAAAATCCACACAAACAAAGTGGAAGCAGAGAAGCAAGGCCGAGCATCATCCCAAGACTATGCGATAGCCTATTCTGAGCATGGAATACTCTATTCTCTGCTAAAATCAGAGACACCTCCTCGTATTCTTTCGATAAACCAACCAGCAGTGTTTTGAGTAGTTATCAGACGTAATGTCACCACTCAAAATCTCCCACTAGCTTGTATCTCTCACTAGACCTCAAGGTCATGGTGAACAAGCTATGTTACCCCTTCAAAACTATTACCCTTTCGATTGAAAAGAAACTTAGTCATTGTTCCTTTGAGATAGTGTTCCCAAGACGGGAGATAGGAATCACCCTCAGCAGCCAAAGCAGTCTTGTCTCAGGATATATGCACTAATTAATAGATATTGAAAGGTCGTTTATCTTAATACGGAAACCTTTTACCTTTAATAGTTTTAGATGTGTTACACGTGACTTATTCATTTATTCTAAGTGGTTACGACTTTATCAAACAAAAGTCGAGTCTCGGATTCGTATTACAAATGTCATATTCACTTTCTATGGCAACAATATATCGAGTTGAAAGTGAATCCAATTGTTTCAACGAATCATGAAACAAAAATAAATTTTTCGTGATATTCAAGGATAGAATCCAAATTCATTTCATATATCACTCCCACTATTCTAAGTAAATTATCGCCCGTTGTTACTTTATTAATGCACGACTTTATTGTTCTTCCAAAGAACTAAGCCACCGAGTCAAGTTACTTGGTTAAGAAAGTCGCTAATGATTCATTGGTTAGTGATCGAAATCACTTTCCTTATCCTATACTTTCTTTAATTAATGTTTCAAGTTTAGCCTCAAAACTTTAGTTAAGATGATTAACACTTATAGACATTCTTTCCCATTCTTAACTCTCCTAAAAGGGAATAGTCTTGAACTAGCGGTTCGTTTGAGTAGACACTACCGTGAACTCGTGGGATGTCTAATGAAAGTGTTACCCAAATGGGATTTGATTTTCTAATAAATCGAAGAACATAGTATAAAAGCTCCCACTAGTTTATCGGTTCCAAATACCGCCTAACTAGCGACACTTTAATTTATGATTCTCCAATTTTTCTATCGTAAAATTTCTCGTAGTAGACTACACAATTCACTAGAAGAATTTTATCGCCCCAATCATCTTTCAAACTAATCTACGGTTGTCTCTCGCTCAAGACGAGTGACAAAGCAGAGTGACATGCCTATTTACGCCACTTAAGTTTTGAAGGCTTCAAGAGAAATATCTCTTCCGAAAAATTAATCGTATGTGAGATTAATAAATACAACGCTCCAGCTATTTACCACTTTTTAACGAAGTCATTACTAGTCAATTTTACACTAAAGCGGTCTAGCACCTTAGAGATATATATATTACGCTTGTAAATAAAATTTGATGTAAAATAAATCCAAATCATACACTACTAAAATTTTGTGAACATAAACTAAGTACTTATAGTCTATCCTACTGCTCCAAGGATTTTAATCTAATGCCTCAGTGTCGCACTTAGGGTAGGTCAAAGAGGTTTCGATTAATATTGAAGATCAGATTGAGAATCGAACATCTCATTTGTGATCGTCAATCACCTTTCCTTTTTTCAGCCAAGGTACTACCAAAAATACCTTTATGAGTGTGACCATCGTCCTTGCATTTTTAGGTAGACCCCAGTGTGTCGCTTAGTGGTCGGTCGGTGACCAGCACGAGTACCCAAAATCCTATCCTTCGGAGACCAAGCCTTGAATTTTGATAGCGGTGAAGGCCTTCCTTAGTGGGGCGAAATCAAAGCCGCACGAGGCGTCACCATTCTCTCACGCTGCTTGTGTCACCGCAAGAGAGGCCGTGGGGTCGGCCGTCGCCTCCCGCTCCCACTCAATATTTTGAAAAAAAGTGGTGGGTTTATCGATCACGCTTTTGGACTTGATGTTTCATTGAACAATAAATCATAGGCCCGAATGTTGTCGGTTGTGCTAGGCCAGCCCACCCGACCCATTCGTTAGAACATATGTGGCCGCCGGACGGGTCAAGGCTAGTGAGAGCTCCGTTGGAGCCGTAGTGGCTCTTCGGATGACCCAAGATTGCCGCACTCGCGCAAACGCCACACGTGGGTGGGTGAAGTCGATTGAGCCGTAGCTATCGTTGACCACCCAACCGTGGTTAAACCACTTTCAACCTGTTTGCCCGTGATTATCCAATCCTTAAACATCAAACATTCACGTGAGACACTACGGAACAAAAACGTAATCTCGTCTTAGGTAAGGTGGAATTCACCAAGAATCCAACACCTTAACCACGAGGTTTCGGATTTTACTCTTATGCTTTCGCAGAGAGTGGGATTCACCGAGAATCCATCACCCAACCTCGACGATTGAAAAACCCGTGTTCTCGGTTTTTACCCTAATTAGTTTCTAATTAATATCAAACAATTAATTAAAGGGGAATGAGGAGAAGGACAAAATATTTCATCAATTGAGTAGAAGGCTGACAGCTTTGAAACTTTTGCATAAAGGACAAAACTATTTATCCACTATCGAAATTCACTTGTGTTAAATTCATTGTTTAAATTCACCGAAATTCATTCGCCGTAAATTCACTAATTTTCAAAATTCATTGTCGGGATTCACCGATTTTCGGATTCAATCATCAAAATTCATCGTCGAAATTCACCGATTTCGGGATTCACTAGGGAGATTCACCGATTTTCGGGATTCACTGTTTGTCCTTCTCGCTATATAAAAATTATACGCTTGTCCTTCTCCTATAAGAAATATGTAGTTGTCATTGTTTAATAATATTCCGATTG
The DNA here is from genome assembly GCA_026214975.1 of Gentiana macrophylla. NCBI lineage: Eukaryota > Viridiplantae > Streptophyta > Magnoliopsida > Gentianales > Gentianaceae > Gentiana > Gentiana macrophylla. Next base: position 10,897,703 of record CM047812.1, on the reverse strand, counting down.
TCCTTATCCCTAATTTCCCATTAATTAAAACTAATCGTGTGTTTTATACATGCCTAACTAATTCCTCGAATTAATTTCTACATGTATGCATATGGAGTGGAATTCATGATATGATGCATGTCATGGCAATTTTCCGGTTCTACTCATACAATCTACACATGTATACTAGTGCGGAAAATAAACACCGAGATGGACCGCCGCACCCCAGAACTAATCTATTCAAAATAAATTAAAACCTAATCTGCAGCTGTTGAGAATCTTCGTCGATCGGCATACCAAACGAACTTGGATTGGGACGAAACTTTCCAGATCTGATCTTCATTCTTCGGACTTCAAGATGGACGGTCGGATCGAGCTTTGACTTGTCAATCTTCCTCAGTGAGCCGCCCAACTTGCTGCTGAAACAGACTCTTACTGCAGCGCATCATATACTTCCTGAGGCCGATCGGGGATCAAGATGAATCGATCGTCCTAGAAATTTTATCTCACGTCCAAAACTCCATGATTTGCGATCTGACCGGTCGGATTTTAATTTGAACGGTCCAATTGTTCCCAGAAAATCGAAGAAGTCACAGTTAGGGTTTCTGTGAATCCTGCGTTTTTCTGTTACAGCAGCCACTTCGCGAGCAACGAACGGATACACAAACGGACTCTGATCGACGCCAAAATTTGTGGGATTGTTCATCAACTTAATCTTAATTTGACCGGAGGGATCTTCGTTTTAACGGCTCAAACAACGGAAAAAACGAAAACACTATACAGCTGCTAAACAGATCTATTTACGTGAAATTAAACTTGCAATAATAAATAAATTACATAATTTCTATACTCATATGAACGAATTTTCATCGCTTATATGAGTTTACAATAGATCTGTGCCAACCCCAATCCATCTCTTCAACCATAGCAATTTAAAAGTTATTAATGCATAATAATAAGTAAAAATATCACCTACATGCTTTAAATCGTTTAATTATGATTATGACTATATAAATCGTGAACTCCCGGCTCTGCTACCACATGAAGGATGCAGGTTCTTAGATCTAAACGATTAGATCTACGATGGATGGATCACGATTTATATATCAAAACACATAATTAAAGGACTTAAACTACTACAAGGGGTTAAGATCACGTTACCAATATAGGGAAGAGAAGCCTTCGATCTTCCGATGCGTTTCTCCAAACGGTTGTTGGACACCCTTTCGATACAAGTAATCAATGCCCTCCAAGGATTGAATAATTAAGTGATAATTATCACATTAATCCTTTTCCAAATAAAAGATAAATAAAATGATTATCCCAAACAAATTAGATAAATCATATTATTATCTAATATTCCATGAATTATCATTTAACAAATAAAAGATAAATCACATGTCAAATAATTATCCAAGAAAACTAATTTCTCTCTAATTAAATGATGATTGCGCCACCTTTAGTGGTCAAAAAGCCCACATAAAATGTCTTTTATGTATTATATTATTTAAAGCCCAACTAAATAATATATATCATATCAATTAATTAATTTTAACCAATTAAAAGGGGAACTAGCTCCTAATAATTAATTAAGCAATGTAAAAGTACATTAATTATTAATTCGGGATTACGCCACCATAAACCCGTAAACCAACTCTACCGATTATAGATGTATACTTATACTCAACCCATGTAGCTTAATAAATCAGCCCATTGATATAATCACTACATATGGATTAACCCTCCATAGACTCCCATTCTCGAGCGGGAAGTCTCCGTGAACCCGACTCAGAATATCTTATCATTATTTACCATTAACCCCCTAATGATCAATTAGTACACATATTCGACTAGTAGCTAATTAGTCTGAACTCCCGGGATCGATCAGTAGGGCTAACAAAAAGAATCTGTCTCTACTTCCCGTGAGGAAAGAAAGTGAAGTGAAACTGAAGGAAGCAAAGGACGCGAGACTGATAAATCTGAAGAAAGTGAACGTGAAGAAACTGAAAAGAGTCAGAATAAGGTAAGTGTCACAACGTTTGCTTCACCTTCCATATCTGCATTTAATCTTTCTAATTTAATCACACTCGTAAGATATCATATATCTTAGAGTCGACTTTGAACTTAGATAGATTTATCTCAACTCACTTGCCTAGAATAGAAACTTCAATAAGTTCTCAATTTAAGCACATGCCCTAACTTTCCTTTTTAATCCTTTAAGTACATGAAAAATGTTTCTTATTGTAGTCTTCATAAGACTTAAGCAAGATAACATGAGCCATGTCTTTAATTTCCTTTCATAAAGAAAATCTAAAGTTTATTAAATAGTTTATTTAACCTTTTGAATCGTATTCAAAACATTGACTATTTAATTAACCTTTAAGCAATGATAGAATTAAGTCGATACTTAAATCTTACAATTTTGAAAACAACCTTTCCAAAATTAGATGTGGTCATTCTTATCCAACGTTTGAATTGCCATCGTATGACTGAATGATCATCTCGGATCGTATCCAATATATGATTAATTCATTGAAACTTATTTCAAATGATTCAATCATGAGCTTCCGCTTTCATTAATAATTAAAGCCTTAGAATTGCATCAAATATGTAGTCTCATTGTCTCTAACTACTATAACGGGATTGCTCGTGTCATTGCTTATTTTAAAAGGATTATAATTACTTAACCATATTTTAGAACGTTTCTCAAAAGGTAACAGTCATAATTTGGTTTTACTAATCGAGAATTAAAACATAAATATAAAGTTTGCTAAAACTACAACATAAAAATTAAAGATAAAAGAGTGTTGTTGTTTATACACACAAAATAAATATTGGTCTTTTGATTTATGATTTTGCTCCCACTAGTCAACTACTCCCAATTGACTTTCAAGAATCTTTTCAAAATTCTTTAGTGGCCAAGATCCCATCTGGTTACCCCGATTCCCGACGAGGGCCGATCAACTGGAAAATTCGAAAGGTATGTAACACTTACCAATCACATCTCTATGTGACTCTTGGTGGTTGACTAGTCAACTCTTTGACAATCCACATCTTTATGTGGTAGTCAACCTCTTGCCTCTAGAATAAGACGGTCCTGACGAGGGCCAATCACCGCAATACTCTAGTCAAGTCATGACCCAATATTCACGAGATCTCATACGATCATATCTCAATACCGACGATATACCCGTGGTAGGTCAACTCCCGACGAGGGCCGTTCAGTTGGATCCAAACAAAGGCTCTTCACCGTCGCTATAATATTGGGAGACAATATTTCGACTTGATTTTTGTTGTGGAAGTATTCACGTAAATTAGTTCACTTAATTAATTTAATTACGGTCTCATCAAATATATCTATCTCTATAGACATACATCTACACATTTATCTTGATTATGCCTAGTCATGCATCTTTCGTATCATATAAAATAAATACAAGCACAAAATAAATAAATGCGTAAAGTAACCGGTATGATCATGGACTTTTCCTAGGTGCGGTTTCGAATACAAACTAACGAAACCGCGGGTCACAATCTAAGGGTAGCTGCAACCGCCAATATGATCTTTAATGCGCCATCTCCAATAGGATCTTTATTCTTCTTTATTTGGTCTCCATCTTCTGCTCCATTCTTGTTACATTTAATTCTATCTAATAAAATAAATACACCCGCCGCACACGGGGGGAGCTAACGGGAATGGAATAAATGCAGAAAATAAACTAGGTCACATTCTTCATAACGGCCTAGGACAATTTTTAAACCAAGAGAAAAATTAAATCATTCACATATATCCTATCGGTCGAGTCCATGATCAATCGGGGTCCATATAATCATATTATATCTAATATCTAATCCATACAATAACTTCTTATGAAAAAGATAAAATTAAAATTTAACTACTTGCGTCTTAATTAATCAATTAACATTTAATCTATTAAATAATTTTATCCAATCAATTAACATTTAATTAATTAAATGATTTTAATCGAAATAAAATTAACGTTTAATTTTAACGATTTTAATTTTAGTTTTAAATAATTAGAACTATTCTAAAATAAATCTAAATTAAAATTAAGTCACTTTTGTATCTTTCCTTTTGATTCCTAATCAAAAGGGATTCCTTTGGTTTCCTAAACCAAAAGACATCTCCCTTGGCCCTTTCCAAAATCAAAATTTTGAAAAGGGCCTAGGCCTAGGCTTTTTCCAAAATCAAATATTTTGAAAAGGGTTTAGGCCTATTCCAAACAAAATTTGGAAATGCAAATATTTTGGTTGATATGCCTGGCCACTTTCCAAAATCAAAATTTTGAAAGTGGCCTAGGCCTAGGCCTTTTCCCAAATCAAATATTTGGAAAAGGCCTAGGTCTATTCCAAACATAGTTTTGAAATGCCATTATTATTTTAATGCCATGTGGCATCCTAATGGCCAAACTATTTGAACTATTGGTTAGCCACATGACACAACTAAACAAAAGAGGAATTATCAATCACAACTATGAACCATATTGAAACACAAAATACACAAAACAAAAGGAAGAGGCCCGCCAGGTAGCCTCTAGCCGACAGCCGGCCGCCGGACGGTGGTGGTGCCGCCGCCAGTCGGCCGAGCACCACCCGATCTCCTTTTTTTCTTTTATTCTTTTCGTGTATCATTTTGCGAACCAAAAATCTTTCATCTTTTAAATATGTGATTCAAACGATAAAATTAACTACGCAAATTAACATGCTTATTGCTTAAGCTCAAAGCTCGCTCTGATACCACTGTTAGGAAATCTATGCGGGAACGCAGCGGAATTAAAAAATTTGATTTCCTTTTACCCAAGATCGACTTCGTTTAAGCAATAAACAAATAAGCTAAAGACGGTGGTTACCTTGCTTGATCTAAAAGATTGACGCTTTGACCGTCTAAGGAGAGTTGTTCTGCATAGAGCCGCCCAAGCGTTCGGCCTCTACCGCTAGTCCACACGAACAACCCGCCGGAATCCACCATTGGATTGCTACTAGAAAAATCCGGTTGCTAGACCGACCTTTTCTCTCTCTCAAAACTCTCTCTATGAAGCTCTCTATTTTTCACAAGAACTATTAGCTCTTGGAATTGTGTTGTACAAAAGAGCTTGACACCCACACTATATTTATAGTGTATGTGGCACCATCTATTAGAGTGGAGAGGAAAAAAAAAATTTACTAGTAAAATAAGGAAAATATATTTGATTGATTCATCTCATTAATATTCAATATCTTTTATTAAATATTCCAATATATTGTCAATATCTTATATTGACTATATTTAACTTATTATCATAAATCAATTTACACATGTGTATATATCACATATATTTTACACACACAAATAAATCTATATATATATTATATATATACAAGTTGGAGCGCATACAAATCACCAATTTGCATTGATTCCCACACGCATGTACTATTATATATATATATATATATATATATATATATATATATATATATATATATATATATATATATATATATATATATATATATTAATATCTAATATTAATATTTGGTAATACTATTAATTAAATTACACAATCTAAGTGTATCATATACACTCCAAAATTGCGCCACCTTTAGTCAAATATTTGGCATCCAAAATATTCTTTAATTAATTAATATAATTAATATCTTGTATTATATTTATTCATAATAAATAAATACTACCATATTGTTGGAGTTATTTATGAGTTTTAGTGATGAGTGCCAGACTAGCTGTTATAAAGCAAAGACAAAAAGATGTCTAGATCAAATGTATAGGTTTATTAGAGTTTGATCTTGTATAGGTTTGATCAAACAAGCACTGTAAAAGGTCAGCTGATTTATATCAGTAGACTTGTCTACATCAGTAGGGTAGCTAGGTCAGTAGACTAGTCAGGAACCTACTGAAGACTGAAGGCCGATGGCTCAAACTCAGTTATTGAAGGCTAAGGGATCAAACTTAGTAATTAAAGTCAAGGATTTGGAATCAGAATTTAGGGAAGTCTGTGATGACTTAACTGATTACATATACCTTGTGTACAAGGTCTAAGTTCCATAAGTTATGTGGTGATTGGAGTTATATGCAAAAAGGTGTAATCTAACTTCATAAATAAAAAGTTAGATAAAAGACAGTAAGCTGAAGTGTTTTTAAACACATCAAAATAAGGATCAGCTTATAGATGTGTATATCAGCAGACTTATGTTCTCAGGAACCTGCTGGACACATATTTCGATTTAATCAAAGGCTACATTGGAAGATTACAAAGAAAGGGACATCTAACAACCTCTGATTTATCAAACAAATCAATGGTTAAGATCAAATGGACGTTGGAAAGATTCAGACCTTTATCAAATGGATACAAGTCAAAGGGTGGATAGGATCAGAAAGCTGTCAAAAGGAATCGACGATTAATGTCGAGTCCCCAGAAACGATCGAGAAAAAGCAAGTCAAGATGGAGTCAAATCTGAAACGGCTATGTTTGAATTTCAAACATATGTCACAAGGATTCTTACCTATAAATAGAGGACTCCTAATTCAGATACAAGTGATGAACATTGATAAAAAAATTAAGGATCTGTCTTGAGCAATCTGAATAAAATCAAGAAAAACACCCTCCTGACCCTACTGAGCATAAGGCTACTGATCTAGTAAATTTCTTCAAGTGTAATCTGCATTCAAGCTGCATCAAGTTTACACACTTGAAGACATCAAGCTGCTGATCATATCATCCTGATCAAGCTGCTGAAAGCTGAATCTCTTACTTGATTCAATCTTTCTTTACAAGAAATCTACTGAAGACAGTGAAGCATGTTTGGGTGTGAAAGACTGTTGGTTGTGGTGAAGCTGGTGAAGAGGCAATCCTACCCTTCAAGGACCAGTGGAAGACTTTGGAGCAGCAATCCTACCTATTCCAAGTGTTCAGTTTGTGAAGCCATAGTTATTGGTGAAGGACAAGCAACTTAAGGATTTTAGTAACATCTACATCAAAGATATCTAGTGAATTGCCTCCAACATCATAGGAGAAGAGTGGACTGACAGGATTACACCACCTGGAACCACTATAAAATCTGCCTACCTACTTTCTGCATTTATATTCTGCACTTAGTTTATCTAACACATCAACCTACTGAATCTAGCAACTGAATCACACACATACACTACTGAGTATCTAATACTTGGTATCATATTTAACAACAAGGAATAAGGCTTAATTTTTGATATATTTCCGCTGCACAAATTCAGTAAACTCAACAATCAAGAGACTCATCGAGTGTCAACAGACTATCAAGTATCGTGAAGGTCTTGAAGTTCTTTGAGTTTGTTAACTCCAAAAGTTTTAAGTGTTAAGTTTATTCACCACCCTCTAAACTTAACCAAAGCCTTTTCAAGGGACCAACAATTGGTATCAGAGCAGTGCTTCTGTTCTGAAGTAATCCTACTTGTTGTGCTTGTGAAAATACTTTGAAAACTTTCTCAAGCCTGATTTTCAAAGCTTTGCATCATGGATAACAACCAGTATGCTAGAACAATGTTGATGTGTTCTTTAGATCGTTTTGATGAGTATAAATGTCGTATGCAGGCTTATCTAGCTGCAACACATGATGAAATGATGGATGTGCTGAGAGATGGACCACTAGAGATTACCAAGTCAGTAACAGTGGGAGATGAGACACAGTACATTCCAAAACCAAAAAGGGAATGGACTGCTGAAGATAGAAAAAGAGCAAATCTCAACAATATTGCTATTGATATTATATACAGAACTTTGGATAGAATTATGTATATGAAGGTGAAGGATTGCAAGACTGCAAAGGAACTATAGGATAAGTTATAATTAATCTGTGAAGGCACTGATGCAATCAAAAAGAACAAGATCAGTGTGGCAAAGAAGAAGTTCCAGGAGTTCAAGATGAAACCAAATGAAACCATTGAACAAATGTAACCAAGATTCAATGCAATCATGGATGAACTCACCCTACTGAGTGTGAAGTACTCACAAGAAGAAATCAACTTAAAAATCTTGGAAGCATTACCTGCAAAAGAAGTTTGAGAGATAAAGGTGACTGCCATAGAAGAAATGAGGAGTTTGGATGAAGAAGACACCTTCAAACTGTTTTCAGATCTTAAGGCCTATGAATTTAGCAAAAAGCTTGTGCCTGAGACTGAAAAAGAAGAGCCTAAGACCACTGCATTGGCTACTTCACATCAAGAAGAAGCATCAGGAGCTCAAGATGATCTACTGGATGAGATGCAAGAGCAGATGGCTTTACTGAGCAAGAAAATCAGAATGATGAAAACTGGAAAGGGTTCTCCAAGGAATTTCACAAAGAAATTCAGTGAAAAGAAGAAGGATGAATCAAAGAAAGATAATGATTACTTGTGCTATCATTGCAGAAGCCGGACACTTCAAACTGATTGTCCTGAATTAAAAGCAGAAAAATGAACTCGATTATCTTTGCTTTAATTGCAAGAAGCTGGACATTTCGGACTGATCGCCTCGGACCTCATCAAGACCAAAAGTCAACAAAGAAGACATGGCAGAAAGGCTATGGTTCTTTGAAGATGAATCAGGATATGAAGATGAATCAGAAAAGGGAAATGAATCTGATGATACTGCACTTGTTGCTGATATGGAAGATTATGCTTTAATGGCAAATATGGATGAAACATAGGAGGTATACAATTCTTTATATATTAACACTCCTGCTGGAAGTGATTGTGAATCAACCTGTGGTTCAAATCCAAAAAATTCTGACAATGAAGAAACTTTGGATGCCATCCTTAATCAACTGAGGATAATACAATCTGGTTATGAGATTGTGAAGGCTGAAAAAGAAGCTCTTCAATCAAAAGTTGAAAGATTAAATGCTGAATTAAGTATTCTCAAAGGAAAGGAAAAAGAAGTCAGACAGAATCAACATAAGCCTGCTGAACATTCAGTAGCTGCTGAGTCTGCTGAACCATCTTGTTCCTCCACTGCATTCAAATCTAGAAAGCCTTATGGTGATAGAACAGGGCTTGGATTTGGAACTCAACAATCCAATAAGAGTGGATCCAGTAAGGTCACTGAACCTAGTACCAGAATTGGTCCTAAGTTTGTGCCCGCACAAGATCTAACTCCCAAAAGGGTTGCTGTGGCAGTAAAGCCTACTGAGAAAGCTTCAAGAAAGCAAAATCAGAAGTCAAGGAAGTCAATAGCTCCTAATAAAAAGAATAAATCTAAAAATAGGATCTTTGTGCCTTCAAGACTCTTGATAGCGGACTGCTACCAAGTCTTTGGACCACAAAAAGGGAAAACCAGAAATATTCCAAGAATAAGAATCCTAAATCCAAAAATGCTAATCATTCAAGGGATACTTATCTCAGGGGGAAAGTTAGATTGTTCCCTACTGATGATGATTGGAATATTCCTGCACCTACTGCTAGAAACAACAGATATAACCATCTTCGCTAGGGTAAAACCTAAGCAATGGAATCGCAGAGAAGGCTCAGCAGAAGACTTATATAAGACCTCAGCAGGACCTCGGTGAGACTCCATATTACAGTACATGCTTCTAATGCAGACAGCAAACCTATGGTTATCCTAGTGCTTCTAACAAAAGGAATCACTTTAAACAACATTATATTCCAAAAGGCCAGAAAGCATATATGAATCCTACACAACAAATTATTAGACCTTATGGATGTGTAGAGTACATGCATGAACCAAAGTATGATACCTTTCAAAGAAGACCTTATGGAAACTTGCCAAGGGTCATGCTTACCACTGACCATTATGGACCCAAACAGGTTTGGGTACCTAAAATGAATTAACTTTGTTTTGTAGGGTGTCTGGTATTTTTACAGTGGATGTTCCAGACATATGACAAAGAATAAGCACTGTTTGTCAAGTTTTGTGGCAAAGGATGGTCCAAGAGTGAATTTTGGCAACAAGAATACATCTGGATATACAAGAGGATATGGCACACTTGTGAGAAATGGATTACCAATCAGGAATGTGGCATATGTGGAAGGACTGAACTACAACCTACTGAGCACTGGACAATCCTGTGACATAGGATACAATGTCACTTTTGACAAAAACACTTGTACTGTCATTAGTGAGAGAGGTGATCAAGTTGTGTTGGCTAGAAGAAGACAACAAAACATGTATGTTGTGGATTGGTCTACTGCTATTCCAGAAACATGCATGATTGTGCATACCAAGTCAGAACTTAATTGGTTATGGCATAAGAAATTGAATCATCTAAATTTTGATGATATAAATCAGTTGGTAAAGAAGAAACTGGTGATTGGTTTACCTGAGATCACATTCAAGAAGGATGCTATATGTGATGCATGTTAGCAAGGTAAACAAACAAAGTCAAGCTTCAAGTCAAAGACTAAACAATCAACTAAAAGAGTTTTGGAGCTGATGCACATAGATCTATTTGGACCAGTAACACCAACAAGTGTAACAGGAAAGAAATACACCTTAGTGGTTGTGGATGATTATTCAGGGTACACTTGGGTGATATTCATGAACAAGAAAATTGAAACACTTCAAAAGATGCCTGAACTTTTGAAAAGATTGCAAAATGAGAAAAGTTTGACAGTAGTGAAAATCAGATCAGATAAGGGTACTGAATTTCTCAATAAAGTTATAAGAGAACATTGTGAAAAAAATGGTGTACTACATCAACTTGCTGCTGCTGGTACACCTCAGCAAAATGGGGTTGCTGAAAGAAGAAATAGAACTCTAAAAGAAGCAGGAAGAACTATGATTTGTGAAGCATTGCTACCTGAAAGATATTGGGCTGAAGCAGTTAATACAACATGCTATACACAAAATAGAACTTCAGTGAACAAGAAGCTGCTGAAGACACCTTATGAGATTTGGAATGGAAGAAAACCTAACATATCCTATTTCCATCCATTTGGAAGCAAATGTTTTATCTTGAATCATAAGGAACAATTGAAGACATTCCAACCAAAATCAGATGAAGGAATTTTCTTGGGATATTCTTCAGTTAGCAAGGCATTCAGGGTACTGAACAAAAGGACACTGAAACATGAAGAAACAATACATGTTGTATTTGATGAACCTAAGTTCACTAGAATGGAAGATGAAGCTTCAGAACCTGCTGAGAATCAACAAGTCACTGATCCAGAATGTGTTGAAGTTTTGGAAAGATTCAATGACTTAAAGGTTTCTGATTCTGCCCCTGCGGAACACCCTGCTGGTAATACTACTGATACAACAACTGAGGCAATTCAAGGATCTGATGAACCTCCTGTTGAAGAAACAACAGACCCTACTGAAGATGAGGTTCCTGAGAATCAATCCAACCAGAATCCACAATGGTTAAGGGATCACCCTGCTGAGCAAGTCATTGGCAACATACAGCAAGGTGTGAGGACTAAAAGACAATTAAAAGCAATGTTTACATGTTTTCTATCTCAAATGGAACCTAAAGTTGTTGAAGAAGCAATTTCAGATCCAGATTGGATAATTGCTATGCAAGAAGAATTGAATGAATTTGAAAGAAATCAAGTTTGGACACTAGTGGAAAGGCCTAATCATGCAAACATAATTAGTACAAAATGGGTATACAGAAACAAACTTGATGAATCTGGTACTATTGTGAGGAATAAGGCCAGACTAGTAGCAAAAGGATATTCTGTTAGGTGTTATGCCCGAAAGACAATTTTGTAATTGTTTTATTTAATGAATGAATTGACATTATTATTCATATTTATTATTCACATATTCACCGATGTGACAATATTATTTACACTACAGAAAACCCAAAAGTATATCGTTTATTTAATCACTTAACTCAGTGTATGGGATATACACGGGAGGATTGAGTTAGTGAAGATGTACTTAAAATACAATTAGCCCGTAGTGAAGTTAATTGAGAGTATCGGGTCTCTCCTTTAACGTGCTATTAATGCGCCCAGAACACAATAGGTGTGATTGTCTTATCCGGACTTTCGGTTAAGAGAACTTAGTGGGGCATTTATATATGATAGATATATCATATGAAATTTGGACCGATTTGATTGGAGTTCACGATATAATTCCGTAATCGGAAGTCTTATCGAATCAATCGATGATCATATTTATGGATATATCTTAATCTCGAGGTGATCACGATCAACCGCTTGAATCAGTATGAGGTTTGACTTGACGGTTAAGGATTACACTGAGTCTGTGATCTGGATTACCCCATCTTGGCATTGTACTGGATTGAGTGAGTAGTCTGTGTTATCACATATACGGAATCCATTCCTTCCATTTCTGGAAGTAGATAGACAGTTCCCTTATTTGTTAATCCTAGAAACTGATCGGTCCATGGAGTTCATATTACACTGATTAGCTACCAGTGAGTTGTATGAATTAATTGATCACTAGGGGTTAATGGTAAATAAGGATAAGAGGTTCTGAAAAGGGTTAATGGTAACTTCCCTATTTAGAATGAACAGTCTATGGAGGATTAATCCAAATGTAATGATTATATCAATGGACACTCATTATCATTCTCGTGAGGAGATAAATATAATCTTATAATCGGAGGAGTGCAGTCACATGATTATGGTGGCATATTCATGTGATTGATTTATCGAATATAATTATTTTGTTCGTAAGATAATTATTTATTTGATTTATCGGAGCCACTGATTATTAGTCCATGGTCCCCGACGTGCCTCCAATATAGCATAGCTATTCTCGGACGTCGAATCCTAATAATATTAATTTAATTCTTATTGGAATTTAATTAAAACTATATGTGAATTAATTGTTTATTGGACTATTAAATTAGTTGGGCTAAATAATTAAATATGTGAAAAAGACATTTTTCATAATCTTGGCAAAATTATTGTTATGGCCGAAAATAATATTGACTAGGTCAATGCAAATTTTCGGCCAAGGCAAGTTTAGGAAACAAGAAATTGGTTTTCTTGTGGATTAATAAGACATGTGCACAAAATATTTATTGGATAAATATTTATGGTAAGAAATAAAGATAAATATTATTATAGATTTGTTCTAGAATATTATGGGATTATCTTTTATTTATTGGATTTATTTATTTGCAAAATGAAATCCTTGGAGGACAATGATTACTCTCCTATATAAAGAGAGTTCTCCCAAGCCTAATACATATCATAAAATTCAACTTTCATCTCTTAGAGAGAGAAAGAATAAAATTCGGCCAAGGGGGAAAGAGAGGGAAAATCTTGGAGGTTTTCCGGGTAGCATATCGGGAGGGTTCGAGACGAGAATTTCCTTCCACCGGGATTTGCTTGGATCACACGTACGGAAGATCGTGGTGCTCTTCACACCATCCTTTATTCTTCCTATTGCGGTTCTTCTACTTGGATTTTGAGATCCAAGAGGTATGTTCTACAACCCCTTTGTAGAGTAGATCTGGTTATTTTATTACGTGTAATTTATAGATCTAAATCCTTAAATCGCTTCCGTTGCGGATGATATTACTAACAGTGGTATCAGAGCCTGGTGATCTATATTTATAAGTGTAAAATATTAGATCTAGGAGTGGAAAACATGTAGATTTTTTGTCCCAAATTTTTTAATAGGGGCCGAAATTTATATATATATATATATTTTTATGTTGCGATTGTTGTGGTTTGAAGAGATGGATTAGGGTTGGTGTTGTTTACTCGTTAGATCTATTGTAAGCTCTCTCGATTTAGATCGTTTGAGCATAGGATTGATGTAAAAATTGTTGTTTTTATTTCTTTATTTTTTCGGCTTTTTTTTTTTTTTTTTTTTTTTGTAATTCCGGAAGAACGACGAAGAATGATGATGAACACAAGATGAAGACGGAACTCGAGGTATGAATAGGAGTCGGGGCGGAAAATTATTTGTTATTTTTTTTGCAAGACCCGGCTAGGTTTTTTGTTTTTTTTTTTATCAAACCATAAATTTTAAAATCAGCTGTTTAATAAAAATAATAAAAAAAAATTATTTTTCTAGAATAAAAAAGAATAACAGCAGGATTTTATTAAAAAAATTATTTATTTTATTTTATAAAATAAAGGCCCCTTCTCCTTTCGGGTTCGCGGTTCGTGGTTCATGGTTCGAAGATCGAAGACATGAAGACAACAAGATTGTAATTTATTTATTTTTTCCTAGGATAGATTAGATACGGGGGTACAAACGATCCATCTCGGTGTTTAAATTTTCCGCAATTTATTTTTTATGTGTTTGATCATAAAATAGATATAAAATCGGAATTGCCATGACATGCATCATATCATAAATCCACTCCATGCATACATGTAGAATTTTAATTTTGGTAATTAAAATAGGCATGTATACAAACTCGCGTAATTAGTTGAAATTTAATTAATATGTGGTAATTAATTAATTTAGTAACTAATTAAAGATCCGAGGACGGGTTATGAAATCGTTGAGCCTTTCGGTGTGTGTTCTCGGTGAACCGCCTTAAAAGCCCAAACGAGATCACGTTTTCGATTCGTAGTGTCTACGAGATTGAATGATGGTAAAAGAACAATAAATCTTGGATATAAACGGTTCGCCTATAGGTTGGGTGGTCAACTGAGCTTCGCTCGACCGACTTAACCCTCATGGTGTGATGTATGCACGGGGGTCCGGCAAGACTAAGCTACACCGGCGAGCGGAGGGGTGATTCCTTCTTATCTCCATGGGGCTCTCTTGACCCGACTTCGTCCGACTGTCACATATGTTCCAACGAATAGGACGGGTAGGCTTGCCTAAGTTACCGACACCATTCGGAATCCTTGATTTTATGTGATTTTATGTTAACATCAAAAAGATGTGGTTAGTTAACCCACCACCACTTCCAAAATATTGAGTGGGAGTGGGGGCGGCGATAGCCAACCCCACGGCCTCTACTACAGATACAAGTAAGTGAGAGAAGGGTGTCGCCTCACGGTGCTTTGATTTCGTCCCCCTACGGATGGTGTTCACCCCTATCAACATTCATGGCTTGGTCTCCGAAAGGATAGGATTTCCGGGTACTTGTCGGGTCACTGACCTATCCTACGACGGCACACTCGGGGCGTACCTAAGAGATCCGATATAGTAGGTCACACTCATCAAGGGTATTCTTGATAATATCTAGGCTAAAAAAGGAAGGTAGTCAATGAATAAAGGGATGTTCGATTCTCGTGGGATGTTCGATTCTCACAAGTTATTCATTGATGAGATTGTCTCGATTTAACCATCATCTCTTTGACCTACCCTACGGCGGCACTGAGATGTGAGGTTAAAACCTTGGAATGGTAGAGTAGACTTAATTTTAGTTTACAATTCCTAAATAAACTTATATAGTAGGGTTAAACTTGAATTAATATATGTCATTTTATTTACAGCATTATATCCCTTACTAAATTGCTTAAAAATTAATAATTGACTAGTATTGACTTCGTTAAAAAGTGGAAAGTAACTAGGACGTTGAACTAGTTAATCGATAATGCAATTATTTTTCGAAAGAGATATTTTCTCTTAAGCCTTTTAAAAACCAGAGTGACATATAGGTATGTCACTAGTGTCATTCGTGTCAAACGGAAGACAAACTTAGTTTGATCACAGGTGATTTCGGACTTTGAAATTCTTCTAGTGAATTTTGAGTGTGTAGTGATTACACGAGTAATTTTCTAATTGAAAAATCAGAAAATCATGAAGTGTTACTAGTTGGACGATATTTGGAATCGATGAACTAGTGGGAGCTTTATGATTTGTTGTTTTTTAGAAAAGTGTAACTGACTACACACGTAACCATTCTAATTGAAAAACTGGAAAGTCAAGAAATGTCGCTAGTTGGACGATATTTGAAATCGATGAACTAGTGGAAGTTCTATGATTTGTTGTTTTTCTGGAAACATTGGAACTATGTACGAAAGATTTTCTAATCGAAAAAAATCAGAAAATCATAAAAAATAAAGTATTGCTCGTTAGACGGTATTTGGAACCGATAAATTAGTGGGAGTTTTAATGTTATGATTTGTTGTTTTTTTCTGGTATATTAGAAAATCCTTGAAGTCCCGACGAGTAACACTCGAAATAGACATCCCACGGTTCAAGAGTAGTGTCTACTCAAACGAACCGCTGGTTCAAGACTGTTTCCATTCACGGAAAGAATGTGAGAATATGTCTAAAAGTGTTAGTCATCTAAACTGAGAAAACTTTAAGGCTGAACCGAAAATTAATTAACTGAAAACCATAGGATAAGGACAGTGATTTTGGATCACCAACCTATGAATCCTTTGCGATTTTCTCGAGCTAAGTTCTTTTGAAGAACAAGGTAGCAGTGCATTTAACGATTAAAAGAGTAAACAACGGGCATGTTAGGAACATTTTATTATGTTTTGATGATGGCCATACCAGCTGTTATAGCAAGCCTGAAATAAGTTAGAATTCTCTGTATAAGTCCGTACTTAGAGTCTGACATGTTGTATAAGTTGAGTCAGACAAGTATTGTACTAGTTGGTAGGATGGCAAAGCAAAAACAGATATTCGGCAGAGTGAAGCCAGCCAAGCACCAGCAGAGAAGCAATGCAGACATTAAAGGTCTGACTTGTAACCAAGGAAGTCTGTGATGACCTTGGACAAGTCTAAGTCATACTACAAGTGATGTACATTAATATTTGAATATGGTGTAAACTGATCCCACCCCAATCTAAGATCAGTGAAGTACAAAGATTCTCCTTCAACTTAAGCAAAGAAGAAAACTGTAAACCGGCAAAGTAAATTGACTTTCGGCTGAGTAAAGACGAAACGGTGAAGGAAAACCTAAAACGGCTAAGACAGAAGGATCACTCGACCGTTCTAAAAATGGCGAAGTAACACTTACCAGATCAGATTTAGTATACGTTGAAGATTCAGAAGATCATGCATTAAATGCACAATCAATAGAGGATCAATCAATGACGGATTTTCTACTATACGTTTGAAGAAAGAATCCGATCACTGAAATCAAGGAGAATGCAATTAAGGGGAATCAAGAATAAAATCAAGGATTATTCCCTCATTAATATAGCCAACGGACGGAATTTCAAAATCAAGGTTATTCAAGGCTATAAATAGAAGGCATTGTGAGACGAGAGAAAAGTGTGGGCCGAACATAAAAATCAAGTGAAAACTCTGTCAATTTGAAAAGCCTTCTCTCACGAACTTAAAAGACACATCTAGTTATCAACTCGGACATCGAGCTACAAAGTCATACTCAGCACTGAGATTGATCAACCAAGTGTGTGTGAATCACATTCACATCAAATGAAGCAAATCGAATCGAAGCAATCTAGGAAGGAGTTGAATCTGTGATAGTTTGTTGAAAGATTTTGATCTCAAGGAGCGACAAAGGAAGATCGAATCATCAAGGCACATTGCGGTCAAGGAGTGATAGTCTTGTAGATTGTGAAGCTTGGGAAGCCAAGGACAATCATACTATTGTATCTGTGAAAACAATAGTGAATTCCTCCAATCATCAGGAGAAGAGTGGATTAAGGGATTACACCACCTCGAACCACTATAAGCCTTGTGTCAATTTAATTTACGCAATTTACTTTCTTGCATTTATTTAATTTGCCTACACCATAACTTATTCTGTGATTGTCTAAAGCGATTTGAAAACAACATAGTAAGAAGGGACTTATCCATTTGCCCAAAAGCTTTTAAATAAAAGAAAAGTTTTTGAAACTCCACTATAGTCATTCACCCCCCCTCTGACTATAGTTTTACCCTTCTCTGGGACCAACAATTGGTATCGGAGCAGTGTTCCTAGTATCAGAACTGTTCAGATCTAATCTCTAGTAACAAGGAGATCACATATTTTTAAAGTAGTTTTCAAATATGAGTTTTCTAAACATTTACGTTTATATCTTCATTTGCATTGATGGATTCCTCAAACTTCTTGTCAAAAGTACCTATTTTTAATGTTAATAATTTTGATGAATATAAAATAAGAATGCTATCTCATCTTGCAGCAACTCATGAAGAAATGCTGGATGTAATTAATGATGGACCAATCACAATCACTACTGTGGTAAGCACAAGAGCAGATCAAGGAAAGGAAATTGACAAACCTAAAAAGGATTGGACCAAGGATGACAGGAGAAGAGCAAACCTGGACTTTGTTGCAATAGACATGATCTTGAAGACCCTAGATAGCAACATGTTCATGAGAATCAAAGACTGCAAAACAACAAAGGAGATGTGGGACAAGCTATCATTGATAAATGAAGGATTTGAAGCAGTTAAAGAAAACAAATTATCTGTTGCAAAACAGAAGTTTGAAAACTTCAAAATGAAGACTGGTGAATCCATAGATCAAATGGACAATAGATTCTCAAGCATCATCAATGAATCGCAATGACTTGGACACACATATCCCCAAAAAGAAGTATGCTTGAAGATCTTGAGAGGACTACGAAAGATGGAAGATCATAACATCTCGTAATCGGAGGAACAACAAATCTTGCAAGCACTCGACACTCGACATCGATGTCCCAATTAAAAGCTCATGAATTTGAATTGAACGGTGAAGATGGTGCTCGGCAGAGACACAAAACTCACCGCACCTTTGGTTGCACCCTTCAAAGTAACTTTGCCGATTACATCAAGAAAGAAACACATGAACTTAAAGAACATGTAGCTTTATTGGTTAAACGCTTTGTGAGTTTAGCAAAAGAAGCCCTTCAAAGGAAATTCATCATCAAACAAGAGGTCAAGCTCAAACAGAGACATGAAGAAGAAAGATGATGAATACAGATGCTTCAACTGCAACAAGAAAGGTCACTTCAAGGCAGATTGTCCTGAAGAAAATGACAAAGATGATGAAAAGAAGAAATACAAAGCATTTGAAAAGAGAAAAAGCAAGAAGGCACTCAAGGCAGAATCCAGCAGTGAGAAGAATGAAGAATCATCTGATAATGATTAGGATGATAGATGAAAGAAGGCAGACTCGAGGAAAGGAGAAAGCATGCATATGCCTCATGATTAAAGAATTGGATGAAGATGAAAGTGATAGTGCAGACACTGAAGAAACAAGCCTATGTCTAATGGCTAAAGAATCGAGATGAATCGAGGTATCATCTAGCTCTTACTCTTCATCTAATACATCCACATCGACCTCGCACAATCTTCTACTCTCCCATTAGATACAGCAGACCTAGTCCAAAATCTCATGACTAAATTTGATGAAATTGAAAAGAATCATGAAATTCTGGAAAAGGAATGCGAAGATCTAAGAAAAGAAAATAAGAGATTAAAGAAAGAACTGGATGAAGCAAAAGCTGAATTAACAAGTAAGGAGACCTACTTAAATGATCAACAAAAAGCAGATGATCATACATCTATTATTGACAGATCAGTTAAGAAAATCTCCTCACCAGTAAAGGTAACCTTTGCACCAATAAAAGCACGACTTACAAACCCTCAAAAGGTTTGGATCAGATCTGGTCTTGGCTACAACTTGATCGAGGATGAAAGTAGGAATAATGGTCAACACAATTCTAAATTCAGGACCATCAATGGACCAAAATTTAGAAAGGGACATATCATAGTTCCAACAGATCATCCTGTTCCGGTGAAGTCAAAACCCAATGTAGTGAAACAACAGACTAAATCCTCATTCCAGTCAATCAAGAACAACAGCCATCTGAAAGGTAAAGGCAGACTTTACCCTTCAGAGGATGATTGGAATGTTGCACCTCCAAAATACAAGAGGAAACCATTCCACAAAATGCATCAAGTGTTCAAGAAAAACCAATATGTTCCTAGACACATGAAGCAAGAAAGTTTTCCTACTGCATATTGGAAAGTGAAGAAGGATGTAAATGCACCAAAAGGTGGAGAAAAGTATCAGAATACCTTCAGCAAAAATATTAGAAGCTATTCTGCCATGCCTTATACATATGAAGTTGATGACTTCAATTATCCAAAAGAAGACCTTTTGGATACACACTTGGTATGGGAGGCATGAGTGCTAATGCAGTATGGACCCAAGCGTGTGTTGGGTACCTAAACTTAATTAATCTGTTTTGTAGGATGTCCGGTACATAGACGGTGGATGTTCGAGACACACATGACAGAAACAAGAAATTGCTCAATGACTTTAAAGCTTTTGATGGACCCAAAGTCACATTTGGAGGCAAAGAAAACCCTGGCAAGATTAAGGGGAAGGCATAATACTCAAGAACAATTTGAAGATTCAAAATGTGGCATATGTCAAGGACTAAATTTCAATCGATGAGCATCAGTCAATTTTGTGACAAAGGCTACAATGTGCACTTCAACAAAGAAGGATGCACAAAGTGATTCACAGCCAAACCAACACAGCAGATTCTTGCGGAGGTAGAAGACAAGACAACATGTATGTTGTGGATCTGAGAAACGACCAATGCGAGAAACATGTCTCTTGGTCAAAAACAAACAATCTACAAAGCTGGATTTGGCACGTAAGATTAAATCATCTCGAATTTCAAGACCATCAACAAACTATCAAAGAACAAGTTAGTTGAAGGGTTGCCAGAGATCACATACAAGAAAGAAAGTCTATGTGATGCATGTCAGAAAGGAAAACAGATCAAAAGTTCATTCAAGTCGAAGCCTTATCAATCTACAACAAGAGTTCTACATCTGTTACACATGGACCTGTTTGGACCAGTCACACCAGTAAGTGTGAGTGGTAATAAATACACTCTTGTAGTGGTGGATGACTTCTCAAAGTACACCTGGACCATTTTCATGAACAAGAAGAAAAAGACACTCAAAAAACTGCCAGATTTGCTGAGAAGACTCCAAAATGAGAAAGAACTAAAGATCATAAAAATCAGATCAGACAGAGGCACTGAATTTCTAAATGAAATCATCAGAACCTACTGTGAAGAAAATGGAGTTCTACATCAACTATCTGCAGCAGGCACTCCACAACAAAATGGTGTAGCAGAGAGAAGAAACAGAACTCTCAAAGAAGCGATTAGAACAATGATTTTTGAAGCATGCTTGCCAAAAAGAGATTAAATTTCAAGCAAGCAAAGAAACACATCATGTCATACACAAAAGCAGATCAATCATCAACAAATATCATGGAAAGACTCCATATGAAATATGGAATGGTAGAAAACCCAATATCTCATATTTTCATATGTTTGGATCAAAATGTTTTGTCTTAAGCAGAATCATTTGCATACCTTTGATGAGAAGGTGATGAAGCAATCTTCATGGGATACTCGGACACCAAAGACAAAGCATTCGAGTACTCAATAAAAGAACATTGGTGATTGAATAATCAAGTACATGTGGTTTTGATGAACCAAATACAAATGGTGAAGATCTTCAAGACCAAGAAGAAAGCAAAGACAAAAGGAAATCTATACAAATGCAATCATACCAGCTACTATCCTGAATCATCACTTTGAAAATCAAGAGGATCCACATATCAATACAACAGAAGAAGCACCTGAAGTTGAAGTTCATGCTCAGCATGAAGGTATGGAAGCACCAAGTGAAGAACAACTTCAACCAGATCTAAATTGGCTAAGAGACCATCCTGAAGAACAAGTGATTGGAGATATTCACACAGGAGTTAGAACTAGAAGACAACTGGAGCACATGCTAACTTGCTTTCTATCACAAGTGGAGCCCAAGACCATAGATGATGCAATCCAAAATGCAGACTGGATCACAGCAATGCAAGAAGAACTAAATGAATTTGAAAGAAATGAAGTCTGGGAACTTGTTGACAGACCAGATATGGCCAACATCATTGGTGCAAAATGGGTATTCAGGAACAAGATGGATGAGCAAGGAGGCTGTTGTCGAAACAAAGCAAGGCTAGTTGCAAAAGGCTATTCTCAAGCGAAGGAATAAATTATGATGAAACATTTGCACCAAAGATCAAGATTGGAAGCAATCGGACTCTTTCTAGCTTTTCTTTGCATACAAAGACTTCAAAGTCTATCAAATGGATGTCAAGAGTGCATTCCTAAATGGACTTTTTGAAGAAGAAGTTTACGTAGAACAACCTCCTGGATTTCAAATCAAAGGAAAAGAAGACAAAGTATACAAACTCAAGAAGGCCCTCTATGGCCTCAAACAGGCACCTAGAGCCTGGTATGAAATACAATCACAATTTTTGATCAAAAATGGATTCAACAAGGGAACTATTGACAAGACTCTATTCAAACTAGAGGAAGGAGCAAGCACATTGCTGGTACAAATCTATGTTGATGACATAATCTTTGGATCAGAGGATGAAAAGCTTTGGGAAAATTTGCAAAACCGATGAAGAGCAAATTTCAGATGAGCATGATGGGAGAATTAAACTATTTCCTTGGCCTTCAAGTAAAGCAAATGAAGGATGGCATTTTCATTAGTCAAGCCAAGTACACAAGAGATTTGATACACAAGTATGGGATGGATACAAGTGGCACAAACAGACACACCAATGTGTGCGAGTCATACTTGGAAAAGATGAAGCGAGGAAATGATGTTGATCGAGAGAAAATGTATAGAGGAATCATTGGATCCTTATTATACTTAACTGCAAGTAGACCTGATATAGCATTTGTAGTAGGAGTGTGTGCAAGATTTCAAGCTCAACCAAAAGAATCACATCTTCTAGCAGCCAAAAGGATAATCAAATACTTGAAAAACACTATAAATGTTGGAATTTGGTATCCAAAAGATGGAGGATTTAAATTGATATCATATTCAGACTCTGACTATGCTGGATGCAAAATAGATAGAAAAAGCACCTCTGGAACATGTCAAATGCTAGGAACCAGACTAGTTTCTTTGTTCAGCAAAAAGCAAAACTCCATATCTACATCAACAGCTGAAGCAGAGTATATAGCAGCAGGTAGCTGCTGTGCTCAAGTACTTTGGATAAGGCAACAACTAAGGGACTATGGAATGGAAGAGAAAACAATTCCAATCATGTGTGATAACACAAGTGCAATATCTATTACTGAAAATCCAGTATTGCATTCAAGAACAAAGCACATTGATGTGAGACACCATTTTATCAGAGACCATGTTGAAAAGGGAGATGTCATCCTAAAATACATACCTACTGAAGATCAATTGGCTGACATCTTCACTAAACCACTCAGTTATGAAAGATTTAGTATGTTGAGAACTGAGTTAGGAATGATTGAAATTGACTAAGTATCAAGGAGCGGCCAACTGGAGTAATCGGCTAAGTGACTTCATCAACTGGTACAACCGTTGCCGTTACAGGTGTAGCAGGCAAGGCACTGGTATCCAATGAAGGTAACTTAACTGATTGTTTGGAACAGTTAAATGGAGCAGCTCAATGAAGAACCCATTTGATCGGCTAAGTGACCAGCCAAGGCACTTCACCGAAATAAAGACTTGGATAAATCAAAAGTGTGAACAAAATCAATTCTGATTACACGTGGAGAATAAGGCAATTATGGAGGATTATTCTGTGAAAGATTACACACGTGGAGATCAATTTATGATCATGGAGGTAATTGTATTATTTTTCGAATTAAAAACTCCTCGATTCCCGGGCTCTATCATTACTTACCTCAAACCACTCCCCCATTAAGCTCGAATATCGTAATTCACATACACAAAATCATGCCATGATGTCACAAAATCCTTCCATATTCAAACCATGTTCACACTACCCAAATCACACTATATAAACCAGACTTAAAGATTTTCAGAAATCTTCACGCTCTCTTGCAAATTACAAACCTATTTCTGATTTTCACTGAAAACTTGAAGAACTCCTTTCTAAAACATCAATCTACTATCAATGGCCTCATCTTCCACAATCTCTCCTACTGAAAAATACTATGAAAAATCAATCATCACTGGTTCGTTTTTCAAACCAGAACACTACCTCTCTTATTATGATAACGATGCACAAGCACAACGCTTGGTCGATTGCTGTACAAATTTGGGGCTGATGACGTTTCTAAACCCCCCAATAACTGGTATCTGCTATGAAAACCTGATAGCATTATGGAAAAATGCCAAGTTTGTGCCCAGCACAAAGAAGACTGAAGTCGATCGCATCACAAGCTCAATCTTTGGAAAGAACATAGTCATCACGCCTGGTACACTAAACAGATACATAAACCTTCCCTTAATTGGTCCTGCAAACGTCAAGCTAGTGACGATAGACATCACAAAATTCTGGGCTGAGATAGCCAAAAGCCCAAAGCAAAACAGCAAAGCGTACAATCTACCTAGATCAAAGCTCAAACTTCCGTTTCTTTGAATTTGCACGGTCATCACCAAAAATATTGAAGGCGTAAAGGGTCGATGGAAAACCTAAGCGAGGTACGGATCAAAGCGATGGCCATAATCTATGAACGCATCAAATTTGATTGGGCAACCTTTGTTTTCAATCGATTGAAGGATCAGATTCAAAAGGAAATTGACCTATCATTCACCGCACCAAGCAAAGGTTTGCAGAAAAAGGGCGATTTTCAGGAAAGGAAATCATATGGGTTCCTCTTCAACACATTCAACGCCATGAAAGTACAACCCACAAACTGCAGGTCCCACACAAGTCCAAGACAATGTTCACTACATCAAGGCTTCCCTGAAGCCCAAACCCGTTGCTGGGAAAAAGAGGAAACAACCTGAATCCAGCAGATCAGGAGTGGGACGAAGAACCAGATCTCAGAAGGCACAAGAGGATACAACTATGCCTGACACCAGCAACTTGTATGAGCCTGTGACAATCAGTGATGACACAAAGACATGTAGAAAAACGAAGAAGAGAAGCAGCAAGAGGAAATCACCTACCTTGAAGAAGGTGAGGAAGGATATAGACTCACTACATCTGAAGAATAAGAGATAGATGAGGAAGAAGATGAGTCAGAAGATGAACATTCAGAAGGTAGAAATCTTGAAGCCAATCAAGAAGATTTGGGGATTTCTGACGATGAACTGACTCTCCAAGAAGTGCTTTTCAAAAGCATTGGTATAGTTGACAAACAGCTCAGTGAGCCAGCTGATAAAGCTCACTTAGCCGAAATTGTCAACTCCCCCACAATCGCACAAGGGGGAACGGTGGCAGATGAAGAAGCTCACACTCAACAACAACCTCTAAATGACCCTATGTCTAATGAGGTAGAACAAGAACAGATGAAAGAAAAAGAAGAAGCACAAAATGAAAAGGGAAAAGAGGAAAAGGAAGAGCAAGAAGTTGAAGTGGAAAATGAGGAGAAGCAAGGTCAAGATGCTGAAGGAGAAGATGATGAGGATAAAGGGGATGCCAATGCAGCACCAGAAGAAGCTGATCCAGAAAGAGTCTTCAATCTGGACATTCAACCCCTCATTGTGGACATGGAAAGGCAATACTACAGCAGGCAAAACTTGAAGCATGCCTTAAGGAGTGAAGCTACCTCCTTCAACCACAAGATTGAGGCCCTCATCAGTCACATCAAGATCCAGGATGAGGTCATGAGAGACAAGGAAATCTACTTTGCAACTTACAGCACCTCATTCCTCATCATGTCCAAACCAATCTTGAGTTCCTTGCTGAGACAAATGACAACAATCTCAAGCCATTGGTGGACACTCTCAATACACACACTCAACAAATTCAGCATCTGGAGGAGATAATGGAGCATTCTGGCAAACAACTGGACTTTCTAATCAAAGTTGGTGAGGCCAACAACAAAATACTGGAGAAAAAGTATGGTCCTCTCCCTGAATCTAAAGCAGCAATTGCAGACCTTGAAGCACGTTTTGATGCTGCCATAAAGGGGGAAGGAGACTCAAAGCCTGAGAGCTCCAGTGGAAAGGGAAAGGGCAGCAAAGGCAAAGGCATCAGGATTGAAGAAATGAAGAAGTAAACCTGTTACCTGTTGCTTAATTCAATTTGATTTTATCATTTGCCTTTGTTCTTTAAATAAAGAAATGCAATATCGTATTGCCCTATGATGGATGAATAAAACTGTTCTGTTGGTTATTATGAAAATTTTGATTACTTATATTCAGGCTTATGAGGGTTTTGGCATCATCAAAAAGGGGGAAATTGTTAGGAACATTTTATTATGTTTTGATGATGGCCATACCAGCTGTTATAGCAAGCCTGAAATAAGTTAGAATTCTCTGTATAAGTCCTTACTTAGAGTCTGACATGTTGTATAAGTTGAGTCAGACAAGTATTGTACTAGTTGGTAGGACGGCAAAGCAAAAACAGATATTCGGCAGAGTGAAGCCAGCCAAGCACCAGCAGAGAAGCAATGCAGACATTAAAGGTCTGACTTGTAACCAAGGAAGTCTGTGATGACCTTGGACAAGTCTAAGTCATACTACAAGTGATGTACATTAATATTTGAATATGGTGTACACTGATCCCACCCCAATCTAAGATCAGTGAAGTACAAAGATTCTCCTTCAACTTAAGCAAAGAAGAAAACTGTAAACCGGCAAAGTAAATTGACTTTCGGCTGAGTAAAGACGAAACGGTGAAGGAAAAGCTAAAACGGCTAAGACAGAAGGATCACTCGACCGTTCTAAAAACGGCGAAGTAACACTTACCAGATCAGATTTAGTATACGTTGAAGATTCAGAAGATCATGCATTAAATGCACAATCAATAGAGGATCAATCAAGGACGGATTTTCTACTATATGTTTGAAGAAAGAATCCGATCACTGAAATCAAGGAGAATGCAACTAAGGGGGAATCAAGAATAAAATCAAGGATTATTCCCTCATTAATATAGCCAACGGACGGAATTTCAAAATCAAGGTTATTCAAGGCTATAAATAGAAGGCATTGAGATAGAGAAAAGTGTGGGCCGAACATAAAAATCAAGTGAAAACTCTGTCAATTTGAAAAGCCTTCTCTACGAACTTAAAAGACACATCTAGTTATCAACTCGGACATCGAGCTACAAAGTCATACTCAAGATCGATATTGATCAACCAAGTGTGTGTGAATCACATTCACATCAAATGAAGCAATCGAATCGAAGCAATCGAGAAGGAGTTGAATCTGATGATATTTGTTGAAAGATTTTGATCTCAGGGAGCGACAAAGGAAGGAAGAATCAATCATCAAGTCATTGCGAGTCAAGGAGTGATAGTCTTGTAGATTGTGAAGCTTGGGAAGCCAAGGACAATCATACTATTGTATTTGTGAAAACAATAGTGAATTCCTCCAATCATCACAGGAGAAGAGTGGATTAAGGGATTACACCACCCTGAACCACTATAAGCCTTGTGTCAATTTAATTTCTGCAATTTACTTTACTTCATTTATTTAATTTGCCTACACCATAACTTATTCCTGTGATTGTCTAAACTGATTTGAAAACAACATAGTAAGAAGGGACTTATCCGCAGCCCAAAAGCTTTTAAAAAAAAGAAAAGTTTTTGAAACTCCACTATAGTCATTCACCCCCCCTCTGACTATAGTTTTACCCTTCTCTGGGACCAACAGGGCAGTTAATTTTAGCTAGAATAGTGGGAGTGATATAAGGAAATGAATCTCGGATTCAATCCTTGGATATCGTGGAAAATTTATTTTCGGTTTAAGATTCGTTGGAACGAATGGATTTACCTTCTATTCGATAATTTGTTTGTCATATAGAAAGTGAATATACCATTTGTAGTACGAATCCAAGACTCGGAATTTTGTTTGATAAAGTCAAAAACCACTTAGAACTGCTGAAATATGTATATAAAACACATCTTAAGAACTATTAAAGGCAATTGGTTTCGATATTTAGATAAACGCTTCTTCATATTCCATAGTTAGTGCATAGTCCCTAAAAGACAAGACCTGAAGACTAGCTCAGGGTGATTCCTTTCTCCCAGTCTGTTATATTGTCTCAAAGGTTCAATGACTAAGTTTCCTTTCAATCGGGAAAGGATAATGGTTATAAAGAAGTAACATAGCTTGTTCATGACGACCTTCAGGGTCTGATGAAAGATACAAGCTAGTAGGAGCTTCCGAGTAGTGACTTCTTGTCTGATAACTATTAAAACACTCCGGAAAGTTTATCCAAAATATTTTGAGGTTTCTCTGTTTTCAACAGAGATAGAGTATTCTATACTCGGAATAGGCCATTCATAGTCCTCGAGACTGATGCTCAGCCTGCCTCATTGTGACATGTTCTCACTAAGCGAGAAACCATTAAATTGCCTTACATAGTTTTAGATGTGCTACAATACACTGCTTAACTCAATAAAGATATTTGAAGCGAAATAACGGTTTACATTGAAATGTAAGACCGAGAAGTCTACCTAGAATATGCTTTGGAATTTATGGATAAGGTGTGGATTCGGTTCACCCCACTTCCATAAATATAAGCATTTAGCACACGGTGCTTGAAGGTAAGACTGGGAATTTCGCGCATACGTTCGGTCAATGACCATTCGTGATATATATTTTAACCTATTGTGTATAAAGGTTAGCTTCTTGAAATCGGAAAAGGACAGTTATACTGTTGCATCCTTTCTGATAGAGTCCATAAACAGCAAAACCTTGAACCGTGAAGTACGTTTACTCAAGGTAGTTACTAACTGATTAAAATCAGACCACATCCAACATCGGTTGTTGGTGATAACACTAAATAATACTAAACTAGATCAGACTTTCGATCCACCCAGTAAGTATTGGGAGTATGGTTTATCCATTACCCATTACGGGTTCTGTGGACTTTGTAGTCTGAGGATCGATTGATGACCTATGGCTCTTTTGTGAGCAGTATAGGATTCTGATAATAGAGGTTGGTTTAATAGCCATAACCCCTGTGAATGGAGTTCGGTACTCGATTCTGTTCATGCTCTTGTAGAACCACTGAGCGTCTCAGGCCCAGTGGGAGTAATTGGATCTACACGGAAAAGAGTAGAATGAATAGGAAAGTTTATCTTTCAGAGCAAAGCTTGAGTGGTCTAAGGGTAATTCCCTAAGAAGTAGAGAGTTAATCATACATTGGACTCTCTTACCACTTAGTATTGAATGATTTCATTCAAAATCAGAAAATAGGGGTGATTCCTGAGATTTTCTTGCCAAACAAAGCAGAGTCGGATTCATTCAAAGCAGAATGGTATTGCCTTATGAACTTATGCGGGATGATTGTCAAGGCTCATGTCCTTTTGTGGATAAAAGCAAACCTCTCGGTCTTTGGAAGTCATATATTTCTACAATATGTGGATTTGACGAGAATATTGATAAGTCTTTTGTAGACTGGATATCAATTTTAGTACTGATGAGTGAATATATACATATATTAGTGTTTGTGAAGGATAACACTTGCACTGATTGGAATCAACATGGGTGTGTTATCCGAAGTCGAAATCGACAATGCCACAATTCTACACAATGATATTTGGACAACATCCTAAAGAGTTTGACTCGGTCAAATTCATTAGAATCGATCCTTTGGTTTCCCATCCATCTTATTGGTTAAGATGATGCATCTGTGTATGCAACATTCAACGAGGAAGTTCTACCCTATGCCTCAGGAATGACTCTCTAAATCTACGGATCAAGAGAAATGGGATAGATTCTCTTTCTAGTAAGAGATGGTCCGGTTATTGAACGTCAACTTTGATAGAATCTTAGATTCGGCGGTTAACAAAGCAATTTTA
This sequence comes from Gentiana macrophylla, assembly GCA_026214975.1. NCBI lineage: Eukaryota > Viridiplantae > Streptophyta > Magnoliopsida > Gentianales > Gentianaceae > Gentiana > Gentiana macrophylla. The sequence continues at coordinate 10,868,125 of CM047812.1, read as the reverse complement.
GTATGTCCTTTAGTATCTTGAAGAGAACGAGGAATAGTATGCGGACATATTCATGTGTGAACTTGGATATGTGTGATACACTGATTTTGACTTTAAGTCAGAATGAGGATGATCGTTAAGTCGATCTCGGGCTCAGTGTTTACTCTTGTGTTGAAGCTATTGCCTGGAGGAATCCAGCAATGCCAACTCGACTTTAACTAGTTGGGTGATTAGCGGCATCGTGTAGTAGCTAGAGAGGCGATATAGCTTAAGGATTTCTTTTTCATATCTGGGAGTGATTCTAGATTTGGAAGCCGATTCCACATCATTGTGCAAACGATGAAGGGGTAGCTCATAAGGATTTTTGAAATCACTAGAGGTCAAAAGCATATCGCGAAGGTACCACATGATTGGATGGACCGGTAACATTTCGATTCTACTGATCGTCTCGAGCCGACAACCTGACTAATCATTAAGACCCATTATATTTAAATGTAGGTACTCCCCGAGTCACTGACCTATCCTACGACGGCACACTCGGAGTGTACTTTGTCATCTAAAATGGTGATGATATGCTTAATGGGTACTAGAATACGGGATGGGTCTCCATTGCTATAGAGCAAGTGAGAGATGTAGTTTGTTGTATTTTAAATAATAGGGTGTGCTCTAAAACAATTAATCACATGCTTTCGTGCAAGTGGGAGATTGTTAGGTGTTATGCCCGAAAGACAATTTTGTAATTGTTTTATTTAATGAATGAATTGACATTATTATTCATATTTATTATTCTCATATTCACCGATGTGACAATAGTATTAACACTACAGAAAACCCAAAAGTATATCGTTTATGTACTCACTTAACTCAGTGTATGGGATATACACGGGAGGATTGAGTTAGTGAAGATGTACTTAAAATACAATTAGCCCGTAGTGAAGTTAATTGAGAGTATCGGGTCTCTCCTTTAACGTGCTATTAACGCGCTGAACACAATAGGTGTGATTGTCTTATCCGGACTTTCGGTTAAGAGAACCTAATGGGGCATTTATAATGATAGATATATCATATAGAAATTTGGACCGATTTGATTGGAGTTCACGATATAATTCCGTAATCGGAAGTCTTATCGAATCAATCGATGATCATATTTATGGATATATCTTAATCCCGAGGTGATCACGATCCAAGCGCTTGAATCGGTATGAGGTTTGACTTGACGGTTAAGGATTACACCGAGTCTGTGATCTCGAATTACCCCATCTTGGCATTGTCTTTGGATTGAGTGAGTAGTACGTGTTATCACGAGATACGGAATCCATTCCTTCCATTTACGGAAGTAGATAGACGATTCCCTTATTTGTTAATCCTAGAAGCGATCGATCCATGGAGTTCATATTACAACGATTAGCTACCCGGTGAGTTGTATGAATTAATTGATCACTAGGGGTTAATGGTAAATAAGGATAAGAGGTTCTGAAAAGGGTTAACGGTAACTTCCCGATTTAGAATGAACAGTCTATGGAGGATTAATCCATATGTAATGATTATATCAATGGACACTCATTATCATTCCCGTGAGGAAGTAAATATAATCTTATAATCGGAGGAGTGCAGTCACGGGATTATGGTGGCATATTCATGTGATTGATTTATCGAATATAATTATTCTGTTCGTAAGATAATTATTTATTTGATTTATCGGAGCCGCTGATTATTAGTCCATGGTCCCCGACGTGCCTCCAATATAGCGTAGCTATTCTCAGACATCGAATCCTAATAATATTAATTTAATTCTTATTGGAATTTAATTAAAACTATATGTGAATTAATTGTTTATTGGACTATTAAATTAGTTGGGCTAAATAATTAAATATGTGAAAAAGACATTTTTCATATTCTTGGCAAAATTAGTGTTATGGCTGAAAAAAATATTGACTAGGTCAATGCAAATTTTCGGCCATGGCATGTTTAGGAAACAAGAAATTGGTTTTCTTGTGGATTAATAAGACATGTGCACAAAATATTTATTGGATAAATATTTATGGTAAGAAATAAAGATAAATATTATTCTAGATTTGTTCTAGAATATTATGGGATTATCTTTTATTTATTGGATTTATTTATTTGAAAAATGAAATCCTTGGAGGACAAGGATTACTCTCCTATATAAAGAGATTTCTCCCAAGCCTAATACATATCATAAAATTCGACTTTCATCTCTTAGAGGAAAAAGAAAAAAAATTCGCCAAGGGGAAAGAGAGGAAAATCTTGGAGGTTTTTTCGGTAGCATATCGGGAGGGTTCGAGGCGAGAATTTCCTTTCACCGGGAGTTGCTTGGATCACACGTACGGAAGATCGTGGTGCTCTTCACACCATCCTTTATTCTTCCTATTGCGGTTCTTCTACATGGATTTTGAGATCCAAGAGGTATGTTCTACAACCCCTTTGTAGAGTAGATCTGGTTATTTTATTACGTGTAATTTATAGATCTAGATCCTTAAATCGCTTCCGTTGAGGATGATATTACTAACATCGTCTCAAGCAGAAGGAATAGATTTTGATGAGACATATGCCTCTGTTGCAAGATTGGAAGCTATCAGATTATTCCTGGCACCTGCTGCTTATAAAAACTTCAAAGTATATCAGATGGATGTCAAAAGTGCATTTTTGAATGGCATTCTGGAAGAGGAGGTGTATGTTCAGCAACCTCCTGGATTTGAAGTTAATGATCAAGAAGATAAAGTGTATAAGCTCAACAAAGCACTTTATGGTCTGAAACAAGCACAAAGAGCATGGTATGAGACTCTATCTCAATTCTTGGTGGACAATGGTTTTACAAAAGACACCATTGATAAGACTCTTTTCAGAATCAATGAAGGGAACAACACCATGCTGGTACAAATTTATGTTGACGACATAATTTTTGGTTCTGAAAATGAATTGCTATGTGAGAAGTTTTCAAATCTAATGAAAAGTAAATTCCAAATGAGTATGATGGGAGAAATGAACTACTTTTTGGGATTGCAAGTCAAACAGATGAAAGATGGAATCTTCATTCATCAAACCAAGTAGACCAAGGAGTTACTGAAGAAATTTGGTATGGAAAACAACACCAAGGTATCAACTCCAATGTGCACAAATATTAGATTGGATGAAGACAAAGAAGGTAAAGATGTTGATCAGACCTTATACAGAAGGATGATAGGCAGTCTGCTATACCTTACTGCCAGCAGACCTGATATATCCTTTGCTGTAGGTGTTTGTGCAAGATTTCAATCAAAACCTAAAGAAAGTCATGTTAGTAATATCATCCGCAACGGAAGCGATTTAAGGATCTAGAACTATAAATTACACGTAATAAAATAACTAGATCTACTCTAAAAGGGCGGTTGTAGAACATACCTCTTGGATCTCAAAATCCAAGTAGAAGAACCGCAATAGGAAGAAGAAAAGATAGTGTGAAGAGCACCACGATCTTCCGCACGTGTGATCCAAGCAACTCCCGGTGGAAGGAAATTCTCGTCTCGAATCCTCCCGATATGCTACGCGGAAAACCTCCAAGATTTTCCTCCTTACACCCCTTGGCCGAAATTTTCTTTCTTCTCTCTAAGAGATGAAAGTCGAATTTTATGATGTGTATTAGGTTGGGGAGAACTCTCTTTATATAGGAGAGTAATCCTTGTCCTCCAAGGATTTTATTTTGCAAATAAATAAATCCAATAAATAAAAGACAATCCTAGAATATCCTAGAACAAATCTAGAATAATCTGTATCTTTATTTCTTACCATAAATATTTATCCAACAAATATTTTGTGCACATGTCTTATTAATCCACAAGAAACAATTTCTTGTTCCATAAAACAATGTGGAGGCTGAAAATTCCCTTGTGGCCTAGTCACAATAATTTTCGATTATACACACTAAATTGGGCAAAGATTATGAAAAATGTCTTTTTCACTTATTTAATTATTTAGCCCAACTAATCTAATAGTCCACTAAACAATTAATTCACATATCGTTTTAATTAAATTCTAACAAAACTAAATTAATAGCATTAGAATTCGACGTCCGAGAATAGCTATGCTATATTGGAGGCACGTCGGGGACCCTGGACTAATAATCAGCGGCTCCGATAAATCAAATAAATAATTATCTTACGAACAGAATAATTATATTCGATAAATAAATCACAGAATATGCCACAATAATCCCGTGATCGCACTCCTCGATTATGAGATTATATTTATCTCTCACGAGAATGATAATAAGCGTCCATTGATATAATCATTACATATGGATTAATCCTCCATAGACTGTTCATTCTAAATCGGGAAGTTACCGTTAACCCTTTTCAAAACATCTTATCCTTATTTACCATTATCCCCCTAGTGATCAATTAATTCATACAACTCCTGGTTGCTAATCGATTGTAACATGAACTCCATGGATCGATCGTTTCTAGGATTAACAAATAAGGAGGCTATCTATCTACTTCGAAATGGAAGGAATGGATTCGTATCGTGATAACTCGGACTACTCACTCAATCCAAGACAATGCCAAGATGGGGTAATTCGGATCACAGACTCGGTGTAATCCTTAACCGTCAAGTCAAACCTCATATCGATTCAAGCGGTTGACTCGTGATCACCTCGAGATTAAGATATATTCATAAATATGATCATCGATTGATTCGATAAGACTTCTCGACACGGAATTATATCGTGAACTCTAATCAAATCGGTCCAAATACTATATGATATATCTATCACAAATAAATGCCCCACTAGGTTCTCTTAACCGAAAGTCCGGATAAGACAATTACACCTATTGTGTTTTGGGCGCATTAATAGCACGTTAAAGGAGAGACCCGATACTCTCGATTAACTTCACTACGGGCTAATTGTATTTTAAGTACATCTTCACTAACTCAATCCTCCCGTGCATATCCCATACAATCGAAAGTTAAGTGATTACATAAACGATATACTTTTGGGTTTTCTGTAGTGTAAATACTATTGTCACATCGGTGAATATGAGACTAATAAATATGAATGATAATGTCAATTCTTTCATTAAATAAAACAATTACGAAATTGTCTTTCGGGCATAACACCTAACAATCTCCCACTTGCACGAAAACATGTGATTAATTGTTTTAGAGCACACCCTATTATTTAAACTACAACAAACTACATCTCCCACTTGCTCTAAAGCAATGGAGACCCATCCCGTATTCTAATACCTATTAAGCATATCATAACCATTGCAGATGACAAAGTATACTCTGAGTGTAATAGAGGATAGGTGAGTGACTCGGGAGTACCTACATCTAAATATCATGGGTCTTAATGATTAGTAGTTGTTCGAGACGATCCATAGAATCGAAATGATACCGGTCCATCTAATCATGTGGTACCTTCCCAATATGCTTTTGACCTCTAGTGATTTCGAAAATCCTTATAAGTGACCCCTTCATCGTGTGCACATTGTTGTGGTATCGGCTTCCATATCTAGAATCACTCCCAGATATGAAAAGGAAATCCTTAAGCTATATCGCCTCTCTAGCTACTACAAAAGCCGCTAATCACCCAACTAGTTAAAGTCGAGTTGTCGATATGGATTCCTCGGTAATAGCTTCAACACAAGAGTAAAAGTGAGTCCGAGATCGACTTAACGATCATCCTCAATCTGACTTAAAATCAAAGTCAGTGTATCACACATATCCAAGTTCACACATGAATATGTCCGCATATTATTCCTCGTTCTCTCAAAATACTAAAAGACATACTAAACTTGCTTTGTTAACCGCCGAATCTAAGATTCAATCAAAGTTGACGTTCAATAACCTGACCATCTCTTACTAGAAAGAGAATCTATCCCATTTCTCTTGATCGAAGATTTAGAGAGTCATTCTGAGGCATAGGGTAGAACTTCCTCATTGAATGTTGCATACATGATGCATCATCTTAACCAATAAGATGGATGGGAAACCGAGGATCTGATTCAAAAGAATTCGACCGAGTCAAACTCTTTAGGATATTGTCCAAATCTCTGTTGCAGAGAATTGTGGCATTGTCAGATTCTGACTTCAGATAACACACCCATGTTGATTCCAACTAGTGCAGTGTTATCCTTCACAAACACTAATATATGTATATATTCACTACTGTACTAAAATTGATATCCAGTCTACAAAAGACTTATCAATATTCTGGTCAAATCCACATATTGTAGAAATATATGACTTCCAGTGACCGAGAGGTTTGCTTTTTATCCACAAAGGACATAAGCCTTGATAGTCAACCTGTCATAATTTCATAAGGCAATACCCTTTCGTTCCGAATGAATCCAGACTCCGTTTGTTTGGCAAGAGAGTCTCAGAGAATCACCCCTGTTTTCTGATTTTGAACGAAATCATGCAATACTAAGTGGTAAGAGAGTCCAAGGTCTGATTTACTCTCTACTTCTTAGGGAATTACCCCTAGACCACTCAAGCTTTGCTCTGAAAGATAAACTTTCCTATTCATTCTACTCTTTTCCGTGTAGATCCAATTACTCCCACTGGGCTGAGACGCCTCAGGTGGTTCTACAAGAGCATGAGCAGCTCGAGTCTTGAACTCCATTCACAGGTTATGGCTATTAAACCAACCTCTATTATCAGAATCCTATACTGCTCACAAAAGAGCCATAGGTCATCAATCGATCCCTAGACTACAAAGTCCACAGAACCCGTAATGGGTAATGGATAAACCATACTCCCAAAACTTCCTGGGTGGATGGAAAGTCTGATCTAGTTTAGTAGTATTTAGTGTTATCACCAACAAACGATGTTGGATGTAAATCGATTTTAATCAGTTAGTAACTACCTTGAGTAAACGTACTTCAAGGTTCAAGGTTTTGCTATTCATGGACTTTATCAGAAAGGATGCAACAGTATAACTGTCCCTTCCCGATTTCAAGAATCCTATATCTAACCTTTATACTCAATAGGTTAAAAGATATATCATGAATGGTCATTGACCGATCGTATGCACGAAATTCCCAGTCTTACCTTCAAGCACCGTGTGCTAAATGCTTATATTTTCGGAAGTGGGGTGAACCGAATCCACACCTTATCCGTAAATTCCAAAGCATATTCTAGGTTGACTTCTCAGTAGACCGTTATTTCGCTTCTAATATCTTTATTGAGTTAAGCAGTGTATTGTAGCACATCTAAAAGTATATAAGGTAATTTAACGGTTTCTCACTTAGTGAGAACATGTCACAATGAGGCAGGCTGAGCATCAGTCTCGAGGACTATGAATGGCCTATTCCGAGTATAGAATACTCTATCTTTATTGAAAACAGAGAAACCTCAAAATATTTTGGATAAACTTTCCGGAGTGTTTGAATAGTTATCAGACAAGAAGTCACTACTCGGAAGCTCCTACTAGCTTGTATCTTTCATCAGACCCCGAAGGTCGTCATGAACAAGCTATGTTACTTCTTTCTAACCATTATCCTTTCCCGATTGAAAGGAAACTTAGTCATTGATCCTTTGAGACAATATAACCAGACTGGGAGAAATGAATCACCCTGAGCCAGTCTTCAGGTCTTGTCTTTTAGGGACTATGCACTAACTATGGAATATGAAGAAGCGTTTATCTAAATATAGAAACCAATTGCTTTTTAATAGTTCTAAGTGGTTTTGACTTTATCAAACAAAAGTCCGAGTCTTGGATTCGTGCTGCAAATGGTATATTCACTTTCTATACGACAAACAAATTATCGAATAGAAGGTAAATCCTTTCGTTCCTACGAATCTTAAACAGAAAATAATTTTTCCGCGATATCCAGGGATTGAATCCGAGATTCATTTCCTTATATCACTCCCACTTTTCTAGCTAAAATTAACTACCCGTTGTTTACTCTTTTAATCGTTAAATGCACTGCTACCTTGTTCTTCCAAAGAACTTAGCTCGATAAAATCGCCAAGGATTCATAGGTTGGTGATCCAAAATAACTGTCCTTATCCTATGATTTTTGGTTAATTAATTTTTGGTTCAGCCTTAAAGTTTCCTCAGTTTAGATGACTAACACTTTTAGACATATTCTCCCATTCTTTCCTTGAATGAAAACAGTCTTGAACCAGCGGTTCGTTTGAGTAGACACTACTCTTGAACCGTGGGATGTCTATTTCGAGTGTTACTCCTCGGGACTTCTCGGATTTTCTAATATACCAGAAAAAACAACAAATCATAACATTAAAGCTCCCACTAGTTTATCGGTTCCAAATACCGTCTAACGAGCAATGCTTTATTTTTTTATGATTTTCCGATTTTTTCGATTAGAAAATCTTTCGTACATAGTTCCAATGTTTCCTGAAAAACAACAAATCATAGAACTCCCACTAGTTCATCGATTCCAAATATCGTCCAACTAGCGACATTTCATGAATTTCCGGTTTTTCAATTTGAACGGTTACGTGTGTAGTCAGTTACACTTTTATAATGTTCTAGAAAAACAACAAATCATAAAGCTCCCACTAGTTCATCGATTCCAAATATCGTCCAACTAGTAATACTTCATGATTTTCCGATTTTCAATTAGAAAATTACTCGTGTAATCACTACACACTCAAAATTTCACTAGAAGAATTTCAATGTCCGAAATCACCTTTAATCAAACTAAGTTTGTCTTCCGTTTGACACGAATGACACTAGTGACATACCTATATGTCACTCTGGTTTTTAAAAGGCTTAAGAGAAAATATCTCTTTCGAAAAATAATTGCATTATCGATTAACTACTTCAATGTCCTAGTTACTTTCCACTTTTTAAAGAAGTCAATACTAGTCAATTATAAATTTTAAGCAATTTAGTAAGGGATATAATGCTGTAAATAAAATGACATGTATTAATTCAAGTTTAACACTACTATATTATTTTATTTTAGGAATTGTAAACTATAATTAAGTCTACTCTACCATTCTAAGGTTTTAACCTCGCATCTCAGTGCCGCCGTAGGGTAGGTCAAAGAGAAGACGGTTAAATCGAGACAATCTCATCAATGAATAACTTGTGAGAATAGAACATCCCACGAGAATCGAACATCCCTTTATTCATTGACTACCTTCCTTTTTTAGCCTAGATAATATCAAGAATATCCTTGATGAGTGTGACCTAATATATCGGATCTCTTAGGTACGCCCCGAGTGTGACTTCGTAGGATAGGTCAGTGACCCGACGAGTACCTGGAAATCTATCCTTTCAGAGACCAAGCCATGAATGTTGATAGGGGTGAACACCATCCGTAGGCGGACGAAATCAAAGCGCCGCGAGGCGTCACCCTTCTCTAAATTACTTGTATCTATAGTAGAGGCTGTGGGGTTGGCTGTCGCCTCCCCCGCTCCAACTCATAATTTTGGAAGTGGTGGTGGGTTAACTAACCACGTCTTTTTGATGTTAACATAAAAGCACATCAAATCAAGGATTCCGAATGGTGTCGGTAACGTAGGCCAAGCCTACCCGTCTTATTCGTTGGAACATATATGACAGTCGGACGAAATCGGGTCAAGACAGCCCCATTGAGATAAGAAGGAATCACCCCTCCTCTCTCCGGTGTGGCTTAGTCTTGCCGGACCCCCGTGCATACATCACACTAGGAGGGTTAAGTCGGTCGAGCGAAGCTCAGTTGACCACCCAACCTATAGTGGAACCGTTTTTATCCAAGATTTATTGTTCTTTTACCATCATTCAATCTCGTAGACACTACGAATTGAAAACGTGATCTCGTTTGGGCTTTTAAGGCGGTTCACCGAGAACACACAGTGAAAAGGCTTAACGATTTCATAGCCCGTCCTCGGATCTTTAATTAGTTACTAAATTAATTAATTACCATGTATTAATTAAATTTCAACTAATTACGTGAGTTTGTATACATGCCTATTTTAATTACCAAAATTAAAATTCTACATGTATGCATGGAGTGGATTTATGATATGATGCATGTCATGGCAATTCCGATTTTATATCTATTTTATGATCAAACACATAAAAAAATAAATTGCGGAAAATTTAAACACCGAGATGGATCGTTGGTACCCCCGTATCTAATCTATCCTAGGAAAGAAAAGAAATAAATTACAATCTTGTTGTCTTCATGTCTTCGATCTTCGAACCTTGAACCATGAACCGCGAACCCGAAAGGAGAAGGTGCCTTAATTTTATAAAATAAAATAAATAAATTTTATTTTATTTGAATTTTTTTAAATCCTGCTGTATTTTTTATTCCGGAAAAAAAAAAATTTTTTTTTTTCAAAAATACCGATTTAAAAAAAATTAGGGTTTGATTAAAAAAAAATCAAACCCTAGCCGTGTTGTTCCAAAAAAAAGAAAACAAAAAATTTTCCGCCCCGACTCCTATTCATACCTCGAGTTCCGTCTTCATCTCGTGTTCATCATCGTTCTTCGTCGATTTTCCGGAATTACAAAAAAAATAAAATATGCTGAAAAAGAAGAATAAATAAAACAACAATTTTTACATCAATCCTATGCTCAAACGATCTAAATTGAGAGAGCTTACAATAGATCTAACGAGTAAACAATACCAACCCCAATCCATCTCTTCAAACCACAACAATCGCAACATAAAAAAAAACAAATTTTGGCCCCCATAAAAAAATAGGGACAAAAACTACATGTTTTCCACTCCTAGATCTAATATTTTATACGTATAAATATAAATCACCGGTCTCTGATACCACTGTTAGTAATATCATCCGCAACGGAAGCGATTTAAGGATCTAGATCTATAAATTACACGTAATAAAATAACTAGATCTACTCTACAAGGGGGGTTGTAGAACATACCTCTTGGATCTCAAAATCCAAGTAAAAGAACCGCAATAGGAAGAAGAAAAGATAGTGTGAAGAGCACCATGATCTTCCGCACGTGTGATCCAAACAACTCCCGGTGGAAGGAAATTTTCGTCTCGATTCCTCCCGATATGCTACCCGGAAAACCTCCAAGATTTTCCTCCTTACACCCCTTGGCCGAAATTTTCTTTCTTCTCTCTAAGAGATGAAAGTCAAAATTTATGATGTGTATTAGGCTGGGGAGAACTCTCTTTATATAGGAGAGTAATCCTTGTCCTCCAAGAATTTTATTTTGCAAATAAATAAATCCAATAAATAAAAGATAATCCTAGAATATCCTAGAACAAATCTAGAATAATCTTTATCTTTATTTCTTACCATAAATATTTATCCAATAAATATTTTGTGCACATGTCTTATTAATCCACAAGAAAACAATTTCTTGTTCCATAAAACAATGTGGAGGCCGAAAATTCCCTTGTGACCTAGTCACAATAATTTTTGATTATACACACTAAATTGGGCCAAGATTATTAAAAATGTCTTTTTCACATATATAATTATTTAACCCAACTAATTTAATAGTCCACTAAACAATTAATTCACATATCGTTTTAATTAAATTCTAACAAGAACTAAATTAATATCATTAGGATTCGGCGTCCGAGAATAACTATGCTATATTGGAGGCACGTCGGGGACCCTGGACTAATAATCAGCGGCTCTGATAAATCAAATAAATAATTATCTTACGAACAGAATAATTATATTCGATAAATCAATCACAGGAATATGCCACCATAATCCCGTGACTGCACTCCTCCGATTATGAGATTATATTTATCTCCTCACAAGAATGATAATAAGCATCCATTGATATAATCATTACATATGGATTAATCCTCCATATTTATTCATTCTAAATCGGGAAGTTACCGTTAACCCCTTTTAAGAACCTCTTATCCTTATTTACCATTAACCCCTAGTGATCAATTAATTCATACAACTCATTTGGTAGTAATCGTGTAACATGAACTCCATGGATCGATCAGTTTCTAGGATTAACAAATAAGGGAACTGTCTATCTACTTCCAGAAATGGAAGAAATGGATTCCGTATCTCTGATAACACAGACTACTCACTCAATCCAGTACAATGCCAAGATGGGGTAATTCAGATCACAGACTCAGTGTAATCCTTAACCGTCAAGTCAAACCCCATAATCGATTCAAGCGCTTGATCGTGATCACCTCGAGATTAAGATATATCCATAAATATGATCATCGATTGATTCGATAAGACTTCTCGATTATGGAATTATATCGTGAACTCTAATCAAATCGGTCCAGCCCTATATGATATATCTATCACATATAAATGCCCCACTAGGTTCTCTTAACCGAAAATCCGGATAAGACAATCACACCTATTGTGTTCTGGGCGTATTAATAGCACGTTAAAGGAGAGACCCAATACTCTCGATTAACTTCACTACGGGCTAATTGTATTTTAAGTACATCTTCACTAACTCAATCCTCCCGTGCATATCCCATACACTGAGTTAAGTGATTACATAAACGATATACTTTTGGGTTTTCTGTAGTGTAAATACTATTGTCACATCGGTGAATATGAGAATAATAAATATGAATAATAATGTCAATTCATTCATTAAATAAAACAATTACGAAATTGTCTTTCGGGCATAACACCTAACAAGTCATTTAGGTGCAGCCAAAAGAGTTCTCAAGTACCTAAAAGAGACTTTGGGAGTAGGGATATGGTATTCAAAAGATGGAAGTTTCAAGGTTACATCCTACTCATATTCAGATTATGCTGGATGCAAGATTGATAAAAAAAGCACCACAGGAATCTGTCAATTAATGGGAAATAGACTGGTTTCCTGGTTCAGCAAGAAACAGAACTCAATATCAACTTCCCTTCTTTGAAAGTGAGTATATTCTTCTTTGGGAGTTGTTTGTGCACAAATCATTGTGGTTAAGACAACAATTAAGGGATTATGGAATTGAAGAAAGAGAAATTCCAATCATGTGTGACAACACAAGTGCAATTGCAATCACAGAAAATCCTGTTTTGCACTCAAGAACCAAGCATATTGATGTGAGACATCATTTTATAAGAGATCATGTTGAAAAGAAAGATGTGGTGGTTCTGTATATCCTTACTAAAGATCAACTTGCTGATATTTTCACCAAACCACTGGATAGTGAAAGATTTGCTAAACTAAGAATTGAACTTTGAATTATAAGAGTTGACTGATACATCTATTATCAGCAATGTACTGGAATTCACCAAGGGGATTAGTCTTTGCTATGTTGGGTGAGCTCACTTAGCAGATTAGTCATTGGTATCAACAATTCCATGTACTTATTTTTTTTTTTGAATATAATTCCATGTACTTATGGTTGGACAATTGAGCAAATGAAGTTGCCAAAGGGATTGGTCTTTGTCATGTTGGGTGAGCTCACTTGACAGATAAGTCATTGGTATTAAACTTCATCTTGTATTATCAATTGGACAATACAAAAGGAATTATACATCACCAGAATAACTCTATCAGCAGGCTGCTGAGACATCTTTATCAGCAGGCTGCTGAGCCAAGTCTGCTGATGACAAGGCTGCTGAAGGAAACGTTACACAGTCAAACTTACAAAATTCAAAAAGCAAATGGCGGGATATTTATTCTATCCTTATAACCGTAGTTACACGATCTGACGGTTACAAAACGTTATGGAAAAGTAATGGGCCACGTGTCAAGACAGTATTCACTCAGATTTAATCATGGTTAATACCACTATACGTGCTCTGACAGTTACAACTACATCTATCTATATATACAGACCTATACACAGAGACTACTTTCAAAAACTCAGATTGATTTTCTCTACGTATACACTGTGTGAACATAGATTTGAGAACTATCTTCTTCATCTTTTTCTTACAACAATGGCAAAGAAGGATGAGGTTCATATTAGAACCAGTCAAAGTGTAAGAGGATATGTTACTGATTGTAACTCCAAGGAGTTAGCCATTAATATTAGACGAAGAATCAGACGGTTTGCTGGGCTAGAAGGTGTTATAAATAGAAGATTGGAATGAATCTCTTATGTCAATGTGTTGGAATTCTGGAGAAACATTGCCATACATGAAGGTAGAGAGGCCTTCACTACAACTGTTAATGGAAGAGAGATTGAAATATCTTCAGACCTACTGAGGGAGGTATTTAAATTTGCACCTGGAAACAATGCACCCACCAATCCAGAAGCAATGAATCTACCAAGAATGAGTCAATAAAGACAGATGATTCAATTGCTTCAAATCTGGGCATTAATGTGAAGTATATTGGTTATGAGTACAATATGCTGAGCAAATTGATTGCCAAAACCATTTTGGGATTTGTTGGAAGCCTAGATACACTATCTGGACCAAAAATAGACCTGCTGATCATCATCTGCAGAAGTATGAAGTTTGATTGGGCTGGATTCTTCATACACTACGTGAAGAAAGTATGTATTGAAGATAGAGATGGTACAAGGAAGTCCAAGGTCAAGCCTTTAGGTCTAATGATTCAAACCTTGCTGAATCATTTTCAGATACCTGATGTTTTATCTGAAAAGATTAACAAATCCAGATTCAAGCCAGAAGTTGCTACTCCTATCCCTGGTCTTTATGATGATGAAGATGTAGGTGATGAGGCTACTAAAAGTGATGGTGATGGTGGAAATGATGATGGTGGTGGTGAGCAGGTTAAGAAAGTTGTTAAGCCTGCTGCACCTAAGAAGGTTACTGAAAAGAGAAAGGCTAATGATACAAGGAAAGTCACAGAAATGTTAAAGCCTAGGAAGACAAAGAAGCAGTCAGTTGAAGTTATTGATATAACTGAAATCACAAGGAAGGGGAAAGCTGCTGAAGTTGAAGAAGAGCAACTTTCCAAAAGAATGAAAGAGATTGCCAAGAAAAGGAAACATTGAAAAGGAAAGCAATTGAAAACTTTGGAGGCTCAAAGGCAACAAGAAGAAGAAGAAAAAGAAGGAGAGGCTATTGAGGCTGGGCCCTTAACAATTATCAAGCCTACTGAGGATGTAGAGGCTGTTATTGAGCAACCTTCTAGAGAATCACAACAGACTACTGACCCTGAGCCTGCTGTAGAAGCTACTGAATCCTCCCCTACAAAGGCTGCTGAGCCTACTGAATCTGCATAAGTTGTTGTTGAGCAACTTGTAGAAGAACCACAGTAGAATACTGAGTCTGAACCTGCTGTGGAAGTTGAAACATTGGTACAAGACCCTGCTAATTCTGCAATAGTTTAGGGGGAAGAGCAATATGTTGCTAACCCTACTGATGAGCATATAAGTCAGGGGAACCAAGTGTAGTACATATGGAGGTAGTAGGGACTAACATACAACCTGAGCAACCTACTGACCTAGAGGCACCTGTGGAAGAAACTCTAAACTTGCTTGTTGAGACCTTTGGAGGTCAGCAAGCTACTCAAACTGCTCCCAGAAAGCCAACCATGCCATTTGAAAGGAAAAAGAAGAAGAAAAAAGAGGGATATGTTGATCCTAAACTTCTACTGGTGGCAAACTACTTTCAATGGAAATTTGGGTTCTATAAGAGACAAAAGCCAGCTGCAGAACCAATGACAGATTTTGAAGAATGGGCTTTTGAGAAGTTGGGAGTGGAAAATTTGCTAGATCTGGCTGATACCTCTTTATTGCAATCAAGACTGATGGATATGTTTGATGAACAACAGAAGGAAGAGGGTATCAAGTTCAGAGACCCCATAGATGAATCAGACAGTGATGATTCATCATCTGATTCTGGTGATGACTTCCCTTCTGGTCCAAGAGGAAGCAGTGGGACTGCTTTATTGAATGAACAAAGTATGCAATCCACCATCGATCTTGGTAGGTTTGCCGAGGCCGCAGATCGAACAAATGGATGAGGATGTGGAAAATCTCACCATGGATGATCTGGAGGCACAAATCAATGAGGGAATATCTATTGGTGCAAACAGGATGGTTGGTGAGATAGACATTTTGTTTGCTGTTGAACCTGCTGAGCATACTGATGATCAGCAGACAGTGGATTCAGATGAAGAGAGGGTTACTGATCTTAGTGAGCCTAATATCAGTTCTGAGGATTCAATTCAATATCAAGACTGGATTGACACTGAGGACACTCTATCCAAAACTGCCAATTTTCTAAGAAGGATTTTTGAATTTAAGGAATTTCAAAAAGAAAATATGGATGTATTCCCTGTATAGGTTGTTGTGGCACAAATAGCACCTGACCAAAGGCAAGAACATGAGGTACATGTTGCTGAGGTACAAACAACACCTGGACATAGGTTGGAACCTTCTATGGGTTTGGAGGAAACCCCTGCTGTTGTTGTTGAGCAGTCTTTGTAGTGGAGCCTCTTTGGAGACAAGACCACCAGAGGAAAGATGGTCACACAGTCTTTGTTATTGATGAGGATGAGCATTTCTTTGGACTATGACTACAGTGATGAGGAGTTTCAAGTGCATGAGGAAGAACCTATTGATGATGAACCTCAACAGGCATTTGTACCAATTTTTGAAGAGCCTGCTCTTGATCCTATTCTGGAGGAATTCCAAGGCCTAACCCTGCTGGAAGGGATATGAGCTATGCCTTGGTTAGCAGCAGACAGAGGCAACAATACAATGTAGAAGAGCCTGTTGATGGAGCTGATGGAGGAATGGCTGGTGGAGTACTAGCACATGTTTTGGATGAGTTGAGGACTGTCAGAAATGACATTGCAAATTTAAGAACTCAACTTGACAGGCAAGAGCAGAGATTTGAAGACTTAATGAATTTAGTGGAGAATAGAGGAAGAACCACTGAAACTGTTGCTTCCAATATAACCTCCACTTAGTATGCTCTTGCTGACCTTCCTCTGGATGTAAAAGGGATCAAGCAAGGAAATACACTGAAGGACAAGTTTCTGAAAGAACAATTTACATCCATTCATATGAAACTTGACAAGCTTGCTGAGACACCTAAGCCTGCTGTGGCTGAATCTGCTGGAACACTGCAACCTGCTGTCCAAGATCCTAAAATTACTGAGAGGATAACTCTACTAGAGCAAACATTGCAAGAAAGGATCACAGCTGTTGACACTAGGACTGAAATTATGGAGGGTCAACTGAACAACCTAGTGATCACACAGAAGAGTGTACATGGCCTGCTGTCCCGTTTTGTTGATGATGTCAATAAGGGGGAAGAGAGCCAAACAGCAGTAGCAAAAGAGGCTGCTAGAATCTTTGCTAAGAAAAGATGGGAAGAGGACACTAATGCTTTTAGGGAGCCTGCACCTGGCAGACTTCCACTCACTGATGATCTTCTCAACGAATATAAAAAGGTTTACTATAATAAGAGGAGACCTTATCATGACAAAGGCTTTCATGAAGGTTTAAACTCCTTTTTGGGCTTAAAGTTTTGGGAAGCAAGGGTTAAAGCCATGAGAGCTTGACACAGAGGTGGAAGAGGTGGTAGAGGTGGAAGAAGTTTACCTACTACCAATGCAAAGGAGTTACTTAATGAGTTTAAAGAAGTATACATGCGTTTAGCCTTTAGAGTACATAAAATCAACCTTACTCTACCTGAAGCATGTCATTGGTGGAAAGAAGTGAATCCTCATATTGATTTCTCTCTGATTGAAAATGAATGGATGAGAGAAATGATCAGAGAGATAAGAGCCTATCAAGAGCAAGAAGAAAAGGCAAGGGAAGAAAGAGAAAGAAGACAGTAGATCAGCACACTTTATCTGTTTTATCATTTGCTGTATCTAGACTGTAATACCTTTGAACAACTGATTATAATGAGATATGACTACTTGTTCTGTTTTTATTTTTAATAATTTTGCTTTGTTGTTAGGAGGTGTTAGTAATATCATCTGCAACGGAAGCGATTTAAGGATCTAGATCTATAAAATACACGTAATAAAATAACTAGATCTATATCTACAAAGGGGTTGTAGATCATACCTCTTGAATCTCAAAATTCAAGTTGAAGAACCGCAACAGAAAGTATGCAAGAAGATGTGAAGAGAACCACGATCTTCCGTACGTGTGATCCTAGCAACTCCCAGTGGAAGGAAATTCTTGACTCGAACCCTTACGATATGCTACCCGGTAAAAACCTCCAAGATTTTTCCCTTCTTCCCCTTTGGCTGAAATTATTTCTTCTTCTCTCTAAGAGAAGAAGTCGAATTTTATATGTGTGTAAGGCTTGGGAGAACTCTCTTTATATAGGAGAGTAAAACTTAACCTCCAAGGATTTTATTTTGCAATTAAATAAATCCAATAAATAAAAGATAATTCCATAATATTCTAGAACAAATCTAGAATAATATTTATCTTTATTTCTTACCATAAATATTTATACAATAAATATTTTGTGCACATGTCTTATTAATCACAAGAAAATAATTTCTTGTTCCATAAAATAAGAGGGGGGCCGAAAATTCCCTTGTGACCTAGTCACAACAATTTTCGGCCAACACACTAATTGGGCCAAGCTTATGAAAAATGTCTTTTTCACATATTTAATTATTTAGCCCAACTAATTTAATAGTCCACTAAACAATTAATTCACATATCGATTTAATAAAGTCCAACAAGAACTAAATTAATATTATTAGGATTCGACGTCCGAGAATAGCTATGCTATATTTGGAGGCACGTCGGGGACCATGGACTAATAATCAGCGGCTCCGATAAATCAAATAAATAATTATCTTACGAACAGAATAATTATATTCGATAAATCAATCACAGGAATATGCCACCATAATCCCGTGACTGCACTCCTCCGATTATGAGATTATTTTTGTCTCCTCACGAGAATAATAATAAGCGTCCATTGATATAATCATTACATATGGATTAATCCTCCACAGAATGTTCATTCTAAATCGGGAAGTTACCGTTAACCCTTTTTAGAACATCTTATCCTTATTTACCATTAACCCCCTAGTGATCAATTAATTCATACAACTCACTGGTAGTTAATCAGTGTAATATGAACTCGTACGATCGATCAGTTTCTAGGATTTACAAATAAGGGAACTGTCTATCTACTTTCATAAAAGGAAGGAATGGATTCCGTATCTGTGATAACATAGACTACTCACTCAATCCAGTACAATGCCAAGATGGGGTAATTCAGACCACAGACTCAGTGTAATCCTTAACCGTCAAGTCAAACCTCATACTGATTCAAGCAGTTGACTGTGATCACCTCAGGATTAAGATATATCCATAAATATGATCATCCATTGATTCGATAAGACTTCTCGATTACGGAATTATATCGTGAACTCTAATCAAATCGGTCCAAATTTACTATATGATATATCTATCATATATAAATGCCCCATTAGGTTCTCTTAACCGAAAGTCCGGATAAGACAATCACACATATTGTGTTCTGGGCGCATTAATAGCACGTTAGAGGAGATACCCTATACTCTCGATTAACTTCACTACGGGCTAATTGTATTTTAAGTACATCTACACTAACCCAATCCTCCCGTGTATATCCCATACACTGAGTTAAGTGATTACATAAACGATATACTTTAGGGTAATCTGTAGTGTAAATACTATTGTCACATCGGTGAATATGAGAATAATAAATATGAATAACAATATCATTTCATTTATTAAATAAAACAATTACAAAATTGTCTTTCGGGCATCACACCTAACAATCTCCCACTTGCACGAAAGCATGTGATTAATTATTTTAGAGCACACCCTATTATTTAAAATATAGCAAACTATCACTCCCACTTGCTCTAAAGCAAATGAGACATGTCTCTAATACCTATAGTCTCCAAGTGTCGACTAAAAGCTTCAATCGACAGCGTCTTGGTGAATGGATCAGCAGGATTATCGGCGGAGGCGATTTTCTTGACTGAAATGTCCCCTCTATCGACAAAATCATTGATCACCCAATATTTCCTCTCTATATGCTTCGAATTACTGTGCTTTCGAGGTTCCCTAGAGTTGGCAATGGCCCCATTGTTATCACAATAGAGAGTAATAGGATCCTCAGCATTCGGGACAACGCCTAATCCGCTGATGAACTTTCACCAAACCGCTTCTTTAGCTGCATCCGAGGCCGCTATGAACTCAGCTTCCATTGTTGAATCGGCTGTGCTGGATTGCTTTTGGCTTCTCCATTCTATTGCACCGCCACCAAGCATAAACACTGAACCAGAGGTTGATTTAGAATCATCTCTCGCCTGATTGAAAGTCGAATTGGTGTAATTAGCTCCAAACTCCCTCGAATGAGCGAGCATATAATTGTTGGTTCTCTTCAAATATTTGATGAGGTTCTTTAAACGTCCGCGGTTGCTCGGGTTGGCGGCCGACTAATCCAACGCCGTAACAAATGTCAGGTCTCGTACACCTCATGGCATACATCAGATAGCTTCCCATAGACATATGGTACTCTTCCCATAGCTTCAATCTTTTCGGGGGTTTGAGGCCCATGAGTCTTAGAGAGGTAAACGCCATGACGGGTTGGTAGAAAACCCTTCTTTACGTTCTCCATACTGAAGCGTGCCAGCACCTTATCTATATAAGTTGCTTGGGACAGAGCTAACATCATGTTCTTGCGATCCCTTATAATTTGGATCCCTAGAACATAACTCGCTTCTCCCAAATCTTTCATTTGGAATTGCATGGTCAACCAACTTTTCACGTCGGACATCATCTCCTTATTGTTGCCAATGAGGAGTATGTCATCAACGTATACAACACTATCTTTGATAACCTTCTTGTACACACAAGATTCAGCAAAGTGTTGTTCGAAATCATAAGACTTGATCATGTGATCGAATCTATGATACCAGGAACGAGATGCTTGTTTCAACCCATAAATGGATCTGAGCAACTTGCACACCATGTGCTCTCGACCTTCTTCAATGAATCCCTCTGGTTGCTGCATATAGATTTCCTCATCGAGAAAGCCATTTAGAAACGCTGTCTTAACATCCATTTGCCAGATTTCATAATCCAGACATGCAGCAATCGAAAGGAGGATGCGGATGGTTTTCATCATGGCCACAAATGAGAAGGTTTCCTCGTAGTCTATACCCTCTCGCTGTGTGTAACCTTTGGCTACCAGCCGTGCTTTAAAGGTTTCGACCTTCCCATCCACTCCTCTCTTTCGCTTGTAGAGCCATTTACATCCAATGGGCCTTTCACCCTGAGGATGTTCTACAAGTTTCCAGACTGAGTTAGAGTACATAGACTACATCTCTTGATTCATTGCGTCAATCCATTTATCCTTATCGTGATCCAGTAAGGCCTTCTTATAGGTCGGAGGATCATCTTCCACCCCATCAGAGGCGACTACGTTAGCCTCTAAATCCATGCCGTACCGAGCCGGTGGCCGAACCACTCTCACAGTACGTCTAGGTGGAACAGGAATGTCGGAAGTGACTGTCGTATTATTAGTGTTGTTTACAGGAACATCAACAGCCACAATAGGCCTGACGTCATCGGAGAGTAATTCCTCTAGTACAATTTTACTTCGAGGTCTGTGGTCTTTCATATAACTTTCCTCAAAAAACGTAGCGTTAGTCGAGACTAGCACTTTGTTATCTTCCGGATCGTAAAATAGACCACCACGTGTACCTTTTGCATAGCCCACAAACAAACATACTTTCATACGTGATTGTAGCTTGGTAGTCTTGTCCATCAGCACATGTGCAGGACAACCCCATATGCGGAAGTGACGCAGGCTTTCACGATGTCCCGACCACATCTCAATGGGTGTCTTTTCGACAGACTTTGACGGTACTGCATTCAAAATGTAGACCACTGCTTTTAAAGCATAACCCCAAAAAGATATAGGTAGTGAGGCGTAGCTCATCATTGATCTAACCATGTTAATCAATGTCATGTTTCTCCTCTCAAAGAACTCCGCTTTTCGAGGTGTCTAGAGCCGAACGTTGGAAACAAATTCCTTTTTCAGCCAAGTAGTCAATGAACTCAGTATCTAAATACTCACCTCCACGATCCGAGCGAAGGCATTTCAATGACTTGCCTAGTTTCCTTTCGGCTTCTTCTTGGAACTCCTTGAACTTTCCAAAAGCCTTGGACTTCCTATACAACAGATAAACATAACCGAATCTCGAGTAGTCATCAATGAAAGTCACAAAGTACTCGTATCCACCTCTAGCTTGTATGTTCATCGGACCACAAATGTCTGAATGTACTAAGTCTAGAGTTCCCGTGGCCCTATTACCCTTTGATGAGAAGGGACGCTTAGTAATTTTTCCCTCCAGGCAACACTCGCAGACAGACAGTGTGTCAACAGATGACTCACCTAAGGCATTAACCTTTTCTAGTCTTTTGAGTCTTTCCAAGGAAATATGGCCGAGCCTTAGATGCCACAAGTATGTTTTATCTTCTTTTACTTGAGAAATTTTCTGCCTTTTAGCAGATCTTTCATGAGCAGTTTTAAACATTTCAGTATTAAGTAGGGGAGCTTTATGTGGTCTTACAAAATATAAACCGTTTTCATTCGTAGTTGAACACAATTCAAAGCCATTCTTCGAAATAACAAATTCACCATTCAAATTTGAAACATAAAATGATTGTTCAACTAAGGCAGAATGAGAAATTAAATTTCTCCTGAAATTCGGAATAAAATAAACATTGTCTAAATGTAAAATTCTATTATTAAAATGCAAGTCCACAGCTCCCATTGCTTTAGCCGAAATGAGCACCCCAGTGCCTACTCGCATCACCAGCTCCTCGTACGAACTAAGAATCTGCAATGAAGAACTTACATGGTTAGTAGCTCCAGTATCAAGTATCCAAGTGCACACATCTTTAGCTACATTAAAAGATTCCAAGAATAGTAATTCCAAATTACCTTTCTTATCTTTCCCAGCGATAGCCTTGACCTTGCCATCTTTCACATCACGAAGATATTCCGGACAATGGCGTTTCCAATGTCCTACCTCCTTACAGTAAAAGCATTTTCCCTTGGGCTTGGCCTCGTCAACTTTCTTGGCTTTCTTTTTCTTTATTGGCTTGGGCACAGGTGCAACATTACCCTTCTTCTTTGGTTTGACCTTAGGCTTGTTTGATGACTTAGCTTTGGCCATATTTGCTTCAGCTTTCTTATCCCCTACTTGGACCTTATCTTTCGATAGCAGGCCCTCGTAGATAGTCAATTCATTAAGCATCTGTGTCATGGTCAACTCATGTTTGCCCATCAGATACTGAGTTTTGAACGGGATAAACTCAGGAGTCAACGATTCCAAAATCATCGACACTTGAGTTGCTTCATCGAACATTGATCCATGAATACCGGCATCATTGAAGTAACTGATCATATTCAAAACATGACCATTCACTGCTTGACCTTTCTTCAATTTCGTGTTAACAACCATCCTTATGGCATCGTGTCTTGCTTGGTTGCTAGGTGATCCAAACATCGAAGTAAGTTTCTTCATGATTTCTCCTGCAGTCTCAAACTCTTCAATCTGGGTACTAATAACCTCCGACACTGCCGCCAGGACGATCCCATGAGCCCGGTTATCTGCTTCGATCCAGCGATTACGCTGTTCGATCTCAGCTTTACCATGTTTTTGGATCGCCACCGTAGGACATTTAGAAGTGAGTACATGTTGCACATTCTCATATGTGAGTACCATGTTTAGATTACTCTTCCATTTCTTGAAGTTGTTTCCCGTTAATTTTTCAGACAGTAAAGCAGAAATTTGAGCAGACATTTTTGCTGAAAATAAAATGACATATATTAATTCAAGTTTAACACTACTATATAATTTTATTTTAGGAATTGTAAACTAAAATTAAGTCTACTTTACCATTCCAAGGTTTTAACCTCGCATCTCAGTGCCGCCTTAGGGTAGGTCAAAGAGATGATGGTTAAATCGAGACAATCTCATCAATGAATAACTTGTGAGAATCGAACATCCCTTTATTCATTGACTACCTTCCTTTTTTAGCCTAGATATTATCAAGAATATCCTTTATGAGTGTGACCTACTATATCGGATCTCTTAGGTACGCCCCGAGTGTGCCGTCTTAAGATAGGTCAGTGACCCGACGAGTACCTGGAAATCCTATCCTTTCGGAGACCAAGCCATGAATGTTGATAGGGGTGAACACCATCTTTAGGGGGACGAAATCAAAGCGCCGCGAGGCGTCACCCTTCTCTCACTTACTTGTATCTATAGTAGAGGCCGTGGGGTTGGCTGTCACCTCCCCCGCTCCCACTCAATATTTTGGAAGTGGTGGTGGGTTAACTAACCACGTCTTTTTGATGTTAACATAAAAGCATATCAAATCAAGGATTCCGAATGGTGTCGGTAACGTAGGCAAGCCTACCCGTCTTATTCGTTGGAACATATGTGATAGTCGGATGAAGTCGGGTCAAGAGAGCCCCATTGAGATAAGAAGGAATCACCCCTCCGCTCGCCGGTGTAGCTTAGTCTTGCCGGACCCCCGTGCATACATCACACTAGGAGGGTTAAGTCGGTCGAGCCTAGCTCAGTTGACCACCCAACCTATAGGAGAACCGTTTTTATCCAAGATTTATTGTTCTTTTACCATCATTCAATCTCGTAGACACTACGAATCGAAAACGTGATCTCGTTTGAGCTTTTACGGCGGTTCACCGAGAACACACACCGAAAGGCTTAACGATTTCATAACCCGTCCTCGGATCTTTAATTAGTTACTAAATTAATTAATTACCACGTATTAATTAAATTTCAACTAATTACGTGAGTTTGTATACATGCCTATTTTAATTACCAAAATTAAAATTCTACATGTATGCATGAAGTGGATTTTTGGTATGATGCATGTCATGGCAATTCGATTTTATATCTATTTTATGATCAAACACATAAAAAATAAATTGCGGAAAATTTAAACACCGAGATGGATTGTTGGTACCCCCGTATCTAATCTATCTAGGAAAACAGTAAATTACATAATCTATGTCTTGAGTCTTGATCTTCAAATCTTGAACTCGAGCCGCCGGATCACGAACCACGAACACCCGAGAGGAGAAAGGCTTTTAATTAAATAAATCCAATTTATTTGATAATTAAAAAAAAATATTGTTACAATGCGGCTGTTACCATAAAAAATAAATATATATATATATATATATATATATATATATATATATATATATATATATATATATTTTTTTTCTGCCTGACGGCAGTTTTATTAAAAAAAATTAGGGTAAAAAAAAAAATTAATGCAGCCGCAACAAAAGAAAACCCTAGCTGCATGCAATTTTATTATACAGGACTTTAGCGACGCTTTTCAGCGTCGCAGAAAGTCCTGTAGCGCAGATTTTTAATATAAAATCAGGTTTTTATGTGTTTCTCCTCGTTCATACCTTGGGTTTCGCCTTCATCTTCAATTTTTCAGCAAGATCTTCAACTTTTCAAGCTCGGAACATCAAAATTACAATAAAAGGATGCTACTTTTACATATAATTTTCGAAAATTGACATAAATAAAATACAATTCCTATGCTCAATTGTTACTAAACAAAGGAGCTACAATAGATCTAACGAGTAAACAGTACCAACCCCAATCCATCTCTTCAACCAAGACATTCATAACATAAAAAATAAGCATGTGCATCGGCCCCTTTTTTAAAAAAATTGGGACAAAAAAAAACTACATGTTTTACCACTCCTAGATCTAATATTTTATACGTATAAATATAGATCACCTTGGCGACTGATACCAATGTTAGTAATATCATCCGCAACGGAAGCGATTTAAGGATCTAGATCTATAAAATACACGTAATAAAATAACTAGATCTATATCTACAAGGGGGTTGTAGATCATACCTCTTGAATCTCAAAATTCAAGTTGAAGAACCGCAACAGAAAGTATGCAAGAAGATGTGAAGTGAACCACGATCTTCCGTACGTGTGATCCAAGCAACTCCCGGTGGAAGGAAATTCTTGACTCGAACCCTTACGATATGCTACCCGGAAAAAACCTCCAAGATTTTTCCCTTCTGCCCCTTTGGCCGAAATTATTTCTTCTTCTCTCTAAGAGAAGAAGTCGAATTTTATATGTGTGTAAGGCTTGGGAGAACTCTATTTATATAGGAGAGTAATACTTAACCTCCAAGGATTTTATTTTGCAATTAAATAAATCCAATAAATAAAAGATAATTCCATAATATTTTAGAACAAATCTAGAATAATATTTATCTTTATTTCTTACCATAAATATTTATCCAATAAATATTTTGTGCACATGTCTTATTAATCACAAGAAAATAATTTCTTGTTCCATAAAATAAGAGGGGGGCCGAAAATTCCCTTGTGACCTAGTCACAACAATTTTCGGCCAAAACACTAAATTGGGCCAAGATTATGAAAAATGTATTTTTCACATATTTAATTATTTAGCCCAACTAATTTAATACTCCACTAAACAATTAATTCACATATCGTTTTAATAAAGTCCAACAAGAACTAAATTAATATTATTAGGATTCGACGTCTGAGAATAGCTATGCTATATTTGGAGGCACGTCGGGGACCATGGACTAATTATCGGTGGCTCCGATAAATCAAATAAATAATTATCTTACGAACAGAATAATTATATTCGATAAATCAATCACAGGAATATGCCACCATAATCCCGTGACTGCACTCCTCCGATTATGAGATTATATTTGTCTCCTCACGAGAATAATAATAAGCGTCCATTGATATAATTATTACATATGGATTAATCCTCCACAGACTGTTCATTCTAAATCGGGAAGTTACCGTTAACCCTTTTTAGAACATCTTATCATTATTTACCATTAACCCCCTAGTGATCAATTAATTCATACAACTCACTGGTAGCTAATCAGTGTAATATGGACTCGTACGATCGATCAGTTTCTAGGATTAACAAATAAGAGGAATCGGTATCTACTTCCATAAAAGGAAGGAATGGATTCGTATCCGTGATAACACGGACTACTCACTCAATCCAAAGATACAATGCCAAGATGGGGTAATTCAACCCACAGACTCAGTGTAATCCTTAACCGTCAAGTCAAACCTCATACTGATTCAAGCAGTTGACTGTGATCACCTCAGGATTAAGATATATCCATAAATATGATCATCCATTGATTCGATAAGACTTCTAGATTACGGAATTATAGCGTGAACTCTAATCAAATCGGTCCAGCCCTATATGATATAACTATCATATATAAATGCCCCATTAGGTTCTCTTAACCGAAAGTCCGGATAAGACAATCACACATATTGTGTTCTGGGCGCATTAATAGCACGTTAAAGGAGAGACCCGATACTCTCGATTAACTTCACTACGGGCTAATTGTATTTTAAGTACATCTTCACTAACCCAATCCTCCCGTGTATATCCCATACACTGAGTTAAGTGATTACATAAATGATATACTTTAGGGTTTTCTATAGTGTAAATACTATTGTCACATCGGTGAATATGAGAATAATAAATATGAATAACAATATCATTTCATTTAATAAATAAAACAATTACAAAATTGTCTTTCGGGCATCACACCTAACAGGAGGGTATTGGCATCATCACCAAAAAAGGGAAATTGTTGGACTTATTTTTGAGTTTTAGTGATGAGTGCCAGACTAGCTGTTATAGAGCAAAGGCAAAAAGATGTCTAGATCAAATGTATAGGTTTATTAGAGTTTGATCTTCTATAGGTTTGATCAAAAAAGCACTGTAAAAGGTCAACTGATTTATATCAGCAGACTTGTCTACATCAGTAGGGTAGCTAGGTTAGTAGACTAGTCAGGAACCTGCTGAAGACTGAAGGCTGAGGGCTCAAACTCAGTTATTGAAGGCTAAGGGATCAAACTTTGTAATTAAAGTCAAGGATATGGAATCAGAATTTAGGGAAGTCTGTGATGACCAAAACTGATTACATATACCTTGTGTACAAGGTCTAAGTTCCATAAGTTATGTGGTGATTGGAACTTAGTTATATGCAAAGAGGTGTAATCTAACTTCATAAATAAAAGTTAGATAAAAGACAGTAAGCTGAAGTGTTTTTAAACACAGCAAAATAAGGATCAGCTTATAGATGTGTATATCAGCAGACTTATGTTCTCAGGAACCTGCTGGACACATATTTCGATTTAATCAAAGGCTACATTGGAAGATTACAAAGAAAGGGACAGCTAACAACCTCTGATTTATCAAACAAATCAATGGTTAAGATCAAATGGACGTTGGAAAGATTCAGACCTTTATCAAATGGATACAAGTCAAAGGATGGACAGACTGTAAACTGTCAAAAAGGAATCTGACAGTGTCAGTCCTAGGAACACTCAGAAAAAGCAAGTCAAGATGGAGTCAAATCTGAAACGGCTATGTTTGAATTTCAAACATATGTCACAAGGATTCCTACCTATAAATAGAGGAATCCTAATTCAGATACGGTGATGATCATTGATAAAAAAAATTAAGGTTTTGTCTTGAGCAATCAGAATAAAATCAAGAAAAACACCCTGCTGACCCTACTGAGCATAAGGCTACTGATCCAGTAAATTTCTTCAAGTGTAATCTGCATTCAAGCTGCATCAAGTTTACACACTTTGAAGACATCAAGCTGCTGATCATATCATCCTGATCAAGCTGCTGAAAGCTGAATCACTTACTTGATTCAATCTTTATTTTACAAGAAATCTACTGAAGACAGTGAAGCATCTTTGGGTGTGAAAGATTGTTGGTTGTGGTGAATCTGGTGAAGAGGCAATCCTACCCTTCAAGGACCAGTGGAAGACTTTGGAGCAGCAATCCTACCTGTTCCAAGTGTTCAGGAGTTTTAAGTGTTAAGTTTATTCACCCCCCCTCTCTCTAAACTTAACCAAAGCCTTTTCAAGGGACCAACACATATTAATTTACCACTATAATATTTATAGTACGAGATAAATTCTTTCCTTATTTAGTTATGAACTATAACAGCATTTCAATCCGACTCGATGTTCATATGTGTGTGACCCGATAGGCTTCCGAACATGTTGGCCAAAGACACAAAGTGCAAATTACGAAAATGCCCTTCATGCCTAACGATCACAGGATAGCGTTTAGCAACACACCGTGACCCCCAATCATCGAAAGAGTCAAATGCAATGACTACTACCTTTCATGTGAAACAGTTACCGTGTAACTTACAATCACATCGCTGTAATAATATCCATACAGTCGTTTGTCTAGTGTCAAAACATCAACGACCGTACCCTATAATCTGGATATCAAGCTCTCTCGAAGTAACTCATTTACTTCCACTTTGCAAAGATTCACGAGAGTAAAACATTCCTTATTTGAAGGCCCTTTCGGATATTCACCCTGCTGATAGGGTACATGATTTCCAGACGACCAAACATGTATACTCCGCATGCTTCAGTATCACACCCAATCACTACCGCATGATCATCCCGTGGCTAGGGGAAACCTCAATAGTGTCAAAGCATGACAATCCACACCGTGATTCCGTGTAGACTCCGGTCCTAAGGATAATTACACAAC
This sequence comes from Gentiana macrophylla, assembly GCA_026214975.1. Classification (NCBI taxonomy): domain Eukaryota; kingdom Viridiplantae; phylum Streptophyta; class Magnoliopsida; order Gentianales; family Gentianaceae; genus Gentiana; species Gentiana macrophylla. Next base: position 10,838,669 of record CM047812.1, on the reverse strand, counting down.
CGCCACATAGTTTGACACTTAACCTTGTAAGTGGGTCAGTCTAACGTACGCATTCTCTAATACACGTCCACGTACAGTCCAAGTGTCTCTACACTTCGATAGACGAGATCTATCCCTGCCCTTGAAGACATAAGACATCTAATATGTGCTAGTCTATTCATACTATCAATGACCTATTTAATAATACATTAGACTTGAGACATTTAAGTATCAAACTTATTAAAGTGAGTAGAGATCTCATCAATCATAATCTCCTATCATGGTTTCTCTATCATAGTTTAATACTAAGGACGTTATCATATAATAATTCACAATTGGTTCTTTAAAAGAACAAACATATGACAACAGAAAACCGATTTTATATATGTATAAACATAAAGAAATAGTAGAAATGATCCGACCCGGTCGGATCCGGTACAACCCGATTGGGTTTAGGACACTATTTCAACAGACATGTGACTTCTCTTTAGTCGATTCTTTTTCAAAAACAACTCTTCCTCAATTTGTCAAAATTGATGATGGCACTTGTTCCAAAGTGGAAGGAAAGGCACTATTGCTCTGTTAAATAATCTCACTCTCACATCTGTTCTCTTTGTACCAAAACATGACTGTAACTTATTTTCTGTCAGTCAATTTTCAAAGGAAAGAAACTGTAGAGTTAATTTTTACCCTCCTCATTGTGAGTTTCAGGACCTGGGATCTTTGGAGAAGATTGGCAGTGCTAGGAAGATTGAGGATCTCTACATCCTTCATGGCAAAACTGTGAAGACTGTTAAAGGCTTTAGTGTTTCCCCTGATTCCCCTAAGTGTACTAAGATCATAATGTTGCATTTGAGACTTAGACATCCTAATTTTCATTATCTCAAAAAATTGTACCCAACTTTATTTTCTGGAATAAGAATGGATGATTTAAAGTGTGAATTTTGTGAACTTTCAAAACACACTAGACAGCCTTTTAAATCTATATCTTATAAGGAATCTATGCATTGTAAACTGATTCACACTGATGTATGGGGACCTTACCAAAACCCTAACCTCACTCATAGAAGGTCGTTTGTCACCTTCATAGATGACCACACTAGACTTAATTGGGTCTATCTTATAGAGCAAAAAAATGAGGTTAGAACTATCTTTGAAATTTTTTACAAACTAATTGAAACTCAGTTTCAGGCAAGGATTTAAAAACTTAGGTCAGATAATGGCACATAGTATTTGAATTCATTCTTGGGACCCTTCTTGACCGATAGAGGCATTGTCCATCAAACCTCCTGCCATAATACCCCACAACAAAATGGAGTGGCAGAGAGGAAGAATAGACACCTCTTGGAAGTTACAAGATCATTACTTTTTGCATATGATATGGCTCCTATTTATTGGGGAGAAGCAGTCCTCACTAAAGAATTCCTTATAAATAGAATGCCTTCCAGAATCCTGAATTTCAAAACCCCCATTGAAACCTTAACTACATCCTACCCAAATTCTAAGTTGATTACCTCCATACCTCTCAAGATTTTTGGCTTTACAACATTTGTCCATATTCACTCCCAGAACAGGAGTAAAATTGGACCAAAGGTTGTTAAAACTATTTTTGTTGGGTACTCAGCTACTCAAAAAGGTTTTATGTGTTATGACCCTAAGACCAACCGCTTTTTTACACATCTTATGATGTTACTTTTTATGAGGATCAGCCTTACTACTCTCAGAGTAAGCATACTGATTTAATCACTACACCTTTCTTAATAATGATGCTATTGCCCCCATTGATCTTAATATACCTGAGGAAACACAACCACAATAGTTAGAACATGGGGTCTCTCTGGCAAAACAGGAAATCATTGTCTATACTAGACAAAATAAATCCTCTAATACTCTTAGCACTCCAACACCAACTCCTAGTGTTTGCACTAACCAAACCTTGCAGGAACATCATGACCTCTCTGCAGGATTGGACATCACTTATCAAGAAACTGATGATGTGGAATCCGAGAATGAGGAATTGTCACATATGCAACAAAGGTGTCAACCCTCACCTAATAAAGAGCTATCACCACTTAAAGACCTGCCTATTTCATTAAGGAAAAGCACACGAGAATGTACTAAACATCTTATTGATAGGTTTGTCTTCCATGGTAAGCTCTCTACTACTTTTCAGTCTTATCTTGCTAAGATAGACTCAATTGACATTCCTAAAACCATCCAACCAGCCTTTGGTTGTCCCAAATGGAAAAATGCTGTCATGGAGGAACTAAATGCCCTAGAGGACAACCACACCTGGGATTTGGTACCTTTGCCAAAGGTGTAAAGCCTGTTGGATGCAGATGGTTTTTCACTATCAAACACAATCCTGATGGAACCATTAATAGGCACAAAGCCAGATTGGTTGCCAAAAGGGTGTACACAAACCTTTGGAGTTGATTTTCATGAAACATTTGCTCCTGTGGCCAGACTTAACACTGTTAGAATCATTATTTCTCTAGCTGTTGTGAACAGCTGGGCATTACATCAAATGGATGTAAAGAATGCCATTCTGAATGGTGATTTGAAAGAAGAAGTGTATATGCACCCACCCCTGGCTTTGTTGTTAAACCTAATCATGTGTGTAGATTCTGTAGAATGAATAAGTCTTTATATGGACTTAAACAATCTCCAGGGCATGGTTTGACATATTCTTTAAAGTTATGAAAAAGGAGGATATTCTCAATGGCATAGTGATCACACTTTGTTCAACAAGCATACTGAATTAGGAGGAGTGACCATCCTCATTGTTTATGTTGATGACATTGTCATCACTAGAACTCCAGTTGTGACATTGTCAATCTCAAGAATCTTCTGAAAATTGAGTTTGAAATCAAAGACCTTGGACCACTGAAGTATTTCTTAGGGATAGAGGTTGCTAGATCGAAAGAAGGCATCCTACATACTCAAACGAAGTACACTATGGATCTACTCAAAGAGTATGAGCTGCTGGGGTGCAAACTGGTTGATACCCCAGTGGATAATACAGTCAAGTTTAGAATAGATGAAGATGGTGCCCCTATAAATCAAGAAAAATTTCAAAGATTAGTGGGGTATTAAAAATTTCAAAGATAATTAAAATCAAATTTATAAAATCGAAAATCTAAACTATGATAAAGTGAAATAAAAAAAAAACGTAACAATTAGATTATTACCTAAAAAAAATAGTATCGAAATAAAAATTGCACCTAGAAGAATCCGACAACCGTTACCGAGTCCCCGGCAACGGCGCCAAAAACTTGTTCGGTAAAAACGAGTTTTACAATTTATAACCGAAACACCCCAAGTATAAGGATCGTAGTATAGGATGTTAACGGGTCGTCCTAAGGGAGTGGAATGTTTATCGGATCAAGGAACAATTATTCTATCGATTATGTCACGACTATTAACTAAAACTAAGATTTATACTAATTATGAAATAATGAACAGTAACTACGTTGAACAGTAACTTGGAAACGTAAAATATGCAAAAACAACTAGAATTTTAAAACAACTAAACTTAACAATCAACGATTGATACGAGTGATTTTTGTTTATCAAGGATTAAAAGGAACGGTAAGGCAACGGGAATCCACCAATCAACCAACCCAACCCCAACTAGATGGCAAGTTAAAGATACGATTTTTAGTAATGATCTATCACGAATTCGATTAAATCATATCTCTTTAAATAAATTCTAGGGTTTCGTTTTCTTTTTCAAGTAAAACTGAACGACATGCAAAACAAGATCATGAGATTGTCTCCAAAACTCTACTCAATTAATTATAAACGATTTCTCGAATTACAACTAATTGCATCAATTGAAAAGATCTAAGCTTGAATAATATTTTCATATAAATTCAAATCAAAACGATAGTTTCCTCGATCTCTCGAATTCGAATAAAACATAAGCAATATAAAACAACATCCAATTGATGAAAAATTTTAAATTTAACTCACTAAAATTACGGCTAAAAATCCTCTAGTTGGTGTTGATGTTGATCGGTTTCATCCGTTGTCCCACCGCGATGTGCTTAGCCAATAATCATGTTGTTAAACATGATAATTGAGATGGAAGGAATCATCTTCTAATTTGTTATATGTTTGGTGCGGCTGGGGCTTTTTATGCGGCATTTGCCTCTGTAATGTGTGTATCAATAATAATGTAATTAGGGTTTGGAAATAGCTGTATATATAAGGAGTAAGTCAATTTGCTTGTGAATTGCGTATGTCGGTTGTCTTTGAATGTCGGCTGGACGCTCGTTTGCATAGAGTCCGAACTCTCGAATCGAATCCTTCGATTAGATATTTATTGGAATCAAACTTCTAAAATTCATATCTTGAGTTGTAGACTCTCAAAAATTATGATCCGAATGTCCAAAAAAACTCTCGGAAAACTCTACAACTTTCATTAAGGACTCTTCTTCTTAAAACGCATTTTTGATTAGCCCGTCGTATTACGAGTATATTTTGGGATTTTCCACTTACCCAAATTGATTAGCCACTTGACCACCATTTGAGTTGTAGAAGTCCGATTGGCGTAATTCAAAGTGCGTTGGAAAGCTCTTTCAAATCTACAATTTTCATGAAGAAGTCCTCCCTGAAAATGCCTCTAAACACCTCTTTTAGACCGAATATATGCATCTACAAGATATCCAAAATATTGCAAAGTGTAACAACATCCAAATAAACATAAAACCAACGATAAGAACACATAAATCAGCCACTTTTGCAATTTATTATCTTTAAAACTCATTTGCTCAGTTTATCCTTTTGGCGAGTAATTTTCTATAAGAATCACTAAAACATGGAAGATAATGTTACGAAATAACTCGATAAAAACCGTAAAAATAGTGGTAAACAACTCCCCCACACTTAAACTTTTGTTCGTCCCGAACAAAACAATCAAAACTGGCTCACTTTATATGCAATCCAAATAGATCCCTAACTCATGTAACAAAAGATACAACAACTATAGCAAGTAATACCAACATAGAGATAGATTCGGTGTATGTGTGACAAGCCCTTTTCAATCTCCACAATCCTTTCAGACAAATATCTTTTCAAATAATTCAATGACTATCCTAGGTATGTGTAATAATCGCCCCACACAAAGTCATCCCGTGCACTCATCAAGATAATCCTTAAAACATATCTTCCAGTTTATACTAGGTATAAGATTAACGATAACCAAGTCTTTAAGTTTTTCACTTTTATACGCACATTAGAATGAGCTCTTACCCGTCATAGTAGAATAGGATGTTTCGTGATAACACCCTACCTTACTCAAATCATAGGGTAGCTTCTTCTAACTGTCGTGAGCTTTTAGTCATCATAGTGGTATAGGACATTTCGAGATAATGCCCTACCTCACTCCAATCATCGACTAGCTTCCGACACACACAACTATAAAAACAACTTCACTTATTCACTTCATTTTAAAAGCACAATAGTTACGTTTCACTTATCACATTCAAACCGTCAGATATTCACATTACACGTTCTGAACTTAGGTGTTACTTCACTGTTACTATTAAGAACAAATCTCCCTAAGATAAATCACTAAAATAATGAAAGGATACAGTTCAAAAGTTTTTACTTTGATATCAAAGGCTTTCGTGAGTGTAAAATGAATACTATCTCAAATCAGTAAAACATGCTATAACTATCTCACAAAGTCACATAAAATCATCGTCAGGAAACTACAACTAGCAAGCATTTGTTTCAATCTTATGCTCAAGATTTACAACTATCCAAGTGCAAAAAAAATTTAAAATTTCACAATTTATCAAGGATCACATATACTTACTCATATTGTCGAAATAAAGCATAAATTGCACCCCCCCACACTTAAACCACATTATGTCCTCAGAATGTGCAAATAAAAGAAAAGAATACTTAGCTGGTTATGAAGTGGTTGTCGGGCCGTAGGTGGTAGTGGTCAGGCCGTAGCATGAATAAACCACTGCACTCGTATCACGAACAGACAACACTAAAAATAATCGCTTGCAAACCTGCTCAACACTCGACATAGCACATAATCTTGGGGTACACGGGGTATATGAGTAAACATGCACGCAAATAAAGCATTCACAAATAAGACAAGGATAACCAACACACAAACACCCAGGTTTTATTCCTAATAAAATAAAAGCTTAACTAAAAATAAATACTTAAAAGACTAGGATGCCTCCTAGTAGCGCTTCTTTTATGTCATTAGCTTGACAGAGTAAACCAAGTCAACCCGGATCGGGCCACTTTGGCTTACTGCTGGCCACTTCCTCATCGGAATCAGAATGAAGGACAGGGGTGTGACCACAACAACAGCAAGTCAAGTGCTCTACTAAGTGTTTGAACTTAACTCTCCAGATAGCACTGACTCTTTTCTTCTTCTCGTTCTTGCGCAGAGTAAGCTTCGGTATACTGACATGTTCCAAAGGCTCGGAAGAAAGGTCCTCACGGGTAGATATAGAAATGTCATCATCCGAACTAAAGAAGTTGGATGGAATCTCATCGCAAATCAGAATGTCAGGCGTCTCAACCCTCTTTTGAAAGTACAAGGTCTCAGGCTTTTCTTTCGGTTGCCCAAAATACTTTTTGAGTCTTTGACCATTGACCTTAAAAGGTTGATTACCATACCCGTTCAACGTGATCGCTCCACTTGGATTGAAATCGATAATTTCAAAGGGGCCAGACCATCTAGATTTTAGCTTACCGGCAAACAAATGGAGCCGGGTATTATAGAGTAAAGCCATATCACCCACTTTGAATTCTCGATCCTTGATCTTGGCATCGTGGAGCATCTTAGTTCTTTCCTTACGGATTCTTGCATTCTCATATGCTCTGAGTCTAAATTCATCGAGCTCGTTTAATTGCAATAATCTCTTCTCCCCACAGAGCTGGCTATCGAAATTCAAGAATTTAATAGCCCAGTAAGCTCTGTGCTCAAGCTCGACTGGAAGATGACAAGCTTTGCCATAGACCATTTGGAAGGGTGACGTGCCCATCGGGGTCTTAAACGCGGTGCGATAGGCCCAAAGCGCGTCATCCAACTTTAGACTCCAGTTGGATCTATTTGAGTTCACGGTCTTTTCTAAAATCCTTTTAAGGCTCTAGTTGCTTATCTCGACTTGGCCACTTGTTTGGGGATGATACGGTGTACCGATTTTATGTCTCACACCATATTTTTCAAGAACTTTATCAAGCGGTAGCGTTGCAAAAATGAGTACCTTCGTCACTAATGAGGGCTCTAGGACGACTAAATCTGGGAAGATATTCTTTTGCAAGAATTTCTTCACAACTTTGTGATCATTAGTTTGGGTGGCTATTGCCTCCACCCACTTGGAGACATAGTCTACACAGACGAGAATGTATTTATTTCCACACGACGATGGAAAGGGTCCCATGAAATCAATTCCCCACACGTCGAAGACTTCGCATTCCAGAATGGGTCTAAGCGGCATTTCCATCCTATTACTTTGCCTCCCAATTCTCTGGCACCTATCGCAACCTTTACAAAAGGCTTTTGCGTCCTTAAAAAGAGTCGGCCAGTAGAATCCGGCTTGGAGGATTTTTGCAACTGTCTTGGGTGCTCCGTAGTGTCCTCCTGTGGGACCACTATGACATTGCTCCAGAATATCCCATTGCTCATGTTCCGGAACACACCTTCTAAGCAACCCGTCTTACAGACCTTGAACAGATGAGGATCCTCCCACACGAGATATTTAAGATCAGAAAAAAATTCTTCTTCTCTTGATACGTCATTTCCTCTAAATGTCCACTTGCCAAATAGTTGACGTAATCAGCATACCACGGCATAACAGTATCAAGCTTCATCAATTGCTCAGTAGGGAAATCGATGCCTATTTCCTTGTGATTTACGCCACCCTCATTTACTAGGCGAGAAAGATGATCAGCCACGACATTATCACTACCTTTCTTATCCTTGATCTCAAGGTCAAACTCTTGCAAAACTAGAATCCATCTGAGTAACCTTGGTTTTGCATCTGCTTTGTCCATAAGGTAGCGTAGGGCTGCATGGTCGGTCCAAACGACAACTTGAGACCCTAGAAGGTAACTTCTAAACTTGTCAATAGCAAAAACGACGGCTAAGAATTCCTTCTCAGTCGTGGTGTAATTGCATTGAGCCGGGTTCAAGGTGCGGCTCGCATAGTAAATGGGCCTGAACTTTTTATCAATTCTTTGACCTAAAACTGCGCTGACTGCGTAGTTAGAGGCATCACATAATAATTCAAAAGGCTTAGTCCAGTCAGGTGCGATTAAGATAGGGGCACTTATGAGCTTTTCTTTAGGCAATTGAAAGCTTCTTTGCATTTCTCATCAAACAAGAACATAACATCATCTTTAAGAAGGTTGGACAGGGGCTTGGCGATGGTGGAAAAGTCCTTAATAAATCGCCTATAGAAACCAACATGACCAAGGAAGCCGCGTACCTCCTTGACAGTTTTCGGATACGACATTTTTTCAATGGCTTCTACTTTGGCCTTATCAACTTGAATACCAGTGCCGGACACCGTGTGTCCCAAAACGATCCCCTCATCAACTAGAAAATGGCATTTCTCCCAGTTAAGCACTAAATTCTTTTCAACACAGCGTTGAAGTACCATATCTAGATTCGCCAAGATCTCATCGAAGCTATCGCCATAGGATCGAGAAGTCATCCATGAAGACTTCCATACATTTCTCCACAAGTCCATCAAAAATGGCTAACATGCATCGTTGAAAAGTCGCAGTGCATTGCATAAGCCGAAAGGCATCTGCGGAAAGCAAAAGTGCTCGATGGACACGTAAACGTAGTCTTCCTGGTCATTTGGGTCGATGGCTATCTGGAAGTAACGAGAATATCCATCGAGGAAACAATAATACTTGTGACCACTCGGTCTTTCAATAATTTGGTCAATGAAGGGTAAGGGAAATGGTCTTTGGCGTTGACTTCGTTCAATCTGCGATAGTCAATGCATACTCTATAGCGAGTCACCACAAGGCGTAAAGCTATCTCTTCCCCTTTTCATTCTTTTCAACGGTGATACCTCCTTCTTTGGCACAACTTGGGTGGGGCTAACCCACTCACCGTCGGCGATCGATAGATAATTCCCATGTCTAACCACTTTATAACTTCTTTCTTGACAACCTCCTGCATATGCGGATTTAGCCTTCGCTGAGGTTGTCTTACTTTCTTAGCTCCTGCCTCCGTTCGGATTTTATGCATGCACACATCGGGGCTGATTCCTCTGATATCACCCACTTGACATCCAAACGTGAGGATGTTCTTTTCAAGCACTTTTATCAGCAGTGCTTCATGCTCGGGCTCGAGTTTTGAAGAGATGATTAAGGGCAACTTATCACCATCCTTAAGAAAAATGTACTTAAGGTGTTGAGGAAGCGGTTTAAGCTCCAAGTCAGTAGGTGGTTGCTCAATACTAGGTTTTAAAGGGCCACCTTTTTCTTTATGGGCTTGAAGTGGTTGACAATAGAACACCTCATCTCCCCGAGGCATAACCCCAGAAAGATACTGGATCACATCATCCATAGTGATCCTTCTGTCAGTACCCGCTTTCTCCTTCTCATGCTTGATCATCCTTCTTAACTCTTCTTCTTCTAGCTCCTCTGCTAGTTGTTCCCAATCATCAATCTCCCAATGAGTAGTCTCTCTCCAGAAATCCACTTCATCCCAACTACCCATCAGGGCTTCCTCTTCTACAGGGTTAAAGTCATTCTGATGCAGCTCTTTAAATCATCGTTCATTGCTGGGAAATTCCATTTTTCTTTCTCATGGACAAACTCAGTGTGAACAAGTCGTGAAGACGACTCGTCAGTGACTACAACCTGTAATGAACTAGAAGATGGTCCATAGTCAGCTTGATCTTCAATATTTATAACTTCGAAAACACCTATCTCTGTTAGCTCTTCTGCTTCCTCAGAGTTGGCATCTCCTTCGTCCTCATAAATTGCTTCAACGAACGAGATTTCTTCAATCAAGGGTGTCTCAGGACTTTGCCCTCGTGTGAAGGTGACAGATGTATCATCAACTCTAAGTGTAATCTGACCCTTACAGAAATCAATGAGGGCGGCAGAGGTGTCTAAAAAGGTCCGGCCTGGAATTAAAGGCATCTATTTGTCAGGTGGGTAGTCTAAGATAACCCAGTCGGTAGGGAAAACCAAATGTTCAACATAGAGAAGAACATTAGTAACACAACCGGCTGCAGAGCGGCTAGATCGGTCCACCATCTGCAGAGAAATAGGGCGTTCCTACATTCTTTAATCTAAGCCGAGCTTTTTGCAGACGTTTAATGGCATCACATTTATAGAGGCCCCTGAGTCGCATAAGACATTTTGGAACTTGTGGCCTTCAATCTCACAGGAGATTGAAGGTCTTCCGGGGTCACCTCGCTTAAGAGCAACTTTTTGTGAAACCATGGAACATTCCTCTCTTAAAACTTCTTCTGCCATCCCTTGAAGCTTCTTCTTGCTTCCACAAACTTCTTTAAGATACTTAGAGCACTTGGGCATTTCAGTCAATACCTCAGCTAGGGGTATACTTACTTTGGTGTCTCTAAGCATCCTCCTCACTCCGTCATATTGTCTGTCAAGACTGAGGGTATTCTCTTTCCTCTTTGGTGGATAAGGAAGGGCTTTATCATTGTCAGGGGAACAGCCACCTGACTTTTTAATGGCTTCATCTTCCTTATCCTTCCATCTGACAAACTTTTCCTCCCTCTTCTTTGTCAGGGGAACAGCCACCTGACTCTTCCTCGAATCAGAAGCATCCTCATCCCCCGAAGAACCATCATCATTAAACTCCTCCGCCGTTGGCTTCTTCGGCATAAGATTTTCGATTACCCCTCCCGAACTTATTGCGTCCGAGAGGGCTGCTTGTTCCCGAAACCTTCCCGGTCTGCGCCGCTACCACTTCTCAAAGTAACTTCATTCAACTCTTGGTCTCCATACTCCCATTGAGGTGTGATGGCAGTGCAAACATTGATATCTGCTTTTGGATTTCTCTCGGTATAACTTGGAAGTTTACGGTGGGGTCTGCTTGCTTGCTGTTCTGCCATCTGCCCAACCTGTCTCTCTATTTCTTTGACACTAGTAGACAGGGTCTTCACCATGTCCACTAGCTCATCAAACTTATGTTGAGGGACACATGAGGTGGTATGATTTTGATGTTGGCTTTGATTCCAACCACCTTGAGGTCTTTGGGAGTTGGGATTATAAGGTTGATTAACCACCCCAGGAGGTGGTCTTTGATAACCTGAGTTGAAAGAAGGGTTAGGATTGGATGGGCCAGGTGGTGCATAGGGACGTTGAAATCCGGAATAATTCTGCTTCGACCGAGTTTCGAAGGTTTGGTTGAAATTCACTTCTCGATTTTATCATAATTTCATCTCTCCGCTGCATTCCGGTGTAGTTCACATCTGGCTACGCCCTTGTTCTAAATATAACAATAATTGCATTTGTAAAGTGGCTAGTCGCTTGCTAATTGCTTCCATTTGAGCAACTAACACCTTAGTCTAAACGTCATTAATTGCTTGCGCCAGATTCTTTCTTATTAACATTGGTCTTCCTTGGAGTTGACCACATGTTATTCTTGGCTATGGTTTCAAACTACCTCAGTAGTAAACCGGTACAAAAAAGATCATCACCTCCCCAGGAAGGATCCATGGGCGATTGAATCAAGGAAATCTCTATTGGGTTGAGTAACACCACGATAGAATAATTCTATTCTAGTAGCTCATGTCTCATGTGATCCATGGTTGGGGCACTTCCTCATCAATGATTTAATCTCTCCCATGCTTTCCCCACACTCTCACCATCAAGTTGTTCAAATGTGGCTATCTCCCTTTTCATGTCCATGATTGTCCCTGGTGAGACAAACTTCAGAGCAAAGGCTCTTTTGACATCATTCCAGGAGCGGAGAGCATGATGGGCTAAAGATTTAAACCAACGGTTTGCTTCACCCTTGAGAGCAAACGGGAAGAGTTTTAACTTGACAATCTCAGAATCAACACCAGGATAGTGGCCTGCTTCGCAGATTTGAACGAAAGTGGACAAGAAGTCATGAGGATCTTCGTCAGCAGTGCCATGAAATGAACTATTCTGGACCAGTCCTACCACTCCATTTTTCAGATCGAAATTAACTTGCCCCATTTACGGAGGCGAATGGGTCTATGCCCTTCCAGAAGTCTTGGTCAAGATAGGGAGCATAGGGGTCTTGGTTTAACTGGTTTAGCTGGTTTTGACGGAATTGTTGAAACTGATTATTTATGCCAGCTTGTTGATTCTGTTGTTGCTGTATTGCCTGCATCTGTTGAAGGATTAAATTCATTTGGGCTTGGGGGTCTGCATTTGGAACTTCATCAGCCATAGTGTCTGGATTAGGGAAGAGCTTCCTCCTGATAATAGATCGCTCAGGTTCGGGATCAAAGATAAGAGGTCCCTTCTTACTCCTGGTTTGCATAAACCAGAAGAGCAGAATGGAAAGAAATTCAACCTTAGGGTTGATGAGAACGAATGTAGAGGAGATTGGAGGATTTAGAAGTTTAGAAAGAGAGAAGAAAAGAGAAAAGTAAAGTTTCGTGGATCGAATCGGCGTTCGAGTGTAAGTGATCGTTCGCTTCAAAGGGATTTCGAAGCGAACACTGTTTGAGATCATCGAATCGGCGTTCGAAGCATTGATTGGGGTAAACGGGCGTTTAGAGGTCGGACGGCGTTTGGGAATCCAGATGCTCGTCTCGATCGCCTTTAAAACGATGCGAGATAAGAAATTTTTAGAACAGACGGGCGCCTCGAAAGGATGGGAGCCCGTTTAAAAAGCGAAAAGCGAAACAGATCTGTAAAAGAATAGCAGGAAAGAAAATAAAAACCTAAAATAGTAATAATTAAGGCAATAAATTTATACAATCTAAAATCTAAGGCAAATCTAAGCTAAATCTAAGGCTTCTAAACTAATAAAAATCTAATGTGAACAATAACATAAAATAAATAAAAACTAAGATAATTAAAATCAAATTTATAAAATCGAAAATCTAAACTATGATAAAGTGAAATAAAAAAAACGTAACAATTAGATTATTACCTAAAAAAATAGTATCGAAATAAAAATTGCACCTAGAAGAATCCAACAACCGTTACCGAGTCCCCGGCAACGGCGCCAAAAACTTGTTCGGTAAAAACGAGTTTTACAATTTATAACCGAAACACCCCAAGTATAAGGATCGTAGTATAGGATGTTAACGGGTCAGTCCTAAGGAGTGGAATGTTTATCGGATCAAGGAACAATTATTATATCGATTATGTCACGACTATTAACTAAAACTAAGATTTATACTAATTATGAAATAATGAACAGTAACTACGATGAACGGTAACTTGGAAACGTAAAATATGCAAAAACAACTAGAATTTTAAAACAACTAAACTTAACAATCAACGATTGATACGAGTGATTTTTGTTTATCAAGGATTAAAAGAACGGTAAGGCAACGGAATCCACCAATCAACCAACCCAACCCCAACTAGATGGCAAGTTAAAGATACGATTTTTAGTAATGATCTATCACGAATTCGATTAAATCTCTTTAAATAAATTCTATGGTTTCGTTTTCTTTTTCAAGTAAAACTGAACGACATGCAAAACAAGATCATGAGATTGTCTCCAAAACTCTACTCAATTAATTATAAACGATCTCTCGAATTACAACTAATTGCATCAATTGAAAAGATCTAAGCTTGAATAATATTTTCATATAAATTCAAATCAAAACGATAGTTTCCTCGATCTCTCGAATTCGAATAAAACATAAGCAATATAAAACAACATCCAATTGATGAAAAATTGTAAATTTAACTCACTAAAATTACGGCTAAAAATCCTCTAGTTGGTGTTGATGTTGATCGGTTTCATCCGTTGTCCCACCGCGATGTGCTTAGCCAATAATCATGTTGTTAAACATGATAATTGAGATGGAAGGAATCATCTTCTAATTTGTTATATGTTTGGTGCGGCTGGGGCTTTTTTATGCGGCTGCCTCTGTAATGTGTGTATCAATAATAATGTAATTAGGGTTTGGAAATAGCTGTATATATAAGGGAGTAAGTCGGCTGCTTGTGAATTGCCAATGTCGGTTGTGCTGAATGTCGGCCTGGACGCTTGTTTGCATAGAGTCTGAACTCTCTGAACTGAATCCTTCGATTAGATATTTATTGGAATCAAACTTCTAAAATTCATATCTTGAGTTGTAGACCTCCAAAAATTATGATCCGAATGTCCAAAAAAAACTCTCGGAAAACTCTACAACTTTCATTAAGGACTCTTCTTCAGAAAACGCATTTTTGATTAGCCCGTCGTATTACGAGTATATTTCGGGATTTTCCACTTACCCAAATTGATTAGCCACTTGACCACCATTTGAGTTGTAGAAGTCCGATTGACATAATTCAAAGTGCGTTGGAAAACTCTTTCAAAGATCTACAATTTTCATGAAGAAGTCCTCCCCTGAAAATGCCTCTAAACACCTCTTTTAGACCGAATATATGCATCTACAAGATATCCAAAATATTGCAAAGTGTAACAACATCCAAATAAACATAAAACCAACGATAAGAACACATAAATCAGCCACTGTTGCAATTTATTATCTTTAAAACTCATTTGCTCAGTTTATCCTTTTGGCGAGTAATTTTCTATAAGAATCACTAAAACATGGAAGATAATGTTACGAAATAACTCGATAAAAACCGTAAAATTAGTCGTAAACACTACACTTTGTGCACAATTTGATTACTACCACATCTCATATCACTGGTCTCGAGACGAAATAGAAAGGTTTACCTAAGTAGGACACGGGATGACGGTCATGGCGTCTCTTTGACCCTACCAAAGCCAAATACGCCTTGTCCCGAACATTAGACCTTCGTAGCCCCTCTCAGCCTTGATAGAATGGTCTGACCACCATTCATTTTATAGCCGTTTTGTTACTTAGTCAGAAACCTACCTTGAGCCTTAATTATGGTCACGTTCCATTCATTTACACCTTACGAGTGGACTTAATCTTTTGTTAGGCCACACTTGCTAAGGCAAGTGTGGGGTGGGGGAATGATATTGTGATGGGTTGGTGTTTTTCTTGGTTTGGAGCTATAAGGATAAGAGGAGCTCAAATTGGGTGCAATGTTTGGGGTTTGGCCCAAAAAGAAAAGAAAAATCTGTGAAATTCTTCATTTCTTCTATAAAAAAAAGAGAACTCAATCAATCAAAGTTCAAAATAAATTAGTAAGTTCTCAATAAATACTAGTTTGATGTATATAAATAAAGGGGTTGGAATCAAAGAGATGAGCTCAAAAGTTATATTTATGATGTTAAGGGTTGGGATAGTGAGATAGGTGCTAATGTATTCGATCTCGCCTCATGAAACTTGAAACATTGTTGAATTAGGCAATGAGTTCGGGTATGTTAGTATCCAATGGTTCCCAAAGTTTTATACTAATCAAAAGGGAGTTTGTATGGTTTGTATGGTAGAAATAAGGTGGTACACTTGTTGATTAAGTTCACTCGTACTTCTTTTCTCCAGTTCCCAAAATATCCTTTTCGATTAACCGAAATCACCCTAGCCTAACGTTATAACCCTTCAAGTCCTACCCGATTGTGTCCAAACTTAGTGACCTTGATTAGTGGAGAGGGTGGTTGATATGAGACGGTTGGTAGACCTTTGGTCGGGATTCAAGCCCCGACAATCATTTTGAACACTTGGATGTAGCTCGGCACCACACACACTCTATTATTTTGATAATGTTGCACCGGTGTGTGTATGTCCGTTTGTCCTACTTTGTGGTTACCTCGAGGGCGTGGATAGTAGCACTTACGTCACAAAGTTGAATCCCTTGGTTGGTTTAAAAATGCCTAGTTTACTCGAGGGCGAGCAAAGGCTAAGTGTGGGGTGGTTGATGGGAGTCAACTTCACGTGACTCCGGTGCATTAATTACCCCCGTTTACCACACTTTCAGCACAATTTTGGGTGAATTAGACCATTTTCGGGGTGTTATCGTGAGTTTATGGCGCGGGGAATGAATCCATTACTTTGATGAATTCTTACCCCTTTTTGTTGATATTAACCCCATTCCCGAGCACTTTTACCCTCCGGAATTATTTGGATGTTTGTGGTTGTTTATGATATTGAAGGGTATTGGTATCTCGAGGACCTGGAAGGTGACGATTTGTGGTGAAAAAGCATGATCGAGGCAAGACGAGGGTTTAAAAAAGGAAGAAAAGTGAAGAATTGGGGAAACAGGGGTTCAAATGCGCGTTTGAACCCCCAAACGTGCGTTCCATAAGTCCAGATGTTGATTCAGAGTTGAAGCTCTCCAAACGCGCGTTTGAGATCACTCCAAACGCGCGTTCCAAGATCCCAAACGCGCGTTCGAACCTTCCTAAACGCGCGTTCCAGATGAAGAACAGTCAAGTCCCTGCCCAGAATTTTTGCGAAACGCGTGTTTCAACTAAGCAAAACGCGCGTTAGAAGATTGCAAACGCCCGTTCCAGACCTCTAAACGCGTTTGGACCGATTTTGCAGCAGATTTTCCCTTCACCTATAAATACCCCCCTTAGACTATTTCTTGATTATCAAGCTCCTCTTAGAAAAACTCTACCCATTTTCTTGCTCGAATTTTGTAATAGCTTAGAATACTCTCTCTTAGTGTAAATCAACAACACCTTAGATTAATATTTCCATTTCTTAGCTTAGATTTTCATTCCAAACACTAAGAGACCACCTTTTAATTACTTCTTTATTTTGTACTTTTTGGATCTCAACTCGAATTTCTACGATTTTATGGTATATTTCTCTTCTCTTTTACTTGTTATGGCTCTTATTTACTGTTTTGTGCATGTTTCGATTAGTATAATGAGTAGCTAAACACCTACATAGTTGAATCATGTGAAATTTGGTGAAATCACCCTTTGGGTGATGAAATTGGGAGTGGGTAGTGCTTTTCATTGTTGTATCTTGCATATTTCACGTCTTAGAACTTGTTATAGAGGATTTGGGCTAGATTGATCACCTAAGTCAAAAATCACACACATCAATCTTGAGAGTTGTTCAGAGAGGGGGGTGTGGGAAAAGGGTTCTAGGATCGCATTGTAGTGCAAGGTTACTCGTTTTTAACGCTTAAACGGATCTCGTGCATGATTGTCTTGTGAATGAACCTCTCTTAGGGAAGAGTTGTTCAGACCTTAGCACCGGGATTAGGAGCACGTACCCGTGGAATTGAATGTGAGAGGTTGTTGTTATTGCACACTCCCGGTTTTGTCACTCCTTGGGGTGAAACTAGCTATTTTGATCATGGTTCGGCTATGTCTCTTTAACTATCTTTAAAACTTATTCGTTTAATCTTCTTTCTTTCTTTTTATCTTTAGACTCGTTAGTTAGAATCACTTAGTGTCGTTGTAGTTACAAATACTTTAAAATCATTGATCACCTAGACTAAGCATTACGTTCACTTTGGTACTTGCAAACACGATTCCTTTGGGTTCGACCTCGTACTCCTGTAGCTATTCTAGCAATCGACCCGGTACCTTTGCCGGTTAGAGAGTTAGTTTACCCACGGTTTCGAGTCCTTTATAAATTGTTTTTGTTGGGTAAATTTTAGCTCAATCATTAATCACTATTTCATCCTTGAATCAACGTGTGTGTGTGTGTGAATAACCATCATGCAGAGTACTAAAATAGAAAGATTGAAATTATACTACCCTCAAGTTTTAACTCTTACTACAACCATTTTGTGACGCCTCCTTTTCATTGAAAAATAATAGGGGTGTAATTCGAGACTCCAAAGAGACGGGGTGGATTTGGAAACCAAGAAGCATTCCTTGATTCACGTTTGTTTTTAATAGCCATGCATCTTACGCTCCATCAACTAGACAATGTGCCAGGGTCGCTTCGATTCTCCGAGTAGAAGGCATGCAATAGTGGGTGCCTAGCATGCAATTATCTTTAAACCTAACGAACTTTCTACCCTTACTGCCAATTGCCTTTTTGGTTTATTTTTCTTGCAGTCTACTCTTGTTTTATTATGTCGTATTCCGTAGAATAGATCCTCAATCACTCGCAAATCCATAAGTGCCCATTTTTGCCTCAGTGGCCTCAAATATTACCGTTATCGCAAGTATGACAAGAAGTAATCACAAAATCAAGTGGTTCAAGTTTCAACCTTTCAGAAAATATAATTCTTCATCTTAACTTATTCAGACTTAGCATTCAAGTTATACGTACTTAAAAAGGTTGATTCAGAGACAAAATAAATGCTTAATATGAAACTACTCACATAG
Organism: Gentiana macrophylla; assembly: GCA_026214975.1. NCBI lineage: Eukaryota > Viridiplantae > Streptophyta > Magnoliopsida > Gentianales > Gentianaceae > Gentiana > Gentiana macrophylla. The sequence continues at coordinate 10,820,335 of CM047812.1, read as the reverse complement.
CATGATACACTTTTACTAAACAATTGCTAAACTTAGCATGTTAACAATAAGTCACAATTGAGCTTAAGAGCTTCATTAATTATCTTTATATGCTCAGGTTTCACAAAATTAAAATGCGATTCAAACTTATTATTTTTCAATTTAAATCAAATTTTTGCATCTATATGGTGAAGAGCAAGCTAAGTGACTCGTGTACCCCCCACTTAAACGATGCATTGTCCTCAATGTATAAAAACAAAGTAAAGCATAGGAACTTAGCTCCAGTCAAGCGTGGTGGTGGAACAAGTCATAGGACCTCGGGGCACAAAGATAGACCATGGATCCGAAAGATGTAATGCTGAGAAACAAAACTTGAACAAAAACTCGAAACTCTTCATAGCATTAGTCAATAAAAGATATTACCCAAAAATGTGGAAGTAAAAGGAATAAAATAATCCTCAAACACAATTTAAGCCCTTAAAATGGTTACATTATAAAATTAAAGCATTTATATAAATGACTAAGCAAACAGACTCGAATTCCAAACATATTGAAAATAAAGAGATACATGACTAACTCGATTAAGGAAAACATACTTATTAAAAAAAGAAAAATACAATCTACTCAATCATCAACCTCTTTTAATAATAACGTCCGAAACTGGGAGGAGAATCATGAGCACCAGAAGATTCACCCTCGAAACCAGGTGGGGGTGTACGGCGGCATCTAGTCCTTGAAGTAGAAGGCCTGTCAATATGAAAGTGATCGATGATCCTTTCAAGCATATGATGATTTAAGGCAACGTTGCGGTCTATTAAATCCATACAAGCAAAAAGTCGCTCGTTCACTTCTTGTTGTTCCCCAGAGATACCTGAACTTCTACTCCTAGGTACTTGTCTTTGTCGTGGTGGGAGACGAGGCCTTGGATTTGGCATGTTTGCAGCTTGAATAGTACTCAGAGATAAAGCAGGTGCACCGGAAAGATGTACGTCTCCCACAATGGTCTGACAACCCGCACCAGTGGCAAGCAAAGAAATCATTGGCCTGTAAGCCAGAAGAGTCCTTGGTGACCGGGCCGTTAAGTTCATCTGAGTATAAAAAATCATCCCAATATCAATAGGCCGCCCTTGCCATAACCAATATAAAAGCGCAGCCTGATAAGGGTATACAGTAGAAGTGTGACCTGAAGGTAACAAATCGGAGCATATGAAGAGATGTAGAATTCTATCCTACCAATTGGGAAAGTCCCTTTCTTGGAATGTCAATGATTGAGGGCCAACTTCCCATTGGAATCCGAAATACTCAACGATGTCATCATTCAAGGTCGGAATGATGGTATAAGTAGCCGTGAACTCGTCAACGTCACCGGATTGGCTATCCAAATTATAGAAAGTATTGATAGCCATCGGTGAAATGTTAAACGTGCATCCGCGCACAGTGGCGACATGAGAGAAGGGGTGGGCTCCCAAGTAAGCATAAAATTCTTTAACGATTGTAGAGTTGAATACCTGTGGTGGAGCCGCCAAATAATCCCACTTGTAAGCTTCGATAAAGGTGGGTATTAGTTCACCACAATGCCTTTCATCCATGCCCCTCGGTTGTCCCACCGTCCGGTCGTTCCAATGAGTCCGAAATCGTTCGTGCACTTCTGGGCTAACAAATCGTTGCACCCTGTTGAGCAACGGAATTTCATCCCCATCTACGACATACTATGCTTCTCTCAACCAAATTCGTGGTTGTCCATGATGATTTCCAACCATCTTCTTTGTGACCCAAGATCTTTGCGGAAAGCCCGAACTTTTTGATTCCACCGGGCGAAGCCAGTGTCATTGGATCATGGTGTCAAAATCTGGAAATTTTCTGCCTGTTTTGATTCCGGGACTGAGACAAGTCCAAATTTGACGAAACTAAAAAATTTCATAATCAAACTGGAATGAGTAATGAACTCATTATGAATTAGCTTTCCGGAAAATCTGAAATTGACGAAAAAAATCGGAATGAAAATGGTAGAATGATAAGCAATTTACATCATTCTATTCTAGCACAATTTTTTGTGTGGTGTAGAAGAAAAAATGGAGGTTTAGACTTTTGATGGGTTTAGAAAAATAAGATATAGAAATAATGATTAGAAAAGAAATGATACATAGTAAGAATTGATGATTTTGGTGTGGTAAAATGAGTGGAGTGAAGTGGGTTTATGTAGGAGTGGAAATTGAAAAGAAAGAGATGGAAGGTTTGAAATATGAAATTCAAAATTTTGAATTTTGAAGTTTTAGTGTTGGATGGTGTGAGGATTGATGAGGTGTAACGGTGATAAAGCAAACGGAGTGATTCTGGGGATTGTGCAGAATTAAATTCAACCCATTTTGTCACCTAGCTCCAGTGAAGTACGTGCCTGGCTGGAGCGGGAGAACCGAAAATTTTCACATTTCAAATTTTCATTGGGGTTCTGTTTCTGAAATGTTCTGGGCACCGGTCCAGAATACAGTGCATCTCGAAGAAGCTGTTTCGCTGGGGCCAGCTAGCCAAACCGCTCAGACTTACCACCATCCTACTTCCTGAATGTTATCTTTTACAAATCATGCTTTGCTCGCTTCCGTTCTCTGTTGATTGCACAATTTTTCCTTTAAAAGTATCTAATCCGGCCTAGACTCTCCTAAAAACTCTACTTCACGTGTCATGTATCGAGTAAAAAAAAACTCTGCACATCCTTAGCCTAATGGCCATCGGAACACGGAAAAATAAAAAAAAAACTCAAACCATTCCACGTTACTCTTATTTGACTCAAAGAAAGAAAAACAATCAAACCTAAAAAGAAAGTGAAAAAAAAATTTAAAAAACATAAAATCCTAAGGGTTAGAAATAGTTCTGATCTTTAAGTCCTCAGCTTGACTTTCCAAAAACTTCATTCAACACAATCCTCATTCTTGGCTCTCCCGATTTTCACCCTTTTAGCATTTACTGAGACGCGCTCTCCATCTTTTTGAATAAGTGCCTTTCCTTTGGTCGTGAGACCTAAGAAAAGGCAGTCATCCATACCGTCTAAACAAGCGCCTACCTCAGTGCTTGCCTCTGGATGTCTTGGACGGTTAGCAGATCGGGACCTTCAGACCCTCCGTTTCGTACTTCCTCGCCTATTCTGCGCCACTACATCCTCTCTAATCTCAATATCTCCTCCGGAAAGGTTGGACCCTTCACCATACAGAGCATCTACCTTGTTGGCCAGAAGCCTCGAGGCACGCTCATGTACCGGATATTGAGACTGGGCGTCTCTCTCTCTCTTTCTAGAATAGTGAGAAACTCTCGGTCACTACTTCCATTCTCGACAACATCAACACCAGTCTCTCTACGAGCCAGAATTGAGGTGGATTCCTCAGCACTAAAAACTTTGATAATATTAATACTGGCCGGGAGTTGGAACTTTGGGTGTCTAATCTTATGGATCTCGAAGCTCGTGGCATCAAACAACGTTAATTCCAGCTTCTTCATACATATCTGGGCCTGGCTAGTAGCGAGGAACCCTCTACCCAATATAATCGGGCAGTGGACGTCCTCCACTATATCCATCACGACTATATCGACTAGAAAGGATAACTTTCCGATCGTGATAGTCATGTTGTTTAGCCTGCCCGTCCGTATCGGACGTGATGAATCCGCAAAGCGAATAGTCATCAACGTATCCATAGGAGTAAAAGCCCAAGTCTTGTCATGCTCGACCCACTGTCTATCAGTGTGAGCCCCTCATATTCCTTCTCGAGAATGACGTCCACAATGAACGCTCTCGGGTCACCTAGCTTCGGTAAGAGCCTAGCTTTCGCTTGTAGCTCAACTGCCGAATACTCGTAGGACTTAAGGTATCGTGTCAAACTCTGAGTCGGACGACGATTCGGACTTGGGTGGAAGAGAAGGTGGATACTCAGATTCTGATTCAGAATCAAAAATAACATAAGGATTATACATACACTCATATTGTACTGGCTCCGGATTGAAGAAATTTGGAGTCGTTCTTCCATTCAATCCTGTTTCTTTTCTCTTTCTCGCCTTAATCAAGGCTTTCCTACTTGGCCTTCTTAGAGTGGTTTTAGTGCGTAAGACCTTCACCTCGCTTTCCTTTTCCATGATTGACTGAGTTGTTGACATTTTTCAGGCTCGGTTCGAATAAGAATTAAATTAAATGATTTATTTCCTCTGGAAATCTGCAACATAAGAAAACAACACACAAAACGTCAGTAAACTAACAGTCAGTAGGGTTGCCCCTACTGCCGTTAGACCTACAGACTATACAAACGGAGTAAACCAGACACGGAAAATTCCCGGTGCAGGAGGCGAGGCTCATTTGAGGCGAGATACCTACTTTTCTGGGGCGAACTCAGCTCTCCAGAATCTTGAATTTTTGTACAACGCAGACAACCGGAGGGACTCAAAAATGTAAAAAAAAAAAACAGACTCTAAAACAAAAAACTTAACACGAATAAAAATTTATCTTCTATAAAATTGACCGTTGGTTCCCCGGCAACGGCGCCAAAAACTTGATGAACGGTCGGTCAAGTAATAAATTAAAATACTTGATCAGCTTAATACTAAATACTAGCAAGAGGACTAGGTCCATCGTAGTATAACATAAGTGAATCAAGGTCAATCCCACAGAGAACCATTGCTCAATTAAACATTCGATAACTAACTATTCATATTAAGAACATAAAGGCGTCTACGACAAACGAAAGACATAAAGGTAAAAAGACACAAAATAGTAATTAACCTCCCTCAATAATTATATTATCGTTTGGACTCAACTAACCTATATAACTAACGACACTAGACAACTATCAACCCAATACGTATTTATTATTTATCATGGCTACGGGAGTCATCCCCTAATATGGTTCTAATTCCGGGTAGGACATTAGACCCCTATGGCTAATTACGTGACTTTACCGGGTATGCCTCCATACCATATAATAGACATGTATAGAAAGCTAGGGATGCCGGTATAAACCGTATTCGTCATCTAGGCAACCATCCCGGGTAGGGTGGAACACCTCCTAAACGATCGATATAACTATGTCCAAATTAACAATCCACTTTTAGGTATCATGCTAATCTATGAAAATGTATAAATATACATGCGCATTTCTAGGTATACATCGGTTAAAACAGATAAACCAACGTAGCCGTAGCCGTACCACTGAAACTTGAAATTCTGGGTGGTTGGCTCCAGCCGTAAAGACCGCGGCTGGGGCTAACTCGATGAAATTCTAAATCTCAGTGTATTTAAATACGTGAAGGACTATATAGATGTTTTATGACAAAATTACATAGATCTACTAAATACACGTTCGTCGGTTATAAACAAAGTCATCTATGGCTCACCGAATAGACGGATTCGTGGAATATTCATCCTTATAGACAAAGATGAATACTCCCTCGAATCGTATTCTTAGATCCCACTCAAACAATAAATAAAGATTGGAGGGACATTAATCACACAAAAGAGAACTCAAAATAATAATATAAAACTTACATTGTTGCTAGAAATCCTCTCAACAATGCTAGATCTAAGTTATAATAATGCTTGTCTTCAATATATGTCTTCCTTTTATTTGTGATGAATGAAAACTATATATGGACTATTCTCTCCGACCTAGGGATAAGCCCTAGTCTTATTAAGTATATCTCTTAATTTAGGATAGAGTAGTAAATGCGTCTACTGAGAGTCCTCTGTTTTGTAGATTTCGCTGGAACTAGGGCACCATTTCACTGGGGCGAAATGTGTTCTCAGCCCGGACTACGCTTCACAGTTTCTTCTTCAATCCAGGTCCATATCTGTGCAATTGTCTTCCCGAAGCCCAGCCATCTAGCTTGCGTTACAAAGCCCAATCTAAAAAAACCAATAAAACAAGGCTTGTAATACCAAATAATACCACAAATTGATTAAATGCAGAATAACGAATCGTGACTCGGTTAAGGTACAAATTATGCATGAGCCACACAATTCGTATCTATTTATAACCCTTTTAAGCTAGAATCAGGGGTAATTAATAGTGAAGTAAGGGTATAAAGTTGAGAGTCATCATTATCACAAAAGATTTATCACACGACACATTGATGCATTGGTAAGTGATGATTAATGGGGAACTTATGTGATTTTTAAATGATGTTTGTTTTGCATGAATCCTTGTTGATATAATGTGATTCTATCTGCGTCACTGTTGTTTGAAGAGTTTTTGCACACATACACCGGTTCGTGAATTGAAAAGTGATTAATGCACCACTTATGAATATGAGTTGGCATAGTTCTTATCTCGGCTTATGACACATAGTTGTATGTTAATCCGGAGTTGAGTTTATTTTGCCTATTTGTTCGGGACGACCAAAAGCTAAGTGGGGGGTAGTTGATCACACTGAAAATGATACTATAAATCATACCTTTATTTGCCTCGAATCATGGCCAATTGATTAGTGATAGATGGAATATTGTAGGTTAGATCTGGCCAATCTTCTTATTGTATTCGTAAATTAACATGAAGGACTTGCAAGGTGAAGTTTTAATTAGGACATAGTCTAATCAATCCCTCGGAACATGCTTGTCAATCCACGTTAGCTGCTTAGGGAGGTTCTCGGGTTGAGCCCGCTCTTTCTAATACTTATTGCGTGTTAGTTAATACAACCAATGTAGGAGGTTAGCTGCACATTGATGTCTACTGTCCTTTCAATAGAAGTAGATAGGATTAGGAGAGAGCACCCCCCAGCTAAACTGAATTAGAAAACATTCTGGTTGATCTAGTAAATTACGAGGAAAAGTAGACATAACGATTAAGGACACCAAGTTAAGAATCGGAGAGGAGAGATATACCAATTACCTTTTCTGTACTTATGTTGGTCAATGGACCATTGTTTGTTTTCTTGTTTAGATTTAGTGGGTTTTATCTACGTTGCATTGTCTCTATGGGATCAACCTTGACCGACATCTACTATACACCGATTGACCTAGTACTCTTGCTAGTATTTCGTGCATATTAGTGGCTTACACGCAGATCACTGAACCATCACTAGCCGGAGGTGTTGAACTCTGATTCTTATCAACATCACATCGTGCAAAGTCTCATTCTCGGCAAACACAACATCTCGGCTTCTAATCACTTTCTTGTCAACAGGATCATAAAATTTGTACCAAAACTCATCTTGACCATAACTTAGAAAAAAACACACTGTTTAGTCTTATCATCAAGCTTAGACCTCTCATCTTTAGGAATGTGAACATAAGCTTTACAACCAAAAACTCGCAAATAATGGTAAGATACATCTTTACCCGACCATACCTTCTAAGGAACATCATTCTGCAAAGGAACGCATGGAGACAAATTTAGAACACAAACCACTGTACTAAAATCTTCACCATAATAGGATTTAGGCAATCCTGCTTGTGAAAGCAAACATCTAACTCTCTCCATTAATGTTCTGTTAATCCTCTCTGCCAAACCATTCAACTGTAGAGTCTTTGGCGGAGTTCTCTCATGTCTGATACCCTACTTCTTATAGTAATAATTAAATGGACCTCAGTATTCAGTGACCTCCATTGTCAGTCCGAATACACTTCAACTTCTTTCCAGTTTCCCTCTCAACTGAAACTTGAAAATGCTTGAACACGTCTGACACTATTTTTTTGACTTCAAAGTGTAAACCTAAAGTTTTCTTGTGTGATCATCAATAAAATTCACAAAATAGTGGGAACCACCAAGCGTCTTTGTCTTAATAGGACCACAAACATTAGAATGAACAAGATCAAGTACTTTTGACTTTATTGAAGATGGATTTGATTTAAAAGAAACTCTATATTGCTTCTCTACAAGAGAATGAGCACACTTTTCCAAATGTAAACTGTTAGAATAAGACAATAAGTTTTTCTTAGATAAGACAATCATTCCTTTCAAACTCATATGACATAACCTTTTATGCCACAACTCGGTCTCACACGTGACTCCACTACATGAGCCTCATCAACAATTACTTTGGCTTGAGTCAAGAAAAGTGTAGATGTCTTTGTACCTCTAGCCACAACTAAACACCCCTTTGTGAGCTTCCACTTATCACTAGAAAATGAGCTATTATAACCATCATCACACAATCTGCCAACAAAAAATAAATTCAACCGGATCCATGGAACATGCTTAACCCATCTAAGAATCATTTTGGTACCATTAGACGTCTACAAACAAGTATCTCCAATACCTGCACACTTTAAGATAGAATCCTGAGCCATTGTCACATCACCAAAGTCACCTGGAGTGTAAGATGTGAAATACTCTCTTCTTGAAGTAGCATGGACCAAAGCACCACTGTCTACAACCCAACTAGTCATATCATCAGCGAGAATAACATCATCAACCTCTTGAAACACAAGAAAATCATCAGAAGAAGCAGTATTAACTTTATCTTCCTTCTTCTCACTATTTTCCTTTTTCTCTTGTTTCAATTTAAAGCATAATTTCTTGATATGTCCCTTCTTGCAGCAGTGATTGCATTCAGAATTTTTGTACTTGTGCTTGGATTTGCTTCTACTCCGACCTCTATCTTTAGGAGTTCCGTTTTGACTTTTCCCCCTTGACTCAGTAACCAAGACATCCGACTGTGAGGAAACACCGTGGCCTTCCTCCTTGTCTTTTCTTCTAACACATTAGTCTTTGCAAGATCAATGGTCATAGAGCCATCTGGGGTAGAATTAGATAGAGAACTTTGAAAAATTTCCCATGATTTCGGTAAAGAGCCTAGAAGCATCCATCCTGCACTTCATCATCAAACTTAATACCCATAGAATTAAGTTGGTTCATAATACCCATGAAAGTATTCAAATAATCAACCATAGGTGTTCCATCATGATATCTTAAATTCATCAATTTATACTTCAAAAGCATCTTATTGTTTCCAGTTTTCCAGGCATACAAGTCTTCAAGATTTTTCCATAAACACCTATCATGTTTCTCCTCACTAATATGATTTAAAACATTATCATCAACCCATTTTCTAATATAATCACAAACTTGCCTATGCAACAAATTCCACACTTCATCTATTTTATCTTCATGTTTTTCAGTTCTGAAGACCAGCAAGAAATAATTCTTCACATACAAAAGATCCTCCATTTTATTTTTTCATATAACATAATTAGACTCATTCAAAATGATCATTCTATTCAAGTCAGATTCCATTTCACCAATAAAAAAAGTTCACCAAAAACACTTCAAAACCAAATCAACGAACCTCGCTTGATACCACTTGTTGGGAAAACAAACACCTGCAATACAACACGTATCACAAATACCCACAAAGTCTTCCTAATGACACGCAGCGGAATTAAACGAGGCAGCCCAACGAAGTTAAATCACAAAGAAAGCAAAGCGAAAACACAAGGAAATCAACACCACAATTTTAACGTGGAAAACCCCTATCGATGTGAGAGAGTAAAAACCACGAGGCCAAGGCCCACAAAATCCCCACTATTCAGCAACAGATGATACAGAAGTGTTCCAAACACATCAACCAACTCAACTACACCAAAACATCAGCTAAGAATGCAAAATACAAGAGTTGTTGAAAAATATCACCAAAAAGTAGTTGTCAGGTCGGCATCTTATTGCTGGAAATTGAACCGTTGAAACAAAAATACCACCATTCAGATTGAAGAAGAAATTGAGACGAAAAACCCCTCAAAATTTTGTCACGATCGGAGTCCTTTTCAATTTCCGATCGTCGCCGAAAAGTTCATGTTGTAACCCAAATAATGCTGTGAAATTTTCCTCCTTTTGCCTCCCTCTTTATCGTGAAGATTAGAAAAGACTAGGGAAAAAATAACCTAGTTTATTCCCTTAAATAATACTTGATATATTATTATTTTTCAATTAATTTGGTGGGCTCCACAATGGAGTGATCCACCCAACAATATCAATATTCATTTAAGAGTAAAAAAAGAAATTTTATTTCATACCAGAGAATTTATACTTCAGATCAAAGAGCAAAGAATCCATAAGAAATAATAGAAAGTTCGTACATAAGGACACAAAACAATACTAATACACATTTTTCAATTTTGTGACTTGATCTCTAAAACTGGTGGAACTAACCTGAAAATCAGTTTTGTGAAGTGAAACTGGGTTTTGGTGGAAACTGAATTGGCTGAGTTCTACATCTGAGTTTTTTGATTACAAGGGTAAAAGTGAGTTTTCTAAATAGTGAGTTTTTAGGAAAAGTGAGTTTTCTGGAAAAGTGAGTTTTCATCTGGTGGAGTCAGTTTGAGATGGGATCCACATCTGGGGCATTTATGACAATCCGGCAGAGATCCTATGGCGGCTAGGGTTTAGGGATTTGTGTCTATAAATACCATATGTTGTAATCAATGTTGTGTGTGTTTTTCAAGAGTGTGAAAAGCCTTGTAACTTGTGTGCATAATATAATATCTCATTTTCTGCCCGTGGATTAGTCGGCACAATGCCGGATACCACGTTAAATCACCATGTTCTCTTTGTTTCTGTGTTTTATCAATTTCCGCCTTTCTTTTCTGTTAGATTGCATCTGTTTTATCTTTCTTAAACTTCAAGTTTCTCTTCTGGGTTTCAAAAAACTTGTATCGCAACGTAAGGTTCAAGATTTAGAGAGATTTGCAGGTTGAACGGAGTTGATCGTCACCAAGACCAGTGACCGGTGTTAGGATTTTGTGATCAAAGGTCTGTTCTTTAGCAAGAAAGATGTCGACAATTAACGTAAGATTGATAAATTTATAGGGAGGAGCAGTTTTGATCTATGGCCAATCAAGATGCGGGCCTTGTTAAAACAACAAGGGTTGTGGACTCCTTTATCCGGTAAAGGAGATGCAGTCTGATAGATTACACCGATCACGGAGAAAACCCATTCTACCATAATGTTGTGCTTGTGCGATGATGTTATCACGAAGTTCTTTGAGAAGACACATTTGCTAGGTTATGATCAATGCTTGAAACACCGTATATGACTAAATCATTGACCAGAGTTCTTTGCTAAAGCAGAAATTTATTTAGCCCAAGGATGCATGAGGGGCTCATCGAGTGATCATCTTGATCGATTGAACACAATATTACTTGATCTCGGGAATATTGATGTGAAGATTGAGGATGAAGATGCGGCTCGATTTTGTTGGTATCACTACCCGACTTCTTATGAGAACTTTGTGCAATCCTTCATAGTTGGGAAGGATCTGATTGCATTGGAAGATGTAAGGTCGATTTACATGCTAGGGGAGTGAGACATAAAGCGACTAGGCGAGACAATTAAACTGTTGGACTAGTAGTCAGCAGCAGTGGTGGAAAAGGGCATGGGCAGCAGGAAGAAGAAGAAATCAAAGAAGATGTACATGGTCCAAAGGTCCTAAATCAACAGATGTTTGCAAAAACTGTAAGGAGCAAGGACATTGGAAGTCTAACTGTACAAAGAAAAAGAAGAAGTATGAGAACAGTTCTGGAACAGCTGCTGTTAGAGCTAATTTTGATTCAGAGGAGGACATGGTTCTAGTAGCTGGAGAATCAACACATCATGCTGATGTGTGAATTCTGGACTCTGGAGCATCTTATCATATTTGTCCACACAGAGAGTGGTTCTCAAGTTATCAACAAAGAGATGGTGGTCATATAGCTATGGCAAACAACAAGGTCTGCAAGATAGTTGGGATTGGCTCGATTCGATTCGGGACGAGAGGATGGTAAATTTCAGTAGGTTGAGTGAAGATAGACATGTTCCACAAATGACCAAGAACTTGGTATCTCTCTGTCTTTTAGACGGCAAGGGATTCTGTTTTAACGGTGAAGGTGGAAAATTGAGTGTCTACAAAAACTCAGTTTCAGTTCTCAGGGGAGTCAAAAGGGGAACCTTGTATATTTTGCAAGGATCAGTTATGTCTGGGTCTGCTGCTATAGCATCTGCTGAAGTTCATTAGTCAGAGCTGACAAAACTATGGCATATGAGACTGGGTCACATGGGTGAAAATGGGATGCAGATTCTTTCTCAGAACAATCTTCTTGGAGCATTTAAGGTCAAGAACCTGGAATTTTGTGAGCATTGTGTGTTTAGGAAGCTTTTCACAGAGGCAAGTTCTCAAAAGGAATACACAACACAAAGTCATCACTTGATTACATTCATTCTGATTGTTGGGGGCCTTCAAAGGTGGAGTCATTTGGTGGTCACAGATTTTTTTGTGTCATTCATAGATGACTATTCAAGGATGACTTGGGTGGTGCTGATGAAACACAAAAGTGAAGCATTTAATAACTTCAAGATGTGGAAAGCTCTAGTTGAAAATCTGTTGGGAAATGAGATCAAGAGGCTTCATACAGATAATGGTCTAGAATTCTGCTGGACTAAGTTTGATACATTTTGCAAAACTTAGGGTATTGTTAGACAACACACTGTAAGGAATACACCTCAGCAAAATGGTGTAGCTGAGAGAATGAATCAAACTATTCTGGAGAGGGCAAGATGTATGCTCTCTAATGATGGTTTGTCAAGAAGATTTTAGGCAGAAGCTGTAAGCATACATTGTTACTTAATCAACAGGAGTCCTCACACATGGATCAGTTTCAAGACACCAGTTAAAATGTGGTCAGGAAAGCCTGCTGATTACACAGTTCTAAGGTTATTTGGAAGCACAGTTTACTATCATGGCAGTGAAGGGAAACTAGAACCAAGGGCCAAGAAAAGTGTGTTTGTGGGGTATGGTGATGGAGTGAAAGGTTATAGAATCTATTCATCAGCAGAGAACAGAGTTATTCTCAGTAGAGATGTTGTTTTCGATTAATTCTGTGATCAGCTCATCAGTGGGGAGGATAACTAAAACAAAGACCCAGTCTTTATGGCGAGAAAAGCGCGATGAGTGGAGCTTGGTGGATTGGTGAGATGCAACACTCAGTTGAACAAATTCAGTTTTCATCTGATCTAGTTATTGAACTAGAACTGAATCCAAGCCAATCAGCTGGACATGGGTCAGCTGAGCGTCAAACTGATATTGGTCAGCAAAGTATAGCTATTAGCAGAGCTAGAAGATCCAATATTAGGGTATCTCTCAAGAGGTATGGGTTTGATGATATGGTTGGATATGCACTTCAAGTTGCAGAAGAGGTGGATGGTTTTGAACCTTCTACTTACAGGGAAGTAGTGACATGTTCTGAGTCATCTCAATGGCTTGTTTCCATGGGAGATGAAATGGAGTCATTACTGAAGAGTCAGACTTAGGATCTAGTTAAACATCCATCTAATAAGAGAGTTGTTACATGTAAATGGATCTTCAAGAAAAATAAAGAAATGACTGAGGCAGAAGGAGTCAAGTATAAGGCACGTTTGGTTGCTAAAGGGTTCTGTCAGAAAGAAGGGGTGGACATTGATGAGATATTCTCACCCGTAGTTAGACATACTTCAATCAGAGTGTTACTAGCAATGGTGGCATAGCAAGACCTTGAACTTGAGCAGTTAGATGTGAAGACAACTTTTCTACATTGTGAGGTAGACAAAGAGATATACATGACTCAGCCAGAGGGATTTCAAGTTCCTAGTAAAGAAGCATTTGTTTGTAAGCTGAAAAAGTCCTTGTATGGATTAAAGCAGACTTCTAGACAGTGGTATAAAAGGTTTGACAGTTACATATGATTGTTTTATCTACAATAGACAGCTGAAAGATGGATCATACATCAATCTTGTTCTGTATGTGGATGATATGCTGATAGCTGCAAGAAAGAAGTCCGATATTTGAATCTTAAAGACCTTCTTAGTCTTTGAATTTGAAATGAAAGATTTGGGTGAAGGCAAGAAAATCTTGGGGATGGAGATCCGGAGAGATAGATGTCGGAAGAAGCTGTTTTTATCTTAGCGAGGCTATATCTGAGAAGATTTTGGCCAAGTATGGTATGTCAGCTGCAAAGCCAATTGATACTCCAATAGCATCAAATGTTCATTTGTCAGTTTATGCTTCACAGTCAGCTAACGAGAAGGAATGTAAGTCAAGAGTTCCCTATGCTAGTGCAGTTGGCAGTCTGATGTATGTCATGGTTTGCACTAGGCCTGATCGGGCTCAAGCAGTGAGTGGTGTCAGCAGTTTATGGCTCAACCTGGAAAGGAACACTGGAAAGAATGTTTAGGTACCTTAGGGGTACAGCTGATGTTGGTCTCATTTATGGAGGTGATACTCAGAGTTTGGTCACAAGATCTTGTGATCTTTGATTATGCAGGTGATGTGGACAGTAGAAAATCAATGACTGGTTATGTTTTCACATTGGGGAATTCAGTTTTCAGCTGGAAAGCAACTTTCCACTCAACATTAGCTTTATCAACTACTGAGGCAAATTATATATATGGCACTTACTGAAGCAACCAAGGAAGCAGTCTAGTTAAAGGGTCTAATCAGTGATTTAGGGCTATATCAGGATCAAACTAAGATTTATTGTGATAGTTTAAGTGCAGTTTGCCTAGCTAAGGATCAGGTTCATCATGAGAGAACCAAGCATATTGATGTGAGATATCATTTTCTAAGGAATGGGAAGAGGGTTGTAGTGAAGAAGATCAGCACCAAGGAAAATCTTGCTGATATGCTTACTAAAACCAGTTCAACAAAGCAAGTTTCAGTTATGTCTAGACTTGCTTAACATTCAAAGCTTATAATCAGTTTTCTAAAAACTCAGTTGATGGTAGGTCAGTTGAGTGGATTCTGTAGAGAACTGGTACAAGTACATCCCGGCATTGATGAATGCATTTGGCACAAGTACATCTGATTATGCATTCTGGTGACGTTGAATGAGAGTTCAAGTCATGGTGGAGATTTGTCAGTTTTGTGACTTGATCTCTAAAAGCGGTGGAACTAATCGAAAATCGGTTTTGTGAAGTGGCGAGTTTTGGTAAACCGAGTTTCTTTGAGTTCTACATCTGAGTTTGTTGATTCCATGGGAAAAAATGAGTTTTCTGAAAAGTGAGTTTTCTGGAAAAGTGAGTTTTCATCTGGTGGAGTCATTTTGAGATGGGATCCACATTTGGGGCATTTATGACAATCCGACAGAGATCCTATGTTGGCTAGGGTTTAAGAATTTGTGTCTATAAATACCATCGGTTGTAATCAATGCTATGTGTGTTTTTCAAGAGTGTGAAAAGCCTTGTAACTTGTGTGCATAATAAAATATATCATTTTCTGCCGGTGGATTAGTCGGTACAACGCCGGATACCACGTTAAATTACTGTGTTCTCTTTGTTTCTGTGTTTTATCAATTTCCGTCTTACTTTTCTATTAGATTGCATCTGTTTTATCTTTCTTAAACTACTAGTTTTCTCGTCTGTGTTTCAACAACATTTATTATTTAACAAAAAACACACACACAATCTCCCACCGATTTAAGTCCAGAAGTACTTGGAATCGGGCCAAGAAAAAAACAAGAAAAACATGAACTATTGCCGCCCATGCGCAGGAAAACATGCATATTATCACTTCAGTACTTAACTATATAGATTCCTCAGAGGGGGATACGACCACCTCCTCCTCATTATTAGACTCCGCAGAGGATACATCCTCGCCATCGTCATTAGATTCCTCAGAGGATACGTCCATCTCCTCGTTGTCAGTAGATTCCTCGGAGGACACGTCGTCATTCTCTTGCACAAGCAAACTAAGATCGGCGCCATCCCCTGGGAAATTCAAAGAAGGATCAAAGCAAGTGCCTATAGGTAATGATGAGACAATTTTTGTATTACGTTTCATATATGAGTCGCCTTTTTCTTCTTTTTCTTTTGTGGGTACATAATGCCTGTTGCACAGGCACGGAATGTCACCATTTTTTTTATTTTTGTTACAAACTTCGTCACTACGGCATTCCGTGCTTAGGATGATTGCTGTACAAGGATCCTCGGGGAACACTGTCAAATGTAGGAGTTGACTTTGGGTTTTTTTAGTCCTCGTCTCATCATTTTCAGTTGCAAACACTTCAATTTTAAGAATAACGTGTGTGTGTATATATATATATCAGGTTTTAAAGGAAAAAAACACTAGGAAAAATTTTCTTAAAAGAATGAATATATATGATAATTATGAACAAAAAATATGTGGGTGCATGTGTAAATTAAAGGAAAAGGGAAAACACTAGGAAAATTTTTTCTTAATTTTTAAAGAATGAGCGGTGAATATATGATAATTATGAACGAAAAAATATGTGATGGTGCATGAATGTAATGAATTGAAATTAGTGAATTTCGACGGTGAATTTAAGCGGTGAATTTAAGCAGTGAACAAGTGAATGATAGTGGATAAATAGATTCGGGTATTTTTCGGATTCGGGTTCAGGAGTGATAAAGAATAGTGATGAATTCATACCTGCAGGTTCTCCTTGTAAGACCATTGCAGCAACTGCACAAATGTAAAAGAAATTGATATCAAATTTTTGTCTTTAAAATTTACAATGAAGTAAAAGAGTCTTGAAATCACAATTTATTTCATACTATCAAATTGAATGGAAATAAATAGGATACAAGAATAATATATTTTGTACTAAAACGAGCCAAACTAACCAATCACCATGGAGATAATCAGAATGAAATAAGTAGAGATAGTCATTTACAATCTCTGTAAATCACAATTTCTACTCAATGTTTTTTTGTGTGTTTTCATTTATTGTCTTGAAAGTTAATTTATAGTGGTAAGAAAAAGCCGTTCATGATTATTCTACATTAAGAAGGGTGTATAACCGAGACAACTTAGAAAAATAAAGGGAGAATGAGGGAGAAGGACAAAACTATTTTATCAATTTAGTAGAATGACAGTCTTTTGAAACTTTTGCATAAAGGACAAAACTATTTATCCACTATCGAAATTCACTTTTGTTTGAAATTCTTTGTTTAATTTCTTTGCCTAAATTCAACATCGAAATTCACTAATTTTCAAAATTCATTGTCGAAAGTCAGCGATTTTCGGGATTCACTGTCGAAATTCTTTGTTGAAATTCACGATTTGGGATTCACTAGGAGATTCAGCGATTTTGGGATTCTTTGTTTGTCCTTCTCGCTATAAAAATTATGCAGTTGTCCTTCTCCTATAAAAAATATGTAGTTGTCCTATTACTTAAAAATATTCCAGATTGTGTCCTTATCCCTAATTATCCTTAAAATAAAACAAGAATCATATATAGGAAACTTTGTTATCGACGAATGAGGATCATTTGTAGGGTTTGTCGTGTTGTGAACCCTTATGTGAAAAATATAAGGCATAAAATAAATTTTCTTTGTAATTCACCAAAGAAGGAGTCAATGAAGGAGAAATTATACAATCAGGTCTCTGTAGGGACCCATATTTCATATCAGGTCGGATCAGAACTGGCATTTTTTTTGAGTCCCCTGTTGAATATCCAACGGGCATGTTGAAATTGACATGGGGAAAAAGAAAGCCTCATTGGAATGTAAGGAAGACCAAAAAAGCGTATGGCTTCGTTGAAATTCAACGAATTTTTCCTTTCGCTTGGTTGAAAATGAATAACGCGGCGTTGAATTACAACGGGCACGTTGACTCTAAAACCCTTAAGCTAAACTCCTGTTTTCCCCTATATTTCACCCAATATCGTCTTCTTCTTCACCCATATACATATTCAATCTATCTCTCTGTTGGTCCCTTAGAAATGCTAACACAAGTTTAGACGGGAGGGGGGATGAATAAACTTGTCACCAAAAACCAAACTGAGAACTTAGTCTAGTGTAGATTGATTAATAATTAAGGTTCAATTTTAACTTGTGTGGAGTTTAGCCGACAAAGCTGAGTTTAAGTCAAACTGACTTATACAAAACTGACTCAACCCGCAGCGGATATAGATTTTAGCCTTTATCTGGATGTTGTTATTCTATAAGAAAATGATGTATGCAAAACTGAATTCTGGTGAATGTCAGTTTGTGAACTGTGTGTGCTTAAAACAATCAGTTTCAGTTTCAGTATGTTGTATAACAAATATAAATGCTGTAAACATAAATAACAGAATGTAAATGTGTAAAGTAAGTAGAGCAAGAATTATAGTGGTTTCAGGTGGTGTAATCATGTCAGTCCACTCTTCCCTTGTGATGTAGGAGGAAAATTCCACTATAATTCCTTGAGATACGATGTTACAAAAAGTCCTAAATGATAGTCCTTGACTAATCCCTAGTGTCACTATCTAAACAACTAAAGAGCAGTTTGTATGCCTGCTCTTCAACTGCTTGAACCACTGGTCCTTAGAGGGATGTATTGCCTCTTCACCAGCTACCACCACAAACACAGTCTACCCGACTACAAATGTCACAACTGTCCTTGGCAACTCCTTGACCGGATGCTTCACAGTCTAAGCCTTTGATTAAGATCAAAGTTGGGTTGAGAATCAATATATTGATTCTTGCTTGTGGTTCTTCAAAGTGTAGAAACCTGGATGAGATCGATGTAGCTTGAACACTTGAAGAATACTAGATAAGATCTTTTGAGCACAAATAATAATTCGAATGAACAAGACTTGTGCACAAAAATGCTTGTAATCATGTTAATTCTTGGTGTTTGATCCTTGGTGCAAAGTCATCTATTTATAGTGTGAGGTCCAACGTTCATTTCATTTGAATTCGAATTGTAACAACGTCTATCTTGTGACGGCTATATTTAGTGACTGTTTTGACTTGTCAGTATTTCATCCAATAGGGTTGCTTCCTTTTCAACGTTCGAATGTACTTTCAGTTTGTTGGATGAATGACTATAAAACTGAGTTTCCTGATCAGTTTTATACTGAGTATGTCAGTTTTCAGTTGACAAACTGACTTAGAGCATTAACTACATTTTTACTCTTCTTCAAAAACTTCACTACTCTATTTATCTGATTATATGTGATTGAATCAGATTACACCATTCCTTATAAAGATCTTCTAAAATATCATTGTCCTTATGATACTTAGGTCTTCTACAAGATCCATAAAGTCAGTTCAGGCCATCACAGACTTACCTGAATTGTAACTTTACAGTCTCGGCTTAAAATCTTCATAAACCGAGTTTGAACCCTCGGTTCTTCAATCTTCCTTAACTGAGATTGTGTCCCTCGGTTCTTCAAATACTGATTATGTTCCCTCAGCCTTCAGTTCTAGATAAGCCAACCGAGTCTGTGTCCCTCAGCGAACTTACCTTCTTCAGTTTCTGAGTGAACTTCAGTTCTTAGGTGTACATCTTCAGTCACATGTTCAGTTCCAGTTGTCTAAGTGTTTTACAGTTTCTTAAATGATTTCCAATTTCAGTTCTACGACACTTCTATCTATTACAGTGCTTGTCTAATATAACCTATACAATTATCAGACTCTATAAAAACCTATACATTTAGTTCTAGATATCTTTTAGCTTTCCACTATAACAGTTAGTTTCAGCAATTCATCAATGGGGTGTTAACAAACATGTTCTTGAATAAGATGAATCATCATCAAAACTAAATTTTATTCCCAACACTCTCCACAAATTTATGAAAAGAAGCATAATATTTAAAATTGTAAGGGGAAATCAACCAACGGAAAATCAAACTACGCCGATCTTGTTTCATTAGACAAATGGGTAAGTATTTCACTTAACATTTTTGTTTGAATAATTTTAAATATCGTATTTGGTTCAATGATTCTTCTTACACATCAATACATGATTATGTTTCAGGTAATTATGTTTGAGGTAATTTTCATTTTTTAGGGTAGTGAAAAGATAAAGCTTTGATTTTTAGGGTAGTGAAAGGATAAAGTTTAGATTTTTAGGGTAGTGAAATGATTAATTTTGTTGAGATAGTTCGATAATGAAATTGATATTTGTTGGAGAAATATCTAGTTGATACATTTGTGTTTTGGTTGATATCAATGTGATTGCTCATAGTAAAATACGAAACTTTTGTTTAATTGGTTTGATTATAAGTTTTTCTATTGTTGTAGTTGATGATAAAAATTTGAATGTGAATTGATAAATTTATTTGTATTTTATTACGTTTATTTTTGTGATCGTATCAGCATGTCCCATTATATTATCGGTTACAAAATAATGAAGTTTGTTAAGAAAATGAACCATACTACGACAAATCTCGACATATTCTATGGTATGCCTCGACCTGATGAGGTTTTTAGAAAAGCATGCATCCCTAGGATGTTTTCGATTCCTTTTGATCCGCTGTGTCGGCCTAATCCCCAAGAATTGTATCGGGGCTCCTTATATAGAGCAACTCATAGAAAATTTTATTAGGTCTGCTCAATAGAGCATCTTTTCCCGTTCTCAGCAGCTTGGTAAAGCCTCGGTCGGAAGTAAGGCATCCATTAGATCGGAAGCCTAAGCTCTGTTTTGTTGGATCTGTCCAGCATTTGTTCTCCCTCGTCATCATCAAATATTCTATGATGCTGGTAAAAATAATCATCTTTTCTATACCCCCCCGTCTACTGTTACAACACAACACAACGACATTCAAAAAGAAATCTAACCATGTGTGTGTACATATATACAAGTATGTATGTCTATTTATATGAATATATTTACTTGTATATAAGTAAATATAGTTAGACAGCACAAACACAACAATATTCGGAAGAACCTAACCATGTAGAGACATATGGTTTGGTTTTTCCGAATATTGTTAATGTTAATGTTATCTTTATCTAAAATAAACCTAAACATGTGTGTGTATGTGTGTGTGTGTGTATATATATATATATATATTGGAAAAACCTAACCATGTGTCTATACATATATAGACACACGAGTTAAATTGATCCAGTATTGTTAATGTGTTGTGTTGTCTTTGTCTAAATATTATTGTCTATTCTTATTTATATCTTCTAATGATGTAAATAAATGATTGTTTCTGAGATAACAACATGGTGTTCGTTAAGTTTTTATTTGGTGGAGAGTTGAAATACCACGACTATAGCGATAAATGGTCTTATAAAAGAAAAATTGTATTTGGATCGTGTGAAAACCGTCACGACATTGGATGAAGTGAAGGACAAAGTGTGTCGAGAAAGTAGGAATTGAAGTCTCAAACAATATATTGATCATGAAACTAATGTATGTAGATTACGACCAAGCGATGGATGTTTTGGGCGATGATACATGGATAGGCTATATTGATGATATTTCGATAAAAGAACCCGTGAAACTATGCGTTAACGTTGAACCGGTTATGGGCGATGACCATACGGAAGACATGAATGAGAACGCATTTGACTTAAATGATCAACTTCACACGAGAAAATGATAGAGGAATTAAGGATTTTACATCCGAGTTAGGTATGTCGAAATTCCGAGAGCATGTTGTACCTACTACATCAGTCTTAGCCCCTCATGAAACTGCCATCCAACCGAATACAACTCTAGCTCAACAAGTCATTGACATCACAAGTGAACCTGACTACGATTGGAGAATGATTGCGAATATGATTCGTTAGCCAATGCACACACCTTATAGTCAACAACCTATTGGTAGCGAGGTGAAGCGCGGTGGATCGAAGTTGGAACATCTCGGCCTAATTTTAGCCAGACAACACATATACCGTACAACCAACAACAGTTTGATAGTACAAGTCATGATGACCACATAAATGGAACAAGCCACCAGTTTGAGTGTCCGCATCCTTTTATGCCAACACCGATGCAAGTGGGTCTCAATATCGGTGGATCGTTTATGAGTTTTCTAAGAGCACCTTTGGAACAGAACCCTGACATGCCAACACCGATGCAAGCGGGTCCCAATATCGGTGGATTGTTTACGAGTTTTCTGAGAACACCTTTTGAATAGAACCCTGACATTGGTCACAAATTTTGTATGACAAGTATTAATCGCAATAAAGGTTTTCATTTCGGTTAAGATATTCCTTCTTCCGAAATTCCTCCGTGTCCACGGGCTGGGGCGTTTCGGACTCAAGATTCAGGAATATTGTTTATTGGCAAAAAGTTCAGAGAAAAGGATGATATGCAGATGAAAATGAGTTACCACGCATTGAAATATAATTGCATGTGGAAACCTTGAAGGTCCAACTAGGAGACCTTAAGACTACGATGTTTTACTTCAGAGAAATATGAATGGAATGTTGTGGGTAGGAAGGTTCACAGTTGCAATAAATTCAATATAACAACATACACTGAAACTCACACTTATGGATTGGAACGATTAACCAACGATCATGCAAGCAAGCTGGCCGGACCTATAGGTATTCTCGCATGGAGAGAACCTCCTAAAACTCAGCAGTCAATTCATGACAAAACATTTAATAGTCGAGGTCAAAAGAGTATTCAACATCGACCTTGATTATCAGTGTGTATATCATTGTAGACGGAAAGCCTTGGAATTAATCGGCAGAAGTGTAACACTATCGTATTCTAAATTACCCGCCTACTTTTACATGTTGGAGAGTGAAAATCCTGGAACTGTCACAGATTGACTATCTAACTGGCAGGTTCAAGTACTGTTTCACAGCTTTGAAATCTAGTATTGACGTGGTTAAGTACTGTCGGCCTGTCTTAGTTATGGACGGTACACATTTGAAAACCAAATTCGAGAGGACATTATTAGTAGCTATTGGTGTAGGCGTGGGTGACCGTCTATTTCCGGTAGCATTTGTCATGACCGATGGAGAGAGCATCGAAGCATGGACATATTTCATGCTTGGCGTGAAAAGGGTAATCGGAGAACGTAGTGACTTGGTGTTCATATCAGACAGAGGTCCATGCATCATTCGAGATGTTAGGGATGTATTTCAATACGCTTACCATGGTTTTTTCTACAACCACATTGTCATGAACCTCAATAAAAAAATTAGGAACCACGGGATATTGTCCAAACACTTTCAGGGAAGCGGCATATACATTTCAAAAACGTGATTCGCAATAACGTTTCAGCAGTTAAAAGAGCAGGATGAAGATCCAGCCAACATTGTATCCAATTATTTGGAGGCTATTTGATTTCCTTAATGGGCACGATCTCATTTTCCGGGGACACGTTACGCAATAATGACAAGAAACTATGCTTAAAGTTTTAACAAAGTGATCAGGGATGCGTGTAAGCTGAGTATCGTTAATCTGTTTGACCACATCAGGGGAATGTTGCAGGATTGGCATTGTCAGATGAGAGAAACTGCGTTAGCATGTCACACCGTGTTAGCCCTAAAGCCAAAAAAAATCTTGACTGAAGTTTCGCATGCCAGGGGAACCTTCACACTGAAGGCGATCGACCGAGACGAGTCCAAGTTGGGGACATTGATACTAGCGTGAAGGTAAATATGCATGAATGGGCGTATTCTTGCGAGGAGTTTGAGGAATCAAATGCCTTGCGTACATGCTTGCGCGCTGCTATAAGTGCTGACTGCGAGTCCGTACGATTTTTGTTCTAGGTACTACAGAGCTAAATGTTTCCAATGTATTTATGAAGGGCGCGTATATCCCGTTCCATTCGAGGATGATTGGATTGTTCCAAAATCAATTAGAAATCAGCATATTCTTCCGCTTGAGCCTAGGCTAAGCGGGAGAGGGGAAACACAAATAACGGAAGAGAGGCAAGGCCGACCTAGGATCCTCAGGATTGCTTCTCAAGGTGAGCCTCCTGGCGGTAGGACCAGCAGATGCCTAATGACAGGACAGTCATAGGGTCCTGTAGACGGTTCTCGTTGTGCGGCAACACCGGACCTCGAAAGCCTAAATGTCCGTTTCATACAGTTGTTGTTCCTAATTGAACAATTCTCTATTCCTGTATACATTGGTGTTAATTTTGTAAGCTATCACTATTGTTGTGATTATCTTGTGTTTGTTTTTATTCCCATTATATGTTGTGTTTGTATTTATTATTATTACGATCGTGATTATCTTGCTTTAATATAAAAATGATCCATTTTTTAGAAAAGCATCGTTAATCTTGCGACGAATAAAACTATTCAAATTTCTAACAGACCCAGGGCTATTTCGAATTCTTGCAACCATTTCATATGCTTTTTTCTCCCCAAATTCTGCTAGCATTTGCCTTACTTATTGATTTGGAGTTTCCTGATTTCTTTGATTGCAAATCAACGTGATAGTCTCAACTAATGTAGATGACTTTTAAATACGAAACTTTTAATCAAGATGACTTTTAAATATGGTCATTATGTTCGTCTTTTATTCATGTTTTTTAAGTACTATCTCAACTTATTGCGGCTTAATATTTATATTATATTATGTAGTATTATCTCAAGTTGTGCAAATTTTTTTTATTATTTAGATTATTATGAATATAGTTAAAAACGACTAAATAGAAATTGATTTCCGCAAAAAGAGTAAACTCTACAAATCAAAACAAAAACGAATGACGAAGAGAAACATAGAGATGTGATCATAGAGATAGAAACTAGAGGCTAGACTAGAGACTAAAAAGAAAATAATGGAATTGAAGAGAAACACAACGCGTGTTACATACATGATTAATCAAGACATACACGATTACAGGCACTTGTTAATTCATACAAACACTACGCATGTTAAAAAAACAGGTGATGGTTATACAATAATGATAGTGCAGAATAATGCAAAAGTGCTAAAGTAGTAAGAATTAAAATGGTTATACAATCTGATGAAATATGTCTACACACAATTGCTGCCTAATTGTTCCATCTGCTCAGGCGTCACGTCCTGTAGGTTGCCTCTCTGGATTACACTGAGCTCAATGTGGTTCAACATGTAAACCCCGCAATTTCCGCTGCAAAACAAAATTTACGCTAGTATTTAAATATATCCATGCATTGAGAATACTTTCAAGTCCATATATCATATGGAGCTTCCCTTGATGTCCCCACTTTCTAAGGGCTTATGTAAGAGCTCATCGTCTTCCTTTCAAGTGGCCTAAGTTTCCTTGCAGACCATCGAATCTTGCAGCATTCTACTATCTCAAAAGAATCTCATCTGCAAGATAATCCTTTTGCTTCTTCTTTGGTAGTTATCTTTTGTATTATGATACAATGCTTCACTCATCTGTTTGGAACCGACTTCAACTTCCATCGACCAAGAATAATCATGTTATGTTTGTAACCTTACAACATCTCTTGTTTGGAGAATTTTTTTCCCCTTCTTCGGCTTACCAAGTTGACATACCATCCTGGTACTCGACTTGTCACTCATCATTTTTATTTTTTTCTCCAAGCTAACCTTTTTTGTCATAAGAACTGGATTAGACCATCAGAGAGAAAGTATGACAATTACGTGTTCTCCATCCCTAAAAGTCTCAGAAACCGTACAGTCGTAATCCTTGCAGTTCTTCGGCAAACTTATATTGCAGTGACGAGGTTGATATCAAAAGAAGTCACGTATGCCAAAAGTTGTGGGTCAGTTGAGAATCTCATGCCATTAGGACGTAGGTCGGCCGGAGCAAATAAAGTGTGTTGTATCATTGATTGCAAGAGTTGAGGCGGTTGATAAGATCTTAAAGATACAATAAGAAGATACAGTTGATTCCGGGTACAAGTGAGTGGCCAAGAACAAAACCCGCCAGTGGTCACAAGTTATAGGAAGATGGCAACCTACGGCATCAGAATCGGCTATGGGTTCCGAATGTGGAAGATCTGAGGAAGAAGGTGATGTATGGAGCCACAAGATAGCAGTTTTAGTCACCAGGAGCAACCAAGATGTACAGAGAGCTGGAACAATAATACAGATGATCCTTCATGAAAATAGAGATAGAAGCGTTGTCTACAACAACAGTTTCCAAGTCAACATCCATATGCCACATTTGAAGCTCTGCATGGAAGAAGGAATAGAACTCCGGTTTTCTAGGTTGAAGTGGAGCAATGATAGAATACGAGACTAGAGTTGACACAGCAAGCCAATGAGAAGATTGAAGTGGATCGTCGCAACCTCAATTTGGCTCAAGACAAGAAGAAGAGATGGGAATATGGAAGAAGAAGACGGATAGATTCTGAAATGAAGATAAAGTGTATCTAAAGACGTCCCTCATGTGTCAATGATACGGAAATGCTTAACCAAATTGGATGTGGAAGCAAGCTTTGACCTCAAAATGGTTGAAGAGACTTTGACATACGCGAAGAATCAAGTGCACTTTAGAGCGGCAGATGAAGAAAGTTGGGAAAGAAGATGTAAAACTAGTCTTGGTTCGGTGAAGCAGACTCACACCGGCAGAGACGACATGTGAGTTTGAAGACGAGACGCTTTGTGAAGTCCAGAGTTCAAGTACCTCCCAGTAACGTTTGAGTTTTGAGGACGAAACTCCTCTTAAGGGGGGAGGAATGTAACATCCCGACTTTTCAGAATGGGTAACGTGGTAATTGGGTAATTTCACTATGTCCTAATTATTATTTATCCTATTTAAAGTAATTAAAAAAGATTTATTTATTTAAAAGAGGATTTAGTTATTTAATTAATGGAATTAATTATATATATAGCTATTTAAGGAAAATAATCCCCAAAATTCCCTCATAATTTTGGTACGCATATTCTTAAAAAAGAGAGGCAGCGGCGGGAACATAGAGGCAGGCGATTTACTTAATATTCAAACGAAAATGGAGAGCGTAAACTCCAATCGCAGGGCCAATCCGTTCATCATTTCAAGATGCCGTAGTAGAGAAAAGTGATCACCACGACATAATGGAACTTTGGAAAACAACTTCTCCCTATTTCGTAAGTTTTCCGTGTAGCCCTAGGTTTTGGTAATGGTCGAGTTCGATTCTTCAAAAATTCGTATCTTTCACTCCGTAGCTTTGTTTCACAACCATGAGTAGTCAAAACGATCCTCTTGGAGCGTAGATTGTTCTAAAAATAGTTTCATAGCATGTAATCTTCAGTTTTACACACTTTTTCATTTCGAGTTTTTCAAGAAAACTAGGATTTTTTGGGTTTCTTGTTGATCAAATTGGTTTTGAATTTGAGGATAAAAAGTTGCTGGCGGTTTTCTTTGAAGATTGTTTGCACTTAAGGTAAGAGGCTCTTCCTTACGAATAATCATAGTTTTACAATGTTTAGGTTGAGTGTTAGTGTTGATTGTAGCAAGGAATCATGTTTTATGTTGTAGTTAAAGTGTTGGATGTTATGTTATGTTTGGCTATGTTTAAAGCATGTTTTACTGCTGTTTCTTTGTGATAATTGATGTTAAACATGTTTGGTTTGGGTTAGAAATCGTTAAAGTGCTGAAAACTGAGTTTTTAGGATTCACTGCGCTCGGTGGAAGCGCACCAGAGGCTAGTGCAGGCGCACCGAGAAGGCATAATGTCTGTTTTTGAGTTTTGAAGCCTGGTGCAGATGCACCAGAGGCCAGTGCGGATGCACTGGCTCAACAGAGAGATTTGGTGAGATTCTAGTCACCCTGTGCGTGCGCACGGATGCTCAGTGTAGGCGTACTGACCCTATATATTTTTTATGTTTATCTTCTTTTAAGCCCCGAATCTAGTCTTGAATGTTGTTCCTTGATCTAATAACATTAATTAAACATGAACAAGCCTTGACTGAGTTTCTGATGCGTTTAGTTCCGGCACCGGATGTACTCTTCCAAAGAGTTGAAGTTTGAGACCGTCGTATGGGCATGAAAGGCTTATGTGTTGTTGAATTAGAATTCACAAAATTCTGTGTAATTACTAGGCCTTGTCCGTGTCTAATGGTCTGGGAAAGGAAGGTGTAGGTGTGAGGGAGCTTACTTGAAAATACTCAGGTGGCTAGTTAACAACAAATAACAATACATACTTGTGTAGTAAGAAGATTAAGCGTCATTCTATTCTTGGTAAGGGACCAATTCATATCGGCGATGTGATACGTTTATAAAGGTGAATAACACTACTAGCTCAAAAGGCTGAAGGGTAGTGGAGGAAATTCATCGAACGTATACGCATACCGGGGAGACCCTAGAGCTTTCAGGTGCTATTCACCGTTAGTAACAAGTATATCTTCAGGCTGATACACGCCCTGCGTAGTGCCCTTGAATACTGACGTAACCAAGATAAGTTAAGTTTGATACGTATAGTCATGAAATGTTGATGGACATGAAGTGAACCATAGATTGAGTCGATCTCGGGAAGGTAATTTAATAATTCAAATAATAACCTTTTCGTTGTAATGCTTGTTTATTCGTTAGCTTCTCACTCTTTCTAAGTACTTTTTTACTTACCTCCTTTGCATATTTCTTTTGTATGCATTGCGGGGTGAGAAGTCAAACAGGTTGACCAAGAGTACATGACGACTTTTGATGATGCTTGAGGATGAAGTCCTATTGACGTTTTCCTTCATTTCCATTATATATTGTACTAGGCACTGCTCCAAAAAAGGTCTTTAAGGGCGTTTCAAAACGCCTTATATATTGGTCTAATGGGGCGTTTTTGATTTAAAGGCATTTGGATGGAACACCCTTTCTGTCGATGTTGCAAAAGACTTTACAGCGTTTTTGAACGTCATTATAGGATACAAGAAAAACGCCCTAACAAATTCCATGATAGGGCAATTTGAAACGCCCTAACACAGCCCTGATGGGGCATTTTGAAATGCCCTGATGTTTTTTAAAAGACTTCTTGAAACGCCATATTATTCCCTTAAAAGGACACTTGAAAACGCCCTAAAACTATTTTTTATTTTTAAAAAATTTATATATATTGCTGAAACAGTTTGCTGCTCCTCAATTCTCTAGTATGTAAGAGGCACATACAGAGTTCAAAAAATAAGAGGCACATACTATTTTTTATTCTCAAGCCAATTTATTTAATAAACAAAAGTAAAACCAAAGCATAAAAAGACCTAATCTGAGCTTCAAATCTCCTCAGCAGTCATTCTTTATACAATAATTTGGCATAAAAAATCTAGGTCAATACACAAATCTACAAAGTTGAACAAACTAACTTCCCAGAAGTCCAATCCGTGAGGTTGGAGCTGTGTAGCCATTGCATTGTCCTGCAATGCAATTAAATACAATCAGATCAGACAGAGCACCACATGTTATCAAATACACGACTTCATAAACATGAGTATCACGAGTCAGGAGTCTACATAATCCATCTTTAGCTTGGATAAGAAACTTCCCTGTAGTGAAATTGCATATATTCCAACTTAAATAGCATTTGAATCTCATGATAAATTTTCATGGTCTACATAGAACATGTTTTTGAACCAAATGTATCAAGGGGGGCCTTTCTAAACAAATAAGTAATCACTTGAAAACAAGTTCTGATAGATCAAATATTCTTTCATATATATGCACCAATCTCCATGGTAATGTTCCAATCAAAGTATTCTCTGCAGTTAAATGAGACAAACAGATTATACTTCTTTCGTTTAATAAACTAACATTCAGAAAAAAGAAAAAAGAAGAATAAATAACTGATGTAGCACTTGCATCATACAGTTTCACTCTTACATCACTTTATCCAAGTTTCAACTTTCATCTGAGCACTATCATTTCTATAAGACCAAAAAACCCGCTCTAATTTAAGTTACAAACAACAATACTCCAATCCAAGGTAATGTCTAATCAATTTTCCCTAAAGAGATTGCTCATTTACATATGACTATTACCAAGTGAACTCCAAAGTTACATGTTATAAATGAATTTAGTAGGCAAATGATTAATCAACGTTTATGTTTCTGAATAAGCCTTTAATAATCACCACCGCTTCAGTCACCCATATAAAGAAAATGGCTTGGATAGGAAAAAAAATACTTAAAATGGTGGAACCACATACATTTATGAGCATTAAGCATGCATCATCAAACTTCATTTCTCCAAAATCATAAACCAAAACACTAAGTACACAACATTCTTATAAAATTGAGCAATCAAGATTCTCTAACATCAAAGTTCACAAAATGATATCAAATCAAACTCATACCAAAGATCGTATAGTAGAACTCAGTCAAAGATGACATGATATTTGGTGTGAGATCTTATGGACATAATACGGTCTTAAAAATCATACAAAACATGGGCATCACATATAACTATGAAATCACAGCCAACAATTCTCATGGAAAGAAGAACATTTAGACCAAGACTCAAGAAAGAGAGTTCAAGGCAAAGGTAATTATATGTTATACCTTATGTTGGATGATTCAAGGTCCATGCAAGCTTGAGTCCATCACTACTCAACCAAATCGAGCTATTTTTCTCTGCCAACAAAAGAAAGTATATGTCAAACTAGCCTTTGCACCCAGCCTATATAAGATTTGCTGGCACAATTCAATTGCTCCAACACACACACACACACACACACACACACACACACACAAAAAAAATTGTGCACATTGACATGTACTCCAATCTTGACTATACACCAGAGCTACTCCCCCATATTAGCTCACCTGCTCGAACTTTTTAGCATCAACAGGAAAAAAATTGAGCACAAATGATTGAGGATTTTGTCTTCAAACAAAATAAAATCAAGATTTTATGAATTTATAATAAATAAAAAAAATCCTAAAAAACGACCAAATAAAAGCACAATTTTAGATATTTAGAAAAAAAAATCAGGATATTAGGGAATTAGTGGGTTATAAGAATTAAACCGCAGAAGAGAAATGAATAAGAGTAAAGGTTTAAAAGAGCATAGCTTCTTGGTTGATGGTTATTCTCCCCAATTGTACAAAGGCGGAAAAAAATGAGGAAAAGTAGACAATGCATAAATCAAAATCAAATTTTATCCCACCTTATAAATCAGAAGAAAACATGGAAATCTTTCACCTAAACCTGTAAACAAAAAAAATGAAGAATTACATGGAATAATTCAGCCAAAAAAATAAATGATAAACAAGCCAAAGATCCAATTTTGAAAACTTACACTTGATATCAAAATGATGTCGAGAATGTTGCTAAGGAGAACATTGTAACGATATGATTAAAAAAAATGGAAATCAAGAGCGCACTTCCATTTAGGTGTGCCAGCAGATCTTGATTTGGTAAAGTCCAAGAATAGAAACAGGGCAATTTATAAACGGAGGAGACAAATTAGATATGGAAATGGATCCATATGACAGACTTAGAAGGAAAGAAGTATTACCGGAAAACTGATGAAGAACGGCAGAAACAGATGAAGAATGGAGGAGGGTGGAAGAGATATACCCTAGATAGTTGATAAAAAGAACGGCGGGTCTTTTCTCTTGTCCGATAAAAGGATTGGGGAAAAATAACGCGGGATATTGTCCCGCTTTTCTTTTGTAAGCAAAAAAAAAAAGGAAAACAAAAAAATAAAGGCTATATGGCACTTCTCAACGCCTTTACAGCTATTAGGAATTAAAAATAAATAAAACATAATGATACATTTACTGTAGCAAAGTGCACTAACAGAGTGAATGCCCCATTAAAGGCCTGAAAGGACGTTTGGAACAAAATGTCTTAAATATAGTGTCTTAATATCCATATTTTGTAGTAGTGAGGCTAATTTGTAATTATTTTCAAACTTGTGTACTTTCCTTTAGACTCTTTGTAAGACAAGTTTGTAGCTTTTGTACTTCATATTTCTGTAAGGTTCCGCTGTTGTAAGTTACATATTTCTATATGTAGAATGGTTGTAATATATTCTTAGTAGCATTTATGTTTTTACATGAGTTTTTAGGCTTCCGTCTGCTTTATTTTCATACGACGACGTAGTGGCTTGCACATAAGGTTAGATTTATTTAATGTTATACACGCCGAACGTTCTCTTCTAGATAAGGGTTCGGTATCCGGGAGCGGGGCGTTACACATAGTGAACAAAAGTGGATGTTCTGTGTCCGGGGGTGGAGGTATGTATATCATGGTGGGTTCATGTGACTCCACTGAGATCTAGAGAATTTTTTATTAGTATTAAAACGATGTAGTTTGGTGTTAAAAAAAAATTGTTTTGTTGGTAAAAAATGTAGTTTTAGTCTCCGGTGACCCTACCGGAATAAATTTTTGTATCAAACCCCACTAAAAAAACTTTCTGGATCCGCCATTGTCTGGGTCATTTCATTTTCACACGCATGAGGGTGTTCCAACAACTCCATCTTCTATCTTAGAATATCAACATTTCAAAGTTGCTCACAAAGTGTTCGACGATTTGCAACGAAGTTTGAAGTGCAGCGATTTGGCCAAAGGATTTAAAGACAATGAAGGACTTGTTGCTCGGATGGAAAAAGGTAACGATTCAGCTTCTATATTGATCTCATTTCAATATTCCTTTCTTGCAATATAAACGCTTATTGAGCCTTTTGTTCTTAAGCTTCAAGTTAATAGTAGAGGATCATCACAATATATCATTACTTTGGATGAGCTACCAGCAGGATTCATGTGTATACTTATTGTTTACAGATTAGGTGATTGCTAAACCATATATATATATATATATATATATGTGTACATTGATATTGGATTTAAAGCCTGCAAATTTACCCTCGGTATGGATTATGCAATATGCAATTGGAAGAACCATGAAAGACTATCAAGTGGATGAAACAAATAAATTGTAGCCCTTGGAACTGAAATTGTTGGTTCAATGTCGTGCTGGATTGACAGAGCGGCAATAATCCAGTTGAACATTCTTCTTTTGTAAGGTTGTGATAAGCCATTTCCTCCCACTTAAATTAGGAGGATACCCATGTTTTTATAGCATCGGTCAATGGTATGATTTTCCCCAGTGTGTACATTGAGGTTTCCTGTACCCTCCTTGTGCATAAGGACCATGTCCTCTGAATCTAGGTCCTGGATTAGCGGTCCTTGAACATTCAAAGCCATTTTGCTGACCAACCAAACTGAGTTGCCTATTTTGCTCATAATTGAGTTGCCGTTCATGTGTCATTGCCATGGAAAAAACTGTGTTGATGTCAGGCAAGGGTCTACTCATTAGTAATTGCGATTTGACACTGCCAAAACTCTCATTCAGTCCTTTCAAAAACTGAATCACATGATCTGTATCATAGTAACCTCGGTATACATCTAAGAACAGGCCTAAGAGCCAGAAATTGATCCCAAAGTGTCTTCATGGATCAGCTTCGTGAAATAATCATTAACCGTCAAGTCTCCCTGTTTAATTGAATAAATTTCCTCTTGTAAATTTGACAGACGAAATGCATCAGTATTACCAAACCTCTTAGACAGATCATCGATCCCACACTTCTCTCGCAGTAGGTAGCCATAAAATACTTTATGCTATGGAAGGAGACACATAGTTTACTAACCAAGATTTAACCATGGCATTGCACTGTGAGCGAAGAACTTATCTGTGACCTCCGGTCAGATTACCTATCCATCCACGAATACGATTTTATTCTTCGATGATAGTGCCATCTCCATCGCTTGCTTCCAACTGTGGAAATTGTCTGGATTGAGGACTAGTTGGACTAAAATCAAGGAAGGACTTTCACCTGGATGCAAATAGAGAGGATTCGAAGGCAAAATCGCCTCAGATCTTGAAGTTTCTCCTACAGCCGCCATTATTGCACCTTCGAAGAATCCAGAAATGAAAAAATAAGGAATCTAAAACAGCAAAACGAGTACTCACAGCGGAACAGTCTCGGGTACCATGTATATTTTGGTCCCAAAACAAAACAAATCAAAACAATTAAAAAACTATCAGAAAAAACACAACTACATGTCGACTCAAGTGCTGTCTGCTAGTTAGGGTTTGTTTTCTTCTAGTCTGCTTATTGCACGTTTGGATTGCGGTAATGGAATGGAATGGAATGTTTTTTTCATTTCATTCCATCAATTTGGCGTGTTCGGCAACGGCTTAATGGAATATGTTTTCATTCCAACGGAATGAAAATCAAAATCCAATGGAATGGCCGGAATGGAATGAAAAAACAAATCATGCAATAAGAAACGATTTCATTCCGATGTCTACCAAACGCAATAATGAAATGATATCATTCCATTCCATTGCATTCCATTCCAACAGATTCATTTCATTCCATTGCATTCCATTCCAACATATTCATTTTATACATAAGGTTCAGAATAAAACTAAATTACAATTTTACGCCTAGTTACAAAGACTAATGTAAACAACAGAAAATAATATTTTTATCCAACTAACTAATATTATAATATTTATGGGTACTAATTCACATAGAAAAACCAACAAACATGAAAAATGTTTCATATTACCCGATGAATTTGGTTACAATAAACTGATTGCTGATATTGATTTAAATAAAGTCGACTTACTTTAAATCGATCACAATGAGTCATTTAAATCATATAATAATGAAAATGATTGTCGATTTTGAATCAAGATAAGCTGGCTTATTTTGACATGGTGATCAGTTACAGAAATAGATCAGATCAAATTAGTGTACCCCTCCGATTAGATTTTATGATAAAACCATTACACTAAGTGTAATGCATTGTACCCACATATTTATAATTTTTCACCATACACGCCTTCACTGTGTGAAACAGAGTAAGAATGCCACGTCAGCTAACTTGAAAAATAATGCCACGTCATCTGCCATGTCATCACATGTTTAAAGGGATGACATTGTTGTCACAAAGAATCTGACTTGGTTTTTAGGGACGAAGCAAATGGGACGACATTTTTGGGACTACCTGTCGTCCCATTAAAACTCTTTTGGGACGATTTTTTGTCGCCTCAAAAAACGACTTTTCTTGTAGGGACTATTTTAGAACTGTTGTATGAATTTTACACCTAATCCGACCTAAATATAAGTCATTTTAAAGTTATAATGTGGATTCATAAAGTGTTTAAATGTCATTAATTATAAAAATACAATTTTTAAATTTAAATTTCAGATTTGATATTAGGTATTAAAATTATATAAACAAAGATCATGATTAATACAACCAGATTATGATAGATTTCAATAAACATATTCTGAATTAGAATCAAAATAAGTCTAAGGGGAAAAATAAATATTTCATCAATTGAATAGGGCGATCTTTTGAAACTTGCATAAAGGACAAAACTATTTATCCATAAATTATGAAATTCATTGTGTAAATTCAATGTCGAAATAGAAAATTCACTAATTTTCAAAATCCATTGTCGAAAGTCACTTATTTTTCGATTCATCTCGAAATTTAGGAGATTCATTTGATTTTTGGGATTCACTTGTGTTTGAAATTCTCGCTATAAATATTATGGAAAAAGGGATAAGGACACAATCAAATATTATTAAAACAGGACAACTACATATTTTTATAGGGAGAAGGACAAATTGCATAATTTTTATAGCGAGAAGGACAAACAGTGAATCCGAAAATCGGTGAATCTCCTAGTGAATTCGAAATCATGAATTTCACTGAATTTTGATAAAATGAATCAAAATCGATGAATCCCGACAATGAATTTTGAAAATTAGTGAATTTTCGATGTTGAATTCGATGATGAATTTAAACGATGAATTTGAACACAGATAGTGGATAAATAGTTTTGTCCTTTTGCAAAAGTTTCAAAAGATGTCTTCTACTTAATTGATGAAATATTTTTGTCCTTCTCCTCATTCCCTAAATATTATGCAATTGTCCTTCTCCTATAAAAATATGTAGTTGTCATGTTACTTAAAAATATTCCATATTGTGTCATTATCCCTAATTTCCCATAAGTCTAAATTGCATTCTTTTTGTTACAAAACAGTTAAGACATAATTATATTAAAACCACTTGATTTAAGTTATTTTGGGTTTATGGGAACTAATTCACATAAAAAAAACCCTACAAGCTTCAGAAATGGTTTCATATGACCCGATCAATGGTTGATTATAAAAAACTGGTTGCTGATTTAGAATTAAATAAAGTTGCCTTACTTTGAATCGATCATAATGAGTCATTTAAATCATATAATAAGGGAGTGTGCAGTGTGTGAGTGTGCAGAAAAATAAGGGAGGGACTTTGACGAATTGAGATGAAGAATTAGGAAAAGGGGGAATTTGGGGAGATGGACTTTGAATGATAAAAGGGGGATTTGTATTTGACATTCAAAGTTTGAATTTGTATAAAGGAGGGAAGATTTGGGGCTAAGTAAAGAGGGGCAATTCAGAAATCGCAAGCTTTTTCGTTTTTTCTTTATTTTATATGGGTTTAGTCAAAAACTAAATAAGCAAGGGAAAGTTGAAAAGAGGCTAAATAGACAATTCCGCAATTAGAATCTTTCTAAGTCAAAATTGCATCCATTATATTACAAAACAGTTAAAACATAATTATATTAAAACCAATCGATCCAAGTCATTTTTGGTTTTTATTCCCAAGAGGAGGAAAGATTTTAGTAAGATGTTAACCATTACAAAGCCATACAGGGAAGTTGTTTTTCCACATAATTCCTACATCCGAGGAAAGATAAGAAGCAGCAAGGTTTTGAGTTGTCAGCAGAAAAATCAAAAGAACTAATCCTGAAGAGGAATGCAATTCGCAGAACAAAGATTGACAAGAACTGAGCAATCAGACTAGTAACACCAAGAGCCCGACATCTTGAAGACACCACTTTATGCACAAGCCTCACCGGCAAGGCGGAGGCTTATGGGAAGCCCAAGCCTCCAAAACCGAATGGTTCCTGTCAAAAGCACTGCCCAAAATCTTGCAAGACTTGAATTAGACTTCCAGTTGCATCAACAAAGGCCTTCATAGCATCAGGTAGAAAGTCGGTGTCTTTGCAATAAATGAGAAGTAGAAAAACATCAGTTGGATTCTTCTCCCAAGTGTTAGCCTAACTAAACTCCTGTCTAGCCTTAAAGGAATAAGAAGTAGTAGCATGAAAAGACCAAAAAACATGTTCAAACACCATTTTGCATCTAGCTTTCCAAAGAAACCAAAAAATAATGCAAGAGAAAGAAATCATGTCATGAATGTCATAAAAATTATTACACCAAGAAATTAGAGAAGGTTCAGGAAAATCAAAATCATCCCAACAAAACCCAGCCAAATGATCAAAGTTTCTTTCCCATCTCCATAAGAAGTACAAGGGTTATTATCAAATTTGAATCTCCTAGAGAGAATATTAGAGACATGAAGGATTTGTTTAAGGCCTTTCCAAAAAAAAATTTAATCTTGTCTGGCACGGTTACAGCCCAGGTCATATTCCAGAACATAGAAGTGTAAGTTGTAACTCAAACTAGAAGAGTAGTGGCTAAAAAAAAAAAAAAATTTAACAACAAGAAATATATTAATAAAATCTAGCAAGGTGCTAGAAAAAGGTTACAATAATACAAACCAAATTCAAGCAAATGATCAAAGGCGTGCACCCTAGCATCTAAGGCGTGCACCTTGCACAACAGAAAGTTTTATTTCAATTGTGCTCAGCAAGGCGTGCGTTCTGCCTTTCAAGGCGTGCACCATGGTCACCTGATCGAACCATAAATTTCCTGTAAAACGATCCAAAACAGCCCCAAACAATGCAAAAATGATTCCAACTCATTCCCAACTATTTTGACAGCAAAATAACACAACAACAATATCAAAACAGACACCAAACATTATAAAACATAAAGGCTCAATAGGAAGACCCTCTTACTTGTGATTCCAAGCCAAAGCAACTGCAGAAACTTTATTAATTTTTTGCATTTACGGATGTTAAAAACGCGATAAGTGGGGAAAAAAATGTAGTACTTAAGATTTGACAGAGAATTAGAAACTTCAAGGCACGTTAATAACGTTTTCTTTTAAGAGATGTTTCGTCCCACACGATTTGTCACTAAGTGATCAAATGAAAATCTCTTTCAGGATACAATGGGGGTGTTTGATTCAAACAGTGACTTGTTTGAATCAAACCCGAGGACACTCAAAGTTTTTCTGATGATGCTGTCAAACTTATGAATTTTCTTCTGCATACTTATGCCTGTTATAGGTTGCAAGTATCCTATAAACGAATGGAGTTACTCCTTGCACGAAAGGGTAAGGTTGTCACTGTTCACCGGATGAAAGCATGCAACCCTTACACGAAAGGGTAAGTACATATCAGGTCGAACCCCGTTTAGTTGCGATAATATTAATTCGTACGGCAACTCGTATGCAAACGATAACCAAAATATTTATTTATGAAGAAATATCTAACAATAGTACGTTTTAAAAAAAAAACAATTTCAACTAAAAGATCCAATTCGGGACTTTGGCAGTGTAAGCAATCAAAAAGCGAGGGCGGGCCCTGAACATGGGCCTTCAAACCCACTTCTCAATCGAAAGAGCCCAGCCGAAGTAAAGAGTGAATCCCAGTTGAATTGTGTCATTGGACTTAGAAAAGTAGTATAGAGTTGAATAATTTAATGTATACTATATTTGTTAGTTAGACTTGATTTGCTGGGAATTTTAGACGAAAAATGTAGGTATTCCAGTCCCCAGTATCTATCTAACTAATAGACTATATTATCAGTATATTAAGGGACGAAAAAACAGAGGGGCTCGACCTCTGCTTCTTTTGGGAAAAAAATGAGGATTCCAAACCTCTATTTTCAGTCACTTTAACTCTGGTAATTAGTGAAATCAGTACATAGGCTTTAATCTACGATGGATAATTGACCATCTCCTTCATGAATTTTCATGGTATTTAAGCTCTTTTCATGTATTACATTCGATTGAGACAATCTCGCTTTTAGCTTAATTTGTTGTTTTAATGGCTTTAAATGGTATGAATTGCTTGGCTATTGCACTAATCATAAGTCTAAGTTAATTGTGGCTAGTTGGATTCTAGTTGTGTAAGTCTTGTATATTCTCAATTTGTACTAGTCATGGTGATTGATTTCATGGGTATGTGTGATTAATTCGTGACTAATTGCATAATCTCGGTGTTGATTCGAGGCGTAATTGTAAGAATTGGCATGGACACTAATCACCATTAGCACTTAGTAAAATCATCCGATATAGAATTGATTTGTGTAGTATGCCTCATTACCTAATCTTAGATTGGGCAATTCATAGCACTTTAATGCGTAAACATTCATTCAAATCTAGTCCTAGCCGATAGGTTTGATGTTTGGCTATAGTCCGTTGATGCGAGAAATCGATTGACGTTAACATAAACTTGATTCCAAGTAGTTATAAGAGCTCATGTCTAGTACATTGGAACATCACCCAAACCACCTCGTTTCTTGTCATTTCCCCTTCATCCGAGTCTTATAGCTTTAGTCAATTGCACTTTTAGTTCGCTTTTCATTAGTTAATTTGTAGTTGGTTCATACTTGTTTCATGATTAATGGATACACATAGACTAATTGTTTTACAGCAAAAAAAAATGTAGTAACACTGACATGGATCGAGTATTATAGGTGGAGTAGTTTTGCATCAAAATTGCAGATAAAATATGCATTTTTGTTTTACATTAAAATAGAAAATGAAGTGCCACTCAAAAAAAATGTGTAGTGATAATTTATACGTAAATCATGAGGAATTGATTGGCGGTTATAATAAACGATAAAGGATCATTAAATGCATCGATTGGCGGTTTTATTTTCTTTTTTCGCTAGAAAAGCATTAAATGACATCGTAACCGAATGTGAAATAGATCGGCGTATATCAAGACTTTTTACCAAAAAATTGTAAAAAACGAAATTGTTGGAAATTTACACTATTTTTGTCCTGATTAAACATCAGCTTCATTGAATCCAGATTTATTAGTAAATTTGTCCTTCTAGCAAAAATCAATTGAAAGTATTAGTTTGATAATCAGCACTGATTCAGTTTTCCCCAAATTTCATTATAGTTTCATAATGTTATCACAAATTTGATCCGATCATACAATAGCTATGAAT
The DNA here is from genome assembly GCA_026214975.1 of Gentiana macrophylla. NCBI lineage: Eukaryota > Viridiplantae > Streptophyta > Magnoliopsida > Gentianales > Gentianaceae > Gentiana > Gentiana macrophylla. The sequence goes on along the minus strand of CM047812.1, from coordinate 10,780,704 downwards.
TATTATTATTATTATTATTATTATTATTATTATTATTATTATTATTATTATTATTATTAAATTATTTTTTTGAAAAATGAATCTTTCAATTGATTTTTATCGGTGTTTCTTTGCGGTCAATAATAAAAATGCATTTACTGGCCAACATGATCACATAACCGGAAAGTGGATAAATTTTTGCATAAACTATTAGAGCATCAGGCTGTGAGCTTATGTTTAGTGAATTGTGAGAAGTTCTAGCAGTAATAGAAGTGCTCAAGAGTGGGTCACCTCAAAGCTGCGAGCAATTTAACAATATGTGAAAGCAATCGATGTAAATATTGAGAAACCGATTAATCAAGAATGTGTCATGACCGGGTTACTCAATCCATTTGTATGGAGTCTCTCTATGTGATATTCCAAGTCAGAAGTGGGGGAAGCACACCACCACCAAATAAGTGTGATACATAAATATCTTGTCAACTCGAGTTAGCCTTTTTACCCAAGCAAGGACGACAGTCTAAGCAGTTGACCGGATCATTTATGACCCATGTAGCGCTACCAGGTCTGTGGTCTTGGGACGTTACAGAATGGTATTCAAAGTCGACTATCAGACGGAACAATGCGATGTTTCCTCTAGTTACCTCTGGTAGGGACGATCTAAGAATAGTCTTGGACGTCCTGGCGAGGATGCAAGTCCCTTATAAGGGGGTGATTCCACATCGGGAGTGAGGGAAGTGCATCACGTCCACCATATAAATGTGAGACATAAAGGTCTTGTCAACTCGGGTTAGCCTTTTTAGACCAAGAAATGACAACGGTCTAAGCAGTTGACCGGATCATTTATGACTCATTTAGCGCTAACAGGCCCGGAGTCAGGGGGTGTTAAACTCTAAGCAGTTGCAGAAGATTTTGACCTTTTGCCTTTGAATTTGGTGTTCTCAATAAGCTCGAGCAAATTGTCAATTAAAATTTTCAAAAAGGTTCCCATACCCCTTTTAATAATTTTAAAAGTTCTTATGCCCCTAATATTAATTCCATAACTGCCCTTAACACAAATTTTCCCAACAAAAAGATTGAACCCAAATGCTCATGTGGTCCCGCCGCTAGAGCATCGTTCGGAGAGCGATAGAGTTACTCCGTCAAGCATACACCATTTTTACACAATTATCATCTAACTATATATTTTTCACTAGTAAAACGAAAATTAAAAAATAAGAAACAATCACAAATCATTGGATGTAGACATGATGTAGAATTGAGAAATTAACTTTATCATTATATGCTTCATAAATGACGTAAACTACGTGTTATCATTTAGACTTTCAGTGCTACATTTTGTTGCAACGGATTGAAAACAAGAACACATAGTTATAACGTGGTTTTCAACTTTGTGTCGACTAATCCTCGGGCAGAAAATGAGGAATTATATTATCACGGAGTTTTACAGATTTTATAGATTTTCTCACAATCGAACCCTAGTTACAATGGGTGAGTATTCATAACACTCAAGTATGAACACTAGCCGACTAAACAGCAACCTCAGACGTGATTTCTCCAGATAAGAACCAACTCCATATGAGAAACTCGCTGCAGACGAGAACCTCCCTAATTTAGATGAGATCCGATGTTGTCTTTAGATTCAGACAACAAGACTGAGAACAAATGTGATCAACAGATTCATACTTGATCACTAGACTAGATGTGATTCCCAGATTCAGACATACTCACCTCAGCTAATTGCACTTCAGCTGTGTTTTTAGATTTAGTTCTCCTCAAACAGATTTGGATTTCCGTTTTTAAAATGCATGAGATCAAGGCACTCTTACATATTTTGTGAACATTGTATGTACATATTTTTGTTGCTGAGATAAGTCGGTTTTGTGGATGGTGTAAATCGTTGGTTGTGTCTCAGTTGTATAGTTTGGAAAAGCTTGTTTATACACCATTTTTTTTTTGCTGAGAGAAGTCTGTTGGAAATAAAATTTATGTTTTGATGATGATTCATCACTTATTTAGTCATTATTCTAAACTCCATTGATGAAGTGTCATAACTAGCTGTTATAGTGCAAAGCAAAAAGATGTCTAGATATCAATGTATAGGATTTAATAGAGTCTGATATTTGTATAAGTTAAATCAGACAAGCACTGTAATATTGCTAGGCTGTAAACTGAATCAGGATACACCAATATGAAACTGAAGAAGATAAGTTCGCTGAGGGACACAGACTCGGTTGGATTATCTAGAAGATTGAAGAACCGAGGGTCCTGCACTCGATTATTGAAGATTGAAGAACCGAGGTCACTGACTCGCCATAAAAGATTGAAGAAGCGAGGTTCAAACTCGATTATGAAGATTACGAGTCGAGACTATAAAGTTGGACTTCAGGCAAGTTTGTGGTGACCTGAACTGACTTTATGGATCTTGTATAAAGACCTAAGAATCATAAAGACAATGAATTCTTAAAGATAATTCTTTATGGTGTACTCTGATTAAGTCAATTACAATCAGATGTAAACTGGAGCACTGATTGTTGAAGAAGTGTAAACACTCAGTTAAAGCTCTTACAAACTGGGAACTGATAATTTTCTCAGTAAATCAGTTTTCAAACTAAGGCTTAACCAAACTGAAGAAAAAACCCCACCGTTACAATTCAAGGATTATGATTGGAGGATAAGCTATCCGTTCTGACATGAACGTACAAGCAAGAAAGCAGAACCACTAACGGCTACAAAGAATTGAACTCAAGGAATTTGACCGTTAGATAAACCCCTATAAATAGACCACTTCTATCAGAAAGAAAAAGGGGGAGAGGTGAAGGAATTCTAAGAATTAATCTAGTCAAGAAATATCAAAAGGGAAAAGCCAATCTGAATGAATTCCAACTAAATACTTAATTGAAAGATCAAGAAATTTCTTCAAGTATTCTTTAGCATTCAAAGAAAGATCAAGATCATTCATTCGAAGAAATACAGAGCTGTGCGTAACTTATATATCCAGAATAAAAGCTAAAATCACAATTGAATCATAGTTATTGATTCAAGTCTCAACTTTGATTCTATCAAAGGTTTAAACTGTGAAACACCAAGAAGGTGTGAAGGACAGTTGAGTGTAGTCAGGAAGACTGTGGTTGATGATGAAGTGGTGAAAAGGCAATTCAACTCTCCAAGGACCAGTGTTTCAAACAATTGAATAGCAGCAATTCTACCTGTTCTACTAGTGTTTAGATAGTGCAGCTAGGTATTAGTCAAGGACAATCAGTTTAGAACTTTTTGTAACCGGGCCATCTCAAAGATGTTCTAGTGGAATTTTCCTCCGCATCACAGGGGAAGAAAGGACGTAAATGATTACACCACCTGGAACCTCTATAATTCTTGTCTATTTACTTTACGCATTTACTTACTTCATTACAGTTATAATTATCTAGTTCTTATTTACAACAATGTTAAGAAACTGACTCAATAAGCTATCTGATAACTTATATTTTATAAAGGCTAAAATTATATCCGCTGCCAGTTGACTTAGTTTTTGCTTAAGTCAGTTTGACTTAAACTCAGTTGAGTTAGCTTAACTCCACACAAGTTTTAACTGAACCGTAATTTGTTTTAAATCCAGTTTTTAAGGACAAGTTTGTTCACCCCCCCCCCTCTAAACTTGTGTTAGCCTTTCCAAGGGACCAACAATTGGTATCGGAGCAGTTCTTCCATTTGAGTGATCCAAGGATATCTCATAAACCAGTTGTTGAAAACCCCTTTCTGTATCATTTGTAAAAACATTTTATTGAAATTTGATGGATACATCTAGAATTAGAAGTCATTGGTGAATAACCCCTGATCGACTATTTGAGAATGTTGTTTATGATTTTTAGGATCAAGTATTTGAAAGATTCGATCATCGCAAGTTCTCATACAAACCGAACCTCATTTGAGCTTATGATGAAAATATTGACTTTAACGCTGCGTATAGAGATGAATCCAGAGGATTTCCATCTCTAAGTGATCTTCGTAAGAAGCGAGAAAAGAATGGCTACGAGTAGTGATTATATGTAAGAAAATTTGACTAAAGATCCATCAATCGAAAAGGCCAAAGATGTTGTTCTATCCATGAGTTATGGAGGTGAAAGTGATGAGGAAATCATATCGCTAGAGAAGCAAGACAGACAAATGCTAATGATAATGGAAAGCGAGTTTTAATCGATGACGATTCCTCGATGTAAAATTTATCTATCAAACACCGGAGGTAATTGCATCTACATCCAAAGACTCACACTGTACCAAGAACAATCAGAGAAATGAAGATTTCAATGAAACCTTGGACATACTCATAAAGGAATTAGAGGTAATTCAAAAGAATTATGAGAATGTCAAAAAGGAGAAAAAGTCATTGAAAGCTGAAGTCTCGAGATTGAATGCTAAGATCAATTTAATCATGGCTAATAATGGAACCAAGGTAATTCGACCAACTGATGAACTGACAGAAGTAATAAACATCACAGAATCATCAGTTTATCCAATTCCCAGTGTTCAGTTCAAACCTGGAAAACCATTTGGAGACAGATCTGGTTTAGGGTTTGTTAATCAGAATAATTTTAAGTTCAGACCAAGTTCAGTTGCATTAAAATTTGTGACAGCACAACAGTCAGGAACTCAGAAATCTGATAAAATTATTAGAACTGACAATTACTCAGCACATCCAATGCATAAAAATACCAAACCAACAGATTTTACAGGAAGATTCAGAAGGCTGAAAAAGGCGAAACTGATCAAAGATCTGTAAGAAAAATCTTCAAGTCTCATCCATCTAAGAATGAAGATCATTCATGGAATAATAGACTCAGAGGAAAAGGAAGACTATTTCCCACTGATGAAGATTGGAATGAACCATCACATCAGTTTCACAAACTAAATAAACAAAAAACTGTTAGGACAAAACAGGAAAAGTTTGTGAAAACTAACTTTACTCAGTCAAGATATCAAGAGAGGTATAAAGTTAAAAATAAAATTATATCATCAAAAACTAATCAGTTAGGACCCAAACAGATATGGGTACCAAAAACTTCTCATTCTATTTTGCAGAAGAAAATCACTAACTGAAAACTGGAAAGTGTGATTCACAAAACTAAGTTGTGTTCACAACTGAGTTTTTGAATTCAGTATAACGACGAGACTGAACGTATACAGCTGGAGATACACCGCATCTACCCTACTTACTACTGTCTAGCTACAGATGTCAAGAAAGACGTGATCTTTCTCAATCTAAACCGTCCATACCTTCCACTCATCCTTTTTTTCACAATCTCAAAACATTTATGACAAGACGTTTTGAGTCCCACCAAATTCTTAACTACCTTGCTACAAATTATAAATAACCCAGAATTTTCTTTTATAATTCTTTACACTCGAATTTTGAATCTAATTTCTATATCCCCAATTTTCAAATTCTCAATCAAATCCCTAAAACAGTGGCTTCTACTCATGTTGAACCTGGAATGATCATCTCACTTGATCAATTCATTGCTAAGTATACCGATCAAACTTTAGCCAAAGTAATTGTAGCAAAAATACATAAAGTTAAGGGATTGGATGATGTATTCAACATCAATCTGAAAAGTGTATGTCTGGAAAGCATTGGAGACTTCTATGAATTTGGAAGTACAGCCATAGAAGGAAAAGACACACACACACACACACTTTTACCACTACTGTCAATGGTAAGCAGATAAAAGTTACTGAAGATTTTTGAGTTTGATAAATCTGGAGGTACAGCAGCCATCAAGTTGACCAAGGAACAGAAAGAGAAACTATGGAAAGATATAGCAATTGATGCAAACTCCACAGTTTCACAGACCGGGAGCACAAGTTTACTCAAACCAGAATTCAATTTTCTCACCAAGATGTTAGCAAATTGCATAATTGGAAATGCAGGAAACTTTAGCAATCTATCTGGAGCCAAATTGGATTTACTTTATGTGATCTGGTTTGGAGAAAATTTCAATTGGCAAAGATATCTATTTGATCAATTATCGCACAATCAATCGACACACCGAAAAAAGAAGACCGATGTCAAGAATGGTCGTTTTTATCACAAGAAGACTCTTGCACTAGTGGTCCAAAGAATACTCGATCATTTTGGAATCTCAAAGAGAAAAGAAACACCGATTTCCGATGGAAAGATTGTTGTTAAAGAAGAAAAACCTGGAAAAAGAAAAGCTGAAGGCTCTGTAAGTGAACCTAAAAAGAAGAAAAGTAGAAGGATGAAGAAAGTTGTAACTGGAGATAAAGCTTTGGAACAAGTTGAAGAATTAAGAAAAAGAAGAAAACAATTGGAAGAATCGAGATAAAGACAAATCGATCATGTTTCAAAGAACAAAAGTCACTACTTGATTCTTTCAAGGATCAAAGACAAATAGTGAGAATCAAGCTACACCTATCGAATGGTCCCACTTCAGAATCGAGGCCTTACCAATTCAAGAGCCGATTACACTCACTCAAGAAATTGAAATGACAAAGGAAACCAAGTTGTCAACAGAGAATGAGTGTTGAAGCTGAATCACAGAAGGAAGTTGAGACTCAGGGGGGACAGACCCTGAGAACTGAGCATGATGATAAAGAATCTGACAGTGAAGAAAGATTGATTGAGAAAGCAACCATGGACATGCTTTTGTTACTTTCAAAATATAGACCCACACCACAAAAATCTATTTCTAGATTCGAATTTGAAGAATCAGTCAAAGGATTCTCAGCTTCTCATTCTGAAGATAAAGGAGTCAAGTAGAATCAAGATCGACTATAGTTATTCATCCGGATGAATTTGGTTCATGAAGAAGAAGTCATGAATCCTTGATGAAAGAAGTTCGATTCATCGAATTGGAACTTGAACCTGTTGAAGAACAAGTTGCCGAAGAACTTGTTAGTAACAAGAATTTGGAAACTGAGCCGATAATCTCGGCCAAACCCATCGAAAAGGAAAATCAGTCATCCCAGTCACTGCTGAGGAATGAACCATCAAAACTGACCCTATGCAAACTGAAAATGTTACTCTAGAGGGTGACCAGGAGGTAACAAGAGAATCAGAAGAGATTGTCACTCAATCTAAGTCCTCAACTGATCATGGAGAGTTAATGTCAGCTGATTATCAGCGATTGAGCAAATATCGAACCTGGAAATTTAGTTCCATTGCCAATGAAAGGAATCAACTAGCAGAAATGGAAGTTATTGAAAGATGGGTATTTGATCTTTACGACATCACAAATCTATCAGAGATAATCAATACCGATAAATTCTTAAACCAAGGATATGCGTTGATAAAAAATAGTTATTGGATGGAAGCCACAGCTGGTGGAAATTCCAAAAAGGATTATGATGATGATTCTCAGGAAGATGCCAATTTGCAAAAAGGATTTCTTGCCTCTTTACAAGAAAAGACAACTGAAACTGATCAGAAAACTGATGATGATTCTAGTAATTCTGAAGAAAGCAGTGGAAGTTCCAGTTCTGAAACTGCATCTGATGCACAACAAGATAAAGAAGAAGAAGAAGGAGGTTATCAATCTCCTACTGATAGGTCTTGGTAGAAATAGCAAAAACAATGGCAAACATTGCTGGAGAAGAATCAGATGAAGAATTTAATGTTCAAATATCACCTACAAGAGATATTGATCAGTCAAGTCTAGAAGAAATTAGAAGACAATCTGAAGAAAGAATAAGGTCAAGAATATAAAGGAAAATCAAGCAAGTTGCTATCTCACCACTAAAGCAAGCTAAATCAACTGAAATGTGAGATAAGCAAAGACAATGTACAACAAGGTGAAGCTCAAAAGATGTACTACTCAAAGTTGATCTCATTAAATTTTATCATAATGAGATAATCGTAATTCAAAAGGACGATAACAAACTTATTTGGAAAAGTTCTAAAGTCCTTAGAGGCTAGCAAAGATGAAAGAAGCAAACTTGAAAAGAAAATGGATATCGCCACCGATAATCACAAAACACTTTGATCGAGCTTCAAAGACAACCATTGAAAACGATGCAAGAAGAGATGAAACTCAAGACAGATGGGAAGGCATTCTTAATAACTGTGGATGTAATGATTCTAATGGAACAAGGCATGAAGGACTCGGTTGTAGTTCAAACCATTTTGGCATCAACACAACAAAATCTGAACAGTTACATCAAAAGTCTGATCAATAAAGATGATGTCAATAAAGGGGAAAGTTTGGACATCTTAAAAGTCCATGCAACTGAGATGCCACAAGTCCTTGCAAACGTTGATGATAAACTGACTGAACTGAAGAAAGCTAGATGAGAATTTACTGATGAGGAAATGGAGTTAATTGCCAAATACTCGTAACCAAATCGATAAAAGAATTGGTTTGGATTCTCGTCTCTCTACAGCTTTATTCAAAAATCTACCTTCCAGAGAAATAAAATCAAGAGAAGAATCTTTAGAAACATTCCTACACATGCAAAAGATTCTCGTGCATTACTGGAACAAACTCAAGAAATGGGAAAAGAATGGTACTCTAGATAAAGAGTCAGACAAGATTGAAAAGGCTGAACATGAATTTGTTTAGAGTCTACTAAAAACAGCCACCACTGAAAGGCTGAGGACATATGTTTTCTTTTTCGCCATTCTTTTCAAAAGCAAATTCTTCGGTAAGCACAATTTATCGAAATCATGGAACATATGGGCAAGCATCCATGGAATTGAAAGCACAACAACAAATGATGCTATGAGGAATGTTGCTGAAGCTTATGATAATCAATTAAGTTTAACTGACAAGTAAAAAGAAGCCGTCTTTATTAGCTCCTTTTTCTTTGTTGTATTTTATTACTTTACTTTGTAAATATGTTATCAATAAATTTTCAGTTTCTCAGTTCACTGTGTTATTTACTGTATCTTGTTTTGTCTTTTTGCATTGCTTTTAAGGAGGGTATTGACATCATCAAAAAGGGGGAAATTGTTGGAAATTAAATTTATGTTTTGATGATGATTCATCACTTATTTAGTCATTATTCTAAACCCCATAGATGAAGGTGTCATAACAAGCTGTTATAGTGCAAAGCAAAAAGATGTCTAGATATGAATGTATAGGATTTAATAGAGTCTGATATTTGTATAAGTTAAATTAGACAAGCACTGTAATATTGCTTGGCTGTAAACTGAGATAACTAGAAAACTGAGATATAGAGAAACTGGTATTTAGTCAAACTGAATCAGAATACACCAATATGAAACTGAAGAATTAAGTTTGTTGAGGGACACAGACTCGGTTGGCTTATCTATAAGATTGAAGAACTGAGGGTCACAGACTCAGTTATTTAAGATTGAAGAACTGAGGGTCACAGACTCAGTTACAGAAGATTGAAGAACTGAGGGTTCAAACTCAGTTATGAAGATTACGAGTCGAGACTATAACGTTGGACTTCAGGCAAGTTTGTGGTGACCTGAACTGACTTTATGGATCTTATATAAAGACCTAAGAATCATAAAGACAATGAATTCTTAGAAGATAATTCTTTATGGTGTACACCGATTAAGTCAATTACAATCAGATGTAAACTGGAGCACTGATTTTTTAAGAAGAGTAAACACTCAGTTAAAGCTCTTACAAACTGGGAACTAATAATTTTCTCAGTAAATCAGTTTTGAAACTAAGGCTTAACCAAACTGAAGAAAAAATCCAAACGTTACAATTCAAGGATTATGATTGGAGGATAATCTATCCGTTCTGACATGAACGTACAAGCAAAAAAGCAGAACCACTAACGGCTACAAAGAATTGAACTCAAGGAATTTGACCATTAGATAAACCCCTATAAATAGACCACTTCTATCAGAAAGAAAAAGGGGGAGAGGTGAAGGCATTCTAAGAATTAATCTAGTCAATAAAAATCAAAAGGGAAAAGCCAATCTGAATGAATTCCAACTAAATACTTAATTGAAAGATCAAGAAATTTCTTCAAGTATTCTTTAGAATTCAAAGAAAGATCAAGATCATTCATTTGAAGAAATACAGAGCTGTACGTAACTTATATATCCAGAATAAAAGCTCAAATCACAATTGAATCATAGTTATTGATTCAAGTCTCAACTTTGATTCTATCAAAGGTTTAGATGTGAAGCACCAAGAAGGTGTGAAGGATAGGTTGAGTGCAAATGGGAAGACTGTGGTTGTGATGAGTGGTGAAGAGGCAATTCAACCTCCAAGGACCAAGAGTTTCAAACAATTGAAGAGCAGCAATTCTACCTGTTCTACAAGTATTTAAAAAGTGAAGCTAGGGATTAGTCAAGGACTATCAGTTTAGAACTTTTTGTAACCGGGCAATCTCAAAGAAGTTCTAGTGGAATTTTCCTCCGCATCACAGGGGAAGAGAGGACGCACAGGATTACACCACCTAGAACTTCTATAATTCTTCTCTATTTACTTTACGCATTTACTTACTTCATTACAGTTATAATTATCTAGTTCTTATTTACAACAATGTTAAGAAACTGACTTAATAATCTATCTGATAACTTATATTTTATAAAGGCTAAAATTATATCCGCTGCCAGTTGACTCAGTTTTTGCTTAAGTCAGTTTGACTTAAACTCAGTTGAGTTAGCTTAACTCCACACAAGTTTTAACTGAACCGTAATTTGTTTTAAATCCAGTTTTTAGGGATAAGTTTATTCACCCCCCCTGATGACGGTCAAATTATACCCGTAAAAGTCATCAACGTTGACCTTAAATCGAGATTAATAATATATATTTCATATTAAATCACTCGTTTATATTTATTATTTAATGTTAAGTGATTATTAATATGATATTTGGTATTTAGATGTTTTTATTATTAAAGACCGATTTATTGTGTGATAATTGCTTATTTTGCAGATCACAACAAATCGGGAGGATTAATGTTAATTAATCAATGATCTCAAGATGATAAAGGAAGAAAATCGGAGCATTAAACGAAAGAAGTAATCGATCAAAGACGGCGTGGAGTGGGGAGCAAGGCGCATTTAAGAAAACGTGGAGAACTTGGAAAATCCAGGTTCGGTCGACCGAGCCTCATGCTTCGGTCGACCGAGTGCATCCCTTCGGTTGACCGAGCCTCTGGTCAGGGGCGGTTTCTGACTTTAATCGTGTTTATCCTCTAGATCCTTCCTAAGTCGGCCGAAACTCCTATATAAGCAACAATATATGAGCAATTGTAAAACACACCAACATATACCTTAGAATATCATTCAATAAAATCACTCTATTCATATCTTGATTCGATGTAGTTTATTGAGGGTGTTTCCAGCAATTTAAGGGCTGCATTATGTAAGCCTTTATTTTCTTTTCTTTTAAGTAATTAATCCCTCCCATTTTTGCTTTATTGTTTGAGTTAGTTAATTCATAGCTAGATGATGTAGATCTAGGCTATGACGTTAGGGATGTGGCGACACCTTGTCTATAAGGATCCCATAACCTATGTCATAGACTTAGTATTTATTCATGAATCTACTTGATTTAATTAATGTGTATCTAAGTTAGTTTATATGAATGCTTTACTTAATTCTTGCTTAATCTGTTGTGTATGATGAAACACCGAGATATACGCTCAGTGGATGTAACTGGGAAAAAGACCATTCGGTCGATCGAGCCCACTATTCGGTCGACCGAGCCTCTGTTTTCATCCGTTAAATAGCCACGCCTTTATGGTTAGGTTAACTTAATAGAATTTATTATCTCAAGAGGTATGGCTATGGCTACGTTACTCGCTTAGTTTAATTAAAACGTGTAAAAGGAAATACCAATATAAAACTCTTAGGTAGGCTTATGAATTGATCTTCGGACGTCAAATCGGCGTTATCAGGTAGGTTTATATTTGGGAATTGCATGCACCGCTTATACGCACGTCGTAGATTAGCATGAGACTATAACTTGGTAATTGCTAGTTGGACGAGAGCTTGAGTGATCGTTTAGGAAGTACGCCTAACCATAGGAATGTTGCCTAGACGAGGTGTACGATTAATATCGGCATCCTTAGAGTCGTAAGCGTGTGAGTTATATGAGATGGAGGCACTAAAAGCGCTAAGTCACGTAACAATATCACGTTGATTTAGTGACTTACCGGTGCTAAGTCAAGTTAAAGAGGATGACTCCCGTAGCCAATCTAAGATAGATACAAACGGATTGACAGATTAATAAGTTCAGCTTTATTATATAAATTATCTAGGTCCAAACGATAAAGACTATAATTGGGGAGGTTAATTACGTTGTGTCGTGGTCGTGTCTTTACTTTTCTTGTCTTTATGTTGGTCGAGACCGCCTCTATGTCCTTGACATGTTTAGTTAATTGTTTGTATATAAGATGATCCACAATTGGTTCCTGTGGGATCGACCTTGATTCACTATAGCTATACTACGATGGGCCTAGTCCTCTTGCTAGTATTGGTTTATGGTGGTCAAGTATATTATAACCTGATTGACCCCGATCAAGTTTTTGGCGCCGTTGCCGGGAACCAACGGTAAATTTTATATATAAATAATTTTCTTATTCATGTCAAGTTTTCATTTTAGAGTCGGTTTTTACGCTTTTGAGTCCTCTCGGTTGTCTCGCTTCGTCATCAAAATTCCGATTCTTAAAATAAAATAAAAAATAAAAATAAAATTATTCGGTCGACCGAGAGACCTCATTCGGTCGAATCGAGAATTTATAATTTTTTTGTTTTGTTTTGTTCTTGTTCTCGCTCGCTTACACGGTTTCGATTTGTGTTTTTCGAGTCCGGAATTTCGCGTGTCTGCTTATCCTCAGATGTTTAATCCGTAGTCGATAAGCAAGCATGGGAAACCATGTTAAAATCGATCCACGGTCTGCTTTTGTTTTTCTTCCGCTTGCGTAAAACCAGGAAGCAATAATCTGAGTCAGTAATTTTTCAAGGGCGCTGAGAAAATAACCCAGCAAACATGTGGAGCTACGTATCTAAGATGGGAAAAGCGATGGAAGCAATACCATTAAAGCACAAAGATGGCTCCGGAAAAAAATATATATTTTAAGGCTTAAATTCTTCGTGGTACAATGTTGAAGGCAGGGTACTACATTTTTTTTTCCCTATGTTTTACTACCTTTTGGTTTTTTGAGCATAAGTTAGCCTATACATGAACCTTAGTATGAATCTTAGCCCGGAGTTGGTTTGTAAGATTAATTTTATTAGTGTGGAAGGTTCTGCCCCAAATCTGTCTCATCTAGAGGGTGTAAGGAAACATGTAGTAGTTGAAGGAAGCAGTGAATAAAGAGTTCCTCGTAGTTCTGTTAAAATCTCATGGTCCTATGCATGAGATTGCTTCTACTGGCCAGGGGAGCAACAAATTGTGTAGTTTAAGCATTCACAATCTAAAGAAGACGTTGAGTTTTGAGAGAACACCATCTTCTGCTTTCGTTGAGTTTTATGGTGATGGCTTCTCGGTGAACCCACCTTAAACAGAAACGAGATTACGCTTTGGGTGACAATTTAGAAATCGAAGAATCTTTGTACATAGGTTCGGAAATGGTTTAACCATGGCTGGGCGAGTTCAAACGAGCTTCGGCTCAATCAACTCTCCTCCACGTGTGATGTACGTTACAGCAGTTCAACAAGACTTAGCATAGCCGATAAGCCTTCAGGCTAAACGGGGCTTAATCTTGACGGATTGGCCTGAACTTTCACATATGTTCCAACGAATAAGACGGCGTAGGCTTGCCTACATAACCGACCTTATTCGGAGTACTTAGATTCATTGTTTCTTATTGTCAAGGCCAAAACCATAATTTTAGCCGAGTTTCTTAGAATTCACTAATTCCTAAAACGAGAGCCGAGGTAAGAGCTTTGGATAAATGGTATGGATAAATGTCGCTTTCTAGGTCTCACAACCAAAGGAAAAGTATTAATCCGCAAAGCGACAAGCCCACCTCATATAATGCTCGAAGGGTCAAAGTCCAGCGATCCAAGAATGATAAATCGACAAGGATACTTTTGGAAAGTTGAGTGAGGACTTTAAACTCGTAACTACTTTTTAAAACCCTTAGGATTTCTTTTTTAGGATTATAGGTTTTGTTTTCTTTGAGTCAAATAAAAGTAACGTGACATATGTTGAGGTTTTTATTTTGCCGTGTTCGATGGCCATTGGACTAAGGATGTGCAAAAACTTTTTAATCACTATAGGCCACGTGAATTAGAGTTCCGTAGGAGAGTCGAGAAATTGCTAAAGAAAAGGAAATTTAGCAATCCACCTTAAGATGGAAGCATTAAGAGAGCTTGAGAATTATTGAAAATGTAACAGATAATGATTGGTGCGAAAAGAGCAATTTTGGTCAACTTCCAAAATCTTTTAGAATGGTGATCCAAGTGAAAATTCAAAGTGGTGCGCAATTCATTCTGCAATTATCCTTATCTTTCCCTTTACACTTTTTCACCTTCAAACTTTTCGATCCTCTCACCAATCTGCCCCAACAGTTCACATTTCTAACCATTCTTTCATCGCCTCTATTTCTTTCCATCAGTTTCACTCTCCCACCCTACCCAATCCCTTAAACAATACCCACCCATAAACACAATCTCTTACCCACCCTTTATCTTTTCTTACCATCCTTGTATATCTTTTTCTAAACCCGACACACTCTAAACCTCCATTTTGTTTACACAATACCTATGTGTTGCGGAATTTGAAATATTGCTAAGCTTTAATGATTATCTTTTATCATTTTGATTTTCATGATCATATTTGGGGTAAGTGTAGCTCACGAACCTAGCTAGATTTTAAAGGTTTTGGGTTCGATCAAAGCACAACTTATCTTTCTACAGGAAGTTTTAAATTTCACAATTTTTTCCGTCTATTCCGGCATTTCTAGATGATAAGTTTTGTTCTGAATTATCACACCGATCCGACCTTGTTGATGACGGTTATGACTTTTACGTGATACATTGGGTTATTAGTAATTTCGAGGAGTAGCTACATCTCCCTAAGTTGTTGATATCCAATGCAAGCGGGAAGTTTCTACGTTAAGTGTTTAATTTTATCTTTAGCCAATAGGTCGCATTCAATCTGTTATACCTTACCAAGTTTCTCTTCTCCTGGATTGAATACTTTTTCGATCAAGTAAACCTCGTGTTTTCCCACGTTGGGTGATGCTTTTTGATCTTTGTCTTCTCCACCCAGTTTTAAGAATATTTAGGCGGTGGAGGTTGTAGATGAAGACCACCATCTTTAGTAGCTTGTTTGTTTTTCTTTCTATTTAGTATTTTTCTTTTTGGTTTCCCTTGTCATTGGTTGTTATAAAGTAAAGTGGCTTAAACTGTTTTAGGTGTTTATACCTCATTACTGCCACATTATTCTATAACTTCCATAGACATGGTGTTATTAACGGTTTCGTGGAGTTTGTCTGCCTTATCTGAGTTTTCACTTGCTTCTCCACAACGTCTTCGACATTTACTCTGATATTGTTCCTTTACTTGAAGAGCCGTTTCCAGAGCTAAGTCTTTTTCTTAAATTCTCATTTATTTTTGTCATTGAGGACAATGCCATGTTTAAGTGGGGGGTATGAGACTTAGCTATGTTATGTTATGATTGAAATTTGAATGAAACGGCACATGATTGAAAAAATTGATTAAATACCATATTATTTATCTCGTGCACTTTAGAATTGTGAGTTCCTAGCTAAGAATTGATAGGAAAGGAACCAAGTTTCATGAGTACGTGATCATTTTATACTTATGTTAAGTAAATTTAAGGATATTCATGCCCGTTTTTGCGAGTAATTATTTATTATTCAACTCAACCTGTGAATCGAGTATACCGCGCAAATCATAATAACTGAAGAAATTATGTGTACATTGCATAGGTGATTGGTTATGTAGACTTAGTGTCGATACTTATTGGCTGATGTATTCTTATCTTCTTGCCAACAAAAGCAGAGTAATAAGCTTGAGACGTACCTGTGTTTTAGCAAAATGTTAGACACTGGGCTTGTAGTAACATTACCAAAGTAGCCCCGCGCTTGTGGTAATATTCGATGCTATACATGATCGAAGATAGGGGGATACTCTAAACAGTTTTCTTCCTTGAGATTGATAGTATTTGAAAAATATGAAGATATGAAAAGAATATTCAACTCTTTAAGAGGCTTTGAGTAGTACTCGGTCTCCAAGTCCAAAAACCCTATAGATACGCTCTTGCTTATTGCTCTAGTGCTTCAAAAATTTAAAGGCTCGAGAAGTATGAATGATGAGGTTGGTAGGTTGAGATTACGAAGTTGGCATAAACTCTAAATCTTGCTACGAATATATAAAACTAAATGCACATGCACACATCACTTCGATTCATAGTGAGTAGTGAATAATGGATATCTTATGAGCATGACTAGTATGAGTTGACTTGAGTTTCTTGTGTAAGTATGATTTGACCATAGAAAATGTTGTCTTGGGGAATGACTTATTGATGCTTTGTTCGAGACGATCAAAGTCTAAGTGGGGGGTAGTTGATGATGGTCAAATTATACCCGTAAAAGTCATCAACGTTGACCTTAAATCGAGATTAATAATATATATTTCATATTAAATCACTCGTTTATATTTATTATTTAATGTTAAGTGATTATTAATATGATATTTGGTATTTAGATGTTTTTATTATTAAAGACCGATTTATTGTGTGATAATTGCTTATTTTGTGTATCACAACAAATCGGGAGGATTAATGTTAATTAATCAATGATCTCAAGATGATAAAGGAAGAAAATCGGAGCATTAAACGAAAAGAAGTAATCGATCAAAGACGGCGTGGAGTGGGGAGCAAGCAAGACGAAGAAAACGTGGAGAACTTGGAAAATCCAGGTTCGGTCGATCGAGCCTCATGCTTCGTCGACCGAGTGCATCCTTCGTTGACCGAGCCTCTGGTCGTGGGCGGTTTCGACTTTAATCGTGTTTATCCTCTAGATCCTTCCTAAGTCGGCCAAAACTCCTATATAAGCAAATAACTATGAGCAATTGTAAAACACACCAACATATACCTTAGAATATCATTCAATAAAATCACTCTATTCATATCTTGATTCGATGTAGTTTATTGAGGGTGTTTCAAACAATTTAAGGGCTGCATTATGTAAGCCTTTATTTTTCTGTTTCTTTTCTTTTAAGTAATTAATCCTCCCAATTATGCTTTATTGTTTGAGTTAGTTAATTCATAGCTAGATGATGTAGATCTAGGCTATGACGTTAGGGATGTGGCGACACACCTGCCTATAAGGATCCCATAACCTACGTCATAGACTTAGTATTTATTCATGAATCTACTTGATTTAATTAATGTGTATCTAAGTTAGTTTATATGAATGCTTTACTAATTCATTGCTTAATCATTGTGTGTATGATGAAACGCTTGAGAGATACGCTCAGGGATGTAATCTGGGGGAAAAAGACCATTCGGTCGACCGAGCCCAGCTATTCGGTCGACCGAGCCCTGTTTTCATCCGTTAAATAGCCACGTCTTTATGGTTAGGTTAACTTAATAGAATTTATTATCTCAGTAGGTATGGCTATGGCTACGTTACTCGCTTAGTTTAATTAAAACGTGTAAAAAGGAAATACCAATATAAAACTCTTAGGTAGGCTTATGAATTGATCTTCGGACGTTCAGCGTTATCTAGGTAGGTTTATATTTGGGAATTGCATGCACCTGCTTATACGTACGTCGTAGATTAGCATGAGACTATAACTTGGTAATTGCTAGTTGGACGAGAGCTTGAGTGATCGTTTAGAAATACGCTAACCATAGGAATGTTGCCTGAGACGCGAGGTGTACGATTAATATCGGCATCCTTAGAGTCGTAAGCGTGTGAGTTATATGAGATGGAGGCACTAAGCGCGAAGTCACGTAACAATATCACAGTGATTTAGTGACTTACCGGTGCTAAGTCAAGTTAAAGAGGATGACTCCCGTAGCCAATCTAAGATAGATACAAACGGATTGACAGTTAATAAGTTCAGTTTATTATATAAATTATCTAGGTCCAAACAATAAAGACTATAATTGGGGAGGTTAATTACGTTGTGTCGTGTCGTGTCTTTACTTTTCTTGTCTTATGTTGGTCGTAGACCGCCTCTATGTCCTTGACATGTTTAGTTAATTGTTTGTATATAAGATGATCCACAATTGGTTCCCTGTGGGATCGACCTTGATTCACTATAGCTATACTACGATGGGCCTAGTCCTCTTGCTAGTATTGGTTTATGGTGGTCAAGTATATTATAACCTGATTGATCCCGATCACCCCCCCTCCCTCTAAACTTGTGTTAGCCTTTCCAAGGGACCAACAAAGTCGATATAGAGTATGGAACTCCAACATTCCAGCTCAAGAACAAGATTGTCACTACAACACTCATACTCTATGACCACTTAGATTTGCATTTATTGTGTGTTTGGATTGCTGGAATTAAAATGAATAGAATGGAATAGAATGAACATGATTTCATTCTTATGTTTGGCACCCAAAAGGAATAAAATGTGTGTGATTCTATAAGATGTAGCAAGTGACAAGGTGGGCGATAGGCGTGCGTGATGATAAGTGTCATGGATGGTGGTGGGGCATGCGGTAATGGGTGGCAATGGATGATATGAGGTGTTCGATAGCGGTGGTTGTGGTGGTGGTAATAGTAATGATGGGGGTTGTGGTTGTGGTGACAAAAGTAGTGTGGTGTGCGGTGATGAGTGATGGTGAGGTGGGTGTTGTTGTTGTTGATGGTGTTTGTGGTAATGAGACAAGTGTGGTTTGAGATGATGGTAAGGTGGGTGGTGGCGGTGGTGGCGGTTGTGATGACGAGGGGGTGTGTGTAAAATTTGCCCACACTGTGCACTTGCTATTGTATCACCCACCATATTAAGAGATGGATTCCTTCATATAACCTAGGGTTTGAGGATGAGGCATCTACTCTTATATGGGTTTAGGCCTAGATTTTCTACATGGTATCAAAACCACCCATTTATTGTGCAAGTGTTGGGCCTCTTTGTTGGCCTTATAAAGTGCCCTTTGTATGCCTCGTGTGTCATTTGGCCCAGATTTTTATAGGCCCACACTTGAGAGGTGTGTTGAAGTTGTCCTACATTGGGCACTTGCTATTGTATCACCTTATAACCTAGGTTTTGAGGATGAGGACCCTCCTCTTGTATTAGTTTAGCCCAGCATTTTCTACAAGTGTGGTGTGCGGTGATAGGTGATGGTGAATTGAGTGGTGGTGGCGAGTGAAGGTCGTTTGTGATAGAGTTGGTTGTGGTGGAGAATAGTGGGGGTGGTAGCGGGATAGGTTTTGGGTGAGGATGGGGTAGACGGTGGTGAGGTGGGTGGTGATAAGTGGTAGTTGTGAAATGGATGGTTGGATTAAATGGCTATGCATGTAACCTGATATTGTGCATTGTAAGTGTAAATTTTACTTATGTTTATCTACTATTTTTGGATTAAATAACTATGCATATGTAATGTGTAGAAGTAAATTCGTGATTCATATTATCCGGGATGAGACATGATACCTTCGACAATACCTTTCTTATTGAGCAAGTTGGCGCTCATATACCTAACTAATTTGAAGTTTTGTGAGACAGTTGAAGGATCCACATTGGCAAAACCCTTGAGATGCAGTGAAGATCATAGTTTCTGTTTTGTTTCTAATTGCTATGTTTCTTTTCTTTTTAGGAAAAAAATGTTTTAGAAAATTGTAGTTTGTTTTCTTTTTCTAGAACAAAGTTGTAAAAATAATTGGACAAGTTTACTACCATAAAGCAGTTGGCAGTTGTTTGGTTCTGTTAATTAAAGTACAAACGGGATAAGTAAATTGTATCGAGATTCATTCAATAGTAACAAAAAAGAGAAAATTAGTTTCATAAAGGAGAATTTATACTCCGGATCAAAGTGCAAAGACTCCACAAAAGGGAGTGGAAAGTCTACAAAAGGACACAAAACAACACTAATACACATTTATTACTATAAAAAAAAGTTCTTAAAAAAAAACATGCATATCACTTGTTCGACTTGAAGTACCTTAAGAGATGGATTCCTTCATTTAACATAGGTTTTGAGGATGATGCATCTCCTCTTATATGGAAGCAGCGCAGATTTTCTATACACAGATCGTAACCACCCATTTATTGTGCAAGTGTTGTTGGAAATAATATTTCGATAATCACTTATATGGATTAAGGGACGCCTATATCCGAATAAATGATTATATTATTTGGTGTTATAAAATTATCTCTTTTGATGAATGTGAAATTATTATTAAAAAAAAAAAAGAAAAAGAGAAAAGGGATGTACGGTTGTAATGGCTTTAAAGACATGACTTTTTGTTAATTGTCTTAAGATGTGACTCTTATGATGACTATTGGCATATGACTTCTCGAAATATCAATTGGGAATTGACCATTAACCGGTTGGCCTCTTATATATTGGCCTAAGTACAGACTTTTAAAGATAGAAAAAATACACACAATTTCAAATACAACTTCTGTATAGCATTTTGTGTATTCATCTTTTGAGTCATTGAGACATTATAGAACACAATCGGTTCGCCGTCTTTTGTTCAATTGAAGTGCCGTTTTGGATAAAAGGAAAAGACCGTTGTATCTTGGGAGACGATTGCGAGAACCGTAGACATATAACCGGCGCAAAAACGTTTTAAGGACAGAGTGCTGCACTCGCCTCAGTCTATAAGTTTTATGTCCTAATTTTGTTTAATATTTTCGCTTTTGCATAAACTAGATTTTAACAGCATGCTAAATTGATTAAACTTATTACTCACAAGTGTTGGGCCTCTTTGTTAGCCTTATAGTGCCCTTTGTATGCCTCGTGTGTCATGTGGCCCAGGCTTTTTATAGGCCCACACTTTAGAGGGCGTGTTGAAGTTGTCCTACATTGGGCACTTTCTATTGTATCACCTCATAACCTAGGTTTTGGGGATGAGGACCCTCCCCTTATATTAGTTTGGCCCCAGAATTTCTACAGTGAGGTGTGCGGTGATAGGTGATGGTGAATTGAGTGGTGGTGGCCGAGTGAAGGTCGTTTGTGATAGAGTTGGTTGTTGTGGAGAATAGTGGCAGGGGCTGGTAGCGTGATAGGTTTTGGGTGAGGATGGGGTAGATGGTGGTGAGGTGGGTGGTGATAAGTGGTAGTTGTGAAATGGATGGTTGGATTAAATGGCTATGCATGTAACCTGATATATTGCATTGTAAGTGTAAATTTTACTTATGTTTATCTACTATTTTTTGGATTAAATAACTATGCATGTAATGTGTAGAAGTAAATTCGTGATTCATATTATCCGGGATGAGACATGATACCTTCGACAATATCTTTCTTATTGAGCAAGTTGGCGCTCATACCTTACGAATTTCAGAAGTTTTGTGAGACAGTGAAGGATCCACATTGGCAAAACCCTTGAGATACAGTGAAGATCATAGTTTCTATGTAGTTTCTAATTGCTATGTTTTTTTCTTTAGGAAAAAAAAATGTTTTAGAAAATTGTAGTTTGTTTTCTTTTTCTAGAACAAAGTTAAAAATAAAAATAATTGTTAATTGACAAGTTTACTACCATAAAGCAGTTGGCAGTTGTTTGGTTTTGTTAAAGTACAAACGGGATAAGTAAATTGTATCGAGATTCATTCAAGAGTAACAAAAAAGAGAAAATTAGTTTCATAAAGGAGAATTTATACTCCGGATCAAAGTGCAAAGACTCCACAAAAGGGAGTGGAAAGTCTACAAAAGGACACAAAACAACACTAATACACATTTATTACTATAAAAAAAAAGTTCTTAAAAAAAAACATGCATATCACTTGTTCGACTTGAAGTACCTTAAGAAACAATGATCGATCACTTCGGTACTTCCAAGCTATATAGATTCCCCTTATGGCACGACCGTCTCCTCGTCGTCACTAGATTCCTCATTGTCACTAGACTCCTCGTCCTCCTCGTCGTCATTCTTGGGTTCAATCAGCGAGTTAAGATCAACGCCATCCCCTGGTAATTCCAAATAAGGATCAAAGCAAGTGTCTACAGATAATGATGGGACGATTTTTTTATTCTTAAACCGCCTATGCCCGCCGTCCACATAGTGCGTGTTACACACACACAGAATGCCACCATCTTTTTTATTTTTGTTACAATCATCGTCAATATTGCATCCGGTAATTTCATTACAAGGATCCTCGGGGAACAATGTAGTCAAATGGCGGAGTTGACTACTTTGGGTTTTTGCTGTCTTCCTCGTCTCATCATTTTTAGCTGCAAAAAGAAAATTACTTCGAGTACCACAATAATTTATTTATTTCATATTTTTTGCAAAATGACATCAGTGACAGTGACTTTTTAGTATTCAATTATGACGCCACTGACACTCATGTTGGTTTTCGATAATAACGTCCCAGGCACTGACGTTAGAGTAATAAAATGTCACGGGTGAGAAAAGTCAGTACACTTACATTATTATCGAAAAGAAACGTCAGTAGCACTGTGGTGCCAAAAGTAAAAAAGAGAAATACTTATGTGGTGCCGAAAGTAAATGGAAAAAAAATGTGCCGATAGTAAATATGTGGTGTCGATAGAAACCACATATATATGAGGGGTTTTTTTTTTTTCGACGGAAACGAAATATACCGAACCATAGGAGTCAAACCGATTCGGGGGAGAGTGATAAAGAATAAAGTGATGAATTCATACCCGTAGGTTCTCCTTGTAAGACCATCGCAGCAACTGCACAAATGTAATTTTTTGTCATTAAAATTGACAATGAAATAAGAGTCTTGAAATCACAATTTATATCATGCTATCAAATTGCATGGTAATAAAAAGGATACAAGAATACTATATTTTGCATTAAAAAGAGCCAAACTAACCAATCACCATGGAGATGATGAGAATGTAATAAGTAGACATAGTCATTTACAATCTCTGTAAATCACAATTTGTACTTTCAGTATTTTTTTGGTGTGTGTTTTCATTTGTTGTCTTGAAACTTAATTTATAGTGGTAGGAGGAAGCCGTTCATGATTAGTCAAAAAAACAAAACAAGATTCATGTATAGGAAACTCTTGACAAAGAGTTGCGATAGTGTCACAACAAACTACGACCACAACACACTTTTACATAATTTATAATGATGTGGAACCTATTGATTCATATGGATCTCATAAACATCAATGATTTAAAATTGTGTTGTGATACGTGCACGTTGTGTGTAATGCTATGTGATCATATATTTGGATTTTTTCTACCATGCAGTCCTTCATTGTGTGAAAGAGTTCACTTAGTATAACTATTTACAACCGTTGTAGGATAAAATCTCCGCTCCCGCCCGACCCTGAATATAAATCATTTAAGAGTTTCAACATGGATTCATAAAGTAGTTAAATTACATTAATTATACAGTAAGATATTTCAAAATTTTAATCTTATATTTGATGTTAGATATTAAAGTTATTTAAACAAAAAAGCATGATTAATACGACCAGATTACCATAAACTATAATGAACGTATTCATGAGTTAGAATCAAAATAAATCAAAGTTGATATATTTCATTACAAAAAGGTTAAGACATAATTATATTAAAGCCAATTGATCCATGTCATTTTTTGTTTATGGATACTAATTCACATAAAAACACCAACAAGCTTCAAAAAAATGTTTCGTATGACCCAATCAATGGTTGGTTATAATAAACTGATTGCTTTTGATTTAAATGAAGTCGCCTTGCTTGGAATCACAATAAACCATTTAAATCATATACTAAGGAAATGATTTTAAATTTTGAATCAAAATAAGATTTTATGATACATCCGTTGTCTCAAGTGTAATGCATTGTAACAACATATTTCTATTTTTTCACCATACACTCCTTTAGTGTGTGAAAGAGAGTATGAATTTGTGAATATATTTCATTTCACTTGCTATAACTAATTACAAAGATTGTAGGATAAAATTAACACTCCATCCGATCCTAAATATACGTCATTTTAGATTTATAACGTGGATTCATAATGTGTTTAAATGACATTAATTATACAATACTAAATTTCAAAATTTTAATCTTATATTGATATTAGATATTAAAATGATTTAAAAAAGAAGAATTATTAATACGACCAGATTACTTTAATGCCAAATTTGTATCTTTCTAATTGCATCCATTTTATTATAAAACAGTTAATTATATAAGAGATAATTATATTAAAACTAATTGATACTAGTCATTTTTGGTTTATGGATACTAATTCACATAACAACACCAACAAGCTTCAAAAAAAAGTTTCGTATGACCCGATCAATGGTTGGTTATAATAAACAGATTGCCGATCTTGATTTAAATGAATCGGCCTTATATTGAATCACCAATCATATGATAAGGAAAATGAATGTCTAATTCTGAATCAAAATAAGCCGGCTTGTTTTGACAAGGTGCATGACCAATTACGGAAATATTTCATACCAAATTAGTGTACCCCTCTGATAAGATTTTATGAAACAACCATTGGACCAAGTGTAATGCATTGTAACCACGTATTTGTATTTTTTCACAATACATGCCTGCAATGTGTGAAAGAGAGTATGAATATCTGATTTTAATTCATTTCAGTTGCTATAACTATTTACAAGGATTGTATGATAAAATTTACACTTCATCTGATCCTAAACATAAGTCATTTTAGGGTTTTCTTAGAAACCAAAGAATTTTATTAATCAATATCCACAAAACATGCGGCCAAAACGTCTTCAGGAGGCAAAGGTCCCCAAGAAGATACATAATCTAAAGACAAAGCGTGTCGCGCTAGCTGGTGCGCAGGTACATTGTCAGTCCGTCGGACTAAAGTAAAGGAAATAGAAATAAAGCGAGGAAGTAAAGTCAAGCAATACTACAATATATAGCCATGAGCGGTAATATCCTCCACAGGATGTCGAAGCCGCTGCACACACGCCAAGCGATCGCTTTTTACATCTAATCGCAACACATTCAAACGTTGTGCCTCCACCAGTGCCAGGTAAATAGCTCGGAGCGAGACATATCCGGTCGACCCCCCATCAAAGGGGTAACTCATTGAGTGCATGATTGCCCTTGTCTGGTCCCGAAAAATCAGCCCAACGCCCGCTCTATCCTCTCGAACTACGGCATCCGCATTACATTTCAATACCCCCCGCAGTGGCCTAGTCCAAGAATCCGAAAAGTTTTGTGGCCCCCCTACTATGGGTTTAATCTACAATCTCTAGTATTAGACCAAGTCCTAAACCAAGTGCGAGATTGTGGAATAGTGTCCTAAACCATTTAATCTACAATCTCTACTATTATGGAGGTTTTAGGCCAAGTGGGAGATTGTTGGAATAGTGTCCTAAACCCAATCGGGTTGGACCGGATCCGACTAGGTCGGATCATTTCTACTATTTCTTTATGTTTATACATATATTAAATGGTTTTTTTGTTGTCATATATATATATAAATATATATATGTATGTTCTTTTAAAGAACCAATTATGAATTGTCATATGATAACGTCCTTAGTATTAAACTGTGATAGAGAAACCATGATAGGCGATTATGGTTGATGAGATCTCTAATCACTTTAATAAGTTTGATATTTAAATGTCTCTAGGCTGATATACTATTAAACAGGGCATTGATAGTATGAACATGCTAGCATGTATTAGATGTCTTCTATCTTTAAGGGCAGAGATAGATCTCGTCTATCGAAGTGTAGAGAAACTTAGACTGTACGTGGACGTGTATTAGAGAATGCGACGTTAGACTGACCCACTTACACAGATAAGTGTCACACTATGTGACGGTTGTGTAATTATCCTTTGGACCGGAGCCTTCATGGAATCACGGTGTGGATTGTCATGCTTTGACGCTATTGAGGTTTCCCCTAGCCACGGGGCGATCATACGGTAGTGATTGGGTGTGATACTGAAGCATGCGGAGTATACATGTTCGGTCGTCTGAGAATCGCGTACCCTGTCAGTAGGGTGAATATCCGAAAGGGCCTTCTTATAAGGAATGTCTTACTCTCGTGAATCTTTGCAAAGTGGAAGTAAATGAGTTACTTCGAGAGAGGATGATATCCAGATTATAAGATACGGTCGTTGATGTTTTGACACTCGACTAACGACTGTATGGATATTATTACAGCGATAGGATTGTAAGTTACACGGTAACTGTTTCACATGAAAGGTAGTAGTCATTGCACTTGACTCTTTCGATGATTGGGAGTCACGGTGTGTTGCTAGACGCTATCCAGTGATTGTTAGGCATGAAGGGCATTTTCGTAATTTGCACTTTGTGTCTACGACCAACATATTCGGAAGCCTATCGGGTCACACACATATGAACATCTAGCCGGATTAAATGTGGTTATAGATGATAACCAAATAAGGAAAGTTTATCTCGAGACTATAAAGATTATAGTGGTAATTAATATGGTGGTATTTATTTATTATGAATAAATATAATACAAGATATTAATTATGTTGATTAATTAAATATACACATAATGTATGTGTGTCGAAATTATTGTGTATATTGATACACATGTATTTTGTAGATTAATTAATCATAGTATTATATTAATTAAAAAATATTCCGGAAGCCAACTTGTTGGTCAAAGGGGCGCCACTTTCAATGTGCATAAGATACACTTGGATTGTGCATTTTAATTAATAAGATTACCATAATATTAATATTAGATATTAATTGATTTTGGAAAAATAGATTTATGGTAATAAGATAAATATAGTCAATATAAGATATTGACAATATCTTGAAAATATTTAATATAGGATATTAAATTAAATGAGATAAATCAATCAATTATATTTTCCTTATTTTATTGGGAAAATGTTTTCTTCTCCTCCACACCAAGTAGGGGCGCCACTTCTACTATAAATAAGAGTTGGGTGTCAAGCTCTTTTATACATCACAATTTCAAGAACTAATAGTTCTTGTGTAAAATAGAGAGCATCCTATAGAGAGTTGGAGAGGGGAAAAAGGCCGGTCTAGCAACCGGAGTTTTCCAATAGCAATCCATGATGGGATTCCGGCGGGCTGTTCGTGTGGACTAGCGGTAGAGGCCGAACACTTGGGCGGCTCCGTGCACAACTACTCTCCTTAGACGGTCACAACGTCGATCTTTTAGATCAAGCAAGGTAAGCACCGTCTTTAGCTTATTTATTTATTTCTTAAATGAAGTCGATCTTGGGTCGATAGGAAATAAATTTTTGAATTCCGTTGCGTTCCCGCATAGATTTTCTAACAAACTAGGGCTAAAATTCATAAATTATAAAACTTCAAACTTTTGGTGTTGAAATGAAGCCCACTTCATGCTGATTCTGAATCTCTACTCGAATCTGAGAATGGTCAAGAACTCCATGAGTAATTCGAAGAACCCTCTTTGTCTGCACTTTTGCTCTCAAGTTGTCAGTTTTGGTGACTTGATCTCTAAACTGATGAATAAACTGGTGGAACTAATTTGAGAAACTGAGACTGAGAATGATGGTCAGTTCAGTAAAGTATATTCAGTTTTGTGAAAGTCAGTGTTGGTGATGTGCAAACCGAGTTTCTTTTAAATTCAGCAGTCGGTTTGGTATGTTGAGTATAGCTGAGTTCCGCATCTGAGCAGTTGATTACAAGTCTGGGAGAGCTAGTTTTGAACTGAGTTTTCATGTGGTGGATAATAGCTGGAGCTGGGGTCCACATCTGGAGTATTTATGACAATTCCGACAAAGATCTTATGGCGGTTAGGGTTAGGGATTTGTGCCTATAAATACCAATGTTGTAATCAATGCAATGTGTGTCTTTCACAAGTGTGTGAAAATCCTTGTAACTTTGTTCACAATAAAATATCTCCTTTTCTAGCCGTGGAGTAGTCGGCACAATGTCGGAAACCACGTTAACTCACTGTGTTCTCTTTGTTTCTGTGTTTTATCAATTTCCACCATTCTTTACATTTGCATTGCTTCTGTTTTAATCTTTCTTAAACTGTAAGTTTCTCATCTGTGTTTCAACAAACTGGTATTGGAGCGAGATTCAGAGAAGTTGCAGGTTGAACATAGTTGATCTTCACCAAGACCGATGACCGGTGCTAGGATTTTGTGATCAAAGGTTTGTTCTTTAATTAGAAGGATATCAGCAATGAATGTAAAGATTGATAAATTTATATAGAGGAACAGTTTCTGTTTGTGCCAAATCAAGATGCGGGCCTTGTTAAAGCAACAAGGATTGTAGACTCTTTTATCTGATAAAGGGGATGCTAGTTCAGCAAATTATGCTAGTCTGGAGGAGAAAGCACATTCAACCATCATGTTGTGCTTGTCTGATGATGTTATCACTGATGTTGTTGAGGAGACACCACTGCCAAGTTATGGTTGAAGCTTGAAAGCCTTTATATGACTAAGTCATTTACCAACAAGTTGCTACTGAAGCAGTGGCTATTCAGCCTGAGGATGCATGAGGGGACTCAGTTGAGAGATCATCTAGATCAGTTGAACGCAATATTACTTGATCTCAGGAATATTGATGTTAAGATTAAGGATGAGGATGCTGCTTTGTTTTTTCTGGTTCATTACCAGCTTCCTATGAGAACTTTGTGTAGTCTTTCATAGTTGGGAAGGAAACAGTTGCTTTGGAGGATGTAAGGTCAGCTTTACATATCAGGGAGCTGAGACATAAGGTAGCTGGAGCAGACAATCAGGTTGTTGGACTAGTAGTTAGT
Source organism: Gentiana macrophylla (assembly GCA_026214975.1). Lineage (NCBI taxonomy): Eukaryota > Viridiplantae > Streptophyta > Magnoliopsida > Gentianales > Gentianaceae > Gentiana > Gentiana macrophylla. The sequence continues at coordinate 10,751,974 of CM047812.1, read as the reverse complement.
AGCAGTTGTGGAAAAGAGCATGGTCGGTTTAGGACAAATAATTCCAAGAAGAAAAGGTCCAAAGGCCCTAAATCCATAAATGCTTGCAATTACTGGAAGGAGCAGGGACATTGGAAGTCCAATTGTCCAAAGAGGAAGAAACAGTAGGATATAGCGATTCGGCACGCCTCATCGTGGGTGGCGGTGAGCATGATTCAGATGAGGACATGGTCCTAGTGGCAGGAGAATCAACACAACAAACTGATGTATGGATTTTAGACTCTAAGGCATCATTTCATATTTTCCCTCACAGAGAGTGGTTCTCAAGTTATCATCAGATAGATGGTGGTCATATATCCATGGCAAATAGCAAGGTCTGCAATGTAATGGGGATTGGATCAGTTCCAATGAGGACATAGGATGAAAGATTCTATAAATTGAGTGAAGTTAGACATGTTCCACAGATGATCAGAAACTTGGTATCTCTTAGTTCTCTAGACAGCAGGGGATTCAGTTTTAAGGGTGAAAGTGGAGTGCCGAGTGTCTATAAAAACTCAGTTTTGGTTCTCAGTGGAGTCTAGAAATAGACTCTGTATATACTACAAAGGTCAGTTGTTGCTGGTTCTGTTGTTGTGGCATCAGCTGAGATTCATCAGTCACATCTTACCAAACTGTGGCACATGAGACTGGGTCACATGGGTGAAAAGGGGATGCAGGTTCTTTCTCAGAAAGATCTTATTGGAGAGTGTAAGGTCAAGCATCTGGACTTTTGTGAGCATTGTTTGTTTGGGATGCTTCATTGGGGCATGTTTTCAAAAGGGGTACACAACAAAAGTCATCACTTAATTACATTCATTCTGATTGTTGGAGGCCTTCAAAGGTGGAGTCATTGGGTGGTCAAAGATATTTTGTGTCATTCATAGATGACTATTCAATGATGACTTGGGTGGTGCTGATAAAACACAAAAGTGAGGCATTTAGTAACTTCAAGCTGTGGAAAGCTCTAGTTGAAAATCAGTTGGAGAAGAAGATCAAGAGGCTTTGTACAGATAATGGTCTGGAATTTTGCTGTACTGAGTTTGATACATTTTGTAAAACTGAAGATATTGTCAGACATCACACTGTAAGGAATACACCTCAGCAAAATGGTGTAGCTGAACGAATGAATCAAACTCTTCTGGAGAGGGCAAGATGCATGCACTCTCATGCTGGTTTGTCAAGGAGATTTTGGGCAGAGGCTGTAAGCACAACTTGCCACTTAATCAACAGGAGTCCTCACATAGGGATCAGTCTCAAAACACCTGTTGAGATGTGGTCAGGCAAGCCTGCTAACTACTTAGTTCTAAGTGTATTTGGAAGCACAGTTTACTATCATGTTAGTGAAGGGAAACTGGAACCAAGGGCAAAGAAAAGAGTGTTTGTGGGGTATGGTGATTGAGTAAGGGGTACACAATATGGTCATCAGCAGAAAACGGAGTTATTTACAGTAGAGATATAGTTTTCCATGAAAATTCTATGCCCAGTTCATCAATGGGGAGGATAACTGAAACTGAATCGAGTGCTGAAACTGAGAAATTTGACAGTAAGGTGGAGTAAGTAGAAATGCAACAATCAACTGATCCAAGTCAGTTTTCATCTGATCTGGTTGCTGAACCAGAACTGAATCCAAGCCAGTCAGCTGAGCAAATGTCAGTTGAGCGTCAAATTGAGAACATGGGTCAACAAAGTATAGCTGTCAGTAGAGCTAGAAGATCCAATGTTGGGGTACCTCCCAAGAGGTATGGTTTTGATGATTTGGCTGGATACACATTTCAAGTTGCAGAAGAAGTGGATGGTTTTGAACCTTCTACTTACAGGGAAGCAGTGACATATTCTGAAGCATCTCAATGGCTTACTGCCATAGGAGATGAAATGGAGTCATTACTGAAAAAACAAACTTGGGATCTAGTCAAACATCAAGCTGATAGGAGAGTTGTTACTTGCAAATGGATCTTCAAGAAGAAGGAAGGAATAATTGAGGCAGAAGGAGTTAAGTATAATGCACATTTGATTGCAAGAGGGTTCAGTCAGAAATAATGGGTGGACTTTTATGAGAAATTATCACTAATAGTCAGACATACTTCAATCAGAGTGTTACTAGCAATAGTGGCGCAACAAGACTTAGAACTTGAGCAGGTAGATATGAAGACAGCTTTTCTATATGGTGAGGTAGACAAAGAAATATATATGACCAGCTAGAGGGTTTCCAAGTTCCTGGTAAGGAAGATTTTGTGTGTAAGTTGAAGAAGTCCTTGTATGGACTGAAACAAGCTCTTAGGCAATGTTATAAAAGGTTTGACAGCTACATGATCCAGTTGGGTTACAAAAGAAGTCCTTATGATTGTTGTGTTTAAAACGGTCAGTTGGAAGATGGATCATACATCTATCTTGTTTTGTATGTGGATGATATGCTGATAGCTGCAAGGAAGAAGTCTGATTTTCAGTATCTGAAAGACCTTCTCAGTCCTGAGTTTGAAATGAAAGATTTGGGTGCAGCCAAGAAAATTTTGGGGATAGAGATCTGGAGAGATAGAAGTCAGAAAAAACTTTTATTATCTCAGCAGGACTATATACAGAAGATTTTGTCAAAGTTTGGCATGTCAGCTGCTAAGCCTATAGATACCCCTATGGCATCAAATGTTCACTTGTCAGTTTTTGCTTCACAGTCAGTAGAGGAGAAGGAGTATATGTCAAGAGTTCCCTATGCAAGTGCAGTTGGCAGTCTGATGTATGCCTTGGTGTGAACTAGGCCTGACTTGGCTCAGGCAGTCAGTGTTGTTAGCAGGTTTATGGCTCAACCTGGAAATGAACATTGGAAAGCTGTGAAATGAATGTTCAGGTACTGATGACGGTCAAAATATACCCGTAAAAGTCATCAACATTATCCTTAAAATGGGCCGAATAATATACATTTTATATTAAATCATATGGGTATATTTATTATTTAATGATATATGATTTATAAAATATAATTTGGTATTTATCCATTTTTTATTATTTAAATGTGATTTATTTCGAAATTATCATTTATTTTGTAGATTGAGATAATTTTTGGAGGATAATTATAAATGGAAGAATCAAACTACAAGATAAATCCAAGCAAATACGGATGCATTAAAGATAAAGATCGGATAAGCACGGAAAAGGGGAGTGATGCAAGACAAAAGTCGGCAAGCCAATAAAAAAGAGTTGGCGCCGACTTAAGAGAGGGGCGATGCATGAAAATAAATTGGCCTTTTCCTAAGATCGGTGGGAATTATCCTAATGTATTTTCAACTCCTTTTAGATTTAGGAAAACTATTTCAGATTGGTTTAGGTTTATCCTATGTAAATTTCTCTCCTATATAAATGTACACGAACACGCCATTTACACACACCAATCAATACAAACAATTCATAATAAATTCGTCGGTTTTACTTGGAGCAGTTTTTACAAGTTCTTCAGTTATGTGAGTTCTTGTATTTATTTTCTCTTAGTTTCGTTTAATTAATTTTCCCCAATTATTATTCATCGTTTGAGATTATTATTTCTTAGTTAAATGATGTAGATCTAGGATTACGACGTGAGGCGGTGGGGATTTCTTGTCTATGAGGATCCACACGCCCACGTCCATGTTTTATGATCTGCGTATGATTTTATTTTGATTTAATAAACGTGTTTCTAGTAGGTATATATAATTACTTTATGAGCTTCTATTTTATCTGATAAGTATAGAGAAACGCTAAGATTTAGGTTTTCGCCGCGTCAATCTAGCCACGTCTTTATGGTGTGATTGTCCACTAGAATTTCTTGTCTTAGTAGGTATGGCTACGGCTACGTTGCTCGTCTGTTTTAATTAAAACGTATAGTGAGGAAATACCAATATAGTTCTCCTAGGTCGGCTCATGAATTGATCTTTCGGGACTTTCAGCGAGATCTAGATCTGTGTTATATTAGGGAATTGCGCGCACCTGATTATACGTAAATCGTAGATTAACATGATACCTAAAAAGTTAGTGTTAATGGGACGGAGACTGATGCGATCGCTTAGGAAGTACGCCTGAAAAAAGGAATGTTGCCTAGGTGAGGAATACGGTTAATATCGGCATCCCTAGTTTTGTAAGCGTGCAAGTCATATGAGATGAAGGCCGAAAAAGCGAAGTCACGTGATGTAGCATAGTGATCTGGATGACCTACCCGGAGCTAGATCTAGTTTAGGGGATGACTCCCGTAGCCAATATAAAAGAGATACGAATCGGATTAATAGTTGTCGAGTCTAGTTTAATTATATATAGTCTCTGGATCCAAACGATGATGTAATAATTGGGGAGATTAATTATGTTGTATTTATTTGTGTTGAGTCGTGTCAATTTATCTTTTCTTGTTCTTTTGTTGGTCATAGACCGTTTTATGTGTTTGACATGCTTAATTGATTATTTATAGAATGACCCACAATTTGGTTCCCTGTGGGATCGACCTTGATTCGCTATAGCTATACTACGATGGACCTAGTCCTCTTGCTAGTATTAGTTTTGGTGGTCAAGTATTTTAATTTCACTTGATCTACGTCATCAGGTACCTTAGGGGTACAGCTGATATTGGTCTTATTTATGGAGGTGATACTTAAGAACTGATCACAGGGTACTGTGATGTTGATTATGCAGGTGATGTGGATAGTCAAAAATCACTGACTGGTTATGTTTTCACGTTGAGGAATTCCCTTGTCAGCTGGAAAGCAACTCTTCAAGAAACAGTGGCTTTATCAACTGCTGAAGCTGAGTATATGGCTCTTACTGAAGCAGCCAAGGAGGGTATCTGGTTGAAGGGACTAGTCAGTGATTTGGGACTACATAATGATCAAGTTGAGATTTATTGTGTCAGTTTGAGTGTTGTCTAGCTAAGGATCAGGTTCATCATGAGAGAACCAAGCATATGGATGTGAGTTATCATTTTTGAGAAAAGAGAAGAGGGTTGTAGTGAAGAAGATCAACACCAAGGATAATCCTGTTGATATGTTCACTAAACCAATTCAGCACAGCAATTTTCAGTTGTGTCTGGACTTGCTGAATATTCAAAGCTTATAAACTGAAAACTGGATGCTTAGCCGAGGACAGATTAGCTTGAGTGGACTCTGTGGAGAAGTCTGGTACAAGTACATCTTGACATTGACGAATGCATTTGGTACGAGTACGTCTGATTATGCACTCTGGTTGACTGTGAATGAGAGTTCAAGTCAAGGGGGAGATTTGTCAGTTTTTGTAACTTGATCTCTTAACTGATGAATAAAATGGTGGAACTAATCTGAGAACTGAGACTGAGAATAATGGTCAGTTCAATAAAGTATATTCAGTTCTATGAAAGTCAGTTTTGGTGAAGTGCAAACTGAGTTTCTTCAAGTCGTGATCGATTTGGTCTGCTGAGTTTTGCTGAGTATAGCTGAGTTCCACATATGAGCAGTTGATTACAAGTCTGGGAGAGTCAGTTTTGAACTGAGTTTTCATCTGGCGGATAACAACTGGAGCTGGGGTCCACATCTGGGGTATTTATGACAATTCCCACAAAGATCTTATGGCGGTTAGGGTTATGGATTTGTGCCTATAAATACCAATATTGTAATCACTGCAATGCGTGTCATTTGACAAGTGTGTGAAAATCCTTGTAACTTTGTGCATAATAAAATATCTTCTTTTTTCTGTTTGTGGAGTAGTCGGCACAACGCCAAAAACCGCGTTAAATCACTGTGTTCTCTTTGTTTCTATGTTTTATCTGTTAGGAAAATTTTATTATGTTTTGATGATGGCCATACCAGCTGTCATAGCAAGCCTGAAATAAGTTAGACTTCTCTGTATAAGTCTTTACTTAGAGTCTGACATGTTGTATAAGTTGAGTCAGACAAGTATTGTACTAGTTGGTAGGACGGCAAAGCAAAAACAGATATTCGGCAAAGTGAAGCCAGCCAAGCACCAGCAGAGAAGCAATGAAGACATTATGATCTGACTTATAACCAAGGAAGTCTGTGATGACCTTGGATAAGTCTAAGTTATGTTTCAAGTAATGAAACTCAATGTTCAAATATGGTGTACACTGGTCTCACCCAAATCAAGGATCAGTGAAGTACAAAGATTCTCCCGAAACTAAAACAAAGAAGAAAAGCAATTGAATCGGGTGAGTAAACCGACTTTCGGCAAAGACAAAACAATGAAGAAAGAACTAACGGCTAAGTCAGAAGGCTCACTCGACCGTCCTGAAAACGGCGAAGTAACACTTACCAGATCGGACTTGATATATGTTGAAGATCTGAAGATCATGCATTAAATGCACAATCAATAGAGGATCAATCAGGACGGATTTTACGCTATATGTTTGAAGAAAGAATCCGATCATCGAAATCAAGGAGAATGCAATTAAGGGGAAATCAAGAATAAAATCAAGGATTATTCCTCATTAATATAGCCAACGGACGGAATTTCAAAACCAAGGTTATTCAAGGCTATAAGCAGAAGGCATTTGTGAAAAAGAAAAACAATGATTCAAAAGAAAGAAACCGAAACTCTGTCAATTTGAAAAGCCTTCTCTACGAACTTACAAGTATACATCTAGTGATCAACTCAAATATCAGAGCTACAAAGTCATACTCAAGACCGAGATTGATCAACCAAGTGTGTGTGAATCACATTCACATCAAATGAAGCAAGCGAATCGAAGCAACGAGAAGGAGTTGAATCTGTGATATTTGTTGAAAGATTTTGATCTCAAGGAGAGCAAAAGAAGGAATTGAATCATGAAAGTCATTGCGAGTCAATGAGTGATAGTCTTGTATATTGTGAAGCTTGGGAAGCCAAGGACAATCATACTATTGTATCGTGAAAACAATAGTGAATTCCTCCGATCATCACGGAGAGAAGAGTGGATTAAGGGATTACACCACCTGAACCACTATAAGCCTTGTGTCAATTTAATTTCTCGCAATTTACTTTACAAACATTTATCTAATTTGCCTACATTATAACTTATATCCGTGATTGTCTAAAAGCGATTTGAAAACAACATAGTGAGAAGGGACTTATCCATTTGTCCAAAAGCTTTTAAATAAAAGAAAAGTTTTTGAAACTCCACTATAGTCATTCACCCCCTCATAAATCGACTATAGTTTTACCCTTCTCTCGGGACCAACAATTGGTATCGGAGGCGGTGTTCTAGTATCGAGAACCTTCTGCTCGAGATCTAATTTACAGTAACAAGGAGATCACATATTTTCAAAGTAGTTTTCAAATGAGTCGTCTATACATTTATATTTATATCTTCATTTGCACCGATGGATTCCTCAAACTTCTTGTCAAAAGTACTGCTTTTAATGTTAATAATTTTGATGAATATAAAATAAGAATGCTATCTCATCTTGCAAAGAACTCATGAAGAGATCTTTGGATGTAATTAATGATGGACCAATCACAATCACTACCGTTGTGGTAGGCACGAGAGCGAGATCAAGGAAATGAAATTGACAAACCTAAAAAGGATTGGACCAAGGATGACGGGAGAAGAGCAAACTGGACTTTGTTGCAAAAGACATGATCTTGAAGACCCTAGATAGCAACATGTTCATGAGAATCAAAGATCGCAAAACAAAGAAAGGGGATGTGGGACAAGCTATCATTGATAAATGAAGGATGCAAAAGATTAAAGAAAACAAATTATACATTGCAAAACAGAAATTTGAGAACTTTAAAATGAAGGCTGGTGAATCCATTGATCAAATGGACAACAGATTCTCAAGCATCATCAGTGAATTGCAATAGCTTGGACACATATATCCCCAGAAAGAAGTATGCTTGAAGATCTTGAGAGGACTGCCTGAAAGATGAAAGATCATAACATCAGTAATTAGAGGAACAACAAATCTTGCAAGCACTGACACTCTGACACTGATGTCCCAATTAAAAGCTCATGAATTCAAATTGAACGGTGAAGATGGTGCCCCGGCAGAGACATATAAAATCATTTGCATTGCATTGCACTCCAAGATAGTAACTTTGCCGAATGCATCAGCAAAGAGACACATGAACTAAAAGAACATGTAGCTCTATTAGTTAAATGTTTTGACAGGTTTAGCAAAAAGAAGCCATTCAAAGGAAATTCATCATCAAATAAGAGGTCAAGCTCAAACAAAGATATGAAGAAGAAAGATGATGAATACAGATGCTTCAACTGCAACAAGAAAGGTCACTTCAAGGCCGATTGTCCTGAAGAAAATGACAAACATGATGAAAAGAAGAAATACAAAGCATTTGAAAAGAGAAAGAGCAAGAAGGCACTCAAGGCAGAATCCAGCAGTGAAAAGAATGAAGAATCATCTGATAATGATTCAGATGATAGTGATGAAGAAGACAGCTCAGAAAATGAAAAAGCATGTCTATGCCTCATGACCAAAGAATTAGATGAAGACAAAAGTGATAGCTCAGACACTGAGGAAACAAGCCTATGTCTAATGGCTAAAGAATCAGATGAAACTGAGGTAATATCTAGTTCCTGTTCCTCATCAAATGCATCCACATCTAACACTGCACAATCTTCTAGTCTCTTATTAGATACAGCAGACCTAGTCCAAAATCTCATGACTAAATTTGATGAAATTGAAAAGAATCATGAAATTCTGGAAAAGGAATGCAAGGATCTAAGAAAAGAGAATAAGAGATTAAAGAAAGAACTGGATAAAGCAAAAGCTGAATTAATTGGTAAGGAGACCTACTTAAATGATCAACAAAAAACAGATGATCATACATCTGTCATTAACAGATCAGTTAAGAAAATCTCCTCACCAGTAAAGGTAACCACTGCACCACTAAAGACACCAGCTTACAAACCTTCAAAAAGGTTTGGATCCAGATCTGGTCTTGGCTACATGATCGAGGATGAAAGTAGGAATAATGGTCAATACAATTCTAAATTCAGGACCATTATTGGACCAAAATTTAGAAAGGAACAGACCATAGTTCCAACAGATCATCCTGTTCCGGTGAAGTCAAAACCCAAAGTAGTGAAACAGCAGACTAAATCCTCATTCCAGTCAATCAAGAACAACAGCCATCTAAAAGGTAAAGGCAGACTTTACCCTTCAGATGATGATTGGAACGTTGCACCTCCAAAATACAAGAGGAAACCATTCCACAAAATGCATCATGTGTTTAAGAAAAACCAATCATTTCTAGACACATGAAGCAAGAAAGGTTTCTCACTGCATATTGGAAAGTGAAGAAGTATGTAAATGCACCAAAAGGTGGAGAAAAGTATCGTAATACCTTGGCAAAATATTAGAAGCTATTCTCGCCATGCCTTATACATATGAAGTTGATGACTTCAATTATCCAAAAAGAAGACCTTTTGGATACACACTTGGTATGGGAGGCATGAGTGCTAACAGGTATGGACCCAAACAGTGTTGGGTACCTAAATTTAACTAATCTGTTTTGTAGGATGTCTGGTACATAGACAGTGGATGTTCCAGACACATGACAGGAAACAAGAAATGGCTCACTGACTTTAAGACTTTTGATGGACCCAAAGTCATATTTGGAGGCAAAGAAAACCCTCGCAAGATTAAGGGGGAAGGCATAATACTCAAGAACAATTTGAAGTTTCAAAATGTGGCATATGTCAAGGGACTAAATTTCATTCTGATGAGCATCAGTCAGTTTTGTGACAAAGGCTACAATGTGCACTTCAACAAAGAAGGATGCAAAGTGATTCACAGCCAAACCAACACAGTAGTTCTTGCAGGTAGAAGACAAGACAACATGTATGTTGTGGGTGGAGAAACGACCAAGGCGAAATATGCCTCACTTTGGTCAAAAAAACAATCAACAAATTTGGATTTGGCACGAGAAGATTAAATCACCTGAATTTCAAGACCATCAACAAACTATCAAGGAACAAGTTAGTTGAAGGCCTGCCAGAGATCACATTCAAGAAAGAAAGTCTATGTGAGCATGTCAGAAAGGAAAATAGATAAAAAGTTCATTCAAGTCAAAGCCTCATCAATCTACAACAAGAGTTCTACATCTGTTACACATTGACCTGTTTGGACCAGTCACACCAGTAAGTGTGAGTGGTAAGAAATATACTCTTGTAGTGGTGGATGACTTCTCAAAGTACACCTAGACCATCTTTATGAACAAGAAGAAAGAAACACTCAAGAAGCTGCCAGATTTGCTGAGAAGACTCCAGAATGAGAAAGAGCTAAAGATTATCAAGATCGGATCGAGATAGAGGCCTTTGAATTTCTAAATGAAATTATCGAACCTATTGTGAAGAAAATGGAGTGCTACATCAACTATCTGCAGCAGGAACTCCACAACAAAATGGTGTAGCAGAAAGAAGGAACAGAACTCTCAAAGAAGCAGTTAGAACAATGATTGCTAAAGCGTGCTTGCCAAAGAGATTCTGGGCTGAAGCAGCAAACATAGCATGTCACACACAAAATAGATCAATCATCAACAAACATCATGGAAAGACTCCATATGAAATATGGAATGGTAGAAAACCCAATATCTCATATTTTCATATGTTTGGATCAAAATGTTTTGTCTTAAACAGAACGGTTGCATACCTTTGATGAGAAGGTGATGAAGCAATCTTCATGGGATACTCGGACACCAAACAAAGCATTTGAGTGCTCAATAAAAGAACATTGGTGATTGAAGAATCAGTACATGTGGTTTTGATGAACCAAATAAAAATGGTGAAGATCTTCAAGACCAAGAAGAGAAAGCAGCACAGAAGGAAATCTATACAAATGCAATCATACCAGCTACTATCCTTAATCACCACTTTGAAAATCAAGAGGAGCCACATATTAATACAACAGAAGAAGTACCTGAAGTTGAAGTTCATGCTTAGCATGAAGGTATGGAAGCACCAAGTGAAGAACATCTTCAACCAGATCTAAATTGGCTAAGAGACCATCCTGAAGAATGATGACAGTTAAAATATACCTATTTATGTCATCAATTATAACCTTAAATCGGAGTTAATTCTATATATTTCATATTTAATCACGTGTTTATATTTATTATTTAATGATAAGTGATTATTAATATGATAATTGGTATTTAGCTATTTTTATTATAAAAGAGCAATTAATTGGGTGATAAATGCTGATTTTGCAGATCATGATAAATCGGGAAGATAATTATCACGCAATCTTCTGGATTCTCCCTATGTCGGCTACAACTCCTATATAAACAGCAGCCACGATGCTGAGAAAGACACACCACTACAACACAAAACAATTTATACAACTTGAGTTTTTAGTTTAGTTTTCTTTTCTTTATGTTCGTACATTGTGGATTCGTCGGATTCTCCGATTAGGGAGTGCATTAAAGAGTGGGAGTCACTCTCGTCTTTGAGGGTATGACTATTCAATTATGCAATCTTTATTCGAAGATCTGATATATTTTATTATGGAGTAGTTTTATTTGTATTGATTGCGTGATGTAGATTAATTTACGAACCCATGTGTTTAGGTTAGAAACGTTAAGAAGTAATCATGATTTGTTCCGGCACAGAACTGTGTTCGGTCGACCTAGAAGTGTCACTCGGTCGCCCGAGTCTGTCGTCGCTCGTCGTCGACGGAGCGTGGTGATGTGTAGGGCAATATTATGATCGGCCGACCACGTCGATTCTCGAATTGGAATTAAAACGAGTAATTAAACCAGATCAACTTAATTATTTGTCATCATAATTTAACATGAAACCCAAAAAGTGATTGTTACTTAGGATATAGATTGAATCGGCATCTAAGAAGTACGCCTTACCCTAGGAATGTTGCTTAGATGAGGTTACGGTTTATACCGGCATCCCTAGTCTCGTAATTGTGTCAGAAGTTATATGAGATGGAGGCATTAAAAAGCGAAGTCACGTAATGGAGGCACGATGATTTAGATGGCCTAATCGGAGCTAAATCTACCTTAGGGGATGACTCCCGTAGTCATAATAATTAATCTTTAACGTTTGTTTTGTCTCGTTATCGTCCTAATTCACATGGGGGAGTTATAATCTACTAGCGTAATCAATACTATTCGTTTAGATAATATCAACCGTATTATCCGTGTTTTAGTAGTCTTAGTCTGTCTTTGTGGTCTTTTGTGTCTTGTGGTTGTCACTATTTTATTTTCTGCATTTAGTTGGTCGTAGACCGCCCTTTCAATTTAGTTCTAATAGGATAAAGTTGTGTTTTTATTTGTGCCGAGTCTCTGTGGGATCGACCTCGACTCTATCTAGCTATACTACAATTGAACCTAGTTCTCTTGCTAGTGTGTTAGTAGGCATCGAGTTAATAATTGAACTTGACCTCCATCAAGTTTTCGGCGCCGTTGCCGGGGACTCGAGTCATTAAATTAAGATATAGCTTATTTTGTTAGAACTGGATTCGTGAATATTCTATGAATAAGAGTCTGTATATTAAACAGTGTCATATTTTAAAAAAAAAAAAAGAAAAGCATTCGGTCGACCGAACCACAGTTCTCGGTCGACCGAGAATTAGTTTTCTGTTTCTGATTCTGTCTTAGTTTTAGAACATTCTGCTTCTATTTTATTTACTTTTTCATTTCTCAAACTTATTTCGAGTCTGTTTTAGTTAGTTAGTTAAAGGCCTAGCCTTTACTAGTGATTAATTGTTTTATTGTTGTTTATTATTTTATAGTACGCTACTCGGAAATCGAAGGAACCGCTTGAGCCTTATAATCCTGAGATAGAGAAATTTGCGAGAAGGAATAGGAAGTTAGCTAGGGAACTGGCTAAGCAAGGAGAAGAGGATCCAAATCTTGAGGAAAGCGAGCAAGGAGTGGAAGAAGGACATACAACCGATCATTCTGAGCATTCTGAATCTGAAACGGAAATGGAAGGCAATCCGGTCAATCCAAACCAGGTACCTAATCCTGTTATTAATCCTGTTATCAATAATGCCAATAATGTGAATGCAAATACTAATAATGAGAACCAAGCCCTAGTTCAAGGAGCGAGGCGCACTTTGCAAAGTTATGCAACGCCCACTATTGAACAATTCATTCCCTCTATCGTAGCACCGCAAGATGCTGCGGAAGTCTATCACCCTAGGCCTAATGTAATTCAAATGGTGACCAACTATTCCACTTTTCATGGAATTCAGAACGAGGATCCTGGTGTTCACGTGGCGAATTTCTTGGAAATCGTCAAAGACTGATGAAACGAGAATTAATCCCGAGGGTAACATTCGTCTTAAGCTTTTCCATTCACCTTGAAAGATAAAGCTAAGCAATGGCTTCTCTCTTTAGAGGTTGGATCTATCACTACTTGGGAACAATTGTTGCAAAAATTCATGAATAAGTATTCCCTTGGGAAAAACCTTTAAGTTACGCCAAGACATCCTAGGATTTAAGCAACAACCTTGAGGAGAGTTTTGATCAAGCTTGGGAGGCGTTTCAAGGAAGCTATGAGGAAGTGTCCTCATCATGACATCTCTCTTTGGATTTTAATGCAAACTTTTTACCATGGGTTGAGAGAGACCGAGAAAATTAGAGTAGAGCGCCTCCAAAGAATGGAGCGTTTGTTCTTTATCTCCGAGGAGGCACAAGGAAGATGGAGCAAATAGCAATGAATAGCCAATGGGAGGCAATGACATAGCTACCGTGAAGATGGCACGACATATTTGATGATAGTGCATCTACTAAAATCTTAGAACAACTTTACATTATCAACAATAAGGTAGATGGGATGCAAGAGAGGATGACAAGAGTAGAGAAAGGGGTGGAATCGAGGTAGCACCTCAAAGTGAGAATCTTTGGCATGAAGAAGCCGATTATATCGGGGGAGGGTGCAGACCTAATCATAACCATCCTGGATTCCGATATAGTGACATTAATGCAGGAGAAAGGCCTAAACCGCCTACCCCTTATGCACCACAATGAGACTAAAACTTTTGGTTGGGAAGTCTGCGATAGAAAAATCGAGTAATGTCGTCCACTGACAATATGGGACAACTTTCAAAATCTATGGCTGAATTAGCCACTAACTTTAGCCAATATTGTCAGAAGACCGATGCCAAGGTGACCAATCAAGAAGCTCTAGTCCAAAATCTCACGCACCAGGTAGGACAACTAGTGAGCAAGTCTCAACTAGACCTCCCCGGAGGTTGCCAAGCAACACCTGAGAATAACCCTAAGGATTTGAATGCGATCATGACAAGAAGTGGAAAAGAGGTAACTCCACCATCGTTGCAAGAGAAAGAGGAAATCACAAAGAATAAGGATGGTGAGCCAAGCAATGAGACTAATACTTCCGAGTCTTTGCCTAAGCAAAGAACTTATAAAGAACCTGCTGGCCCTAGAGTTGAACTTTACGATAACAAGTATCCAATTTTCACTGATGTCGATCCTTCAACTCTACCTTATCCTCCACCAAAGCCGAAGCCTAAGTTTGATAATAAGAGGTATAAGAAGTTCGTGGATATGTTTAGTAAGTTACAAATCAATATACCCCTAGTTGAAGCACTAGCTGAAATGCCTGAGTACACCAAGTTTTTAAAAGATGCCGTCTCAACTAAAAGGAAACTTCTAGATTTAGAGACCATATGCCTTAATGAGGAGTGCTCAGCCATTCTTCAACATAAGTTACCCCCAAAATGCAAAGATCCGGGAAGCTTTCTCATTCCCTGCACCATAGGTATCATATGTCTGAACAAAGCTTTGTGTGATCTAGGAGCAAGCGTGAACCTGATGCCACTATCTATTTTTCGGAAGCTAGGCATGAAAGATCTAAAGAAGACCTCAATCACCTTTGCAATTAGTGACCGCTGTTAAAGAATCTGTGGAGTGGTTGAGGATGTGCTAGTAAGAGTTGAAAAGTTTGTATTCCTCGTCGACTTTGTGGTATTAGATATGGAAGATAACTACGAAGTACCATTGATATTAGGGAGACCTTTCATGGCCACTAGTAGAACGCTAATTGATGTTTACAAAGGCGAGTTGGCGTTAAGAGTGAATGAAGAGAGAGTTGTATTCAATGTCTTCGACACTATGAAGCAACCTGATGATGGAGAGGATGCATGTTTCATGTTAGATTCCATTGATAGGATCGTTCAAGAATTTCAACAACATGAAAGTATCAAGGATTTTTACGGATCTTTGTCTTAGAAGAAGAAGATGAAGTCAAGTACGTGAGTAGTGATGAGGAGAAGATGATATGGCCACGATGTAGTAGAGGGACCCCAAGACCTGTAGAGGAAGTAAGTGCTGCGGAGACTGAAAGATTCTATCATAGACCAACATGGCATAAGTACTTCGAACTTAAACTCACTGGTCAAAAGTTGAAGACCTCTTTGGAAGAACCTCCCACAAATTTGACTTTAAAACCTCTTCCTGCGAATTTGAAGTATGTATTTCTTCAAGATGAGACCTTGCCATGATCATATCTTCTTCCTTGACGGACTTACAAGAAGAGAAACTTATGAGAGTTACGAGAGAGTACGCGGAGCATTTGGATGGACCATAGGCGACGTTAAGGGCATTAGTCCTAGCGTATGTATGCACAAGATCTCCGTGGACCCCTGAAAAGAAAGCGGTTGCACAACCTCAAAGGCGTTTAACCCCACAATTAAAGGACGTGGTTAGGGATGAGGTTATAAAAATGCTAGAAATGGGAATTATATTTCCAATTCTTGATAGCGAATGGGTAAGCCCTATCCACGTAGTTCCCAAAAAAGGAGGATTGACGGTGCAAGCCAATGAGTTGAATGAGTTAATTCCTGTGAGGCTAATCACCGGTCATCGAGTATGCATAGACTTTAGGAAACTAAATGATGCAACTCGTAAGGACCATTTTCCTCTTCCCTTCATCGATCAAATGCTCGAGAGACTGAGCGGGCATGCTTTCTATTGTTTTCTCGACGGATATTCGGGATACTATCAAATCCACATCTCACTTGAAGATCGTGAGAAAACAACATTTACATGCCCATATGGGACATTTGCGTATAATCGAATGCCCTTTGGATTGTGCAATGCCCCCGCAACATTTCAACGATGTATGATGTCATTATTTGCGGATATGGTAGAAGATTTCTTGGAAATATTTATGGATGATTTCTCCGTGTTTGGAGACGATTTCGATTTATGTCTCACACATCTAAAATGCAGTATTGAAGAGATGCGAAGAGACTAATCTTGTGCTTAACTGGGAGAAATGTCATTTGATGGTTACGGAAGGTATAGTACTAGGCCACCGCATATCAAAGAACGGTATAGAGGTGGATAGAGCCAAAGTCGAGGTGATAGAGAAACTACCTCCACCTACTAATCTTAAAACTTTGCGAGGTTTTTTAGGCCATGCCGGATTTTATCGTAGGTTTATCAAGGACTTTTCCCTAATCTCTAGACCTCTTACCGAGTTATTGGCCAAGGATGTGCCATTCGTGTTTTCTAATGAGTGCATAAAAGCTTTCAACGAAATAAAAAGTAGATCGATTCTGCACCCGTTAAGTCGCACCGGATTGGGATCTTCCGTTTGAACCGATGTGTGATGCAAGTGATCTCGCTTTGTTGGCGCCGCTTTGGGTCAAAGAAAAGATAAGATTTTAGGCCTATTTATTATGCAAGCCGGACTTTGAATGCTGCCCAAAGAAATTACGCCACAACGGAGAAGGAACTTTTGGCCGTTATCTTTGCTTTTGACAAGTTTAGATCTTACTTAGTAGGATCTAAAGTCACCGTGTGGGTGACCATGCGGCTCTTAAGTATCTCCTAGCAAAGCAAGATTCAAAGCCGAGATCTGTTGAGATGGATTCTCTGCTTTGCAAGAATTTGACGTAGAAATCCGAGATAAGAAAGGAAGTGAGAACGTGGTGGCCGATCATCTATCGCGCTTACAATTAGAGGATGGTGAGGAATTACCCGAGATAGGAGAATCTTTCCGATGAACAACTTTTCTCCATCACCACCATCGGGGACATGATGATTGTCTTTGCAGTTTCTTCGCGAATAGAGGTTGTGAAGGAGAAGAAGCAACCATGGTTTAGTTTGTTTGTCAATTATCTATCCCAAAGTACCTACCGCTTGAATCTCTTTGTCCTAGAAAGGAAAAAATTCTTTAAAGATCTTAGACACTATTATTGGGATGAGCCTTATTTATTTAAGCTAGGATCTGATAATATTTTTCGAAGATGTGTGCCCGAAGAAGAATATAATGATATCCTGAAGCATTGTCATTCCTATGAAGTTGGAGGACACTACGGGGAGAGAAAACCATGGCTAAGGTCCTCCAATGCGGTTTTATTGGCCGAAATTGTTTAAGGATGCACACCAATATGCAAAGGCATGTCATGCTTGTCAAATGACGGAGTAATATTTCAAGGAGGAATGAGATGCCACTCAAGAGCATCTTAGAAGTGGAGCTTTTGACGTTGGGGAATAGATTTTGTTGGACCCTTCACTTCATCATTATCTAACCGATATACCTTAGTCATTTGTTGATTATGTATCCAAATGGGTTGAGGCCATTGCTTCCCCTACTAACGATGCTAGGGTTGTGGTTAGATTCTTGAAGAAGAACATCTTTACAAGGTTTGGGACGCCTAGGCGATTATAGCGACAATGGTAGTCATTTTTGTAATAAACCTTTTGAAAGGCTAATGATTAAGTATGGGGTTCGACATAAGCTAGCAATCGCATATCACCCCAGCACCAGTGGGCGGTAGAAGTCACCAATCGAGAGATAAAGCGTATCTGGAAAAAGCATTATCACGACTAGGAAGGATTGGTCGTTACGTTTAGACGACGCTTTATGGGCTTATAGGACTGCATATAAAACCTCGATTGGAATGTCACCATATAGGATTGTTTTTGGAAAGGCATGTCATCTCATCTACTGTGGGCTGGAGCACCGGGCCATGTGGGCAACAAGGATGCTAAATTTTGATGAGGCGTTGGCGGTGAGAAGAGGATGTTAGAATTAACTCGCCTGGAGGAGTTTCGTTTAGAGGCATACGAGAATGCCAAGATTTTCAAGGAGGCGCTGAAGAAGTTCCATGACATGAAGATTACGGATAGGACCTTTCAAGAGGGTGATCTGGTTCTCTTGTACAATTCAAGCGCTTAAGACTCTTCCCGGGTAAGTTGAAATCAAGATGGTGTGGCCCATTTCAAGTACAACAAGTCTTTCCTTCTGGAGCGGTGGAGCTATTAAATTTCAAAGACGAGTCCAGATTTGTGGTCAATGGACATCGCATTAAGCATTATCACGGGCTTCCTCCTGCTGCTGAGGAGGAGGTTTTGTACCTCGATGACCCTGTCTATGAATAAACCATCTTGAGCTGAGTCGAGCTAGCGACTATAAACTTAGAACTACTACCTATACCTATTTTTTTTGTTTTTCTTTTTAATAAAGTAGCATGCGCCTATCACGTTTTTTTTTCATCATCGCCATGTTCGAGTCTAAGTTCGGAATAAGCGAGGTTTTTCCTTGATAGCCGTCATGTGAGTTTTCTATTTAGGTTTAAATCCCTTTTGGTCTTGTCCATGGCAGTATAAAATGAAGTGGCTTAAACTGTTTTTAGATATCTATATCTAATTACTGCCACGTTATTTTATACCTTCCATAGACATGGTATTTGACGATTTCTGGAGCTTGTTTGTTTATACAGATGATGTGTCTGTCTCTCCACATTTGTGCCGATGATTACTCCGATATTGTTCCTTTACTTGGAGCCATTTCCAGAGCTAAGTCTTTCATCTTGAACTCTCATTTATTTTTGTCATTGAGGACAATGCCATGTTTAAGTGGGGGGCAGGGGACTTAGCTATATATTGTGCTATATGTTGAAAAAGTCAAGGGGAACGGAATACTGAGACAATATTGAGCAAAAAAAAAAACTTATGGATAAATGCCAAGTTGTTTAACTCGTACCCTTAAACTTGTGAAGTTCTTATACTCAGAATTAATAGGAAATGAACCAAGTTGCGTGAGTACGTGGTCATATTATACTTTTGCGATAAATTGTTAGTAAACTTAAGGATATTCATGCCAACAATTGCAAGTAGTTAAGTATTGTTCAATTACTCAACATGTGAATCGCTTAGTACCGTATGAGTTATAATAATTGAAAGAAGTATGTGTACATTGCTTAGATAATTGGTTATGAGGACCTAATGTCGATATTTGTCGACTGATGTATTCTGATCTTCTAGCCAACAAAAGCGGAGTAATAAGCTTGGGACGTACCTGTGTTTTGACAATGCATTAAAACACTGGGCTTGTAGTAACATTACCAAAGTAGCCCGCGCTTGTGGTAATATTCGATGCTATGTTTAATCTAAGATAGGGGGATACTCTATGAAAAGTTATCTTCCTTGAGATTAGTAGTATTCGAAAAGTATGCAAAAAATTGAAAATTTCGAATTTTTAGAGGCTTTGAGTAGTACTCGGTCTCCAAGTCCAAAAACCCTATAGATACGCTCTTGCTTATTGTTCTAGTGCTTTAACCATTGCGAGGCATAAGAAGTATGAATGCTGATGTTGGTGAATTTAGATATGAAGTCTGCATAAACTCTAATCTTGCTACATTTATATAAAACCAATGCACATGCACACAATCACTTCGATTCATAGCGAGTAATGAATAATGCTTATCTTATGAGCATGACTGGTATGAGTTGACTCGGGTTTCTTGTGTAAGTATGAGTTGACCACAGAAAAGGTTGTCTTGGGAATAACTTGTTCTTTGCTTTGTTGGACGAAGCAAAGTTTAAGTGGGGGCATTTTGATGATGATTTAAAATATACCTATTTATGTCATCAATTATAACCTTAAATCGGAGTTAATTATATATATTTCATATTTAATCACGTGTTTATATTTATTATTTAATGATAAGTGATTATTAATATGATAATTGGTATTTAGCTATTTTTATTATAAAAGAGCAATTAATTGGGTGATAAATGCTGATTTTGCAGATCATGATAAATCGGGAAGATAATTATCACGCAATCGAGAAATCTCAAGATAAAAGAGAAGAAAATCGGAGCATTGAAGAAAAGATAAATCAGATCAATTCAAAAGCATGGAGTGGGGAACAAGTCAGACGAAGCAAAATTGAAAACGCGTAAAGAAGGAGGCTCGGTCGACCGAGCCATGCCATTCGGTCGACCGAGCGTGTAGGTTCGGTCACCCGAGCCTAATGTGATAAATGCATGTCAATCTTCTGGATTCTCCCTATGTCGGCTACAACTCCTATATAAACAGCAGCCACGATGCTGAGAAAGACACACCACTACAACACAAAACAATTTATACAACTTGAGTTTTTAGTTTAGTTTTATTTTCTTTATGTTCGTACATTGTGGATTCGTCGGATTCTCCGATTAGGGAGCGCATTAAAGAGTGGGAGTCACTCTCGTCTTTGAGGGTATGACTATTCAATTATGCAATCTTTATTCGTAGATCTGATATATTTTATTATGGAGTAGTTTTATTTGTATTGATTACGTGATGTAGATTAATTTACGAACCCATGTGTTTAAGTTAGAAACTTTAAGAAGTAATCATGATTTGTTCCGGCACAGAACTGTGTTCGGTCGACCTAGACGTGTCACTCGGTCGCCCGAGTGCTGTCGTTCGGTCGACCGAGCGTGGTGATGTGTAGGGCAATATTATGATCGGCTTCGACTACGTCGATTCTACGAATTGGAATTAAAGCGAGTAATTAAACTGATCAACTTAATTATTTGTCATCATAATTTAACATGAAACCCAAAAAGTGATTGTTACTTAGGATATAGATTGAATCGGCATCTAAGAAGTACGCCTTACCCTAGGAATGTTGCTTAGATGAGGTTACGGTTTATACCGGCATCCCTTGTCTCGTAATTGTGTCAGAAGTTATATGAGATGGAGGCATTAAAAAGCGAAGTCACGTAATGGAGGCACGATGATTTAGATGGCCTAATCGGAGCTAAATCTACCTTAGGGGATGACTCCCGTAGTCATAATAATTAATCTTTAACGTTTGTTTTGTCTCGTTATCGTCCTAATTCACATGGGGGAGTTATAATCTACTAGCGTAATCAATACTATTCGTTTAGATAATATCAACCATATTATCCGTGTTTTAGTAGTCTTAGTCTGTCTTTGTGGTCTTTTGTGTCTTGTGGTTGTCACTATTTTATTTTCTGCATTTAGTTGGTCGTAGACCGCCCTTTCAATTTAGTTCTAATAGGATAAAGTTGTGTTTTTATTTGTGCCGAGTCTCTGTGGGATCGACCTCGACTCTATCTAGCTATACTACAATTGAACCTAGTTCTCTTGCTAGTGTGTTAGTAGGCATCGAGTTAATAATTTAACTTGACCTCCATCAAAGAACAAGTCATTGGAAATATTCACACAGGAGTTAGAACCAGAAGACAGCTGGAGCACATGCTAACTTGCTTTCTATCACAAGTGGAACCCAAGACCATAGATGATGCAATCCAAGATCTTTGATTGGATCACACCATGCAAGAAGAACTAAATGAATTTGAAAGAAATGAAGTGCAGGAACTTGTTGATGAGACGGATATGGCCAACATCATTGGTGCAAAATGGGTATTCGGGAACAAGATGGACGAGCAAAGGCTGTTGTCGAGAAACAAAGCAAGGCTAGTTGCAAAAGGCTATTCTCAAGCAGAAGGAATAGATTATGATGAAACATTTGCACCAGTAGCAAGATTGGAAGCAATCAGACTCTTTCTAGCATTTGCTGCACACAAAGACTTCAAAGTCTATCAAATGGATGTCAAAAGTGCATTCCTAAATGGACTTTTAGAAGAAGAAGTTTATGTAGAACAACCTCCAGGATTTCAAATCAAAGGAAAAGAAGACAAAGTATACAAACTCAAGAAGGCCCTCTATGGCCTCAAACAGGCACCAAGAGCCTGGTATGAAACACTATCACAATTTCTGGTCAAGAATGGATTCAATAAGGGAACTATTGGCAAGACTCTATTCAAACTAGAGGAAGGAGCAAGCACACTGCTGGTACAAATCTATGTTGATGATATAATCATTGGATCAGAGGATGAAAAGCTGTGTGAGAAATTTGCAAACCTGATGAAGAGCAAATTTCAGATGAGCATGATGGGAGAATTAAACTATTTCCTTGGCCTTCAAGTAAAGCAACTGAAGGATGGCATTTTCATTAGTCAAGCCAAGTACACAAGAGACTTGATACACAAGTATGGGATGGATACAAGTGGCACAGCAGACACACCAATGTGTGCCAGAGTCATACTTGGAAAAGATGAAGCAGGAAAGGATGTTGATCAGAAAATGTATAGAGGAATCATTGGATCCTTATTATACTTAACTGCAAGCAGACCTGATATAGCATTTGCAGTAGGTGTGTGTGCAAGATTCCAAGCTCAACCAAAAGAATCACATCTTCTAGCAGCTAAAAGGATAATCAAAATACTTGAAAAACACTATAAAATGTTGGAATTTGGTATCCAAAAGATGGAGGATTTAAATTGATATCATATTCAGACTCTGACTATGCTGGATGCAAAATAGATAGAAAAAGCACCTCTGGAACTTGCCAAATGCTAGGAACCATAGTAGTCTCTTGGTTCAGTAAAAAGCAAAACTCCATATCTACATCAACAGTGAGCGAGAATATATAGCGAGACAAGTATTTGTTTTGTGCACAAATCTTGTGGATAAGACAACGACTAAGAGACTATGGAGTGGAAGAGAAAACAATTCCAATCATGTGTGATAACACAAGTGCAATATCTATTACTGAAAATCCAGTATTGCATTCAAGAACAAAGCACATTGATGTGAGACACCATTTTATCAGAGACCATGTTGAAAAGGGAGATGTCATCCTAAAATACATACTCTACGAAGATCAATTGGTGACATCTTCACTAAACCACTCAGTTATGAATGATTTAGTATGTTGAGAACTGAGTTAGGAATGATTGAAATTGACTAAGTGTCAAGGAGCGCCAAGCTGGAGTAATCGGCTAAGGAACTTCATCAACTGGTACAACCTTTGCCGTTACAGTGTGTAGCGGGTAAGGCATCGTATCCGATGAAGGTAACTTAAGCGATTGTTAGGAGAAGATCAAATGAAGCATTTCAGTGAAGAACTCATTTGATCGGCTAAGTGACCCGCCAAGGCACTTCACGAAATAAAGACTTGGATAAATTAAAAGTGTGAACAAAATCAATTACGACTACATATGGAGAATAAGGCAATTATGGAGGATTATTCTGTTAAAGATTACACACGTGGAGATCAATTTATGATCGTGGAGGTAATTGTATTATTTTTTTCGAATTATTAACTCCTCGATTCCCGGGCTCTATCATTACTTACCTCAAACCACCCCCCATTAAGCTCGAATATCGCAATTCACATACACAAAATCACGCCATGATGTCACAAAATCCTTCCATATTCAAACCACGTTCACACTACCCAAATCACACTATATAAACAAGACTTAGAGATTTTCAGAAATCTTTACGCTCTCTTGCAAAATACAAACCCTACTTTTGTTTTTCTCTATTGCAAACTCAAATTCACTTTCAAACCTCCTCTCTTCTTCATCAATGGCATCATCTTCCACAATCTCTCCGTCTGAAAAATACTATGAAAAATCAATCATCACTGGTTCGTTTTTCAAACCAGAACACTATCTTTCTTATTGTGATAACAATGCACAAGCACAACGCTTGGTCGATTGCTGTACAAATTTGGGGCTAATGACATTTCTAAACCCCCCAATAACTGGTATTTGCTATGAAAACCTGATAGCATTCTGGAAAAATGCCAAGTTTGTGCCCAGCACAAAGAAGACTGAAGTCGATCGCATCACAAGCTCAATCTTTAGAAAAAACATAGTCATCACGCCTGGTACACTAAATAGATACCTGAATCTTCCCTTAATTGGTCCTGCAAATGTCAAGCTAGTGACGATAGACATCACAAAATTCTGGGCTGAGATAGCCAAAAGCCCCAAGCAAAACAGCAAAACGTACAATCTACCCAGATCAAAGCTCAATCTTCCGTTTGCTGAATTTGCACTGGTCATTACCAAAAATATTGAAGGCAGAAAGGGGTCGATGGAAAACCTAACTGAGGTAAGGATCAAACTGATGGCCATAATCTATGAACGCATCAAATTTGATTGGGCAACCTTTGTTTTCAATCGATTGAAGATTCAGATTCAAAAGGAAATTGACCTATCATTCACTGCACCGAGCAAGGGTTTGTAGAAAAAGGGTGATTTCTGGGAAAGGAAATCATATGGGTTCCCTCTTCAACACCTGTTCAACGCCATGAAGGTACAACCCACAAACCTGCAGTCCCCACACAAGTCCAAGACAATGTTCACCTACATCAAGGCTTCCCTGAAGTCCAAACCCGTTGCTGGGAAAAAGAGGAAACAACCTGAATCAAGCAGATCAGGAGTGGGACGAAGAACCAGATCTCAGAAGGCACAAGAGGATACAACTATTCCTGACACAAGCAACCTGCATGAGCCTGTGATAATAAGTGATGACACTGCAGCAGAAGCAACAGAAGAAGAGAAACAGCAAGAGGAAATCACCTACCTTGAAGAAGGTGAGGAAGGATATAGACTCACTACATCTGAAGAAGAAGAGATAGATGAGGAAGAAGATGAGTCAGAAGATGAACATTCAGAAGGAAGAAATCTTGAAGCCAATCAAGAAGATTTGGGGATTTCTGACGATGAACTGACTCTCCAAGAAGTGCTTTTCAAAAGCATTGGTACAGTTGACAAACAGCTCAGTGAGCCAGTTGATAAAGCTCACTTAGCCGAAATTGTCAACTCCCCCACAATTGCTCAAGGGGGAACCGTGGCAGTTGAAGAAGCTCACACTCAACAACAACCTCTAAATAACCCTGTGTCTAATGAGGCAGAACAAGAACAGATGGAAGAAAAAGAAGAAGCACAAAATGAAAAAAGAAAAGAAGAAAAGGAGGAGCAAGAAGCTGAAAATGAGGAGGAGCAAGGTGAAGATGCTGAGGGAGAAGATGATGAGAATGAGAAGGATGCCCATGTGGCACCAGAAGAAGTAGATCCAGAAAGAGTCTTCAATATGGACATTCAACCTCTCATTGTGGACATGGAAAGGCAATACTACAGCAGGCAAAATCTTAAGCATGCCTTAAGGAGTGAAGCTACCTCCTTCAACCACAAGATTGAGGCCCTCATCAGTCACATCAAGGTCCAGGATGAAGTCATGGAGAGACAAGGAAATTTACTTTGCAACTTACAGCACCTCATTCCTCATCATGTCCAAACCAATCTGGAGTTCCTTGCTGAGACAAATGATAACAATCTCAAGCCATTGGTGGACACTCTCAATACACACACTCAACAAATTCAGCATCTGGACGAGATAATGGAGCATTCTAGCAAGCAGCTGGACTTTCTAATCAAAGTTGGTGAGGCCAACAACAAAATACTGGAGAAAAAGTATGGTCCTCTCCCTGAATCTGAAGCAGCAATTGCAGACCCTGAAGCACGTTTTGATGCTGCCACAAAGGGGGAAGGAGACTCAAAGCCTGAGAGCTCCAGTGGAAAGGGAAAAGGGCAGCAAAGGCAAAGGCATCAGGATTGAAGAAATGCAGAAGTAAACTTGTTGCTTAATTCAATTTGATTTTATCATTTGCCTTTGCTCTTTAAAAGAAATGCAATATCTTATTGCCCTATGATGGATGAATAAAACTGTTGCATTTGTGCTCTGTTGTTTATTATGAAAAATTTTGATTACTTATGTTCAGGCTTATGAGGGTTTTGGCATCATCAAAAAGGGGGAAATTGTTAGGAACATTTTATTATGTTTTGATGATGGCCATACCAGCTGTCATAGCAAGCCTGAAATAAGTTAGAATTCTCTGTATAAGTCTTTACTTAGAGTCTGACATGTTGTATAAGTTGAGTCAGACAAGTATTGTACTAGTTGGTAGGACGGCAAAGCAAAAACATATATTCGGCAAAGTGAAGCCAGCCAAGCACCAGCAGAGAAGCAATGAAGACATTATGATCTGACTTATAACCAAGGAAGTCTGTGATGAACTTGGATAAGTCTAAGTTATCTTTCAAGTAATGAAACTCAATGTTCAAATATGGTGTACACTGGTCTCACCCAAATCAAGGATCAGTGAAGTACAAAGATTCTCCTGAAACTAAAACAAAGAAGAAAAGCATTGAATAATTTGAGTAAACTGACTTTCGGCAAAGACAAAACAGCGAAGAAAGAACTAACGGCTAAGTCAGAAGGCTCACTCGACCGTCCTGAAAAAGGCGAAGTAACACTTACCAGATCAGACTTGATATATGTTGAAGATACAGAAGATCATGCATTAAATGCACAAACAATAGAGGATCAATCAAGGACGGATTTTCTGCTATACGTTTGAAGAAAGAATCCGATCACTGAAATCAAGGAGAATGCAATTAAGGGGGAAATCAAGAATAAAATCAAGGATTATTCCCTCATTAATATAGCCAACGGACGGAATTTCAAAACCAAGGTTATTCAAGGCTATAAATAGAAGGCATTGACAGAAAAAGAAAAACAACGATTCAAAAAGAAAGAAACCAGAAACTCTGTCAATTTGAAAAGGCTTCTCTCTGAACTTACAAGTATACATCTAGTGATCAACTCAAATATCAGAGCTACAAAGTCATACTCAGCACTGAGATTGATCAACCAAGTGTGTGTGAATCACATTCACATGAAACTGAAGCAACTGAATCAGAAGCAATCTGAGACGGAGTTGAATCTGTGATAGCTGTTGAAAGATTTTGATCTCAAGGCGAGCGACAAAGGAAGATCGAATCATCAAGTCGCTGTATTGCGAGTCAAGGAGTGATAGTCTTGTAGATTGTGAAGCTTGGGAAGCCAAGGACAATCATACTATTGTATCTGTGAAAACAATAGTGAATTCCTCCGATCATCACAGTAGAAGAGTGGATTAAGGGATTACACCACCCTGAACCACTATAAGCCTTGTGTCAATTTAATTTCTGCAATTTACTTTACAGCATTTATCTAATTTGCCTACATCATAACTTATATCTGTGATTGTCTAAACTGATTTGAAAACAACATAGTGAGAAGGGACTTATCCGCTGCCCAAAAGTTTTTAAATAAAAGAAAAGTTTTTGAAACTCCACTATAGTCATTCACCACCCCCCTCTGACTATAGTTTTACCCTTCTCTGGGACCAACATTATCAATTTGCGCCATTATTTACATTTGCATTGCTTCTGTTTTATTCTTTCTTAAACTGCAAATTTCTCATATGTGTTTCAACAAAAGCTTTTCTCAAAGAACGTAAAAACCAATTTCTGATTTTCTAAAAGGTTATAAGATTACTAGGATTTATTTTCCTTAAATAACCATTCCCAAATATAAATATTATTTCCCTTAATTGTCCATTAATTAATTGAGTCCTAAAATCAAATATATATATATATTCGACATAAATATGTATACACATATATATAATACCTTAATCCAAAATAATAATGAACATAATATTTCGTTTTCGCAAAATGTTACGTCTGCCATCTCTCGAAAATCGGAATTTCTATTAAACAACACCACTGAGTCATAGTCCAAAATCTATTAACATTGGATCCCCCAACAGGTCTACCTCCTCTTTTGTCTTTCTGGAAGATTACCTGGTTCATGTCCCCAATTAGACACCAAGGATAGGTGATTGCTGCCGAGAGTCTTTCAATGTAATTCCAAAGATCAATATCAGCTGAAGCAATAGAGGATGCGTAGATAAGGGAGAAAATTGAAGACACCTATTGGTTATCCAAGAGATCCATATTGATACACTTATTATTGCAAGAGATATCCTGAAGATTTATATGACCGTCGTTCCCAAAGCACCACAAACCACCTGAAAATCCCCTAGCTTCGACCACATAAGCACGCTTAAAAGAGGTTTTTTCCAGTATTTGTGTAACGCCCCCCAGACCCCGGGCCCGGTAGCGTTAAATGAGTCATAAAGGTCCGGTAAACAGCTTAGACGGTCGTCCTCGCTTGATCTAAAAAAGCTAACCCGAGACCTACGTACCGAGCCGCTCGTATTGTTTGTTGACCATAATTCATCAACTCAGTTAACAGTTGACAAGACCTTTATGTCTCACACTTATATGATGGTGATGCGCTTCCCCTACTTCTAATGTGCGATATCTCATTCTTCCCCACTTAAAAGGGACTGGCGTCCTCGCTAGGACGGCCAAAACTTGTCCTTATGGACATGTCCCAGTTCGTCTCTACCAGAGGACTATAGGGGTGGCATGTGGCACTTAGGTTCTTCTAGAGGTGGCATGTGGCACTTAGATCCGTAATGTATTGTTGTTTGCTGTTATTGTGTTGTGTTATTTTTATTTTTTATGGAAAATATAAATATATGATTTGGTAGAAAACAAATTCCGTGTTAAATGTTATTTTGATGCTTATCTTGAATTGTGGTTTTCCAATGAGCTTAAATAAAATTAAACTAGTAGGCGGTTTCATGCTCTGCACGAAAGGGGCCTCGTATCATGTCTTGTCGTGGTGTGTTGGGTGTATTTTTTATGTCTGTGTTTACCCCCGTAGTGAGCTTGGGTTGGTTGAATTGGTGCGGTCTTGTTATGTTAGGTAGAAAACATTGGTGTGTACATAAGTAGGGAGCTATATTTATGATTACATAAGCTGCCTTGATGCTCTCGTCGGGTCATTAAGTGTGCCTAGTTTTACAGAAGTATGGAATCATTTTTACTATTACATAAACCGTCTGATTCCAAGATTTTCCCATAGGCATTGGACTGATGCACCAGCTATCACGATTGAGCCCTCTAATGCGTAGTTTGTAGGTGTTTCCGGGCCGAGCTTGTATGATATGGTGCCCAATAACCCATGATTCGATTTTATCACTTCTTGTCCAGTATTGAGTAGAATGAAAGCACCATAATGTCAGCTTGTGCTCTGAAATAATAGAAATATATCATTAGAAAATCCTAACTCACCATACGAATTCATAGAATTATATATAATTACAGAAAGATCAAAACGTTCAATCACTGTAGAAATACTTGCACTCATTTCACGCTGAACTCCTTTGCTCAGTTGCTTCACAGAAGTGTTCTTAGCTAGTATTTTGTCTTTAAATCCACGAGTACTTTTAGAAAGTGATTCCTTGTACCTGCACAAGAATATGTAAGAAAAACTAATGTCACAAGCGTGAAAAATAACATTCGAGATGCTTCGATACCTGGCTGAAGCTGAATTTACTTTAGCCTTCATAGATTCTGAAAGGGATTGCCACTTAGATGAGCAACCTTAATATGAGAAGACTAAGGGGGCTAGGCCGAAAGGAGAGAGCCTAGGTTGACCATGTTTCTCTAGCAGCCTTTTCAATTAAAGATTAGGCACCATGGATGGGCTACAAAGTCACAGATCCTTTCAACTTTTAAACCTTTTAAAAAAAAAACCAGAATAGATCAAAGGAACCTTTTTCCTTGCAGCCTTTCACCTTTCAAAACCTTCTTGCCATTTTCTTAATCATTTTATGTATTGTATCTCCTCCTACATCCTTCAATCTCTATAACCCACATGCATAACCCCAATCCCAGCATGTAAATATGTAAGAATAAAGCAACAGAAGCTAATGAAACAAACATCACACATGATTTCTTTCTGTACAAGCCAAAGAAATATGTAGCTTACTCTGTGACATTTTCCACAGCAATGTATATCACAAACAATTAGCAGCAGTATGACAAACCCATCCACAAACGTCTTTTAGATCTGAAATTAACATGGGTGGACATCATATGAAACGTAGGCAGCAGAGTAAAACATAGCAGCCAACACCCCAAAATCCACACACACACAAAATCCAAAGCAAAATAAGGAGCATCAACAGACAAAGCAAAATAATCTAGACAAAGTACTTACACTGCAAGGATTTGATGAGAACTGAGTAGCTAATACAATAGCCTGCAAGCGCAATTTGTGCCTCCTTACTTGCAAGTGTATGTGTGCTTGATCTTGTTGTCTAAATACATCCACCATTTGAAGATTCCAAAAAGAAACATGATAAGTAATTCTTTTAATTATGTAAACCTATCATTCCTCATTTGATATATGAGAATCAGTTATGCCATTGTTGCACAAACACGTAATCCAACAAATCACAACAAAGTGCAAAGGTTACAACTAACTGAATTAAGACACTAACATACTCAAAATACACTATCAAAAAATCTGTAAAGACCAAGACAATAAACACAACAATGACAATAACAAAGGAAGAACACACAATGTATGCACCAACCTGAGTGGAAACAACTCTATCCAACCCAATATCCCAGAAAGAACCAAATAAGGACAAACACCTACAGAAAAAACCATAATAACAAAACAACAAACAATGACATGGGGAAAAAAATGACCAAATGCACTATTTTAAGGCTCCAATCAAACCCAAACTGGGAGCATAGATTGTAGATACATTTTCCATCAAAAAAGACCAAATAGATACATCTAGATTGAACAGTGCAAACAACATAAAACAATCTAATCCACCATTCTAAACTATACTTACAGAAAACTTAGAACTTGCAAACAATGAAAGTCAACTTATGTAGAGGGCATACAACACTGAAGAGACATCAAACAGAGAGTACCTCAAACTTGCCATGCCGAGACATATGTCGTATAAGTTTTTTTTATCAGGCATAGAGGCCAAATACCAGACCAATCATCACAGTCTGCAACTCAATGGTTTCATAAGCATAAATCCCAATAATCATCCAATTATCCAGTTTTCTTGACCTTCCATCTTGCCGAGTGGATTGAATAGCTAAAAAAACTCAAATTTAAGGGGAAAAAGAACCCAATCAAATCCAACTTCCGATTCAAATATCAGCAGAAGAATAAAAAAAAGATGAATAGAATTACCTTGGAATGCCAAAGATTAACTTGCAACCCTAGAATTCGAAAAAAATTCCCAATCAATCCAAATTGAAATTCGAAAATTTACAGAAGAAGAGGAAAATGAAAGATCAATAGAATTACCTGGAGATATAATATGATAACCTGCAACACCAAGCAGGTAATCGTTCTGCTCAATTTACCCGATGGGTTGATCTACAAAACTGCCAATTATTGTTGCAACATACAGAATAAAACCAGCATCAACCCCTTACCAACAAGATTGGTGAATTAAGATTTCAATTTCAACCACCTTTCTTCAAAGAAACAAGCAAGATAGCACTAAAATCCACAGAAACGAAGTGAGTGTAAGGAAAAAAGAGAAGAGAAAGCTTAAACTGACCACAGTTCGCAACCTCCGGCAACAGGAAGTACACCTCCGGCGGCAAAACTCACGGGTCGGCGACACATTTCAGAGGAAAATGCAGAAAACCCTTGAACAGCCAACGAAATATGACACCCACCCCCCATCAGAGCCTTATATATGCTGGGAAAACTCTGGGTGGTGGAGCACTTAGTGGAGGATCCACCCAGAAAACCATTGGACGATGAAAGAGGCAGACCACCGAGACACAATCGAAATTTGATAATGGAAACAATGAACGTGCACTGGCCAACGACCTTACTTTATGATTAAACGGCGTCGTTTTGGAACCAAAATGGGAAAAAAAATATAAGCATGGGCCGACCACTACACGACAAAAGTGGTCGGCCAAGTTTACCACATTTAATATAGAAGATGCTATATAGAAGATAATGTGAACAAGCTTTGATTTAGCTTTCTACCAAATCATATATTTATATTTTCTGAAAAAAATAATAATAATAAAAAAAAACACAACAAAATAACACCAAACAACTATACATTACGGATCTAAGTGCCACAGGCCAACTCTAGACAAACCTAAGGGCCACAGACCACCTCTAGAGTCCTCTGGTAGAGACGAACTGGGACAAGTCCACAGGGACAAGTCTTGGTCGTCCTGCGAGGACGTCAGTCCCTTATAAGGGGGGAGAATGTGATATCCCACATTGGAAGTGGGAAGGCCATCACCACTATATAAGCGTGAGAAATAAAGGTCTTGTCAACTTGGGTTAGCCTTTTTAGACCAAACAAGGACGACGGTCTAAGTAGTTGACCGGACATTTATGACTCATTTAGTGCTACCAGGCCCGGGGTTTGGGGGCATTACAATTTTTTTTTCTCGTGAACTGGAGCACCTTGTCTCCATTAGAAATAAAATATCAGGCCTATGTTCTGATAGAAAAAGAAGTAAGTACTTCAAAAAATCCGAAGATCCTGCACCACGACAGTTCCAGGATAGGAGACACATAAAAATGCGATTAAGTGTCTATGAAGTCAAGTTCCATTGATGGATTCGGATGAATGGGCTTCTGAGATGGGTGAGATTTAACGTTTTCTCCTTGTTTCTTGAGAGGGGCAGTGGCAGCCTATTTTTTTTGGATAATTCTACCAATTGCCGACCCGCCATGAGTTTCTACCGAGTTTAATTTCTGCTTGAGTATTTCCATCTCCTCTTTAGTTGTTGGGGAGTATTTTCCACTTCCATTTCACTCAACACATCAAATCGTGATCCCTGTACTTGTTCTGATTGAAGAGTGCCATCTTGATGGTCTTCATTCTATGTGCGCATTGTCCATGTGAATTCTTCGGAGCGTTCGCGTTTCTCCACTGCAAAAAATATGTCTTCTTGTGACGAAAATAAGCGTCACAAAAAGTGTGATTTTTGTCACAAAAGAGATTTTGTGACGAAAAACGTTTTGTTACGATTGTCGCATATTCACCGTCGCTAATTGGTTCTGTCCTGACAAGCATAATATTTGTTGCAAAAGAGCTGTCTATTGTGACGAAAGCGACTAAATGTTTCAAGATCTTTAGTTTCTGTTGTCAGTAAAGCTTTCAAGATCTTTAGCGACTATTCTCACTAAAGCTTTCCATATCTTTAGCGACTGTTGTCACCATAAACATAAAGCACTACATGTGATAGCACTTCTGTCACAAAAGACTCCAGAATCCGTCATTGAATGATTCGTCACTGAAGGTTACGTTTTTCTTGATAATATTAATAATAATTCATCGCTTTTAAATAATAATAATAATATGATGATGATTATTATTATTATTATTATTATTATTATTATTATTATTATTAATTTGTTTCATTGAAGATCATAATAATGATAGGAATAATATAAACATACCACACAATAAAAGAACAAAAAATTACTATACCAAAATAAACTATTATACAAAATTAACAATAGTTTTCAAGTACTCTAAAAAATTCAAAAAACACAAAAAAAAATATTAAATGCATATACATCAAATAGGGAAAATGAAAAAACATAATCTAAAATTTTCTATATTTTCTATTTCAAAACTTATTTCTGAGCACGAACAAGCAATATAACAAGAAAATACTTAAAGGTTTAGGCACGTAAAGGGAACCACTAACCTGCAGAAGCAAACCAATAAGCAGGACCTTTTTCTCAAAAAAAAAAAAAAGAAGCAGGACCTAAAGACAGATAAAAAGAATGTGAGCTTTAAGTAGGTAGTACTCAGCAACTGGAAAAAACTTCAGCAAACTATAAACATTCATTAAAACTCAAATACCAAACTTAATTTGACATTTAAAACAAAGCCTATACACAAAGAGAAGCCTGCTATTATACCTCTTTTAATGCTGATATGCTAAAGTAACAATGCAGAACATTTGGAGACGATCCAAATCTGCACTTCCAAAAGCATTGTTGAATTAACATAAACATTGAATCAATGATGATGATAAAAGAACATGAACCATCAGCAATATTCATTTTTTATAACAAGAACATGAATCATTTTTTAAAGATTCTTCAAGTCAAGTTCACCATTGGTCCAAAGAACTTGTTGCATATAGCTAGATGACTATCAAGATATTTGCATATACACGACTCTTCTACAACAACTCAGCCACAACAAACACGTCATTCGAAAAGGTTAAACATTGACAAAACTTAAAGACAGCTTCAAGTCAAGCACACCATTGGTCTAAAGAACTTGTGCAGATCTTTATGACTATCATTTTCATTCAAAACAGAATATGCTACACAGGCAACCACAACTACTAATAGCACATGATTCAAAAGGATTATACTTTCATCCCATTCATTAAATCAAAGAAAGCCCGCTACTTTTCTGCATTGGCAACACATACAACAAAAAAACTACAAGAACTGCAAGCTAATATACGTAGCGAATGATGGGAATCTCATTCTCATTTAACACAGAACAATGAATAAAATGTATTCAATTGGTTAACGAAGAGGATTACCGGGTGCCAAGATTCGTTTTTCCCAAATCTCAATATGACCAGGCTTTTGATGGTGAGTCCTATGGCTGATTCTCCTGCACGAGTTGTAACAGAGACATACACATGACTTGATGATCACCACACAAAATCGCTGTTAAACAGAAACATGGAAACTAAAAAAAGTTCTATACATCAAAATTATAGACATAGTACATGAATGTATTCTCTGCAACCAGAAATCCATCGAGATGTTACCTATATAACTTTGAAGCATCAAAAGCAGAAGAAGAATGCTCTCCAAATATCAAAACATCACCGACTCACTCGCTCAATGATAATTCTATTCTTAGAACTAAAGGCTTCTAGGGTTTATTGTTGGAAATAATATTTTTGTTTTGATGATGATTCGTCACGTAATTAACAAGATCACTTATAACCCATGATGATGAAATCATAACTAGCTGTTATAGTGCATAATAAAAGAAGAAGCAAGAAACAGTCTAGAGAAAATATATAAGTTCTATCTAGAGTCTGAATCTTGTATAGGTTAATTCAGACAAGCTTTGTAATAGATAGGAACTAGGCAAACAGCTGAGTCGCAACAAGAAAACTGAGTATACTTATGAAGAACTGAGGGACACAAACTCAGTTATTGAAGACTGAAGAACTGAGGTGGCAAACTCAGTTAGAAGCTGATTAAGTCATGACTATAAGTCAGGATTCAGGCAAGCTTGTGGTGACCTGAAACTGAACTATAGATCATGTAAAGCTGAATAATCCTAAGGACAAAGATTATCAGTTATCAGGAGAAGAAGGAAGTTGAATGGTGTACTCCAACTTAGTCATTAAGAGTCGGATATCAAGAACACAAGGTACTCAGTTTTGAAGAAGAATAGAAAACTGAGTTAAGGCCTTGTTAAAATTTGAACTGACCAAACGACAAAAGGTCGTACATATGAACGTTGGCTAAACGACAAACGTAACGGCTACAAGAGCTAGTTGACCGTTACATCACCCCTATAAATACACAGAGAAAAAGGATTAAAGAAGATGGGATCGGAGAAGCTTTGAATAGCACATATCTAAAGATCCAGATCCAGAAAATCAGATTGCATATCTAGAAAAGGGGAAGCCAACAGAATTGCCTTGGAAATTTAAAAGAAAGATTCAGTAACCCATTAAGGGGAAGAAGGCATCTTGGAGCTACAACGCCATATCCAGAAGAATCAGACAGCTCACTGAATTAATCTTTTGATTCATTCTAAACCTAACCTTTGTGAAAAAGGGTTGGATGTGCATAGTTTCAGGAGAGCAATTCTACCTTTCATCAAACGGTTGCAACTTGTTTGCCACAAGTTGTTAGTGCGATCATGGATTTGTGTGTTTGTCGATGGTGAGTGGTGAAGAGTCATTCCACCTCCGAAGGATCAGTGTGCAGAATGAAGGGAGCAATCCTACCTTTCTTCATTAGGTGTAGACAGTGAAACTAGGGTGTCGTGAAGGACTGTTGTCCCGGATTTTATCAATACAAAACAACAAGTAATAAACCGGTTAACCTCAAGTGCAAGGATCGTAGTGTAGAGGCTATGCCGGGTCGATCTTACGGGGAACTAGACGAATGTGAATCCTAGCTTTTGTTTTTAACTAAACTATTGTCACGAAACTAAACTAAACGAAGAACTAAACTACCAAATATGCAGAAAATTAACTAGACAGAGGATTACTCCAATGCTAGGCAAGATACGGGTAACGAACTTATTAACTAAACTAAACTAAGTGCAAAAAGGTAAACTAAACTATGCAACTCAAGTTTTAAGGGATTTAAATCAAGTATAACGAACGAACAAGCAATTGATCCACCTATCCTATCAACATTCAATTCTAATTCGGATTAGCTCGTGATCTCTACTCAAGTCGTGATTCACCTAACCGAAGGCATGTACTCCTACTCTCGTAGACAAGTTCGTTTCCTAATCTTTTATCTTTCGATGTTAAAGATTACGTCTTTCTAACCTAGGCGTGAAATCTTTCAATTTCTAATCTAGAGATTCAATCTAATAACTTTCGTTGTGATTAGATTAAAGGTCTAAACTTTTATCATGGTGTTCTAAGGTTAACATGACTTTCATCAAGCAAACAACAAACAAAAGCATGGATCTTTCGATATAGCATGCAATCAACATATAAAAACATGATAAAAGTAACAACTTTAATAGACACTCACAAAATAATCACGAACTCGAGATCAAAGCTGTTGAACGGACGGCTTCACAACGCTCGTTCAAGGAGGATTTAGCCTCCTAGCATCCTTTGCACATCGAATTGTTGAATAAAAAGTACATGAAATTATCTAATCTAATCTAGAAGTTTAAGTGCATAAAACTAGAGAAAAACTGAAGGAAAAACGCAGCCAAGCTGCCCCTAGGGTTTAGGGTTCGAATAATCATCCTTAGGGTTTGATAAAACACGCCTATTTATAGGTTTTTAGGTCGGTTTAGGCTGAGGCGGTGCTTGGACGCCCGTCCGGCCTTGTGGACGCTCGTCCGGTCTGCTTTGGACGGAGGATGAACGCTCGTTCAGAACGCGTCTGAACTCTCTGAATGTAAAATATGATTCTGGACGCTCGTCCACTTATCAAACGCCCGTTCAGTCCTGGACGCTCATTCGGCTCAGATGAACGCTAGTCCAGCTTCGCTCAAGACTTGATAATTCCATCTTTATCTTCATTTCTCATCTCTATCTCGATTTAGCTCGAATTATATCAACATTTGATCATCAATTTAGCCTCCAACATGTATCTACATCACATGAAGACATCGCAAAACGTAACACAATCCCAATACTCATAAAACCATAATCAAAACACGTACACAACCTCATTTTGCGAATAAACTAATTAAAATCTCACTTGCTTAATAAATCATTTAAACACTCATTTTCTATGCAAAATATAAAAATCTAAGGGAAATCATTATGAAATATAGCATTATAAAACGTACAAAATCACCTTAACAACTCCCCACACTTAAACTTTGCTCGTCCCGAGCAAAACAAAAACAAGATAAAGGCTCGGAAAGAATATAATCACCTCATCACATATACCATAGACTCAATAAATCAGAAGTTCACCCGAGTGTGTGTGCATAGCCATAGAAAACTTCCACTAAATCCAAACTTGAATATTTCAAGCAAAACTAGCTAATACCCCCTTCAAACTAGTAATAAAAGATACTTATAAGATGCACCCTACAAAACGGAGCATATCATGGAAAAGATGATAGAACACATTTAAGACCTTTCCGACATACTTAGAGGATAATCCCTACAGCATATCCATCGGTTTATACTGGGGATAAGATTAACGATAACTAAGTCTCATTTCATTCTTTTCATACCAATTCTTAAGTTGATTCCATTGATTTCACATTTAAACACACATCAGAGTAAGCTATTGCTCGTCATAGCAGAATAGGACATACGTGGTATATATACCCCACCTTACTCAAATCATAAAGCAGCTTCTTCTGACTGTCGTGAGCTTTTGGTCATCATAGTGGAATAAAACATTTCGAGATAATGCCTTACCGCACTCAAATCATCGACCAGCTTCCAACACACACTATTGATTTCGTTATTAACTCAACTTTTTCAAATGACATTAGTTACGTATTACTTATCACATTCAAACTTCTAGATATTCACAGTACATCGTACTTGGAACTAAACACAAACTATCATAAGTCTCACGATATGAACATTAGCACTAAGCACATGACTTATAAGGAATCAAACATCACTAATCAAAAGGGGTATAACTTTATAATATAGCTCATCATTTACTATGGCATGTGAAAAATAGTGTCAGGTGAAACAACTAACTTACCAAACATATGGTATATAGCATCAATGACTATAACAAACCGAACAAAAACGTGTATTGCCTACTCGGGACAAATCAAAAATTTTGAAAATTTAGCATCATTTTAGCATAGAAATAATATCATGTAAGCAAGTGCATAGATACATATCGACTAATCCCCTCCCCCACACTTAAATGACAACATGTCCTCATGTTGTGCAGAAAATAAAAGGAAAAGAAAACTTAGCTGTTCGTATTCTGGAAAGAGGCAATTCTGGAAATGGTCCGGAGCCAGGTCCAAAAATGTTGAGGAAATCAGTAGACTGTGGACCATCCACCGGAAAACTGACTTCATCTGAAACTCACAAACGCTACCGAAAATACCCTGCACACTTGAAAAGCAAAGAAATACCTCGGGGGATACAAGGGATTAAACCATATCGCGCAAAAGTGATAGAGATAAAGATAAGAGGAAATCGTAAGCAAAACAACACTTCGACCCTTTATAGGACTGGAACGGCTGACTGACAAAAACAAACACAATCCTAATAAAACTGAACTAAAACAACGAAAAACAACTAAAGAAAGAAACTAATATAATAAGGGATATCTAGGATGCCTCCTAGTAGCGCTAATGGTTATCGTCGTTAGCTCGACACATTTGAAGCTCAGCCTGGATCAGGCCATTTAACCTTTCTGCCAGCCACTACCTCGTTTAAGCTCCGGTCCGTAGTGTGGCTGCAGAAACAACATCTAACACAAGGGGTAAAATCTTTTATAGCCTTCCAAACTCGTTTAATCTTCCCCATGGCTGATTTCTTTCTTCTCTGATTCCTCTGATGACGTTTAAGCTTTTGCTCTCTTTCATACTCCTCCATATCCCAACTACCTGCTAGAACTTCTGCTGATGAACCAATACCATCATTCTCGGAGAATAAATCGGATGAAAACTCGTCAAATTCATTGACCTATGTAACACCACATCCGAGAATATCGAGAAATTTAACAATCAAAGGTTTTACCTTGGGTTCACCAATGTAATGCTTGCATCGTTGACCATTCACTCGGAACGGTTGATCGCCATAACCGCGCAGCTCTAGAACGCCTCCAGGAATGATTTGGAGAATCTCAAATGGACCGGACCAACGTGTTCTCAACTTTCGAGAAACAAATGTAACCTAGAATTGTATAAGAGAACTTGCTCGCCGACCTGGAATTCTCTCTTCTTTATCTTGGCGTCATGGAGGAGTTTCATCTTTTCCTTACTAATCCTGGCACTCTCGTAAGCCTGGAGTCTAAACTCGTCCAGCTCATGTAACTGCTGAAGTCGATGCTGTCCATAAGTTTGGGAATCGAAGTTAAGAAACTTTGTGGCCCAATAAGCTCGTGGTCTCAGCTCAACTGGCGGGGTACGATTTACCATAAACCATCTGGTAGGGTGGTGATGTACCCATGGGGGGTCTTATAGGCGATCCTATATGCCCATAGTACATCATCCAACTTTAGACTCGATCCTTTCTATGACTATTCCTTTGTTTTCTCCAGGATCTTCTTCAAGCTCGTTGCTTCGCTCAACTCGACCACTAGTCATCGGATGATACGGTGTGCCAGTTTTGTGACGAACACCATACTTCTCGAGGACTTTTTCCAAAGGCCGGTTACAAAAGTGTGTCCCTTCATCACTGATCAAGGCACGTGGACATCCAAACCTCACAAAGATATTCTTCTTAAAAATTTCATGACCGTTTTATGATCATTGTGAGGAGTGGCTCACGCCTCCACCCATTTCGAAACATAGTCGACGCAAACTAAGATGTATTTGTTGCCACACGAGGATGGGAAAGGTCCCATAAAATCGATGCCCCATACATCAAAGACTTCGCACTCTAAGATGGGTTTCAAAGGCATGTCAAAGCGCCTTGTCGAGTTCGGTTCTTTGACATCTATCGCAAGCTTTTACTGAAGGCTTCGTATCTTTAAAGATCGTCGGCCAATAGAATCGGATTGGAAGATCTTAGCAACCGTTTTCCAAGGACCAAAGTGACCACCTGTGGGTCCACTATGGCATTGCTTTCGATTATATCGCGTTGCTCGGACTCGAGAACACACCTCCTCAAACCAAACCATCTTTGCAGATCTTGAAGAGGTAAGGTTCATCCCAAACGAAATATTTCATCGAGAGAAGAACTTCTTCTTCTCTTGATAAGACATTTCAGGATCAAGGTATTTGGCATGAAGGTAGTTTACAATGGAGGAGTACCAAGGAACATCTGGAGAGCGGCCATCGATCAACATGATGTTTTCTAGAGGAAAGTAAAGATCTATATCATCAGGATCACCCTTTTCCTCACTTAACATCCTAGAAACATGATCCGCCACTACGTTCTCACGGCCCTTCTTATCTTTGATTTGAACGTCAAACTCTTGGAGGGTCGATCCACGCAAAGAGAAGCGGTTTAGCTTCCTTTTGGTCATGAGATACCGCAAAGCAGCGTGATCAGTCCACACAATCACTTGAGCACCCAGCAGGTAACTACGAAACTTATCCATAGCAAAGACTACGGCTAATAATTCCTTTTCAGTTGTCGTGTAGTTAACTTGAGAAGGATTCAGTGTGTGACTGGCATAATAGATAGGCCGGAATTTTCCATTAAGCTTTTGCCCTAAGACAGCACCAACTGCATAGTTGGATGCATCGCACATAAGCTCAAAGGGTAAGTTCCAGTCAGGTGAAATAAGAATTGGAGCGGACATTAACCGATTCTTGAGCTCCTCAAACGCGCGCTTGCAATTCTCATCAAAATTAAACTCAACGCTTCTTCCTTAAGTAAGGTAGCAGGGCTTGGCGATCTTTGAAAAGTCTGAATGAATCTCCTATAAAAGCCGACATGTCCGAGAAAACCTCTGACTTCGCGAACATTCTTAGGATAACTCATCTTCTCGATAGCTTCCACCTTAGCCCTATCTACCTCAATACCTTTGGCGGACACTTTGTGGCCAAGAACTATCCCTTCATCGACCATAAAATGGCATTTTTCCCAATTGAGTACTAAGTCCTTTTCCACACATCTAGACAACACCTGATCAAGATTATTGAGGCAGTCATCAAAGGATTGACCGAAAACCGAAAAATCGTCCATAAAAATCTCCATGCACTTTTCAACTAGCCCGTCAAAGATTGCCATCATACACCTTTGAAAGGTGGCCGGGCATTACTGAGAGACCAAATGGCATCCGCTGTGGCGAATGTCCCATAAGGGCAAGTGAAAGTGGTCTTCTCTTGGTCAACAGGATCGATGGGTATCTGGAAGTATCACGAATATCCATCCAGAAGCGGTAGAACGCGTGCCTCGCTAGGCGCTCAAGCATTTGATCAATGAATGGAAGGGGAAATGATCTTTTCGGTGTGACCTCATTGAGCTTTCGATAATCGATACATACTCAGTATCCCGTAACGAGCCTCAATGCTATCTCTCTCCTTCTCATTCTTCTCAATAGTAATTCCCCCTTTTTGGGGACTACCTGAGTCGGGGACACCCACTCACTATCAGCAATGGCGTATATGATACCCATATCTAGAAGCTTAATGATTTCCTTCTTGACTACTTCTTGCATGTGAGGGTTGAGCCTTCTCTGGGGCTGTCTTACACATTTAGCACCCTCACTAGTCTTGATCTTTTGCATGCAGATGTCAGGAGATATTCCTTTGATATCTCCCACTTGCCATCCAAAGGCTTTCTC
Organism: Gentiana macrophylla; assembly: GCA_026214975.1. Classification (NCBI taxonomy): domain Eukaryota; kingdom Viridiplantae; phylum Streptophyta; class Magnoliopsida; order Gentianales; family Gentianaceae; genus Gentiana; species Gentiana macrophylla. Next base: position 10,710,018 of record CM047812.1, on the reverse strand, counting down.
ATTTTTGCGCAAGACGCTTAACAATTTAAGCTCTTCTATACGAGATAGCTTGGCAGAGATGATCAAAGGAAGCTTGTCACCTTCTCTTAAAAACACATACTTAAGATGTTTAGGCAACGGCTTCAGTACCAAATCTACAGGAGGATCCTCTAGACTTGATTTAAGATCTCCACTCTTCAACTCAACATCGTTGAGCTTACTTAGTGGCCCCACTGCCAAAGCTTCTTCTCTTAGCTCATCCTCGAATTCAGCTGCCAACTGATCTAGATTAACCACACCATGGCTATTCAGATTATCGATCAATCGCTCATATTCCGCTTCCACAGCCTTGACTTGCTCGTCCATACAGTCATTGAAGTCATGAAATGACTCCTCAATGGAAAAGCCGGTTGGAGAACCAGAGGGTACTTGAATAGATTTAGAGACACTATAGCTCACCTCTTGGTCACCAACTCGAATAGTTACTTGCCCACCATCGCAATCGATGAGGGCTCTAGCTGTAGATAGGAAAGGTCTTCCAAGAATCAGAGGGACATTTTCATTTTTCTCAATATCTAAGACGTACCAGTCAACTGGAAAGGTAAACCTATCTATTTGAACTAATACGTCTCTCAAGATTCCCTCTGCTTTCTTAGAAGATCTATCTACGAACTGCAAGTTCATGGTAGTGGGTTCTAGAAGACTTTGTAACCCAAGCTGATTGCAAACAGACAATGGCATCAAGCTGATGGATGCACCCAGGTCACATAAGGAATTTGGGAATACTAGGCCTCCCATCTGCAATGTGAGCACAAATTTGCCTGGGTCGCCCCTCTTGGTTGGTAAGTCTTGATAATTGACCATCGCGCAGTCTTTACCAGCTGCTTGATCCATTTCTGATAATTTCTTTTTGGAAGATACAACATCCTTGATGAACTTTGTATACTTAGGCATCTCGACCAAGACCTCGGATAATGGCAGATTTACCTGAGTATTTTTCAAAAGGTTAAGCACCTTTTCATATTTCTTATCCTCACTCAGAGGGATGTTGCTCTTCCTCGGTGGAAATGGAAGCTTCTTCAACTCACTCTCGAGAAAATACTTTCTTTGAGGAAGCTAACCGATGACTTTGTCTTCCATGTCCTTCCACCTTACAACTTTTTCGGACCTTTTATTAGTCGGGGATCACCTCCGGCTTTCACTTGATTCTTCATTCCGCAGGGGAACAGCCACCTGAGGACTTACAACTTCTTCACCTCTCAGGGGATCAGCCACCTGAGTCTTTTCTTGCAGAACGGGGGAACGTAGATGCTCGACTTCCCCTCCTGCCTTATCACTGGCAGGAGGGGCTAGTGGTTTCCCTGGTGAGAGGGACCACTCAGTTGAGTACCGCTTCTAAGATTCATTGCACTGGCCTCTGGCATGCCATAAGGAATCGAAGGAACTAGGTCAGTGCTTTGGCCACAATTGAAATCAGTTTGGGCTACTAGGCCACCCTTCGGATTTTTCTCTATAAAATCGGGCAATCGCCTGACGATGGTCTGTAAGCTTCTTTGGTCGACCATCTGCTTCTCAAGGTTCTTGATTGTGCTCATCAACATTTGGATATTATTATTTTGCTCCTCCGGAAGTTATTGTTCTTGCTCCTTCAGTTCCTTCTGATAGGAGTCCAATCTAGCTTCAAGATCATCGACGCGAGAGGAGCCTTGAGAGTTCTGAATGTTTTGAGAGAAAGGTTGGCTAGACCGACTTTGAAATGCGGGATTTGGATTGTTAGGCCAACTTTGATTTAACCCTTGACGAATGTGAATCCTAGCTTTTGTTTTTAACTAAACTATTGTCACGAAACTAAACTAAACGAAGAACTAAACTACCAAATATGCAGAAAATTAACTAGACAGAGGATTACTCCAATGCTAGGCAAGATACGGGTAACGAACTTATTAACTAAACTAAACTAAGTGCAAAAAGGTAAACTAAACTATGCAACTCAAGTTTTAAGGGATTTAAATCAAGTATAACGAACGAACAAGCAATTGATCCACCTATCCTATCAACATTCAATTCTAATTCGGATTAGCTCGTGATCTCTACTCAAGTCGTGATTCACCTAACCGAAGGCATGAACTCCTACTCTCGTAGACAAGTTCGTTTCCTAATCTTTTATCTTTCGATGTTAAAGATTACGTCTTTCTAACCTAGGCGTGAAATCTTTCAATTTCTAATCTAGAGATTCAATCTAATAACTTTCGTTGTGATTAGATTAAAGGTCTAAACTTTTATCATGGTGTTCTAAGGTTAACATGACTTTCATCAAGCAAACAACAAACAAAAGCATGGATCTTTCGATATAGCATGCAATCAACATATAAAAACATGATAAAAGTAACAACTTTAATAGACACTCACAAAATAATCACGAACTCGAGATCAAACTGTTGAAACGGACGGCTTCACAACGCTCGTTCAAGGAGGATTTAGCCTCCTAGCATCCTTTGCACATCGAATTGTTGAATAAAAAGTACATGAAATTATCTAATCTAATCTAGAAGTTTAAGTGCATAAAACTAGAGAAAAACTGAAGGAAAAACGCAGCCAAGCTGCCCCTAGGGTTTAGGCTTCGAATAATCATCCTTAGGGTTTGATAAAACGCGCCTATTTATAGGTTTTTAGGTCGGTTTAATTTGAGGCGGTGCTTGGACGCCCGTCCGGCCTTGTGGACCTTCGTCGGTCGCTTTGGACGGAGGATGAACGCCGCTCGTAACGCGCGTCGAACTCTCTCGAATGTAAAATATGATTACGGGACGCTCGTCCACTTATCAAACGCCGTTCGATCCTGGGACGCTCGTTCGCTCGGATGAACGCTAGTCCAGCTTCGCTCAAGACTTGATAATTCCATCTTTATCTTCATTTCTCATCTCTATCTCGATTTAGCTCGAATTATATCAACATTTGATCATCAATTTAGCCTCCAACATGTATCTACATCACATGAAGACATCGCAAAACGTAACACAATCCAAATACTCATAAAAACAAAATCAAAACACGTACACAACCTCATTTTGCGAATAAACTAATTAAAATCTCACTTGCTTAATAAATCATTTAAACACTCATTTTCTATGCAAAATATAAAAATCTAAGGGAAATCATTATGAAATATAGCATTATAAAACGTACAAAATCACCCTTAACAACTGTCATAGACTAGGATTTTGTAACGGCTATTTCAAGATTCTAGTGATACCTCCTACACCACAGGAGAAGGGGAGACGTACGGGATTACACCACCCGGAACATCCATAAACAAATCTTGTGTTGATTTAATTTATGCATTTATATTTGTGCTTTGAATGAGTTATCTTTTCACTCAGCAAACACTAGACACTGAGTCAACTCAAAACTGATACATAGGAGATTCAGATATTTATCGACACTTCTATAGCACTAAAGGCTAGTTTTATCCGCTGCCAGTTAACTAGACTAAGAATAAGTCAGTATTAACTTATACTCAGTTAAGTTAGCTGAACTCCGCACAAGTTAAGGGACAGGAACAAAATTGAACTGAGTATCAGTTTGAGTTTCGGAGAAACTCAGTTCCTGGTGCACTTTCAGCTTTAGAAAATTTCTTTTGGTGACAAGTTTATTCACCCCCCCTCTAAACTTGTGTTAGCCTTTCCAAGGGACCAACAATTGGTATCGGAGCAGTTCCTTCTTTTTGAAGGAGATCTACTGCTTTGTATGATAACTGGTCTTCAGCAACCAGTTGTTGAAGAACCTTCACTGTATCAGTTGTGAAAGCACTTAATTTGATGACAACATCTAGAATTAAAAGTTGGCTTATTCACCCCCTGACTTATTGTTTGCAAAATGTGTCTGATTTTCAGGATCAATCATCTTAGAGGCTCAGTGCGACAAATTTGCATTCAAATCCAGAACCTTAACTTAGTGATGATGTGGATACAAGCTTTAAATCCAGAGGAGTTCCATCACTAGGAGACCCTTCAGAAGAAGAAGGAAAGAAATTGTTGCAAGCTACTATTGATATAGAAGATTCATTAGAACAACAAAAGAATGTACATACAAATCTTAAAAAATGTATCAAACCAACAAGAAAATGTACATTCTTCAACTCAGTTATCATTCGCTGAACTCAGTCAAAGAAACTTTGAATTTGTCAAGTTAACCGAAAAACTCACATTGGAGTTAAGACTAAAAGACATAGAACTTGAGAAAGCAAAAGATTGGAATAAGTTTCTTGAAACTGAGATGTCAAATCTTGCTGAAAGATTAATATCTAGTAAATTTGACAAAAGCAATGATAACTCCCCACCCCTACCCAGTCTTGAAATTTCAAAGAGTGGAAACTCTAGGCATCGAGACACTGGAAGACCTAATAGATTGCACAAAGAAATCAAAGATGAAAAATCTAAAATAATCTTTGTGAAATCAACTAAGGTTGAGCGTAATGGTTTATCTAGAAAAGAGTCGAGAAGGCTTAGTTCTCTCAAACAAGAAACTGAAAGTTATACTTCAGCAACTAATCCAGCCGGACCCAAAAAGATATGGGTACCGAAGAAAACTTAAAACTGTTTTGCAGGAAAAGTCAGTTTTATTGCATAATCCTCAGAAAAACTGACTTCTACACTAAGCTGAAAATGCAAAAGCTGATGAAGGACAAATTGGTCAAATTGGACAAATTGTTTTCCAGCTACCATCTGACGCTTGAGCTGACATAACAAATCACTTAAATCCACGTGTCAATCAAGGAGAAAAAGTAGATGTACATCCCTACAAATCTTATTGGCTGCGACACGACTCTTAATTGAAAACGATTGACAGACTAAGAAACACAATCTTGACAAAATCCTACTCAATCATTTTCAAAACATTCAAAAGTTCCTTCAAAATTTCCAAATTTAGAAAATCGTGGATCGATACAATATGGATGATGGAATCACCACAAGTCTGGATGATTTTTGTCAAAAAATTTCAAACTCCAATCTATCAACTCAGATTGTAAGAAAAATCAAGAAAATTTGAGGATTGGAGAACTTGATTGATACAAAGGTCACTACTTTGTGTCCAGACGGCATTAAAGACTTCTACAAAAATGCCATAATCACCAACAATGGAAAAAGCTTCAGGACAACTGTTCAAGACAAAAGCATTAATGTTGATGAACATTTGCTCTCACTAGTTTGTGGCTTGGACATAATCGGAGGATCTTCATCTCTAACTTTCGGAAATGAAGAAAAAAGGCAAGCTTTGGGATATTACAATATGGATGATGGAATCACCACAAGTCTGGTTGATTTTTGTCAAAAAATTTCAAACTCCAATCTATCAACTCAGATTGTAAGAAAAATCAAGAAAATTCGAGGATTGGAGAACTTGATTGATACAAAGGTCACTACTTTGTGTCCAGACGGCATTAAAGACTTCTACAAAAATGCCATAATCACCAACAATGGAAAAAGCTTCAGGACAACTGTTCAAGACAAAAGCATTAATGTTGATGAACATTTGCTCTCACTAGTTTGTGGCTTGGACATAATCGGAGGATCTTCATCTCTAACTTTCGGAAATGAAGAAAAAAGGCAAGCTTTGGGATATTACAGCGCTCAACAGGAACAAGAAAAATGTCATTGGATCCGTCTATCAACAGAGACCGGAATTCGCATTCCTAACGATCCTTCTGACCAGAAATGTCATTGGTCATGCTCGGAATTTCTACACTCTCTCAACAGATAAACTAAAGCTGATCTATGCCATCTGGTTTGAAGAAAAATTGGATTGGAACAAGTTTGTCCTCAATCATTTGATCAAACAGGTTTCAGAAGAAATTGAGAAAGCCAAAGGAATGAAGGCTTTTGGAGAAAAATTTTTACTAAAAAAGGGATACACTTATCTAGTTCAAAGGATACTAGATCATTTCTCCATCTCAAAATCAACTCAAACAGAAGTAAAACAAAATGTGTCCATTGGAGCTGAGAAAAGGAAGATCATTGAAGTAGAAAGTAGTGAAATCTCAGATTCTAGTTCAAGTGAAACTGTAAGGTTGGATGACAGAACCTTAAGGAGGCAAAGGAGATTGTGGAACAAGTTTCAGGCAAAGAAAACTGAAACTGAAGTGACTATTCAGATTGATGATGAATCTGAAGGAAGTAAAAGTGATGAAATTGAAGAAAGTGAACCTCCAACTGAGATGCATGGACAGTACACTGAAGAACAAAGAGAAGCCTTGGAAGATGCTGAATTTTGCCAGGCTGATTATGAAAAGGAACTGTCAAGCCATGATGTTCATTTTCATTATCAAGAACCAGGCTCCTCATCTCAAGTTCATGAGGCATCCACAAGCAAGTCTGTAACTGAAGAGTCTCAGCTCCAAACAACTAAAACTGAAGAAAAATTGGAAGGATTGAAAGAGAACATTGAAAGTCTGATGCAAACTCTACAGCAAAAACTCTTCAATCTACATGATTTTATTAGAAGAACACATTATTCAGGTCTACACAAATACTCCAACATCATCACCATGCATAAATTATTTGAAGAAAGTTTTCAACTATCCTCAAATAAGGGAGAAGAGAAAGCTAAAGGTGTTGTTGTTGAGGGGGAAGAGAAAGCTGAAGATGATGCTGCTGAAGCTGATAAAACGGGAGAGAAAACTGACATCAGTAAAGCTGAAGAAATCCTTGCCAAACAGTTGGTGGAAGAACAAGACAAACAAGTAGATGCTGATCTACTGACCATTCAACAAGAAGGAGAAGATATTGATAATCTGATCGAGAAGCTAACTGCAGAAGAAGATTTTAAAGAAACAAGAACCGAGGAAGATGAAGAAGCCTCAGTCTAAGCTGTGCTGAATATCAGGAAGAAACTTGCAATCTGTATCAGATTGAAAGAAAGTCTAAAGGCAGCAAAAGACAAAGAGATAAGAACTAAGGGGGAAAAGACTAAAGGAAAGTGTGTTAGTCTTATTTCTGAAGAAGAAGAAAAGATAATGAATGAAGAGATCAAGGAGATTCTGATAAAATTCAAGAATCAGGACAATGAAGAGGAAAAAATCAGATGATCAATGAATACTTGGAGATCAAGCCTAGAAAGAGAGAATCAAAAGAAGAAGGAAAGGCAAGAAGACTCCTGGAGACAAAAAGTAGCATCCTTATTGGAGAAAAATTGATGAATTTGGAAAAGGAGAATTTGTAATAATTTTAGTGACTCAGTTTATTGTAATGAACTCAGCTGTTTAGTTTGATTATCTTAATTGTTTTGTTATGATTTCTTGCACTATTCTTTATTATTACTTTTAGGGAGGGTTATGATACATCATCAAAAAGGGGGAAATTGTTGGAAATAATATTTATGTTTTGATGATGATTCGTCACGTAATTAACAAGATCACTTATAACCCATGATGATGAAATCATAACTAGCTGTTATAGTGCATAATAAAAGAAGAAGCAAGAAACAGTCTAGAGAAAATGTATAAGTTCTATCCAGAGTCTGAATCTAGTATAGGTTAATTCAGACAAGCTTTGTAATAGATAGGAACTAGGCAAATAGCTGAGTCGCAACAAGAAAACTGAGTATACTTATGAAGAACTGAGGGACACAGACTCAGTTATTGAAGACTGAAGAACGGAGGTGGCAAACTCAGTTAGAAGCTGATTAAGTCATAACTATAAGTTAGGATTCAGGCAAGTCTGTGGTGACCTGAAACTGAACTATAGATCATGTAAAGCTGAATAATCCTAAGGACAAAGATTATCAGTTATCAGGAGAAGAAGGAAGCTGAATGGTGTACTCCGACTTAGTCATTAAGAGTCGGATATCAAGAACACAAGGTACTCAGTTTTGAAGAAGAATAGAAAACTGAGTTAAGGCCTTGTTAAAATTTGAACTGACCAAACCATAAAAGGTCATACATATGAAAGTTGGCTAAACGACAAACGTAACGGCTACAAGAGCTACACTACAAGAAAAAGGGATTTCAATGAGGGGAATTTTATGACGGGAGGTAAATTTCGTCATTAAATGGTTGTTTTAATTAAAGTAAATATTTCCCGTCATTGTTGATCCCAAATTCCCCTCATTATGTTACATAAAAAAATTCCTCTCATTATCGTTACTTTTTTTTTATTTTTAAAATGTTTATTTCCCAAAGTTTTCAAAAAATCCTCTTTCGAGAAGAAACAAATCCTTTTATTATAATAATTATATTAAAACACCACCCCAACCCCCAAATTGATGGATCCAAAATCACTCATCTTCGACCTAAATTTTTCTATCCCCAAATTCCCATTATTCCCTTTTCATCTGAAGCCCTATATCCCCAAATCATCCAACCGTCTTCTCCATTTTCATTCAACGTAGTCCGATCGTATCTCCAGAATCTGCTAGCTTGCCTCATCTCCTTCCCCTTCTAGTAAAATCGAGCAATAAATGTTCGATTCGGTGTTGTCTTGCTCACAGAATCGTAAAAGCTTGCAACTTTCCCGATTGCTCTCTGTTTCAGCTTTTATGGTGACATTGTTTTGATTCTTTCCTACTCTGATTATTCTATCAATCGTATATGCACTTATTGAGTTGATTTTGCAGATTATGTGATAAGGACGTGACCTCTGCCTTGATTCGATGCTAGTTGAGCTGTACAAGGTAAAATCGTGGGGATTTTATCACCCCAGATTTTCAGAGATCCTTTGAAGCAAGAAAGATCGATACTTTTCCGTCCTTGTTCATTCGACATGTGCTGAACATCAAAGATTGAAGCTTCCGTTTCAAAATCATTGACCCATGTGAGCAAATGGGAGGTCAAATCGACTGCATTTAATCAGGTCGCATTCTTTCCGATTTAAAGTTAATATCTTGATATTATTGCTGATTTGAATTATGATTCTGCCTGATCTTGTTGCCTTTTTTTGGTCTGATTTAGGTTACGACCCTTTCCGGAAAGCTGAGACTGAATGTATACACCAATTCAGTCCTGATTCACTGTGGATAGAAGTATTTCCATTTTCAGAAATTGGTGGTGCTCTTTACAGTGACTCAGCATTCACAAACCGGTGAATCCCTACCCGGTTTGCTCAGGTATAAGGCTTGACCCTTCTTGGTGTAGGAATTAGGTTATTTGACTGAGGGTCTTACACCCTAGGAAGTCAAGGGTCGAGTCAATGCTGAGGTTAGTGAACCAATGATGCCCTAAAATTAAATCCAGACCATTCTGTGTTCGTGTCTAGTAATACAGAAGTAGAGTCTGGTGCTTTGACCTTCCTGCTGTGAATCAAAGCTTGATTCTGGTCCTTGTTGTTGAGAGGAGTGGTACCAATCAACAAGCTTGACAGAATCTGAGGACTGAGGTCTTTGGTGCTCATCTAGTGAAGGTAACACATTGACTCTGTCCTTTATATTTTCTGTGTTCTGTGAATGTGTCTTGATTGCCTTGAATTCAGCATTTTCAGTAGTCTTGTTTGATAATGTATGTGCCTTGTCTGAGTCTGTTCATCTGTGTTTGAAGCTTTGATTTTGGTATATGATCATTGCCTATCAAGGTAGTTGACACTAAGTTTGTCTAGTCTGAAGTGCCATTACAGCTTGCCTAGTGAGGCTGGTGGTTTGTGCCTTGATTTGGTGAAGGATCAAAGACCTTAAGTCTTCGCCTCAGTTTCAGACTGAAGTCTTTCTGATTCAAGTCTGTGTTTGATCCCCATAATTTGCTGGTTTTAAGTCTGATCATCAGCATACCTTGTGTTGCTGTTAATCAAGCTTGAAACACCCCCTTTATGGTGTTGTATTGAGTCTGTAAGTCAGTCTATTTTCCTGCTGAATCTTAATCCATTGCTGATTTGTTGATCTTGCCGCCTTGCTGAATTCTGAACTGCATATTTGAATACACTGTAATAGCTAGGCATTAGTGTTAGATTGTTGAACCTGTATTCAGCATTTGTAACATCAGGTCTTATAATCCTTTGTTTTGGATTAGATTATCATCCATGTTGTTAGCTGGAAGTTCAGCCCCTAGTTTGATCTATAGTTGTGTATATTGTACTGAATCTATAACCTGGTAATCTATTGCATAGTTGTCTGTATTCACTTGGACTGAATCTGAATTGTTGATAGTAGCTTGATGTACTCATCTGGACTGATTTGTCATTTTTTATCTGCTATATTGTTTTATGGACTGAATTTGATTCTGTTATAATATAAGTACCTTTGCATCTGCTACATTGAATTATTGATAGTCTCCCTTTGCATTAAACTCTAGTAATCAGCTACTAGTTATTTTACAACCTGCTATGTTTGGTAAATTGCCCTTGGAGCCCTACTAGTCAAACAACGGCAATTTAATTCAAGGTGTGTAGTGGTAAATTGCCCTTGGAGCCCTATAAGTTGTTTGACTGCATTTTTGTAACTAAACATGTTCTAATTAAATCGTTTTCTTATCATTTATTATTCTGATACGAAGTTGACTGTTGCCCTGATTTTGTGCCGTTGCGTTGTTGTGCAGAATTGTACCACTGAAACACGTTTTCAACGTGAAGTCAGTGCTAAAGACTGAACCTTTTCCCCTCGTGTTCAATTTGAGAGATTCATTTCAGGGAAGTTTCTGTCCATCTCTCGTTAATATCGATTATGTCCATCTCTCGTTAATATCGATTATATCATTTCAGAGAAGTTTCTGTCCATCTCTCATTTTTTTACACTGTTCTTTTTCTTTTGCAAGTGATGTTCTTTAAAATCTTATTACTGCTTATTTTGAAATGAACTTCATTTGAATGTTATTACTGCTACATGTCGTTTTATACTGTCTTCGTTATTTTCTGTTTCATCATAACCAATTACAATGTTTAGTGCTAGGAGCTGGTAGATTAAGAAGTGGATCGCTTCAGTGAAACTTTTATGAGTTGTAAGTAGTTGTGGAGCATTTAAGACATATTTTGAGGCATTTTTTTATTTCTAGATGATGCTTTATGGCTAATCCAGATGAAGAAAACAAAGTGACTATAAGTTGTGCAGGATATGATCCCAAATCTGTTCAACCTAGCTTCTAAACTTGTGTATTTCTCTTGAAATTTTGATTTTTCTGATTTGCAAGTTCTTCTCTTACCCACATTATTTAGTCTGTTACATTGTTGTTCTAGATACTGTATATGGAAACGCACGGTAGGCTACTGTATTATTTCCACTACTTAGTTGACTCAAATACGAGCTACCATAAATTCTCATGTTAAACAGCAAATCCCTGTTTTCTATGATTCTAATATTTTCATAAACAACGTATTTACTTGTAACTGTCTTTTACCATCTTCCAGATATGTGTTGTAGTATTTAATGATTTTTTTACTTGGCTACGTTTCTTCATGGCTTCATATTCTATACATCATTAAGGAAAAGAAAGAGGAAAAAAAAGACAATAGAAAAAGAGATCAATTTCATCTATGGTATAAGTCGTTAATGCCTCTTGCTTGTTTCTGGATACCTCTCAAAGATAAAGTTTGCACAATAATTTGTGCCCTTCTATGCCTCACTAGGAGATTCATTTATGCAAACATTCGCTGTGAAGGATCGTAAGGCATGATATCCTGAAAGTTTAGTATGTTCTGACAAGTATGGTGAACAAGGAACATCAAGCACTCATTGAATCCAAGTTTCACCTACAGTATTCTTTTTCCATTATGATTGCCATTCGTTCCACATTTCGGACATCTGTGCTTAAATTTTGTTTAAATTTGTTAAGGTTTATCTTGCTATGGAAGCTGGTTACCTGGAAAAAGTAGAAGAACTCTGTACGCGTTACTCCCTTGAAGGTTTTATTAATTTCAAAGGTACTCTGATACTTGGCCATTTTGAACTAGGAATACATATTTTAAGAATTGTTTGCACATCTCTTTCATTTGCTTAGTTATGGATATCAGGACATGTTTTGTAAAGTAGTGGTCTCTGCTGATTCATAACGTCCCCTCGTGATGATACTTTTTTGCAGATACTGAGGCACATTCTTTATTCAACAACTATTTACGTCTTGATGAACTTGCCGTCGAGGACGTCGTATGGGTTGATGATAGCACTGCATTGTCTGCTGCCACAGTAGAGATTGAGGAATGCAAGGTGGTGTTCTACAATTCCTGTTAATAAAGAAGAAATGATTACTGGGTTGATATATTTACATGACTAGCTAGGACTCTATTTCATATCAGATTAGTTGGTCTGCCTTCTAAGTATGTTTTGATCAAACTGATTTTTATGTTTAGTCTTCTTTGAGTCTTGTTAAGGTTCTTTTATTTGTAAGATGTTTGATGATGGAAAAATACTCTCATTGGATGTATTTTAAGAAGAATGATGGACAGAATTAATGAGGGGCTTACTATTAGAAATGACGGTAAATTTCATCAATAAAATGTATATAATGAGGGGAAAACGACCCTATAATGAGGAAAACTATTTTCATTAAATTTTGATTTCGTGATGGGCAAATGACCTTATAATGAGGCTATAAATTATCATTAAATCATGATTTAGTGAGGGGCGAATGGTAGAATAGTGATGGAATTTTCTGTTGTTGAAAATGTTTTAGTGAGAGTACTATTCCTGTCATGAACTATATTTTAATGACACAAACTTTACCATCATTATTTACTTTTACATAGAGAAGCAACAATGAAGGGTGGTGAGGGTAAATTTCCCTTCGTTAAAAGTCTTTAATGACGGGAAATGGACATTTAATGAGAGGATTTACCCTCATTAAAACTCGATTTTCTTGTAGTGCTAGTTGACCGTTACATCACCCCTATAAATACACAGAGAAAAAGGATTAAAGAAGACGGGATTGGAGAAGCTTTGAATAGCACATATCTAAAGATCCAGATCCAGAAAATCAGATTGCATATCTAGAAAAGGGGAAGCCAACATAATTGCCTTGGAAATTTAAAAGAAAGATTCAGTAACCCATTAAGGGGGAAGAAGGCATCTTGGAGCTACAACGCCATATCCAGAAGAATCAGACAGCTCACTGAATTAATCTTTTGATTAATTAATTCTAAACCTAACCTTTGTGAAAAAGGATTGGCCGTGCATAGTTTCAGGAGAGCAATTCTACCTTTCCTCAAACGGTTGCAAATTGTTTGCCACGGTGTTAGTGCGATGTACCTGTGGGTGTGTGTATGTCGGTGGTGAGTCGTGGTGAAGGAGTCATTCCACCTCCGGAAGGATCGTGTGCGAGAATGAAGGAGCAATCCTACCTTTCTTCATTAGGTGTAGACAGTGAAACTAGGGTGTCGTGAAGGACTGTCATAGACTAGGATTTTGTAACGGCTATTTCAAGATTCTAGTGATACCTCCTACACCATAGGAGAAGGGGAGGCGTACGGGATTACACCAACCGGAACTTCCATAAACAAATCTTGTGTTGATTTAATTTATGCATTTATATTTGTGCTTTGAATGAGTTATATTTTCACTCAGCAAACACTAGACACTGAGTCAGTTCAAAACTGATACATAGGAGATTCAGATATTTATCGACACTTCTATAGCACTAAAGGCTAGTTTTATCCGCTTCCAGTTAACTAGACTAAGAATAAGTCAGTATTAACTTATCCTCAGTTAAGTTAGCTGAACTCCGCACAAGTTAAGGGACAGGAACAAAATTGAACTGAGTATCAGTTTGAGTTTCGGAGAAACTCAGTTCCTGGTGCACTTTCAGCTTTAGAAAAGTGCTTTTGGTGACAAGTTTATTCACCCCCCCCCCCCCCCCTCCCCCCTCTAAACTTGTGTTAGTTTTTCCAAGGGACCAACATTTATCAATGACTGAGTACATGTGCAAGAACTGTAGTAGCTCAGCAAACTAATACAAAGGTAACAATTTTATAAACTAAGCCCAAAGAAATCAAATTATACCCTTAAAAAGTATTAATCTCAATATTCATACGCATTAGCTTCATATAAGCTAAGCAAGAGATTCAGAAAGCTCACGACTTGCAGCAGCTAAAAGCTTCAATCTTTTTATATAAGAAATGGAAATATGAGATCCCAAAAATGGATATACTATGAATGAATAACCGAAAATAAAACTGAAAATGAGCCTAAAGGTAATCTGAAAATGTGGATGTTACCTGAAGGTGGATCTATTTGTTGTCCTTAGCAGTTTTATCCACATTTGTCCAAGATGTTTTCCATTTGAACTGTGTTTATGCTCTCGTCATCGCTAAAATACAATCTGGTAATCATATTTGGTATTTCCCGACCAGGTTACCGAATTCACCCCATTCCATTGGCTCATTTGTCTAGCTAAATGTCAATCAGAAACTTACAAAAACAAAAAACAAAACAAATAAGCATAAAAATAGCCCATATTTGATAGTGTAATTGTGGTTGTACGAAGTAGCTAAAAGGAGGTACATACAAAAAAAGGAAAGGCTAAGGTGAGAACACATTTTCAGCTATTCGTCTAAGAGACATAAAATAAGCATACTTTCTTACCATTCCAACATAAAACATATTGAGGAATACATCACTCAAGTTGAAGATGATCAAGTTCACTCTTTAGTTGACAGTTTGTTAGGCGGTTATTAGCGGTTACCAGGCTAGCTACACTCCTATATAAGTAGCATGGAGTCATAGAAAGTAATTTGATCAAGTTGTAAACTGATGCAATTCATAATACAATCGATTTTTCTCTCTTCAAAACTAGTGTCACTGTTCTTATTGAAGAGTGTCATTGTTCTTCATCATTTTCTAATTTTATGCATTTTCTTTCTATTGAATTCACCAAACCTTCTAGTTCGATGAATTTCACATGGTATCAGAGCTTATTTTGAACGCTTCCTAGAGCCTTTTTTGCGTTGTTTCTGATTTTTATCAGAGTTCTTTGCTGTTTCTTGGAGGAATCTTTGCTTGTTTGCTCGTATTCCTTGCTGGTGCATCATGGATTTGGGAGGCCAAAATCAAGGTATTTTGCCAGGCAATCCTCTTTACTTGCATCCTAATGAAATCCAACGTTAATTTTGGTTCAACCTCCGCTCAATAATAAGAACTATCACCCTTGGAGCCATTCTATGAAAATGGCATTGATCACTAAGAACAAAATGGGATTCATAGATGGTACGATTACTCAACCCCCAGTAAATTCTCCAGAATTCCATGTTTGGTTACAGTGCAATACCTTTGTGAAAACTTGGATATTGAATTCCGTTGTTCCTACTATTGCTCAAAGTGTAATGTATAGGGAAACATCTAGACAAATTTGGTTGGATTTATAATAAAGATTCTCTAGATTAGATGTTTTTCAGTTGGGAGACTTGTTAGAACAGGTTCATGCCTTTAAGCAGTGAGATTTTGATATAACTAGCTATTTCACTAAACTCAAGATTATGTGGGATGAGATCGCTATTATGAAACCAGAGCCTGTTTGTTCTTGTGTCCCTAGATGTCATTGTGATGTCATTAAGACCTTCAATGGATATGCTGAGACAGAAAATGTTGTAAAATTTCTAAGGACTGAATTACGAATATTCTCAAGTGTTAACACAAGCACACGACTTATGGTCTATGTTTCGATCTTGATACTATTTTTTTATGGTCTTTGGCGGAAGATCAAAAGGAATCGATGCATGATTTTCAAAAGCTACGATTCTTTACAATAGGGCTTTTAATCCCAATTCATCCAATGTTAGTTCCGTAAACTCACAGATCACTGGCTATCAACAAAATGTGACTAAAACAGCTAATGGAACATCTGATTTCAAGAAGAATTTTGGAAACAATACACTAGGCAGGAAAATGCAAGTCGCCTTTTGTGGATACACAAACCATACAGTGGACAAATGTTACAAGAAACATGGTATTCCACCTGGTTGGAAGCCAAAGAGTAGGGCCAATATGGTTGAGTCTACTTCAGAGGATCAAGATGCAAATTCTAGGAGTTTTATGCCTCGAATTGAAATGTAAGGGTATACTTTGAATAAAGCTCAGTTTTAGCAATTGATAAAGTCTTTAGATGGACAAAGAGCAACTTCTCGTGATCATATGTCAAATCAAGCCTTTGCTTCTAACAACAAACTTTACTCCAACTACTGATACCTCAGGTTCTTCTAAACCTAATAGCTTATCTACCTAGATTATAGATTCTGGTGCTACTGACCATATAGTCAGTAATATCCATGATCTACAATCTAGGAAATCTGTTTCTAATATGTTTGTAGATTTACCTAATGGTGCCAATGTGCAGGTTACACATGTAGGAATTGTCTGCATTAATGAAAAGCCAACCCTTACAGATGTTTTACATATACCGGCTTTTAATTTTAACCTGATTTCCTTGGCTAAGTTGACTGCTAGTCCTGACTAGTCTGTCATATTTGATCATGGTTCTTGTCTGATTCAGGACAAGAAGCTTTGGACTCAAATTGGATCAGCTAGATAATCTAGAGGATTGTATGTGTTGGATGTTCAGAAGCCTTTGATTAATAATGTTGCTCTAGTAGATGTTCAGTCTAGCATTGTAGATGAACAAGTCTGGCATTACAGACTTGGACATTTGTCCAATACAAGACTTTCTGATTTGAATTGCATTGATTCTAGTTGCAAACTTAGTCAAACAGTGTGTCATATCTGTCAACTAGCCAAACAGAAGAGGAAATCTTTTTCTTTAAGCACATCATCTGTACAGAATGCTTTTGATCTTGTCCATTTTGATATATGGGGTCCATACAGACAGAAGACTGTACATGGTCATTCCTATTTTCTCACTATAGTTGATGATTGTACTAGATTTACTTGGATCCACTTGTTAAAAGCTAAATCTGTAGTTAGACAACTTGTACAATCTTTTGATCAGTATGCTTTTGTGAAATTTAATAAATGTGTTAAGTTAAAAGATCAGATAATGGAGCTGAGTTTGGCATGCCTGAATATTATGCTAAAAAGGGAATAATACATCAAACATCTTGTGCGGACACTCCACAACAAAATGGTATAGTAGAGAGGAAACACCAGCATATAATGAATGTTGCTAGGGCTTTAAAATTTTAGTCTAACATGCCTTTATCCTATTGGGGTTATTGTGTGATGCATGTTGTGTTTCTGATCAATCTTATTCCCTCACCTGTAATTAGAAATAACACACCTCACTTCATATTGTATGGTACACAATTTGATTATAGTCACTTAGAGTGTTTGGATCTCTTGTTTATGCTAGCACATCAGCACATAATAGGCAAAAGTTTGAACCTAGGGCAAGAAAGTGTGTCTACCTTGGAGTACCTAAGTTCACCAAAGGTTACATTCTATTAGACACACAAACCAGGGACTTCTTTATCTCTAGAGATATATGTGAGGTTTTATGAAACTCTATCTCTTTTACAAAATAAGCATCTGAGATACACAGTGAGAATCCAGTTCCCAACTAGTTCCATAGGATGGTGAAGCAGACATCTGCATGCGGTCCATGTAACAAATACCATGCCAGAGTCTGAAGTTCCAGTTATTCCAGCTCCACCTCCTCCTGTTGAAACAAGAAGATCAAGTAGACAAAGACAGACACCAACTTATCTTAAGGAGTATGTTTTTCCTTACAGAAAATCACCACATTCAATAAACAATGTGGCCACATATGACAACATCACCAACAACTATCATAGATTTGTATGTGCAGAAGCCAACATTCAAGAACTTAAGACACACAATCAGGCTATTAAGCATTATTACTGGAAAGAAGCTATGCAGAAAGAATTGGATGCATTGCATGCAACCAAGACATGGGAAATTGTCAACCTACCACCCGGAAAGACCACCGTTGGGTGCAAGTGGGTATATAGAGTCAAGTATCATGTTGATGGTTGTATATAAAGGTATAAAGCTAGACTAGTAGACAAAGGATATACACGGGCTTATAGAATTGATTACCAGGAAACCTTTTATCCTGTGGCAAAGGTTACATGATGCGGATACGGTTCCAGGAAACGACTCAAGGGATCAATGGTGAGCTATAGATACCTAAACCTAGTGTCCTCGACCTAGGCTAAGGCCAAGAATAAACAACGCGTGCTCAAAACGCTGATTCGTTCTTGAAGGGTGTAATCTCTACGACAAAGAGACTACTCACTCGCAAGTGATTTTGTCTTAATCAGTCACAGATTAAAACGGCAAGAAGAGAAAAGCTCTCAACTTAAAAGTTTAACTGAATTTCAATAATATTGTTGATCTTTTTTAATATTACAAGTAGTATGCCTTTTTATAGGCTACAAAATAAAAGACAAATAACTTCCTAAGCAATGTGGGATAAATTACAATGTAATTTTCGCCACTTTATTTTGTAACAAATATAACTCAACCCTAATAAGTCCAAATGACTATTATTTGCTAAAAATAAACACTTGACCCAATATACTAACATATGGGCAACTTTTGACACGGGCCTAAGGCCGTTTTATTCATTAAAACACCGGAAACTAAAATAAACAAAACAAATAAAATATCTCGGGATGGATCACATCATTCCCTCCCGGTTGGAAAGGATTCGTCCTCGAATCAAAAGGATGTCGTAAAAGTCTTCAGCACCCACCAATCGCGAACAAACCACAAAAATCCTCAAAAAGATACCGGGATCAAATACAAAGTTGATGGACGATTTCAAACCAATTGACCGGTAACACAACGAGCTAAACGGCACCAATGAAACAAAAGAACAATCCCTCGGTCCGATATTGTCGATGAAGCTAGGAAAAGTAGCAAGATAAGCATAGCAACTCGGATTAGGAGATGAATCACCATGTGCAACAAATGGATCAAAGAAAATATGCTTCGCTTGCCCTCATCATAATCGAGCACGATAAACCAAAGGAAATATAGGGGCTGCTTTGGATGTATCGAACATCTCGGTTTCCTCCTCGTGTGGATGATCCTCATGTACCTGCACAGAAGACAACATAGAACTCGACCACACGGTCGGTAAAGTAGGACAAACCACCGCAGATGCCGCAATATCCTCAACCACCAAATTAAGACTATGCGCACCATCAGTCTCCTCCACATGCTCATGTCCCTCTGCAACGGGCTTATCCACAACTGATTCCGCACGCGCAACATTACTCTCAATTTGACCAGCAACAAATGTGTCATCAATGTGAACTATCTGGTCCACAACTAAGGCCTCACCATTTGAAACCACTTCATCAACACCCGCGACCAACTCATCTAAAATTTCAGGCTCCTTCAAATCCACCACACGCTCAACTACTTCTGCCACATATGCTCCCTCCTCATTATTCAACTCCTGCTCACAAACACTAACAATCGCCTCTTTTCCCGCTGCAACGAATGTTGTTGCATCATCAACCAGAAAATTCTCCCAAAACAGTTCACTTTCCCTCTTCCGTTGTGCCCAACGCAGTTCACTTTCCCTCTTCCGCTGCGCCGAACGCTCAGCACATTCATTTAGTTCGCGTATCAACTCAGCAAGAGCTCTACCCATCTCTTCTAACACTTTATCATTTTCCACATTTTTGGATGCTTCAAACCTAGGCAAGTAATGACGGGGCACAAAACGTTGCTGCATTTCTCTTTTCATTTCAGTCCAAGTACTAACCTCTGGATCCCTATGCATACGCCTCAAAAAATTTGTTTGTTTCCACCATGTCACAGCATTTCCAGTGAAACTATGTTGTGCAAGATCACACTTCTTCTTGTCCGAATATATATGGCATGCAAAAATCCGCTCCAACTTAGCTTCCCAGTCAAAATATACATCGCCATCACGTGTACCACGAAATGGTGGCAATGCCATTTGTACCTCACAACTCTCGTGTTTGCACTCACCCTCGCTCTCTTAGTCGTAGGAATACCCTTGCAAACAAATCAGCATAACGAGCAACACGAGGAGTAATTCAAAAACCAACAACCTAGACGTAAACAACTAGGGCTCGGTTCAGATTACGGCTGTGAATGAAACAAGGTCGTGATTATGGTGAAAACGGGACCTTTGAGAGAAAGCAAATTGCGGCTGTATATATATGTGTTTTTTTTTTTTTTTTTTTTTTTTTTTTTTTAAGATTATGGAAAACAAATCTGATATGGACGAATATGAAGAAAAAAAAAAAAAAAAAAAAAAAAAAAAAAAAAACAAGATAAAAAGATAATTTTATCCCAAATTCAAATCTGCTGAAAATCAGGAATTCAGTTTTTGACTCTACCCGAATTTACCGGCTGATTTCAAGCATGATAAGTTACGAATTGGAAGTTTCACAAAAGAGATAAACTTTAGATATGGAAGTGGACTATTCAATCACAAAATATCAGAATTTTTGGACGTAAATTGAAGATTTTACGGATTTTAAGGTAAGCATTGGTTTTCCGGGCAGTTTGTAGATCTAAACTGCAGAATTTTCAACAATTTTTTGGTATGGCTTCCGGGAATAATTTCGAAAATCACAAAAGAGAAAAGTTGTAGGAAATTTAATGAGCTACAACTTTTAGCTGAACCACTTTTTGATTTGAGAATTTTATTAGGGGTCAAACACACAAGAATACGAAGCTGATCACAGGATTTGACGATTTTGACAAATTTTTTTGTTGACACGTTTTGAACGATTTCCACTGAGAATTTCGAGAAACACAAAGAATGAAACTTGTAGATAACACAAAGAACTAAAACATATAATGTTTTTGTAATTTTTGGATATGAATTATTAGGGTAAACTGACGACGAAAGAAGAACACGAAAACTGGAAAAACAAATTTCTGGGGATATGAAGAACACAAATTGATGAACAACGAAGAACGAATAACAATGGAATTAAAACAAATAGGGATATTTGATACCTTGGTCACTGGGCTCTGATACCAACTGATGCGGATACGGTTCCAGGAAACGACTCAAGGGATCAATGGTGAGCTATAGATACCTAAACCTAGTGTCCTCGACCTAGGCTAAGGCCAAGAATAAACAACGCGTGCTCAAAACGCTGATTCGTTCTTGAAGGGTGTAATCTCTACGACAAAGAGACTACTCACTCGCAAGTGATTTTGTCTTAATCAGTCACAGATTAAAAC
The DNA here is from genome assembly GCA_026214975.1 of Gentiana macrophylla. NCBI lineage: Eukaryota > Viridiplantae > Streptophyta > Magnoliopsida > Gentianales > Gentianaceae > Gentiana > Gentiana macrophylla. The sequence goes on along the minus strand of CM047812.1, from coordinate 10,688,988 downwards.
GGTAAGAAGAGAAAAGCTCTCAACTTAAAAGTTTAACTGAATTTCAATAATATTGTTGATCTTTTTAATATTACAAATAGTATGCCTTTTTATAGGCTACAAAATAAAAGACAAATAACTTCCTAAGCAATGTGGGATAAATTACAATGTAATTTTCGCCACTTTATTTTGTAACAAATATAACTCAACCCTAATAAGTCCAAATGACTATTATTTGCTAAAAATAAACACTTGACCCAATATACTAACATATGGGCAACTTTTGACACGGGCCTAAGGCCGTTTTATTCATTAAAACACCGGAAACTAAAATAAACAAAACAAATAAAATATCTCGGGATGGATCACATCATTACAACTATTAGAACATTACTTGCCTTGGCAGCCTCTTAATTGGCACATTCACCAAATGGATGTCAATAATGCCTTTCTTCACGGAGAATTGGATAAGAAAGTCTATATGGATCCGCCTCTTGGTTTTTCAAACACACAGACAAAATCAGGTGTGCAGGCTGACCAGTCTTTATATGGATTGAAACAAGCTAGTAGACAATGGATCTACAAACTAACTGAAGCCTTGACATCAATTGGCTTTACTCAGTCAGCACATGATCACAGCTTATTCACAAGGGGTACATGACAAGACTTCATTGCACTACTTGTCTATGTAGATGATATAATAGCAGCTAGCTCATCCATATCACCTATTGATGAGGTCAAACAAGTATTACATAAGAAGCTCCAAATTAAGGACATTGGAAATATCAGATATTTTCTAAGAGTTGAAGTTGCAAGATCTGAAAAAGGTATTTCATCAATCAAAGGAAATACACACTCAATCTACTAGAAGAATGTGGTTTTTCAGAAGCCAAACCTATCAGCACACCAATGCTCTCCAAGCAGAAACTCTCCATTAAATATTATGAACCTTTTCCAGACAATACTCTCTATAGAACCATTGTTGGGAAGTTAATCTACCTATCCTTCACTAGGCCTGATATAGCCTATGTAGTCAGTTTTAATCTCATCCAATAGTAAACCACATGCAAGCAACACACAGAGTATTAAGGTACTTAAAAAGAAATCCTGGACAAGGCATCCTTTTTGAAGCTAATAATGACTTGGTACTCAAAGGCTACACAGACTCAGACTAGGCAGGATGTGAGGATTCTATGAAATCTATCTCAGGTTATATTATGTTTCTTGGTACAGCACCTATATCATGGAAATCCAAAAAGCAAACTACAATAGCTAAGAGTTCTTCTAAGGCAGAATACAGGGCCATGGCCAATGCCACTTGTGAGTTACAGTGGCTGGTCTACATCATGAAGGATCTACACATACATGTTTCACTACCCATTCTACTTTTTTTGTGATAATTCTAGTGCCATTCACATAGCAAAGAATCCAAATTATCATGAGAGAACCAGGCATATTGAGCTTGACTGCCGTATTACAAGGGCCAAGGTTCAATCAGGTTTTTTAAAGCTAATGTCTGTCAAAACAAAAAATCAACTAGCTGATATCCTAACAAAACCACTGGATGCTCCTCTATTCAACTATTCTTATCAAATTTGGGAGTCTACTCAGTCTTCACACCAACTAAGAACTGATGCTACACTCCTCAGCAGTCTGCTGATGTTACAATCATCGTGAGTCTGGCGATGATCATCGGCGACAAAAACTCCTCGCCAGATCTCATCGATAATCCTCAAAGCAAAGAATTGTGACAAGAAACAACACCAAGACCAAAGAAGATTAGGAGCCTATCAGCATCATTATCTTCAGAACACTTGAGCCGACTTTTCACTCCTGTGGTGTTGGAATACACCATTCAAGTTGAAGATGATCAAGTTTAAGCTTCAAGAACTTTCAGCTTGAGGGGGGTATTGAGGAATACATCACTCAAGTTGAAGATAATCAAGTTACTCTTTAGTTGACAATTTTTTAGGTGGTTATTAGCGGTTACCAAGCTAGCTACACTCCTATATAAGTAGTGTGGAGTCATAGAAAGTTATTTGATCAAGTTGTAAACTGATGCAATTCATAATACAATCGATTTTCTCTCTTCAAAACTAGTGTCACTGTTCTTATTGAAGAATGTCACTGTTCTTCAACATTTTCTTATTTCTGCGTTTTTTTTCTATTGAATTCACCAAACTTTCTAGTTCGATGAATTCCACAAACTATGACTATAAATACCTTCACCATTCCAGGCAAGTCCTTGCAAATATTTCATCCCTTCTTAATATATTATGAACCCTCTTTCATTGTTGTCCAATGTTTCAACATGAAACCAAAAAAAAAAAAAAACAATGAGTATACTACTAGTGGATATGTCAAGTGTCAACCAGACCAATAGTACATGAAAAAAATGTTAAGGTGAAAACCGTAGCAACTTAACGTAAGATTTGATAATAAAGACGAGTAAAAAAGTACCAAGTCCAACACATAAACTACTACATCCAATTGGATGAAATAAGCCGTTTGGATGATTTGTCAAGCTTGATGAGTTTCTGCTTCTTGAATGCATATGCATCAAGTATCTCCTACCAATGTGAAGCTTATGTGGATATGTCTGCAAGCGTAGAATATAGTTAAATTAACAACTCAAACAGAAAGAATCATCTGCACCATCATCATATAATCAACATAGCAAAATGAGTATGCGTCATTCTCGGAAAAATTCTCTCATCGAGCAGACCACATCAATTCAGCCTTGAAAAGAGCAGGAGTTGGCCCTCCCTGACCCTACACAAAACAATGAACTCTGTCTGAGTTCAGCCTCAATAGCTGAAATTTCTATTTTCCCATGCATGCTGAAATTGCTGCTAGCTTTTTCTAGGCTCTGTTTTACATTTCTAGCATGAGAAACATGAGTACCATTTCCTTTCTTTATCAGAATCGACATCACAAGATTCTCATATGAATCGAAATCGTAACCACACCTGCCAACATATTATAAGCAAATTTCCAATCAGACGAAGTACCGCTCTTTGCCGTTGCCATAGAAACAGAGTGCTTCGACCGTGTCTCTGAGGAACACTTGAATGTAGATATCATCAAACATGAAGTGCGTAATAGAAGATCGATTTAAAAAAATAGAAATAAAGAATATACCGGTAAATTTCTGCTAACAAGTCCTTATCGCTTATGTAGGCATTTGAAACATTCTTTGACTAGAACTTGTTGAGAAATAGATTAATTATTATATGTAGTTTTATCTTATTATCTAGAATAGTGACATTTGTCCTTATCTTGAATGTATCAAGTGTCCTTGTGTGTGTAATTACTATGTGTAATAGTCACTATATATGTGTGTCATTGTACTCAACATATCTTTATGAAAGATATTCTATCCAAATATACTTTGTTGCATTTCTATCTTGGTAGCAGAGCTGAGGTTCGGCCATGGCCACCTCTGACTCACCACCAGCAAGTGGTGTCACACCACCTCAAACCATCGGAGCTTCAGCTGGAGCAAGCTCACACTTCACGACCGGAGCTCCCACAGCTGGTGTTACTGCTGGCGTTTCCACCATCTGGCCGGACGGAGTTGCTGCAGGATTTCCAGTAATAGGTTTGACATCTTCAAACATAACATCTCTTCCTCTGATGTCTGGCATGTCATCTGGTTTTTGATCCACCTTCACAAATCCATTGTTTCTGAGCTCAACTCTGCCATTCCTGGGATCTGTAAGTCCACACTCTCCTAGTTCTCTGCTTGCACCGCCATTTTCCGGTAATCTTAATCAGAGTTGTACTGTGAAACTTGATCGCACCAATTACTCACTCTGGCGTTATACCATTTTGCCGATTATCCATGGTCATAAGTTGAAAGATCATCTTCTCAGTCCTGGTCCCACTATTAATGAGTCTTCATCCCGATCCTTGTTTCTCGTTCCTTCTATTTCTGATGAATAGATTACCAAAGATAATCTGTTAATGGGCTGGTTACTTAGTTCCATGACGGAACAAACTTTATCTAAAATTGTTGGCTGTGTTAATGCTCATGAAGTATGTACTACTCTTGAAACCTTGTTTAGCAGTAGATCTGAAGCTCGTATGTTAGAATACAAAGATGCATTGGCTAAAGCTTCGAAAGGAACTAAATCTATGTCCAATTATTTGGCCCAGATGAAATCCTACTCTGATAGTCTTACTGCTGCAGGCTATTGACTAAATTAGGTGGATTGGATCGTGATTATGAATCTTCCATAGTTAATATCACCTTTAGAGTAGGATCTCTCAGCTGGAAAGATGTCCAATCACAGTTGATGATACATGAGAGATTGATTGCCAGGCTTAATCCAACTGTAGGGACATGACTTGTTAATCCATCAGCAAATCTTGCATAGGGTCCAAGGTCAAATAGTAGGCCAACCTCCAATTACAACTCAGGTAGAGGCAGGAGCAGTTCTAGAGGTGGTAGAGGTGGAAGAGGAATAAGCAAGAGTAACAGTGGTGGTAGGAATTCTGGAAACAAAATGGTTTGCCAGCTTTGTGGAAAAATAGTCACATTGTTACCTCTTGTTGGCACATATTTGTGGAAGATTTTGTGCCTCCAAACAATAACAACAACAACAATGGAAGTCCTAAGCAATTATTGCCTATGTTGCTACTTCTCAGTCTGTCAATGATCCAGCATGGTCTATGGACAGTGGGGCCTCAAACCATTTGACATTAGATTTGAATAACCTCCACCTTAGTGCAGGGTACAATGGTTCAGAGTCCTTAGCTGTTGGAAATGGTGAGCAATGCCCTATACTTCATATTGGCCTCTTTTATTTCCCTACACACTGTCCACACACAACACTTTTACTTAATGATCTGTTACATGTTCCTTTCATTACTAAAAATTTGATTAGCTTGTCTAAACTCCTTGCTGACAATCCTGTTTCTATTGATTTTACTTCTGATTCTTGTTATATTAAGGACAAGAAATAGGGACACTGCTTCTCACAAGAGCTCTTAGTGATGGCTTGTACAAGATTGTGACTGCTTCCTCAAGAAAGACCTCCCTTCACTCCAAGAATTCTAGTTCTATTTCCCAGTTTCAATGTAATAAGTAGATGTCTAGCTCTAGTCAGTCTGTGTTAAACTCTTGTAGTGTTCAGTTAAGTTCTTTGAATGTTAACAAAGATACTAATGTTTGGCATATGAGACTAGGTCATCCCTCCAAACAAGTGTTAGGACATATTCTGAAGTCTTGTAATCTTGATCTTAATGAGAATTTGAACTTTTGTGATGCTCGTCGGTTTGGCAAGGGCCATGCCCTATCCTATCATGTTTCTGATTTTCATGCTGATAATTTTCTTGATATGGCTTATTCTGATGTCTGGGGGCCATCTCCTGTCAAATCTGGATCTGGCTTTTTGTATTATGTGCACTTTATTGATGATGGTCCAGATATATTTGGATTTTTCCTTGAAAGCTAAATCAAGTTCTTTCGTGTTTATCCAATTCAAGACTCTAGTTGAAAACCAATTCTCCGAAAAATTAAAGCTACTGATCATTGGGAGGGAGTATAGATCACTAGAGTCCCACCTTCATCAACATGGCATTCAATTTAGACATCCTTGCCCTCATGCTCAAACAACAAAATAGAGAGTCAAAGAAAGCACATGCATATTATGGAACTAGGACTAACTTTACTTGCATAGCTGAAAGAAAGCACATGCATATTGTGGAACTAGGACTGACTTTACTTGCACATGCATCTCTACCTCTAACTTTCTGGTGGGACAGCTTTGTTGAAGTTGTCACTATTATTAACATTTTACCTACACCTGTCCTTCAAAACAAGTCTCCCTATGAAGTCTTATTCCACAAACAACCATACTATAAATTCTATAAAGTGTTTGGTTTTTCTTGTTTCCCTCACTTAAAACCATTCCTTCATCCTAAGTTTAGATTTCACACCAGTAAGTGTACTTATCTAAGTGTTAGTCGTCCTCATAAAGGATATAAGTGCCTTGACAGTAGTGGTAGGATATTTATTACTAAGAATGTTGTCTTTAATGAGCTGGAATTTCCCTTTAAAGAAGGATTAACTCAAGGACCCCACAGAGAAGTATTGACTGCTCCAGATCTGTCCAGCTGGTTTACTATACCTGTACCCAGTGTTCTAAAAATCGGCCAACTCGGCCGCCTAGGCGCCGCCTAGGCGCTGGGCGGCCATCATCCGACCCGACTTTACACTACTCGGCTCTGCTCAGGAGGGAAGGTATCTCAGCGGGCTAAAAATCGGACTCAGCGGGTTCAAAGGCGGGTCAAGCGCGCCAACTCGGCCAAACTCGCCAACTCGGTCAAAGTGGTCTTTCTATTTACTCTTAAGCCTAATTTAATTATTAAAAAAATCATTTATGTTTCATCCCAATTTCCCCCTCTCTCGCAAATCGAAGCAAGCCCACCCTAGCCCCATAGAAAATTGCTCCGCCACCTCTCCGTTGCACCGTCGACCACGGCCACCGGCAAGAACCACCGACGACCACCGCCGCAAAGATTTCCGGCGCCTAAGGAGTTTTTTTTCCTTTTTTTCCTCAAACAGATTGACATACCACTATAAGTTTAAAGATAGAGGCCGTATAGGCATAAAATAAAATAAAATTTATTTCTCACAATTCTGTGAACAAGAAATAGATAGAGTCCAAGCTACGATTTTACACTGCACTTTTTGAATATGTCAATTGTATGTGTCAATTGTTGTTCACAAATTGTTCACAAATAATTATGCTTATGCTTGGAGAAATGCTTATTTGTTCACAAATAATAGGCTATTCTCATCACTCCAATGCTTATGCTTGGAGAAATGCTTACGTATCACGTGTGTTTGTATGTGTTTATTTTATGACTTGAATTTTTCGAGTTATGATATGTTACTACTTAGTATACTAGAGTGGTAGTATTATTATTTTTGGGGGTTTGTAGTAGTATCTTTTTTTTTTGCCATGTCCATTATTATATATATTAATAAAATAAATTAAAAAAAATTCCACATCCGCCTAGTCCCCGATTAGTCCCCCGCCTAGCCGATTACTCCCAACTCCCCACCCGGCCACCCGACTAGCGCCTAGCGATTTTTAGAACATTGCATGTACCACAGTCATAATCTGTCCAAGCAGCACCTGCTCCTGTGGAACTCAGTGCTCCAGATCCAACACCACAGGTACAACCTTTTTCTTCTATTTCTAGATCTGTTAGTGTTACTTCTACACACAATAGCTTTTCACCACTGGCACTACATGATTCACCAGATGACATCTCTATCCCTGAGTCCATATCTTCACACACATCACCACGTCTACCTACACCTATTATACCACCAAGTCCACCATCTCAACCTACACCTGTTATACCACCAAGTCCACCATCTCAACCTACAGATGTTATACCACCAAGTCCACCTCAACCTACACATAGACATCCCATGCATACAAGATCTAAAAGTGGAATATTCAAACCTAAAACCTACTACACACAACTCAAATCCACTGTCCTTCCTGCTCACCTTTCTGAACCTTCTAAGGTCTCAGAGGCATTGTCTTGTACTGAGTGGAAACAAGCTATGATCAGAGAATTTGATGCCTTGCACAAAAATGAAACTTGGATTCTTGTCCTCCTAGTTCAAGTGCATCTCAGACGGTGCGGTGGGTATTTAAACTTAAACTGAAGCCTAATGGAACCATTCTCAAACATAAAGCAAGATTGGTGGCCAAGGGTTTCCATCAGACTTATGGTGTTGATTTACAGAAACTTTTAGCCATGTGGCAAAGGCATCTACTATCAGAATAGTTCTGGCATTAGTAGTTAACAAGAATTGGCACATTCATCAAGTTGACATTGATAATGCCTTTCTTAATGGAGCCTTGGTGGAGGATGTTTACATGGAACAACCTGAAGGCTTTGTTGATGCTCAAAAACCTCACTGTGTGTGCAAGCTTAAGAAGGCTCTTTATGGCCTTAAACAGGCTCCTAGGGCTTGGTTTGGAGCATTGAGATTACAGATGTTAGACTGGGGTTTCCATAAATCTGTGTCAGATTCATCCCTCTTAATTTTAAACCGACACTAATCTCTTATATGTTCTTGTTTATGTAGATGATATTTTAGTGACAGGAGATTCACAAGGCATGATACAGAAGTTTGTTCAACTATTACACTCCAGATTCTCCCTTAAAAATCTAGGACCTGAAGCTCCACCTGCTTGTCAACACTCCAGATTCAGACCATATTTGCATCATGGTCTTTGGAATCATCCTTCTTGAAAGTATTCTTTCTAGGATTTCCATTCCCTTTGCAACTGCCATTAGCAATTAAACCAGCAGCCCGATTGTCCGTCCCTGTGCCAGCTGAAGTATGCCTCAGCTCTCGATTATGGAGAGATGCTCTAACATCCTCTAATGACACTGTGTCTCTCCCAACAACAAAAGACTGCACAAAATTCTCATATGATGCTGGCAGTGATACCAACAAAATTAGAGCTGCATCCTCATCTTCGATCTTAACACCAATACTCCTTAAATCAAGCAATATTGTGTTGATCTTTTCAAGGTGATCTCTGAGAGGCATTCCTTCATGCATCATTAAACTGAACAGACGTTGCTTCATAAGCAACTTGTTGGTCAACGACTTTGTCATATATAGACTCTCAAGCTTGACCACGACCTGGCGATGAATCCTCTTCAACAACTTCAGTGATAACATCATCAGACAAGCACAACAAGATCGTTGAATGTGCTTTCTCCTCCAGATCGGCCATCTCAGCGTTTCCGGCAGCCATCGTCTTTGACAACGGAGCCCAGAGCCCCAGTTTTTTCAACAGAGCACGCATCTTGATTTGCCACAGATTGAAATTGTTCCTTCCTGTGAATTTATCAATCTCTACATTCAACCCAAACATCTTGATCTTGCCAAAAAACAGAACTTTTATCACAAAATCCGAGCACCGGTGAAGGTTTTGATGAAGATAAAATTTTGTTCAAACAGATGATTCCAAAACAGAATCTCAGACTCCCTGATGATAACCTTGATGCTCTAATACCAATTTGTTTGAATTAGGACTCTCAGGGATCAAAACGGGTTGCAATAATCAAGATGGAAACAAGAAAGCATAAATCACACAAGAACAATAACACGGGATTTAACCTGGTTTCCGGAAAATGCCGACTACTCCACGGGAAGAAAGAGGAGAATATATTATCACTGTAGATTTTACAGATTCTGCAATTGTCTTAGGCAATTGCTCTGCTTCTACTGCTGTTTCTACAGCTGTTGCAAATGTTCTAGGTTACAACAGATGTGTATTTATAGCCACAAAACTAGACCTAGCCGCCATAAAGACATACTAGCAGAATAACACCCCAGATGTGGACCCCAACTCTAGCTATTATCCACCAGAATGTAACCATGCTGACATTTGTTCAATCTGAGATTTGCCCAAAACTGACTTTCCCAATGCTGACTTCCGCTAAAGCTGACTTCTGGTAAAGTCGATCTTCCGCAAACCGACTTACGCCCAAAGTCGACTTCGCCCAAAGTCGACTTCGCTCAAAGCTCACTTTTGCTCAGCTGACTTTACTCAACTGACTTTACTCAGCTGACTTTTCTCAGCTTAGTACTAAACTCAGTTTAGTACTCAGCTCTAAATAAAAGGTCAAGTCACATTTCCTTACAGAGACTACTCGCAAGAACTATTAAAACCTAACTCCGATAAATCGGCAGAAGCAGCGTGCGTGCAAACCCTAGAGAGAACGATGTCGTCGGAGCAAAGAAAGTGAGCCTTTTGTTAATTTATTAAAAGGGCAACTAGGATCCTTTTTTGATATGACTTCCTCAGTATCCGGCTGAGGTTTGTTTGTCGGAGCAGGTTACCTTGTGGTGGCCGAAAATGCCACACTCGTCGTAACAAATAAGGTGCAGCCCTTCGTATTCAACTCTGTACTTCTTACTGTTGAGCCGGATGAAGGGCTTTAACATGCTTCCCAAGTCGAGCTCTACACAGACTCTATCTTGCAAATTGTATTATCTCTCTCTCTCAGATGGGTTTTAGGGTCAAATAATCAATCAATCATTCCATTACAGTTACAACAAACAAATGCAACAATCAAACTGAACCCTAATTTGAACCACAGAATCTATCTGATGGGGTTTATACAAAGCTAGCTAAAACCATAAAATAAAGGCCTCCATGGTAGTTGTAAAAAAAAAGGGTTTACAAACCTGTAACATAAAGGCTAGCTGCAAAGACGATATCGCGCTTTATACAATTTGAAGCCGTTGAATATCAAGTGTGAGTTTCCTTCAAAAGTGATCCTCCGATAGCCATAAGAGATAGCAAAAGTAATAATAGCATGGTAAATCGCTAACGATTCTCCTATAGAGCAATAGACGCCGACGAGCAGGATATTAGATAAGGGGGCAATGAAAATTTTAAAAAGGTAAATAAAAAAATAAAGGGGAGAGAGCAAACAAATTATTTAGTACATACAATATATATTTGTAATTTTTTCGGATCAAAGAGCAAAGACTCCGCAGAGGGAAAAGAAAGTACGTACAAAAGGACCACACACACACACAAAAAAAAAAAAAAAAATCACTAATACACATTTATTATTAAACAAAAAAAAAATCTCCCACCGGTTTAATTCCAGGAAGAAAAAAAAAACAACATGAACTATCGCCGTCCATCTGCAGGAAAACATGCATATCACTTGTTCCAAATTAAATTGTGATTGACTCGAAATACTTTAAGAAACAATTAATGCTCGATCACTTCGGTACTTAACTATACATAGATTCGTCAGAGGAGGATACGACCGCCTCCTCGTTTTCATTAGATTCCTCGTCGGATACGTCCATCTCCTCGTCGTCGTCATTCTCAGGTATAAGAGATCTAAGATCGACGCCATCTCCTGGGAAATCCAAATACGGATTAAAGCAAGTGTCTAAAGATAATGATGGGACGATTTTTTTAAAACCCGTCACATGTTTCTGTTAGGTGTGATGCCCGAAAGACAATTTTTGTAATTGTTTTATTTAATAAATGAAATGATATTATTATTCATATTTATTATTCTCATAATCACCGATGTGACAATAGTATTTACACTACTGAAAACCCCGAGTATATCGTTTATGTAATCACTTAACTTCGGTGTATGAGATATACACGGGAGGATTGAGTTAGTGAAGATGTACTTAAAATACAATTAGTCCGTAGTAAAGTTAATCGAGAGTATCGGGTCTCCCTTTAACGTACTATTAATGCGCCCATAACACGATAGGTGTGATCGTCTTATCCGGACTTTCGGTTAAGTGGAACCTAATGGGGCATTTATATATGATAGATATATCATATAGAAATTTGGACCGATTTGATCCGAGTTCTCAATATAATTCCGTAATTGAGAAGTCTTATCGAATCATTAGATGATCATATTATGGATATATCTTAAATCGAGGTGATCACAATCATCGCTTGAATCGGTATGAGGTTTGACTTGACGGTTAAGGATTACACCGAGTGCGTGATCCGAATTACCCCATCTTGGCATTGTAATTGGATTGAGTGGGTAGTCCGTGTTATCACAGATACGGAATCCATTCCTTCCATTTATGGAAGTAGATAGACGATTCCTTATGAGTTAATCCTAGACATTGATCGATCCATGGGATTCATATTACATCGATTAGCTACCGGTGAGTTATTTGAATTATTGATCACTAGGGGTTAATGGTAAGTAAGGACAAGATGTTCGAAAAGGGTTAACGGTAACTTCCCGATTTAGAATGAATAAATCTATGGAGGATTAATCCATATGAAATGATTATATCGGTGGACGCTTATTACTTTCGTGAGGAGATAAATATAATCTTATAATCGGAGGAGTGCGATCACGGGATTATGGTGGCACATTCCTGTGATTGATTTATCGAATATAATTATTCGTTTCATCGATAATTATTTATTTGATTTATCGGAGCCACGATTATTAGTCCATGGTCCCCGACGTGCCTCCTAATATAGCATAGATATTCTCGGACGTCGAATCCTAATAATATTAATTTAGTTCATGTTGGACTTTATTAAAACGATATGTGAATTAATTGTTTAGTGGACTATTAAATTAGTTGGGCTAAATAATTAAATATGTGGAAAAGACATTTTCCATAATCTTGGCCCAATTATTGTGTAATGGCAAAAATTAATATTCACTAGGTCAATATATACAAATTTCGCCCCATGTGATTGTTTTTTAACAAGGAATTAGTTTTCTTGTGTGTTAAAAAGACATGTGCATAAAAATATTTATTGGATAAATATTTATGGTAAATAATAAAGATATGAATATTCTTGATTTGTTCTAGAATATTTTGGGATTATCTTTTATTTACTAGGATTATTATAATTGATTTTGTATTAATTGTAAAATCCTTGGAGGCTAAGTTTTACTCTCCTATATAAAGAGAGTTCTCCCAAGCCTTAGAATACACTTGAGAATTTCGAATTCCCCTTAGTAATTGAGAGGAAGAAATTTTCGGCCATAGTCTAGGGAAAATCTTGGTGATTTTTCCGGGTAGCATATCGGAGGGGTTCGAGTCGAGAATTCCTTCCACCGGGAATTGCTTGGATCACACGTACGGAAGATCGTGGTGCTCTTCACATCATTGTTCGATCATCCTAATAGCGGTTCTCCAACTTGGATTTTGAGATCCAAGAGGTATGTTCTACAACTTACTTGTAGATGTAGATTTAATGTTTTATTACGTGTATTATATAGATCTAGATCCTTAAATCGCTTCCGTTGCGATGATATTTTCCTAATGCTCGTTACGTTAACTGCATGCACCGTAACCACTTTAGTTACAACCGTCATCACTAAGGCATCCTCTCGATTTTATTACAAGGATCCTCGGGTATATATATATATATATATATATATATATGAACAAAAATATGTGTATGGTAATAGAAATATTAGATCGTTTGTAAAAGATAAAATTGTTATAGATTGAATTTTGTCCCAATGATTGATTTTTTTTAAAATGATAGGATACAGTTTATTTAAGATAAAAGTGTATCATTTATTTTTTTAAGGAGATGTTATGCCAAGCAATGTTTCATTCATCAAATTCAAGACACTAGATTGGGTTGGTATTATTTACCAGTAGATCTATTTTGTAGCCCTTTTGATTAGCATCAATTGAGCATAGGATTTGTAATTTAATTTTGTTGCATTCGAAATTTGATGTAAAAAGGTAGTACCTTTTGTTTTTTAATTTTGATCCGGGTTCAAGACGACGAAGATCATGGTGTTGAAAATCATCAAGAAGGTAAAAACGGGAGGAGGCCGAATTTTTTTTTTTTATTATAGAATTGGCGGCGGCAGCATTGTTTTAATCATATTTGTCAAATTGTATATTTGGTCATCGGCGGCAATTGACATAAATTATAAGGCGGCAGCTTATTTTTTTTAACCTAATTGGTTTGACTAATAAAATAGTGTTTTTTTTTTTCTGCCGTAAAAAAAAAAAAAAAAAAAAAAAAACAAAGTTTTTTTTTATTAATATAGATATATCTATATCTATAAATATTTGAAAGCACAATTTAACCCGATTACCCGGGATTTCGCCTAAAACCCACTTTTGACCTGGTTTATGCACGAAAAATGAAAAATAAAAACAAAAAAAAATATTAGTCCACTCTCAGGAAATTGATCTTTCTGTTTCCATTTTTTTTTTTTTTTTTTTTTTTTTTAATAAAACAACCAAACAAACTCTTCCATTTAAGTTTTTTCGCCTAAAGTTTCGGTAAGATTCTTTCTTCATTTGTTGAAATAATCATCCGTTCAAGTTCAATCCCGTAATATCTGCAAAATTTTCCATTAATCATATCTCCAGTTTCAACTGTCTATAAAATCCACTTCTCAATAATCCTTTCAATCATTGCAAATCCTTTTTTTTTAACAAAACAATGGCGTATCCTATAATCCTCTTGATCGAATAATTCCGGTATTGATATCTTAGTATTGATATTTTTTTTTTTTAATGGAAAATATTTTATATCATGGAATACTTGATGTTATATCAATGAATATGCCAGAGAAAGAGCAATACATTTCATTTCTTATCTTTTTATTTTTCTTTTATTTTTCATTTCTTATATTTCATCATCACCAGGAAGCAATTGTAATGAATAATGAGTTGTAGAATTTGTGTTCATTGTCGGTAGACCTTCGATTTATTTTCCGATATCGATTTGGGCATCCAAAACAATCAAACGACTTCATGATAAGCAATATGAGCTTTAGATAAAAATGACCGGTGTATGAACTTATTCTACGGAAGTTTTTTATCATGCCGAGTTGATTTGATTATGACACATGGATAAATAGTTGATGCAAATGCATATCTTTGAATTGTGAAGGCGTGTGGACAGGCGTATTCTTCACTTTGTCTTCGTGATTGATTTTGTGTTTTGCAAAATCTATAATATTGAATTTTCATATTGGAGATGGAGGAGATTCATCATCGTGTTTAGGTAGCATGCATATTCATGGTGTTTGCTTGTATTTTCGATCGATTTTTCTTAATATGCATTCTACGGCATTTGAACAAATGGATATTTCATTTTCAGATTGGGGTGGACGACATTCATGATTCATCTATGCCGGATTTCTTGGGTGGGCGAAGTTCGGATCGGAAGTGAGAAAATGATGGCTCTGATGAATCACGGTTTAATTTAGACCTAATATCTTTCTATGCACACACTGATCGAACGGATACGGATTATTTTGTGAAGTATACACCTCAGCTGAGTGATCATTTCCTGCGGATTGTGAAGAAATACAAGCAGTTTGATCGCTATATCCTGTTTGTTCAATTTATGTTGCGCATTTCACTTTTTCCGGCGCAGCCTAATTTGTGACAACAGGAGGTTATTGAAAGCCGGCAGTGTGCAGCCTAATTTGTGACAACAGAGAGGTTATTGAAAGCCGACGAGTGCATATAAGTGGATTGGTAAGGAGGCTGGTTTAAGAATGTGGCATTGTTCTACTCTATCCACTTTTTTTTCTTTTCGTGTCGATTGCTCTATTTTTTTCTTTTCGTCTCACTCTTTCTTTCATTCAATCCCAATGAACATATATGCTCTGTTTTTTTTTTTTTTTTAACTTTAAATGCTTTGTGTGTTTAAGTAAACGTTGTGATTTTTTTATAGATCCTATATGTTTCGTTTGACTTCTTTTTTTATTAGTTGTAAGTTGTTAATTTAGTTTTGCTATTTTTTGCAATGCTTTAATGAAAGTATTGCAGAAAATTTGTTATCTTCGTATATGAGCTATTTGGAATTGTGAATCTGCTTATTGCCTATAGAGCTTACAAGGTATATTATCACATGTTTTAGTGTATTTATCCAAGACATTTATATGATCACGTAAGACACTTCACAACAATAAACACTATTGGTTTTAGATTGTCTGCATGTCCTTATCTGTTGGTTGTTTTTGCTCTGGTTGAATTGCCGTACATCGTATGTTTTGTTTTGTTTTGACATTTTTCAAAGTTATTGTTTGTGTGTTTTGGTGTTCATGGGTCTCTTTGGTTGCTAATTCTAGAACTCTTGGTAGAGGTAATGCTACGATTCAAGCTTCTAAGAAAGTGATTGATGGTAACCGGCTCATGTATCTCTGCTCCATTTAAACATGGTGGAACCTCATGAGAGGAACACATGGAGGCTGATGGATGTTGATGCAACATTATCGATCATCTTATTTGTAAATCTGTGTTGAGATGGTTATTGTTTAACATTTTTTTTATACGATAAGGATAAGTCTCTACTTTCTTTAGTGGTAAATGTCATGTCATATTTCTTTTTTACTCAAATCAGGTGATGAAACATGCATGTGCTATTTTTCGTTTTTTATTATTTTCTCAAAAGTAACGAATGAAAAATTATGGGAGCCTTAACATTTTTTTTTAACCTTAAATTTAGACTAATGCTACAACACATTTAAGGTATTAAAGGAAGTCCCCTCAGACTATATTGCATTGTCAATTTTTGTATAATATTGGTATAGATGTATTTCTTGAGCTACGGATACCCATCTACGGAGGATGAGAATGCATGCATAAAAAGTCTTCTACCTTCAAATACGATGATAGGTAGTACCACCATGGTGCTATTTCAAAGCCAAAGCATCATTGGCCAAGCAAGACAAGAAACTTTTCACATAATGGTTTCTCATATCATGGTTGGATCCATGATTCATTTGAGAGGGGTAAAAGTGCTCTTCAAAATTGCAGGCATCTTGGACTATGTTTGGCAGTTGTTGATCTCAATACACCAATTCAATCTAGAGTGAAGCTCGGTGTTTGTGTGACTTAATCTATTCATGATTAATGTTGCTTTTGTGAATGGTGTATGAAGGTGTAAGAGCTCTTTGGCTTTCTTCGGTTACAAGAGCGGAAATTTTCAATCACAAAGGATTAGAAGGATTAGTTTGGTATGAAATTCTTTCGTTATCAAAGGATGCACATTTGCTTGCTATGGTCAGATACCCATACGTGCTTCTAAAAAAAAACTTCGCACATCAATCGATTAAAGCTATCCATGAATATTTATCTTTCAAGTAGCATGGGTGCATTATTGACTATTGATGTTTTTAGTGTTAAGATCGATTATTTGTATGAGAAACTTCGTGCTTGACCAGTTTAAAAACAAATGCTACATCATATTTGGTGTATCGACTTTTAAGTCAGTTTAATTATGTTTGAGAATGATGAATATGTATTTTTAAAATAACTTTTTGTGTGTGTGTTTTCTGTATTCCCGTGCATGTGCACGGGTTAAAGGCTAGTTTTAAATATATTGGTATATTACGGCCTCCTCTCCTCGTCGTTCGTGGTTCGTGTCGAGATCGAAGCTTTGAAGATCCGGAAGTTTCAAGATCAAGATTTGAAGACTTAGATTAAATGTTTACTTTTCCTTAGAAAATAGGTTAGTCGGGGGTACCAACGATCCATCTCGGTGTTTAAATTTTCCGCAATTTATTTTTTATGTGTTTGATCATAAAATAGATATAAAATCGGAATTGCCATGACATGCATCATATCATAAATCCACTCCATGCATACATGTAGAATTTTAATTTTGGTAATTAAAATAGGCATGTATACAAACTCGCGTAATTAGTTGAAATTTAATTAATACGTGGTAATTAATTAATTTAGTAACTAATTAAAGATCCGAGGACGGGTTATGAAATCGTTAGCCTTTCGGTGTGTGTTCTCGGTGAACCGCCTTAAAGCTCCAACGAGATCACGTTTTCGATTCGTAGTGTCTACGAGATTGAATGATGGTAAATGAACAATAAATCTTGGATAAAAACGGTTCGCTTATAGGTTGGGTGGTCAACTGAGCTAGGCTCGACCGACTTAACCCTCCTAGTGTGATGTATGCACGGGGGTCCGGCAAGACTAAGCCACACCGGAGAACGGAGGGGTGATTCCTTCCCATCTCAAACGCGGCTCTCTTGACCCGATTTCGTCCGACTGTCACATATGTTCCAACGAATAGGACGGGTAGGCTTGCCTACGTCACCGACACCATTCGGAATCCTTGATTTCATGTACTTTTATGTTAACATCAAAAGGCGTGGTTAGTTAACCCACCACCACTTCCAAAATATTGAGTGGGAGCGGGAAGGCGATGACCAACCCCACGGTCTCTACTATAGATGCAAGTAAGTGAGAGAAGGGTGACGCCGCGGGCGCTTTGATTTCGTCCCCCTACGGATGGTGTTCACCCTATCAACATTCATGGCTTGGTCTCCGAAAGGATAGGATTGGTACTCGTCGGGTCACCGACCTATCTACGACGGCACACTCGGGCGTACCTCAAGAGATCCGATATAGTAGGTCACACTCATCAAGGGTATTTTTGGTAATACCTAGGCTAAAAATGAAGGTAGTCAATGAATAAAGGGATGTTCGATTCTCGTGGGATGTCGATTCTCACAAGTTATTCATTGATTTAACCGTTGATCTCTTTGACCTACCTACGGCGGAGATTTGAGATGCAAGGTTAAAACCTTGGAATGGTAGAGTAGACTTACTTTTAGTTTACAATTCCTAAAATACAATAATATAGTAGTGTTAAACTTGAATTAATATATGTCATTTTATTTACTGACATCATATCCCTTACTAAATTGCTTAAAAATTTATAATTGACTAGTATTGACTTCGTTAAAAAGTGGAAAGTAACTAGGACGTTGAACTAGTTAATTGATAATGCAATTATTCTTCGAAAGAGATATTTTCTCTTAAGCCTTTTAAAACCAAAGTGACATATGGGTATGTCACTAGTGTCATTCGTGTTAAACGGGAGACAAACTTAGTTTGATCAAAGGTGACTTCGGACTTTGAAATTCTTCTAGTGAATTTTAAGTGTGTAGTGATTACACGAGTAAATTTTCTAATTGAAAAATCGGAAAATCATGAAGTGTTACTAGTTGGACGATATTTGGAATTGATGAACTAGTGGGAGCTTTATGATTTATTGTTTTTCTAGAACATTAGAAAAGTGTAATTGACTACACACGTAACCGTTCTAATTGAAAAACCGGAAAGTCATGAAATGTCGCTAGTTGGACGATATTTGGAATCGATGAACTAGTGGGAGTTCTATGATTTGTTGTTTTTCCGAAACATTAGAATCTGTGTAAGTATTTTTACGAGAGATTTTCAAATTGAAAAATTGGAAAATCATAAAATAGAGCATTCTTTGGTTAGACGGTATTTGGAACCGATAAACTAGTGGGAGCTTTAATGTTATGATTTGTTGTTTTTCTCGGTATGATAGAAAATCCGAGAAGTCCTAACAAGTAACAATCGAAATAGACACCCACGGTTCAAGAGTAGTGTCTACTCAAACGAACATTGGTTCAAGACATTTCCATTCACGGAAAGTCAAGAATGGGAGAATATGTCTAAAAGTGTTAGTCATCTAAAAGCGAGTTGATTTTAAGGCTAAAAACGAAAATTAACAAACCGAAAGTCATAGGATAAGGATAGTGATTTGGATCACCAACCTATGAATCCTTGGTGATTTTCTCTTAGGCTATGTTCTTTGGAAGAACGAGATAGTTGTACATTAACGATTAATAGACAACGGGCGTAATTTTAGCAAAAATAGTGGGAGTGATATGAGGAAATGAATCTCAGATTCAACCCTTGGATATCGCAGAAGATTCATTTTTCTGTTTAAGATTCGTTGAAACGAATGGATTTACCTTTTATTCGATAATTTGTTTGTCTTATAGAAAGTGAATATACCATTTGTAGTATTTAATCCGAGACTCGGACTTTTGTTTGATAAAGTCAAAACCACTTACAACTGCTGAAATATGTATATAACACATCTTAAGAACTATTAAAAGCAATTGGTTTCTATATTTAGATAAACGCTTCTTCATATTCCATAGTTAGTGCATAGTCCCTAAAAGACAAGACCTGAAGACTGGCTCAGGGTGATTCCTTTCACCCAGTCTGGTTATATTGTCTCAAAGGTTCAATGACTAAGTTTCCTTTCAATTTGGAAAGGATAATGGTTATAAAGAAGTAACATTGCTTGTTCATGACGACCTTCGGGGTCTGATGAAAGAAACAAGCTAGTAGGAGCTTCTGAGTAGTGACTTCTTGTCTGATAACTATTCAAAAACTCCGGCAAGTTTATCCAAAATATTTTGAGGTTTTCTCTGTTTTCAACAGAGATGGAGTATTCTATACTGTAAATGGGCCATCACATAGTCCTGAGACTCGATGTTCGGCTCTGCCTCATAGTGAAATGCTTTCACTAAGGAAGAAACCATTGAATTGCCTTACATAGTTGTAGATGTGCTACAATACAATCGCTTAACTCAATAAAGATATTAGAAGCGAAATATCGGTTTGCATTGAAATGTAAGACCAAGCGATCTACCTAGAATATGCCTTGGAATTTTCGGATAAGGTGTGGATTCGGTTCACCCCACTTCCGTAAATATAAGCATTTAGCACACGGTGCTTGAAGGTAAGACTGGGAATTTCGTGCATACGTTCGGTCAATGACCATTCGTGCTATATCTTTTAAACTATTGAGTATAAAGGTTAGATATAGGCTTCTTGAAATCGGGAAGGGACAGTTATACTGTTGCATCCTTTCTGATAGAATCCATGTTCAGAAAAACCTTGAACCTTGAAGTATGTTTACTCAAGGTAGTTACTAACTGATTAAAATCAGACCACATCCAACATCGGTTGTTGGTGATGACACTAAATACTCATCGAACTAAATCGTAATTTCGATCCACCAAGAAAATAGTGGGAGTATGGTTTATCCATTACCCATTACGGTTTCTGCGGACTATGTAGTCTGAGGATCGATTGATGACCTATGGCTCTTTTGTGAGCAGTATAGGATTCTGATAATAGAGGTTGGTTTACAAGCCATAACCCTGTGAATGGAGTTTGGTACTCAGAGTCGTTCATACTCTTGTAGAACCACCGAGTGTCTCAGGCCAAAGTGGGAGTAATTGGATCTACACGAAAAGAGTAGAATGAATTCGGTAATTCATGATTTCGTTCAAAAGCGTAAAAATAGGGTGATTCCCCGAGACTTTCTTGCCAAACAAACGGAATCTGGATTCATTCGAACAGAATGGTATTGCCTTATGAACTTATGATGGAGATGACCGTCAAGGCTTATGTCCTTTGTGGATAAAAAGCAAACCTCTTGGTCATTGGAAGTCATATATTTCTATAATATATGGATTTGACGAGAATATTGATAAGTCTTGTGTAGATCGGATATCAATTTTAGTACAGAGTGAATATATACATATATATTAGTGTTTGTGAAGGATAATTTGCACCAGTTGGACTCAACATGGGTGTGTTAGTCAAGTCGATCGACAATGCCACAATTCTCGCAGCATGAGATTTGGACAACATTCTGAAGAGTTTGACTCGGTCGAATTCATTAGAATCAGTCATTGGTTTCCCATCCATCTTATTGGTTAAGATGATGCATTTGTGTATGCAACATTCAACGAGGAAGTTCTACCCTATGCCTCAGGAATGACTCTCTAAATCTTCGGATAAAGAGAAATGGGATGGATTCTCTTTGTGACAAGAGATGGTCAGGTTATTGAACGTCAATTTTGATCGAATCTTAGATTCGGCACTTAACAAAGCAAGTTTAGTATGTCCTTTAGTATCTTGAGAGAACGAGGAATGATATGCGGGCATATTCAAATGTGAACTTGGATATGTGAGAATACACTGGTTCTGACTTTGTGTCAGATTAAGGATGATCGTTAAGTCGATCTCGGTCTCAGTGTTTACTCTTGTGTTGAAGCTATTGCCTGGAGGAATCCAGCAACGCCAACTCGACTTTAACTAGTTGGGTGATTAGCGGCTTTTGTAGTAGCTAGAGAGGCGATATAGCCTCAGGATTTCCTTTTCAGTTCTGGGAGTGATTCCAGATTTGGAAAGCCGATACCACATCATTGTGCAAACGATGAAGGGGTAGCTTATAAGGATTTCCGAAATCACTTGAGTTCAAGAGCATATTGGGAAAGTACCACATGATTAGATGGACCGGCGACGTTTCGATTCTACGGATCGCCTCGAGCCGACAACCTGACCGATCATTAAGACCCATGACATTCAGATATAGGGTGCTCCCGAGTCACTGACCTATCCTACGACGGCATACTCGGAGTGTACTTTGGAATCTGAAATGGTTATGATAAGTTTTGTGGGTACCAAAATACGGGATGAGTCTCCATTGCTTTAGAGCAAGTGGGAGATGTAGTTTGCTGTAGTTTTAAATAATAGGGTGTGCTCTAAAACAATTAATCACAAGCTTTCGTGCAAGTGGGAGATTGTTAGGTGTGATGCCCGAAAGACAATTTTTGTAATTGTTTTATTTAATAAATGAAATGATATTATTATTCATATTTATTATTCTCATAATCACCGATGTGACAATAGTATTTACACTACAGAAAACCCTGAGTATATCGTTTATGTAATCACTTAACTCAGTGTATGAGATATACACGGGAGGATTGAGTTAGTGAAGATGTACTTAAAATACAATTAGTCCGTAGTAAAGTTAATCGAGAGTATCGGGTCCCCCTTTAACGTACTATTAATGCGCCCATAACACGATAGGTGTGATCGCCTTATCCGGACTTTCGGTTAAAGGGAACCTAATGGGGCATTTATATATGATAGATATATCATATAGAAATTTGGACCGATTTGATCCGAGTTCTCAATATAATTCCGTAATTGAGAAGTCTTATCGAATCATTAGATGATCATATTATGGATATATCTTAATCCGAGGTGATCACAATCATCGCTTGAATCGAGTATGAGGTTTGACTTGACGGTTAAGGATTACACCGAGTCCGTGATCCGAATTACCCCATCTTGGCATTGTCTTTGGATTGAGTGGGTAGTCCGTGTTATCACAGATACGGAATCCATTCCTTCCATTTATGGAAGTAGATAGACGATTCCTTATGAGTTAATCCTAGACATTGATCGATCCATGGGATTCATATTACATCGATTAGCTACCGGTGAGTTATTTGAATTATTGATCACTGTAGGGGTTAATGGTAAGTAAGGACAAGATGTTACGAAAAGGGTTAACGGTAACTTCCCGATTTAGAATGAGCGATCTATGGAGGATTAATCCATATGAAATGATTATATCGGTGGGACGCTTATTACTTTTCGTGAGGAGATAAATATAATCTTATAATCGGAGGAGTGCGATCACGGGATTATGGTGGCATATTCTGTGATTGATTTATCGAATATAATTATTCGTTCATCGATAATTATTTATTTGATTTATCGGAGCCATTGATTATTAGTCCATGGTCCCCGACGCGTGCCTCCTAATATAGCATAGATATTCTCGGACGTCGAATCCTAATAATATTAATTTAGTTCATGTTGGACTTTATTAAAACGATATGTGAATTAATTGTTTAGTGGACTATTAAATTAGTTGGGCTAAATAATTAAATATGTGGAAAAGACATTTTCCATAATCTTGGCCCAATTATTATGTAATGGCAAAAATTAATATTGACTAGGTCAATATATACAAATTTTCGCCCCATGTGATTGTTTTTAACAAGGAATTAGTTTTCTTGTGTGTTTAAAAAGACATGTGCATAAAAATATTTATTGGATAAATATTTATGGTAAATAATAAAGATATGAATATTCTTGATTTGTTCTAGAATATTTTGGGATTATCTTTTATTTACTAGGATTATTATAATTGATTTTGTATTAATTGTAAAATCCTTGGAGGCTAAGTTTTACTCTCCTATATAAAGAGAGTTCTCCCAAGCCTTA
The DNA here is from genome assembly GCA_026214975.1 of Gentiana macrophylla. NCBI lineage: Eukaryota > Viridiplantae > Streptophyta > Magnoliopsida > Gentianales > Gentianaceae > Gentiana > Gentiana macrophylla. The sequence continues at coordinate 10,665,560 of CM047812.1, read as the reverse complement.
GAATACACTTGAGAATTTGAATTCCCCTTAGTAATTGAGAGGAAGAAATTTTCGGCCATAGTCTAGGGAAAATCTTGGTGATTTTTCCGGGTAGCATATCGGAGGGGTTCGAGTCGAGAATTCCTTCCACCGGGAATTGCTTGGATCACACGTACGGAAGATCGTGGTGCTCTTCACATCATTGTTCGATCATCCTAATAGCGGTTCTCCAACTTGGATTTTGAGATCCAAGAGGTATGTTCTACAACTTACTTGTAGATGTAGATTTAATGTTTTATTACGTGTATTATATAGATCTAGATCCTTAAATCGCTTCCGTTGCGATGATATTTTCCTAACAGTTTCCTGTTACACAGGCACAGACCGTAACCCCCTTAGTTACAACCGTCATCACTAAGGCATCCTCTGATTTTATTACAAGGATCCTCGGGGAACAATATATTCAAATGGCGGAGTTGACTTTGGGTTTTTGTAGTCGTCTTCTCATCATTTTTAGCTGCAAATATTTTCTTAAAACAATGAATATATAATAGACATATATATATATATATATATATATATATATATATATATATATATATGAACAAAAATATGTGTATGGTAATAGAAGATATACTTCGAAGAGATCGTTTGTAAAAGATAAAATTGTTATATTTTTGATTGAATATGAGTTGTTTAAAATAAATGATTGATGTTGTTTTTAAATTTATGATAGGATACAGTTTATTTAAGATAAAAGTGTATCATTTATCACCTAGATAATTAAGGAGATAAATGCCAAGCATTCGTTTCATTCATCAAATTCAATAAACACTAGTCATTTATTTTGTCTGTCATTCTGATTTGCTTCACATGGGAATGAATGTGCAAATTAAATGTACCGAACCATAGGAGATCGGATTCAGCCAGCCAATTAGGCTTACCTAAATGGTTAAGTTGAGGCCGCCCTCGTGACCAAGAGGTCTGCACGGGTCCGAGTCTCACATACCGTGTGTATGTATGTGTGGGTTATATTTCTCTATATGATGTAATTGTGGGTTATAGTTCTCTAAATGATATTGATTTCATTTTGATGAAAAGAAAGAGGAGATGATTTCGCTTCAGAGAGAGAGAGAGAGAGAGAGAGAGAGAGAGAGAGAGAGAGAGAGAGAGAGAGAGAGAGAGAGAGAGAGAGAGAGAGAGAGAGAGAGAGAGAGAGAGAGAGAGAGAGAGAGAGAGAGAGAGAGAGAGAGAGAGAGAGAGAGAGAGAGAGAGAGAGATATCAGGAGATGGGATTCGGGGGAGTGACAAAGAATAAAGTAATTCATACATGTAGGTTCTCCTTGTAATACCATTGCAGCAACTGCATGTAATGAAATTATTTTGATATCAAATTTTTGTCATTAAAATTGACAAATGAAGTAAAAGAGTCTTGAAATCACAACTTATATCATGCTATGAAATTGCATGGTAATATAATTAAGGATACACTAACAATATATTTTGTACTAAATAGAGCCAAACTAACCAATGACCATGGAGACAATGAGAATGAAATAGGTAGACATAGCCATTTACAATCTTTGTAAATCACAATTTCTACTCAATGTTTTTTTGTGTTTTCATTTATTGTCTTGAAAGTTAATAATTTATAGTGGTAAGAGGAAGCCATTCATGATTATTCTACTAAGATGGGTAACTAAGTCAACAAACAAAACAAAACAAGAAACATATACAGGATGTGGACAGTGGACATGTTGATTTATATGGGCCTCATAAAGATCAATAGTGTAAAAGTGTATTGTAGTACTTTGTTGTGTATATTTTGTTGTGACACAAACATTATTCTTTGACGAATCGGGATCCTCGGTTGTGTGTGTTGTGTTGTGAACCCTTATGTGGAAAATAAAGCCTAAAGTAAGTTTCCTTGTGCAAAGAAAACTTGATTTGTGACTCATCACAGAAGGAGTCATCGGAAGTGGCTCACAGAAGAGGATCCGCTCCCCTTTTTGACATGGTGACTGATTACAGAAATAGATTAGAGCTAATAATGTACTTTATTCGGAGAGATTTTATGATACAATTGTTTCACAGTGTGTAATGCATTGTGATCGTATATTTCTATTTTTTCTACCATACACACCTTCACTGTGTGAAAGAATTCACTTTTTTTTGGAGGGGGGGGGAGGCAAAAAGAGTTCACTTAGTATAACTATGTACAACCATTGTAGGATAAAATTTTTACCCCCTCCCGACCTTAAATATAAGTCATTTTAAAGTTTCAATATGGATTCATAAAGTGGTTAAATTACATTAATTATACAATACGATATTTAAAAATTTAATCTTATATTTGATACTAGATATTAAAAATATTAAAACAAAAAGCATGATTAATACAACCAGATTAAGATACACTATAACGTATTCATGAATTAGAATCAAATTAAATCAAATTTGATACATTTTATTACAGAACGGTTAAGACATAATTATATTAAAACCAATTCAAAGTTAATTGGGGTTTATGGATACTATTTCACATAAAAACACCAACAAGCTTTTTAAAAAAGGTTTCAAATGACTCGATCAATGGTTGGTTGTAATAAACAGATTGCTGATTGTTGGGACAAATTGCCCACACTTTGAATGAAAAAATTGTGCAAGTGTTGGCCAGACTGTCAACACTTGAAGGGGGTGTTAGGACAGATTGCCCACACTCTTAATGTATAAGTAAATAAAGCTGCATCTTTACTACCACCAACTAGTTTTAGTAGAACGGTAAGCGCTTGATCCTAACATGCTATCGGAGCCAGAGGTTACGAGATTGAACCATGGTTGGAACAAAATTTAAAAAATTATTGTGCTAGTGATGGGAGAGATTGCCCACACTTGAGGAGGTCTTGGGAGAGATTGTCCACAATTTTGAAAAAAATTGTGAATGTGTTGGACAGATTTCCAACACTTGAGGGGGGGTGTTGAGAGAGATTGGGTGTTGAGACAGATTGCTCACACTTTTAAATGATAACGAAATAAAGTAGCACATTTACTAACAGACAGATTGGCCCCACTCTTGAGGGGGTGTTGGGACAGATTGTCCACGCTTGATGGGGGTGTTGGGAGAGATTCCCACACTCTTGATTGTTTAAAGAAATATAGTAGCGCATTTACTAACACCAATTGTTTTTAGGATCAAGCGCTTACCGTTGTACTAAAACCAATTCGTGTTAGTAAAGGTTCTACTTTATTTGCTTATACCACACCTTCACCGCACCATGGTTCGAATGCACATATGTGGGCAGAGTGCTGAAAACCAACAATCTCCCCCCAACACCTGCCACCACAAACGGCGGCATTTACACAGTATGTTGTTACCAGGATTCGTACCCATGACCTGCTCTGCTACTAGTTTTTAGGATAACACGCTTACCGTTGTACTAAAACCAGTTGGTGTTAGTAAATGTGCTACTTTATCTCCTTATACCACACCTTCACAGCGCCATGGTTCGAATGCACACAGGCGGGCAGAGTGCTGAAACCCAACAAAGATCGAACCCTAGTTGGAACATTATTTATAAAAAATTGTGCAAATTGTGGGAGAGATTGCCCACACTTTACGGGGGGTGTTGGGAGAGATTGCCCACACTTTTGAATGAAAAATTGTGCACGTGTTGAGACAGATTGTCCACACTTGAGATAGTGTGTTGCGAGAGATTCCCACACTCTTGAATGTATAAAGAAATATAGTACACTACAAAAAAACAGCAGTTTTGCGACGGAATTTTTGCGACGGACTTTATTTCCGTCGCAAATTTACGTTATGACGGATGTTTTTTATTGTTTATGACGGGACATTTGGCGGGACCAATTTTTCCACTTGGCGGGCAAGTTTGCGACGGAATTTTTATTAATTTGCGACGGAATATTTAATAAAATTTTATAAAATTATTTTATTATTCGAATTTATATGTTTGCGACGGAATTAGGGTTATTTTGCGACGGACATTAAATTCCGTCGCAAAAACAGCGGATATCAATCGCAAAGCATCCCTTTTCTTCCTCATTTTCTTCTTCATTTCCCCTCTTCTCCCCCCCCCCCTGCTGAAGCTCTTCCGCGCCACCTCCTCCCACCACCGCAGCCCACCCACATGTATGCTCTTCCCTCCCCTCCCACCCCCTCTCCCTGCACTCCGATTCCCCCCCTCCTCCCCCGCCAGCATATATATATATATATATATATATATATATATATTTTTCGTTTATATATATATATATATATATATATATATATATATATATATATTATATATATATGTATATATGTATATATATATATATATTGTATATGTATATGTATGTACAGTTTTATTTTTATATATATATATTTTTTTCAATTTATATTGTATATATATATTGTAGTATGTAATTTTTGTATATTGTAGTATGTAATATATTTTTTCGTTTTTTTTTTTTCGTTTTTTTTTTATGTTTTTTTTAAAATATTTTTTTATATAGTGTATCATATGTAGTATAGATTTATAGATATATATGTGTAGTAATTATAAGTTAGAAAATGCTTACTTATGTGTATTAGTTAGATAAGTTAGGAAAATGCTTAAGTATGTGCAAAGCCGGATGTTGGTTGAATTGGTTGAATTGGTTTGTTGAATTGGTTTGTTGAATGCTTAAGTATGTGCAAAGCCGGATGTTGGTTGAAAATGCTTAGTTTAGAAACCGGATGTTGGTTGAATTGGTTTGTTGAATTTGGATTGAAATGATGATAAGTATGTGCTTACATGATAAGCATAACATACATAAGGTCCTCAAAGGTGTTGTTCCTACCCGCTTGGAAAATGGTACTTGGGGATACTTTGTTATCCGGCAAAGCCTCCGAATTATTTTGACGTCGAACCTTTGACCATGAATCGAAAATTTAGGTTATAGTGTTGTTAGTTTCATAGTAAGTTGAGTAAAACTCGAGTTTGCAAAAGTGTTGAGACAACCTTCAAAGACTATTGTTAGTCTCATATTTTGTATGATATGATGTGTAGGATTGAAAATGAAGAGAATAGAACGTAGTTGGATGTACGAGAGGTTGGATGCTAACAAGAAATTTAACCCGGTATTTGTGAATGGTGTGGAGGAATTCATAAAACATGCAAAGCGATTAGATTCGTTTCGGGCAAATAATGGAATGATGAAGTGTCCATGTAGTAAGTGTAAGAACACTAAATTTTCGATCGAATATGACGTGAGATTACATTTAACTAAATATGGGTTTTGCGCAAACTACTATGATTGGGTGTGTCATGGTGAAGAGTTTCCCATTCGATCAACGTTCAAAGAAGAACGGAATGTGAACCCTTATCAGGACATGGTTAATGACGACATTACGTGATAGGATTGATCACGTAAGAGAAGAATTTCTTAACCAAGAGGAGAACAATGAGACACCAAACCCACGAAGTTGCATCGCTTTTTTGAAATCTTTGAAAAATGCAGAGGAACTCAGATGTGATGGAAGTAGTGTCTCCGATCGCAAGCGGCTTCTAGGTTGCTCACTTTGAAATGTGATCACAACCTCTCTCACAAATGCGTTGACGGGGTTACGGTTTGATAGGAGATATTCTTCCGAAGAATAACTTAATGACCTCGAACTTCTATCAAACCAAAAAGTTGTTAAAGGCATTAGAGCTACCCCATGAGAAAATACACGTGTGTCCCGCTTGGGGTGTATGTTATTTTGGGAGGAGGACGCGAACTGGACAAGTGTCGGAAGTGTGACCATGATCGATATAAACCGAAAACGAACGCAAGAGGTCAACGTGTGCCTAACAAAGTGATGACTTATTTCCGATTGGACCTAGACTCCAAAGGTTGTACGCCACGAAACATATAGGCAAGGAAATGAGGTGGCACGGAAAACCCCCAGGACAAGCGGTATAATGGCCCACCCAAGTGACGCTGAAGCTTGGAAGCATTTTGACCAAATGCACCCGAGTTTGCTAAGGAGCCTAGAAATGTGCGGTTAGGACTTTGCACAGACGGTTTTGCACTTTTGGTAATTTTGGGAAGAACTACTCTTTGTTTGGCACCATGGTTACACCATACAATCTTTCGCCCTCGTTGTGCATGAAAAGACGCTTTATATTCTTATCGTTGCTTGTACCGGGGCCGAAAAATCCGAAGGAAACCTCGATGTTTATTTGCAACCATTGATTAAGGAGTTGAAGCATTTGTGGGAAACAGGGTTGTTTACTTACGATGTATCCACAAAATGTAATTTTCATACGAGGTCGCACTAATGTGGACTATCAATGATTTTCCTGCGTATGGCATGTTATCCGGGTGGACTAATTTGGTGTGAAAGCTTGTCCCTATTGTGGTGATGGAAACAAGTCATTTCGCTCAAACATAGTGGTAAATGCACTTGGTTTGATTGTCATCGCGCTCCCTCAAGACCATATTTTTCGTGACCGATAAAGGTTTTTTGAAGTCCAAACAAGATGAACACGCGACTCCACCCGTAGATTGAGTGGTGAGGAGGTATGGGAATTTGTACAACACATACCAAGCATCATTGATGGCTCAGATTCAGACTTGAAACGGCTTAAAAACTTCAAGAATGGTTGGTGGAAAAGAAGCATTTTTGGGATCTTCCAGATTGGAAACATTGCGCTTCGACATTGCCTGGATGTGATGCATATTGAGAAAAACTTTTTGAAAACCGATTGACACGGTTATGGACGTTAAAGGCAAAGCGCTTGTGGTCCAAAATCGCTAAAGATTTGAAAGAGCTTTGCGTAAAGCGCCCGATTGTACACACTTGTTCTTGACAAGCGAAAAGAAAAGTGTTGTGTGAATGGGTCACCAAGTTGAAATTTCCACGACGGTTATGCTTGGAGACTGAGTAGGTGCGTAGATCATGATCAATACATTCTACGTGGTTTGAAAAGCCATGATTGTCACGTTTTTATGGAACGTTTGTTGCGATTGCCCTTCGAGAATTGATTCGAAAAATGAGTGGAATGCATTGACCGAGATAAGTCAAATCTTTCGAGACTTGTGTGTTGCTACCACGAAAATAGAAGACGTGATTCGTTTAGAGAATAACATTCTTTGAGATTATTTGCAAGTTAGGGAAGATTTTGCCTCCGGCGTTTTTAACTCGATGGAGCATTTACCGTACACTTGCCGTATGAGGTCGAGTTGGTGGTCCTGCAATATCGATGGATGTATCCATTCGAAAGGTTTTGAATCACTTAAAACAAAAGATTGGTAACAAAGCTTTCGTAGAGGATCAATATGCAATGCGTATTTGTTGGAAGAGATTTCAAACTTACATTCTATGTATTACGATGATCATATTGAAACAAAAGCAAAGAATCTTCTTTGTTGGTGAGACTTCGCATCGCAATCGTTTCAGATTTACCGAGTTATTCCGTGATCATAATGGTACAACAACCGGGAAGTGCAAGACGAGGTTCTTGGATAATAAAGAATATGACTTTGTGCACAAGTACGTATTGTCTAATCTGCGAAATCATGAAACCGTATGAACTGTAAGTACCTCATTACTACATATATACAATGCTTACAGCTTTTTTTCGAACAAATATACATTAATCGACAAAATGATTCATTCTTAGATTGTTCGAGCAATTTATTCGTGTTCAACAAATTTCAATTGACCTCGACAGATATTTGGAATAAACATGAAAATGAATTTACCAAATGGTTTGCACAACAAGCATCATTGTTGAATGATGATTTGCTAAAAGCTTTGGCAAGTGGTCCTTCTCGTCAAGTCAAAACTTGGAAACGTTATTCGATTAACGGCTACAACTTTCGGACATTCAACCGGGCAACTGATATTGGTAAATCTTCAGCCAACAACGGAGTTTGTGTCAGTTCCACGGAAGGTGCCGACTATTATGGCACTTTAAATGAAATCATTGAGTTGGTGTATTATGGAGCTTCGACTGTCTACAAAGCCGTATTGTTCAAATGTGATTGGTTTGATAATTCTGAACGGGGCATGAATGTGCATAAAGATTATAAGATAGTTGAAGTTCATCGTGGTAGGAAATATGGCGCTTATGATCCATTTGTTCTGGCTTATCAAGTCGAGCAAGTCTACTATGCTCCATATCCAAGTTTGAAAAAGACAAAGATCAATGGTCGGTTGTTTTCAAAACAAAGGCAAGATCGACTATCGATGCTCCCGCCGAGGAAACCGTTTTCCAAGAACAAGTGATCAATGATGTTTCCCGATTATCTGATCCTCTTAACATTGTCCACCAAGATCTTGATGTCGATGTTGACTCCGATGTTGGGGATAATGACTTGGATGATGATGAGATGGCGGATTTCATTCAACAAGAAGATGGAGAGGAAGAAGAATCGGTTGATGATCTAGATACTGATGAAGAGGAGGAAGAACTCTTCCATTCTAGTAGTGATAGTGAATAATAATGTATTAAATATTTTATTTTGTCATCATTCTTTGAATAATAATGTATTAAACATTGTAATTTATTATTAATTAGTATAATTGCATTTAGATTAGTATAAACGTCATTTTCTGTGTCAAATAGATGTCAGGTAGAGGTAGAGGTAGAGGTAGACGCGGTAGGGGTAGTTCCCCCTCCCCCGGAGCGTCTTCCTCCACATGCACTCACGGTTTGGATGATGAGATACACCGGATGACCGAGGAGGATTTGGGTGTCATTGTCAATGGTGACCTTGGATTGCCGTTTTGGATCCCGAGGGGAGATGGTAAGTTAATACATATCTTGCTTTAATTTGTTTGTATTTTTATTTATATTTTGATTAACCAAATATATTAACAACTTATTGTTTTCAATATGACAGGTTTACCGACAACTATGTCAAGAAAATGGCCAAGACCGCCATAATCGGCTTCAACACTTTTGCCACCACGTGGCATAATGCCACCAGAGCAAAGCAGGAAAGGTGGTGGCACGCATTTAGGTACGCTCGTTCATATAAATATAACTATATATAAATATAACTATAATTATAACTATACATATAACATATATATAACTATGTTGCGTGCTCATTTCACTTTTTCGAGTTACGCCACGAGCGCTGGTTAGGGAAGCTTTTGAGCGGTATGCTATCAACAGGTCCGTGATTATATGTATCGGGCTCAAACAAACCCCGTGCTCGGCTTTGGATGGCCCGGATATTCTCCGTCGATTCGAGGAGTGGATTGGGAGTCCCGTAAGCAATTATTCAATATTTAATTAATAATACTTGTGTTTTATATATATATGTATGTACTAACTTGTTTATCTTATGTCGGAATAGGCATTCAAGGAAACATCTGCGAAAAAAAAAAAGATAAACCGAGCTTCGGATCCGGTGAGGAAAGGAAGATCCTCAGGACACATGCTATGGGCGAGGCGGGCGTTATCGATTTCGCTCGGGCCATGGAGGACAATAGAGAAGTGCCCCTATCATCGGAGATCCCGGTGACTAGTTCAAGAAGAAGAAGTCGGGCAACTTCGCCTCGAGGAAGTTTGAGAAAATCTTGGTACGTTATGTATTCTAAATATTATATATACATTATATATATATCATGTAATTATTGTTACTAACAAATTTATATCATACTTTACAGACGTCTTCACCTCGAAGAAGGCGAAAGCTAGGAGAGACGCAACTGACACCCTGTCGACGCAGTCGCGTCTTTATTACGGCGGCGGTGGTGGTTACGACAAGAAGGGGAGAGTTTTTGGCATGGGGTCAATCGCCTCCATGTACTACGACAAAGCTCGCATCGCCGACACTCATCCGCCGAGACATACTCTCGGGCATACTCACCCGTCTCACCCAGGAGATGGCGAGAGAAAGACAGATTAATGCTGTAAACACAAAGCGAGGTTGGAGGAGCTAGAGAGAGACGTAAAGCGCCAGGAAGACAGACTAAGCGCGAGATGGAGGAGTGGATTACCAGTGGTTAAGCAAAGATCCTCCGGAGGATGCACCCCGGTACGAGGCAAAGACAGAGATGACCGATCTGATCACGGACCTGGAGGAAGTGACATGGGTTTAGGTAGTACACCGGGTCTGACTGGGTGACATATTGCTTTATACATTTTTATTTATTTTGGCTTATCGTATCCCCTTTGACATATCGTTTTATCCCCTTTGACATATCCCCATTGACATATCGTTTTATTTATTTTGGTATCGTATCCCCTTTTATATTGTTGTTGTTGATAACCGGTAGCAATTGTAATGCTACCGGGGAAAATTATGGCTGTTTTGCGGCGGTGGTTTGGCGGTGGTCGCGCAAAACAAACCATAATTTTCTGATTAATTTTAACTTTTGCGACGGAATATTTCCGTCGCAAAGTTGCATTTGCGACGGAAAAGTGTATTTGCGACGGATATGTAAGGATCTAAAAATAAAAAAATTATTTAATAAAAAAATATTTGCGACGGATTATACAATTTTTGCGACGGTTTATAAAATTTTTGCGACGGATTATAAATTTTTTGCGACGGATTATAAATTTTTTGCGACTGATTATATATTTTTGCGACGGATTATACAATTGTTTGCGACGGATTTTACATTGTTTTGCGACGGAAACTATATTTTCTTAAAAAATAAAATACGTTAATATCCGTCGCAACATTCGTCGCAAATAATTTGCGACGGATAAACCGTCGCAAAAACTCGGTTTTGCGAATAAAAAATGCGACAAATAAAATCCGTCGCAAATTAGGATTTGCGACGGAATAAGCCTAGTTTGCGACGATAACCTTCCGTCGCAAAAAGCCCAGTTTTTTGTAGTGGTAACGCCATTACTAACACCAATTGGTTATAGTAGAACGGTAAGCGCTTTGTCCTAACATGGTATCAGACAGAGAGGTCACGGGATCGAACCCTGGTGTGAATATTATTTTAAAAAATTGTGCAAATGTTAGGACATATTGCCCACACTTGAGGGGGGTGTTGGGAAAGATTTCTCACACTCTCGAATGCCTAAAGAAATATAGTAGTGCATTTACTGGCACCAATTGGTTTTAGTAGAATGGTAAGCGCTTGATCTTAACACTGATTTTGATTTAAATGAATCTGCTTACATTGAATCACAATGAATCATTTAAATAATATAATAAGGAAAATGAATGTCAATTTCGAGTCAAAATTGCATGACTGATTAAATAAACGGATCATATCAAATTAGAGTACCCCTCAAATGTGATTTTATGATACAACTATTCCTCAAATGTAATTCATTGTAACCACTATTTCAATTTTTTCACTATACGCGCCTTCAATGTGTGAAAGAGAGATGGATGTGTGAATATAATTCATTTCACTTGGTATAACTATTTACAAGGACCGTAGGATAAAATTTACACTCCATCCAATCCTAAATACAACTCATTTTACAGTTTTAATTTGGATTAATAAACTGTTTAAATAACATTAATTATTAAACTCTTAATTTCGAAATTTTAATCTTATATTTATATTCGATATAAAACTGATTTTAAAAAGAAGCATTATCAATACGACCCATATTAACTTAGGGTTTATTTTAAAAATGACAATTTGAACATATGCAAATAGAACAGTGAAATTATTTTTCCGGTAATTATTTCATCACATTTTTCTTTTTTTCGTTCTCGTTATTTAGACATCTCATTTGATATTTTTGAATGTTATTTTCGAAGTCATTTTTGTAAAAAAATACATAAACAGTGGAATAGTACAACATTGGATTTGAGGTCAGTTCCACTGCGGCAAACAATGGATTTGGGGTTTTGAACAGTGGATTTGTTATTATCACTCATTTTATATATCCATTGTCTTGATTCCTATTTTTTGAACTTTTAAACCATTCCCACATTAACTTATTATCGAATTAGTATCTTTCTAATTGCATATATTCTATTACAAAATAGTTAAGACATAATTATCCAAGTCATTTTGGGTTTATGGATAATAATTCACATAAAACACCAAGAAGCTTCAAAAAAAAGTTTCATATGACCCGATCAGCGGTTGGTTATTATGATAAACTAGTTGCTTTGACACCGGTTGGGTACACTAATCAAAATAAGCCGGCTTATTTTGATTCAAAATTGAAAATCATTTTCTTATTATATGATTTAAATGATTCATTGTGATTCAAAGTAAGACGACTTTATTTAAATTATGGGATTATTGTTAAAAATAATAATTTGAAGCTAAAATATATATAAACAGTAGAGTGTAATTTTTTATTGGGTAGAAAGAGCAAGTGTTTATTCCACTATAATTTAAATTCTCTTTTACTTAATTACAAAAATTAATATATATTTTGATCTGAACGTCAAAATATCGTAATTTTTTCAACATAATTTTCTTTTTTTCGTTTTCTTTATACATTAATATTTTTTCGATGTCATTTCGAGGACATTTTCGTCAAAAGCAACGAAATAGTGGAACAGTGGAAGGGTGTATTTGAAGTCAATTCCACCGTACCGAACAGTGATTTAGAGTAACGAACATTGAAATTGTCTTTATCACCCAATTTGTATTTCCAGTGTCATTATCCCTATTTTTTCCATCTTATTTGTCCTTTAAAACCACTCCCCCTCAAAATAAAAACCACTCCCCCTTAAAGTAAAAGCAATCCATTCATATAATTATCAAATTTTCTTTTTAAAAAAATATCAATATTTGGTTTCAATACCTAGACTTGGAATTACCCTTAATTATGATGTCTTTATTTTCATCCAACAATTATACCATGAACTACACTACATTTACAACACAGTGACTACATGTACACCACTCTGACTCGGTGTAATAACAGGATAGGAAATCGAGTTGCAAGATAGATAATTTAACAGAAACAATCTAACAGTAATAATCAATAGAAAAACAGAAACAAGAAGAACACACTCTCGAATTCCTAAAGAAATATAGTAGCGCATTTACTGGCACCAATTGGCTTTAGTAGAATGGTAAGCGCTTGATTTTAACACTGATTTTGATTTAAATGAATCCGCTTACATTGAATCACAATGAATCATTTAAATCATATAAAAAGGAAAATGAATGTCAATTTCGAATCAAAATTGCATGACTGATTAAATAAACAGATCATATCAAATTAGAGTACCCCTCCAATGTGATTTATGATACAACTATTGTACTAGTAATTCATTGTAACCACGTGTTTCAATTTTTTCACTATACGCGCCTTCAATGTGTGAAAGAGAGATGGATGTGTGAATATAATTCATTTCACTTGGTATAACTATTTACAAGGACCGTAGGATAAAAATTTACACTCCATCCAATCCTAAATACAACTCATTTTATAGTTTTAATGTGGATTAATAAACTGTTTAAATGACATTAATTATTAAACTCTTAATTTCGAAATTTTAATCTTATATTTATATTCGATATAAAACTGATTTTAAAAAGAAGCATTATCAATACGACCCATATTAACTTAGGGTTTATTTTAAAAATGACAATTTGAACATATAAATATGCAAGTAGAACAGTGAAATTATTTTTCCGGTAATTATTTCATCACATTTTTCCTTTTTTCGTTCTCGTTATTTAGACATCTTATTTGATATTTTTGAATGTTATTTTCGAAGTCATTTTTGTAAAAAAATACATAAACAGTGGAATAGTACAACATTGGATTTGAGGTCAGTTCCACTGCGACAAACAATGGATTTGGGGTTTTGAACAGTGGATTTGTTATTATCACTCATTTTATATATCCACTGTCTTGATTCCTATTTTTTGAACTTTTAAATCATTCCCCCATTAACTTATTATCGAATTAGTATCTTTCTAATTGCATATATTCTATTACAAAATAGTTAAGACATAATTATGCAAGTCATTTTGGGTTTATGGATAATAATTCACATAAAACACCAAGAAGCTTCAAAAAAAAGTTTCATATGACCCGATCAGCGGTTGGTTATTATGATAAACTTGTTGCTTTGACACCGGTTGGGTACACTAATCAAAATAAGCCGGCTTATTTTGATTCAAAATTGAAAATCATTTTCTTATTATATGATTTAAATGATTCATTGTGATTGAAAGTAAGACGACTTTATTTAAATTAAGGGATTATTGTTAAAAATAATAATTTGAAACTAAAATATATATAAACAGTAGAGTGTAATTTTTATTGGGTAGAAAGAGCAAGTGTTTATTCCACTATAATTTAAATTCTCTTTACTTAATTACAAAATTAATATATCTTTTGATCTCGAACGCCAAAAGATCGTAATTTTTCAACATAATTTTCTTTTTCGTTTTCTTTATACATTAATATTTTTTCGATGTCATTTCGAGGACATTTTCGTCAAAAGCAACGAAATAGTGGAACAGTGGAAGGGTGTATTTGAAGTCAATTCCACCATACCGAACAGTGAATTTAGAGTAACGAACATTGAAATTGTCTTTATCACCCAATTTGTATTTCCAGTGTCATTATCCCTATTTTTTCCATCTTATTTGTCCTTTAAAACCACTCCCCTCAAAATAAAAACCACTCCCCCTTAAAGTAAAAGCAATCCATTCATATAATTATCAAATTTTCTTTTTAAAAAAAATATCAAAATTTGGTTTCAATACCTAGACTTGGAATTACCCTTAATTATGATGTCTTTATTTTCATCCAACAATTATACCATGAACTACACTACATTTACAACACACTGACTACATGTACACCACTCTGACTCGGTGTTATAACAGGATAGGAAATCGAGTTGCAAGATAGATAATTTAATGAAACAATCTAACAAGAATAATCAATAGAAAACAGAAACAAGAAGAAGAACACACTCGAATTCCTAAAGAAATATAGTAGCGCATTTACTGGCACCAATTGGTTTTAGTAGAATGGTAAGCGCTTGATTTTAACACTGATTTTGATTTAAATGAATCCACTTACATTGAATCACAATGAATCATTTAAATCATATAAAAAGGAAAATGAATGTCAATTTCGAATCAAAATTGCATGACTGATTAAATAAACAGATCATATCAAATTAGAGTACCCCTCCAATGTGATTTATGATACAACTATTGTACTAGTAATTCATTGTAACCACGTGTTTCAATTTTTTCACTATACGCGCCTTCAATGTGTGAAAGAGAGATGAATGTGTGAATATAATTCATTTCACTTGGTATAACTATTTACAAGGACCGTAGGATAAAATTTACACTCCATCCAATCCTAAATACAACTCATTTTACAGTTTTAATGTGGATTAATTAACTGTTTAAATGACATTAATTATTAAACTCCTAATTTTGAAATTTTAATCTTATATTTATATTCGATATAAAAATGATTTTAAAAAGAAGCATTATCAATACGACCCATATTAACTTAGGGTCTATTTTAAAAATGACAATTTGAACGTAGAAATATGCAAAGAGAACAGTGAAATTATTTTTCGGGTAATTTTTTCATCACATTTTTCTTTTTTTCGTCCTCTTTATTTAGACATCTAATTTGATATTTTTGAACGTTATTTTCGAAGTCATTTTTGTAAAAAAATACATAAACAGTGGTATAGTATAACATTGGATTTGAGGTCAGTTCCACTGCAGCAAATAGTGGATTTGGGGTTATGAACAATGGATTTGTTATTATCACTCAATTTATATATCCATTGTCTTGATTCCTATTTTTTGTACTTTTAAACCATTCCCCCATTAACTTATTATCGAATTAGTATCTTTCTAATTGCATATATTCTATTATAAAATAGTTAAGACATAATTAGCCAAGTCATTTTGGGTTTATGGATACTAATTCACATAAAAATAGCAAGAAGCTTCAAAAAAAGTTTCATATGACCCGATCAACGGTTGGTTATTATGATAAACTAGTTGCTTTGACACTGGTTGGCTAGACAAATTGCACTCAAACTATCACATTAAATCTCTGGTTGATCCTGATGTAGCCCCAAATCACTGACTAGTCCCTTCAACCAGATACCCTCCAGGGCTGCTTCAGTAAGAGCCGTATATTCTGCTTTAGTAGTTGATAAAGTCATTTTTGCAGGAAGAGTTGCTTTTATATCGATAAACCGAATTCCCAATGTGAAAACATAACGACCACCGATTTCCTATCGCCCACATCATCACCGCATAATCAAGAACACAAGAGACTCTATGATCGGATATTGAGTATCACCTCTATAAATGAGACCAACATCAGATGTACCCTTAAGGTACCCGAACATTCTTTTCACAGCTTTCCAGTGTTCCTTTCCAGGTTGAGCCATAAACCTACTGACTACACTGACTTCCTGATCCAAATCAGGCCTAGTGCACACCATGGCGTACATCAGACTACCAACTGCACTGGCATATGGAACTTTTGACATATACTCCTCCTCTACTGATTGTGAAGCATAAACATACAAATGAATATTGGGTGCCATAGGATTATATATTGGCTTTTGGTACAGACATGCCAATCCGCCAATATCTTCGTATATAACCCCACTGAGACAAGGATAGCATTTTCTAACTCTTATCTCTCCAGATCTCCATCCCCAAAATATTCTTGGCTGCACCCAAATATTTCATTTCAAACTCAGCACTCAGGAGGTTCTTCAAATTTTGAATATCAGACTTCTTTTCAGCAGCTATCAACATATCTTCCACATACAGGACAAGATAGATATGTGATACACACAGTAGTCATTTGGACACCAGTTATAACCTAGCTGGATCATATAGCTGTCAAACCTTTTATACCACTGTCTGGGTTCTTTTATGCACACAAAATCTTCATTTCGAGAAACTTGAATCTCTCTGGCTGAGTCATGTATATCTCCTTATCTACCTCACCATGTAGAAATATTGTCTTCACATCTAACCGCTCAACTTCAAGATCTTGATGTTCCACCATTGCTAGTAACACTCAAATTGAAGTATGTCTGACCACTGGTGAGAATATCTCATCAAAGTCTACCCCTTCTTTCTGACTGAACCCTCTTGTAACCAAACATGCCGTATACTTGACCTATTCTGCCTCATTCATTCCTTCCTTCTTCTTGAAGATCTATTTGCATGTAACAACACTCCTATCAGATGTATGTTTAACTAGATCCCAAGTCTAATTCTTCAATAATGACTCAATTTCATCTCCCATGGCAGCAAGCCATTGAGATGTTTCAGAACATGTCACTGCTTCCATGTAAGTAGAAAGTTCAAAACCATCTACTTCTTCTGCAAATTGAAGTTCATATCCAAACATATCATCAAAACCATACCTCTTAGGAGGTACCCCAACATTTGATCTTCTAGCCCTGCTGACACCTATACTCTGCTGACCAATGTTCCATGTTTGACGCTCAGCTGGCCCTTATTCAGCTGACTAGCTTGGATCAGACTCTTGTTCAGCAACCAGATCAGATGAGTGCTGACTTGGATCGGTTGAGTGTTGCATCTCAGTTGACTCCACTTAAAGCTCCACCTGTTTCTCAGCCGTCTCAGATTCAGCACTGGTTTCAGATTCAACAGACCTCCCTACTGATGAGTTAATCATAGAATTTTCATCAAAGACCACATCTATGTAAAATATGACCATGTTCTCTGCTGATGACCAAATTATATAACCTTTCACCCCATCTCCATACCCTACAAACACTCCCTTCTTAGCAATTGGTTCCAGTTTTCCTTCACTTACATGATAGTAAAATGTGCTTCAAAAAACCCTTAGAACTGAGTAGTCAGCAGGCTTGCCTAACCACATCTACAATGGTGTCTTGAGATTGATTCCTGTGTGAGGACTCCTGTTGATTAAGTAGCATGTTATGTTTACAGCATCTGCCTAAAATTTCCTTGATAAACCAGCATTAGAGCGCATACATCTTGCCCTCTCCAAAAGAGTTTGATTCATCCTCTCAGCTACACCATTCTACTGAGGTGTATTCCTGACTGTATGATGTCTGGCAATACTCTTATCCTTACAGAATGTATCAAACTCTGACCAGCAGAATTCCAGACCATTATCTGTTTTGAGCCTTTTGATTTTCTTGCCTATATGATTTTCCTTAGAGCCTTCCACTACTTGAAACTGTTGAATGCCTCACTTTTGTGTTTCATCATCACCACTCAAGTCATTCTTGAATAGTCATCTATGAATGACAAAAAATATCTATGACCACCCAATGATTCCACCTTTGATGGACCCCAGCAATTAGAATGGATATACTCAAGTGATGCATTTGTACTGTGTTTGCCTGCTAAGAAATTGCTTCTATGTAGCTTCCTGAACACACAGTGCTCACAAAATTCTTGGGTCTTATCCTTATATCACCCATGAAAACCCGCTGAAGAGAGGACTTGCATTCCTCTTTTACCCATGTGACCTAGTCTTGTGTGCCACAACTGAGTCTATTGTAACTGATCAACTACTGAGGATGCCACAACAGCAGAGCCAGATACAATAGAGCCTTGTAATATATACAAGGTTCCCTTCTTGATGCCTTTGAGGACCACAACTGAATCTTTGTAGACATTCAGCTCTCCACCTTCTCCATTGAAATTGAACCCCTTGCTATCCAGTAGACTAAGAGATACCAAATTCTTGGTCATCTATGGAACATGTCTTACATCTTTCAGTGTGTAGAATCTACAATCCTCTGTCCTCAGCTGAACTGAGCCAATTCCTATTATCTTACAAACTTTGTTGTTTGCCATAGAAATATGACCACCATCTATCTGCTCATAAGTAGAAAACCAATCCCTGAGGGGACAAATATGATAGGATGATCCATAATATAAGATCCAAACATCAGCATGATGTGTTGAATCCTCAACACTAGAACTAGATCCTCATCAGAATGCTTAGCAGCCACACATGC
This sequence comes from Gentiana macrophylla, assembly GCA_026214975.1. Classification (NCBI taxonomy): domain Eukaryota; kingdom Viridiplantae; phylum Streptophyta; class Magnoliopsida; order Gentianales; family Gentianaceae; genus Gentiana; species Gentiana macrophylla. The sequence continues at coordinate 10,646,666 of CM047812.1, read as the reverse complement.
CTTTTCTTCTTTGGACAATTGGACTTCCAATGCCCCTGCTCTCTACAGTAATTACAGACATCTGTGGACTTAGGACCTTTGGAACTACCCTTCTTGGATTTCTTCTTCTGTCCGTGCCTTTTTCCACTGCTGCTGACTACTAGTCCAATAGCCTGATTGTCTGTCCATGTTGCCTTGTGTCTTAGTTCCCTGGCATGCAAGGCTGCCCTTACATCCTATAAAGCCACCTTTGATTCATCCCAACAATGAAGGATCGCACAAAGTTTTCATATGAAGGTCGTAATGACTCCAAAGAATTAGGGTTGCATCTTCATCTTCAATTTTAACATCAATATTCTTGAGATCAAGTAATATTGTGTTCATCTGTTCAAGATGTTCCCCCAGCTGACCTCCTTCATGCATCCTCAGACTAAACAGTCTCTGCTTCAACAACAACTTATTGGTTAATGACTTGGTCATATACAGGCTTTCAAGCTTTGCCCACAACTTGGCAGTCGTGTCTTCCTCAGTAATTTCAGTGATAACATCATTAGATAAGCACAACATGATGGTTTAATGTGCTTTCTCATACAGACTGGCATAATCTGCTGAACTGACATCTCCTTTACCAGATAAAGAAGTCCATAATCCTTGTTGTTTTAACAATGCCCGCATCTTTATTTGCCACAGACTAAAACTGTTTCTTCCTGTAAATTTGTCGATTTTTACGTTAACTGTGGACATCTTTCTTGCCAAAGAATAGAACTTTAATCACAGAAGCCTTGCACCGGTGAGGGTCATGGTGAAGATAAAATTCGTCCGTACAGATGATTCCCGGAAACCTCGTTCTGATACTAGTTTGTTATAACATGATATGGAATCCAGATGCAAGATAAATAATTTATTAGAAGAAATCTAACAATAATAATCAACAAAAAAATAGAAACAAGAAGAACATAGGATTTAACGTGGTTTCCGGTGTTGTGCCGACTACTCCACGGACAGAAAAAAGAGATATTTTATTATGCACTGAATTTCAGACGGATTAAACACACTTTATAATGATCTATATTGTTGGTATTTATAGGCACAAATCAATAAACCCTAACCGTCAAAGGATCTTTGTCGGATTGCCATAAATGGCCCAGATGTTGGATCCCTCTGCTGACCCAACTCAGCTGACCATTGCCCGGATGTAGAACTCAGTTGCATCCAAAACCTCAGCAGACCCTCAGCAGACTGTTGACACCAGAAGAAACTCAGCTGACTTTCCAGCTGACTTTCACAGACTTGGATACACTTCTCGGTGACCATCACCACCGGTGACTACGATTAGTTCTACCGGATGTAGAGTTTAAGTCACTTTGTCGACACTCGGTATTTTAAAAGTCGATTCTTAAGTCAAGATTCGACTTTCAATTAGTGGGATGTGAGAAATCAAACTTGTAGTAAGGTCTTGCATTTTCGGCATCAATCAAGGTTTGAATCCTCATGATCTCCCCAACCACCCACCCCTTCCCAACCCCTCCCACACACAAAAGTAATTCACATAAAAACACCGACAAGCTTCAAAAAAGTTTCTTATGACCCGATCAATGGTTGGTTATAATAAACAGATTGCCGATTTGATTTAAATGAATTGGCCATACACTGAATCACAATGAATCATTTAAATCATATAATAAGGAAAATGAATGTCAATTAAGAATCAAAATAAGCCGGCTTGTTTTGACCTAGCGCATGACCGATTACGGAAATAGATCATATCAAATTAGTGTACCCTCTAATGTGATTTTATGATACAACTGTTGTACCAAGTGTAATTCATGGTTGGTTATACTAAATAGATTGCTGATTTGATTCAAACGAACCAGCCTTACATTAATTCACAATGAATCATTCAAATCATATAATAAGGAAAATGATTTTCAATTTTGCCCAGTCTATTTTCTTTTGGAGTTTTCGTTTGAATGATTTTATTGCACTTTCGAAAATTATTCTGAAAGTCACGTGCCGTAGGGTTTTTTTTTCTCTTGAGAACTCGATAGATGGAGAATTACATTAACAATTCTAACAGTAACCACACTACATGTACACCACACTGACTCGATCTTTTCAAACACTCGAATGTAATAATAAAACTAGTAATAACGTCATTGTATTTTCTCGGCATCAATCAAGGTTGAATCCTCATCAACCCCCCACCCCCCCACACACACAAAAATAGTAATATCATTTCCTAAAAAAAGAAAAGAAAAGGAGATGTACATCAGATGGTTTAGGGGTTAAGTAATCAATCAATGATTCCATTACAGTTACAACAAACAAATGAAACAATCAAACTGAAACCTAATTTGAACCACAGGATCAAATCTTACAAAGTTTATAGACATATTAGGATCTATCTGACAGGGTTTATACAAATCTAGATAAAACGTTAAAATAAAGGCCACCATGGTTGTTGAAGAAAAAGGTTACAAACCAGTAACATAAAGGCCAGCTGGAAAGACGATATCGAGTTTTATACAATTTGAAGCCGTTGAATAATCAAGAGTGAGTCTCCTTCAAAAGTGATCCTTCGATAGCCATAAGAGATAGCAAAAGTAATAATAGCATGGTAAATCGCTAACGATTCTCCTATACAGCAATAGACATCGACGAGCAGGATCACGAATAAGATGGGCAATAAATTTTTTAAAGAGGCAAGTAAAAAAATAAAGCGGAGAGAGCAAACAAAATATTTTTTTTCACAATACACGCCTGCAATGTGTGAAAGATAGTATGAATGTCTGAATATAATTCATTTCACTCGCTATAACTATTTACAAGGATTGTAGGATAAAATTTACACTTCATCCCCGATCTTAAATATAAGTCATTTTAGATTTTCCTCAACAACAACAACAAAATGTCATTTTAGAGTTTTAATGTGGATTCATAAAGTGTTATGGCATGTACCTCTGACCTCGCGGTTTAAATAAAATTACTTTTCCCCTAAAAAATTATTTTAATGACATTAATTATAAATACTAAATTTAAAAAATTTAATCGTATATTGATATTAGATATCAAAATGATTTAAAAAGGAAACATTAATATATTGCGAACAATTAACTTATTGACGAATTAGTATCTCTCTAAATGCATCCATTTTATTATAAAACAGTTAATTAAGAGATAATTATATTAAAACCAATTGCTCCATGTCATTTTTGGTTCATGGATACTAATTCACATAAAAATACCAACAAGCTTTAATGGTTGGTTATAATAAACAGATTGCTGATTTTGATTTAAATGAATCTTCCTTACATTGAACCACAATGAATCATTTAAATCATATAATAAGGAAAATTATTTTCAATTTTTGAATCAAAATATGGAAAAGTCAAAAGGGACTAATAAAATGGGACGGATGGAATATAAAAATATTTCATTTAATGGATGTTACAAACAAAAAAAAACCATAGCGCCTCCTTTTTTCTTCCTGTCCGACGATTTTCCCACTTGAGAGTCTTGAGTTCTTACTTCTTAGACTTGTTTTAACATAATCTCATGTGCTTTTGTTCACGTGGAAGGGCGGGAAGTTTAATGATTATTTGGGACGACAATGTCGTCCCAAAAAATAAAGAATCGTCCCTAAAGATGTAAGTTTCTCATATTTAATTAATCGAACGTTGACCGATCTTTAGGGACGGCATGTCGTCCCTAATAAGCTATATTTTGGGACGACAAATGTCGTCCCTAAAGGTTCGGTCTACAAAAACATAATTTGTTGTAGTGAATATAATTCATTTCAGAGTTCTAATGAGGATTCATAAAGTGTTATGACATGTACCTCTGACATTGAAGTTTAAATAAAATTAATTTTCCCCTGAAAAAAAGTATTCAAATGACATTATTTATAAAATACTAAATTTTAATCATATATTGATATTAGATATTAAAATGATTTAAAAAGGAAGCATTAATATAATGCGACCAAATTAACTTATTGACGAACTAGATCTCTCTAAATGCATCCATTTTATTATAAAACAGTTAATTAAGAGATAATTATATTAAAACCAATTGATCCAAGTCATTTTTTGTTCATGGATACTAATTCACATAAAAACACCAACAAGATCCAAAAGATTTTCGTATGACCCGATCAATGGTTGGTTATAATAACAGTGAACTCTCGAAGGTCTTTAGAATCAGACCCTCAAAAAAAAGCTGAAGTCGATTAGGCACTGACAATGAGATAATAATAGACATTCCAATCGATAAAAAGAGGACATTTCAGCCCGTAAAAAGCATGTTTCAGAACTGAAGTAATACAGAAAGAAATAACTTATACTAATACCGTTTATGAATTTCATTTACTGTTTATTTGATCAAGACACATTAGGTATGCAATGTTATTTCATGTTATACTTTTACTGTTATACTTGCAAAAAAGAAATTAAAGCATCGCCATGATCTCAATAATTTCATGTTATACTGTTTATTGTTTTTTTTTTCCGGATGGTTTGGTTTTGTTTGGTTCATTACAGAAATTAAGATTCTGCCGTCTTAAACCAACCGGTATTTGCCGTCATCAAAGTGATTCTTCGATAGTTTCAACTACTTTGCCGGGGTTGAAGAAGAAACTTTCAAACAACCTTCATACTAAACTTTCATTTAATTCTTAAAAAAATTACTTGATTTTGTTCCTACTTCCAAGTTCCTTGACTTATATAATATTTGATAGTTATTCCATTTATACCAGTGATTGCTGGGAAACAAATGTGAGGATCTCTCTCAATAAGCCAATAAGGTTTGTTGTATCAACAAGGCCAGGCTCAAACTCGAGACATGTTGCTTAATTTAAGATAGAAAATATAAGGTATTAATTTAACATAATCATCAATGATAATCCAGACTACATTACATCATACATATGTATGGGGCTTAGCCTAATAAACTTATAACAACCAATAGCAAAGTGTCAAACATCTACTAAGAGAGATAATATAAGGTGACACCTAATCATGAGAGATTTGTCAGTTTTGGTGACTTGATCTCTAAACTGGAAAATATCTGGTGGAACTAATCTGGGAAAACTGAGAATGAGATTGATGGTCAGTTCAGTTAAGTATATTCAGTTCTGTGAAAGTCAGTTTGATGAAGTGCAACTGAGTTTTCTTCTGAAGTCAGTAGTCAGTTTCTAGTCTACTGAGTTATGATGAGTATAAATTTGAGTTCTACACATCCGAGCAATCGATTACAAGTCCAGGAAGTCGGTTTGAACTGGTTTCGTCAGTGGATAACAGTGAGTGAGGGGGGTCCATATCTGGGGTATTTATGGTAGTTCCGACAAAGATCTATGGCGGTTAGGGTTTGGGACTTGTGTCTATAAATACCAATGTTGTAATCAATGCAATGTGTGTCATTCAAAGTGTTATTCACACACTTATGAAAACCTTGTAATTCTGTGCATAATAAAATATCTCCTTTTCTATCCGTGGAGTAGTTGGCACAACGCCGGAAACCACGTTAAATCACTGTGTTCTTCTTGTTTCTGTGTTTATCAATTCTGACATTCTTTACATTTGCATTGCTATCTGTGTTTGTTTCTTTCTTAAACTGCATATTCCTATCTGTGTTTATAACATCAGAAATTAAGATTCTGCCGTCTAAGTAGCTAATAAACCAACCGGTATTTGCCGTCCTCAAAGTGATTCTTCGATAGTTTCAACTACTTTGCCGGGGTTGAAGAAGAAACTTTCAAACAACCTTCATACTAAACTTTCATTTAATTCTTAAAAAAATTACTTGATTTTGTTCCTACTTCCAAGTTCCTTGACTTATATAATATTTGATAGTTATTCCATTTATACTACCACACAAACTATTCATGCAACACGCTAATTAAGATAATTGTCTGAGACCAGTAATTGCTGGGAAACAAATGTGAGGTTCTTTCTCAATAAGCCAATAAGGTTTGTTGTATCAACAAGGCCGGGCTCAAACTCGAGACATGTTGCTTAATTTAAGATAGAAAATATAAGGTATTAATTTAACATAATCATCAATGATAATCCAGACTACATTACATCATACATATGTATGGGGCTTAGCCTAATAAACTTATAACAACCAATAGCAAAGTGTCAAACATCTACTAAGAGAGATAACATAAGGTGACACCTAATCATACACTTGGTCATCTTATTTCTCAACACCCCCTCTCAAACGAAACGAGGAGTACTCAACATTGAGTTTGCTTCTAAAGTGAGTAAACTTTGTGTTTGATTCTAGGGACAGATGCCTTTGGGGTTACCAGTCCTCGTATTTCCAGTTACTAAAGCAGAATCATCCTCCACTGGATTGTCAACAGATTGCTGATTTTTATTTATATGAATTGGCCTTATGCATGAATTACAATGAATCACTTAAATCATATAATAAGGAAAATGATTTTCAACTTTGAATCAAAATTAGCCGGCTTATTTTGACGTGGTGAACGATTACGGAATTAGATTTGATTAAATTAGGGTAACCTCCGATGAGGTTTTCTACCTTAAGTCAAAAGTATATCATCAAGCAGTGAGATTATCTTCTGATTAAGGTTTGTGAGCCATCGTCAGAAGGAGGTTCCATTGATATGATTTTAGTGCACTTTCGAAAATTATTCTGAAAGTCACGTGCCGGAGGTATTTTTTTGCGCTTGAGAACTCTATATCTGGAGAATGGCGTTAACAATTCTACCAGTAGCCACGCTACATGTACACCTCACTGATTCGATCTTTCAAAAGTTGATTTTTGAGTCGCGAATCGACTTTCAAACAGTCGAATATGAGAATCGAACTAGTAGTAAGGTCATTGCATTTTCTGGCATCAATCAAGGTTCGAATCCTCATCATCTCTCTCTCCCCCCCACCCTACCCCACCCCACCGACCCACACACCACACAAAAAAATAGTAATACCATTTCCTAAGAAAAGAAAAGAAAAGGAGATGTACATCAGAGGGGTTTCAGGGTTAAATAATCAATCAATGATTCCATTACAGTTATAACAAACAAATGCAACAATCAAACCTCAACGGACTTTCTCTCTCAAAGTTTTTTTCTCTCGCCGCTTTCTAACTGTTGCGTCCTTCTTCCGATGTCTTCCTGACGCCGGCGGCCCTCCGCTGCCGGTGTCCAATCCTTTTACTTTTTTAGTTTATTTCATGTTTTCCTTCCTCTTCAAGTCTTCTCTTTTGGCTGTTGATGCTTAATAGCGGTTCAGCTGCTGATTCATCTTTTTCCTCATTTCTTTGGGGTTGAATGTGGTGTTTTCCGGCAGATCTGGGCCTCTATTGACGGTTATTGTATTCCCTCCCTTTGTTCCCTCCCATTCATTTGTTTCTCTTTGTTTTTTGTGGCGGTTCGTGGCGGCGCTTGGTGGTCACCGCCACTTCTTCTCTTGGCGGTCCGGCAACAATTGTTTTCCTCCCTGTAGACTTTCTGGGCCTTTCTTGAGCTGGGTATTGCTACAGGCGGCCAAGTTTGCCGCTTTTTGCGCAGGCATGGATGTCAACAACTGGGTTATTCTTTGCATATTGGAGACATAATTTGGTGGTGTCTGGCCGAGAGGGTTGTGATTTGGTGAATCTGGCGTTTGTTTTGGACCGCTGTCGGTGTTTGAAATTGTTCTCTCGTGTCTTTTGGCTTATTTTCAGTCTTTTTGTGCTTGTTTTGGATCAAGTCGGTAATGGTCGTCTACTTCAGATTTTTAGGTTTTATCTTTGATTTAGTCTGTTAATGTTATGGACAAGTTTGGAAATCGTATTATGTTACCAAATCAAATCCTCTATAATGAGGTAGAATTTGGTCGATATGGGTTCTCCCATGTCTTTTATTTTTGTTTCTTAGGATGGTGGTCCAGCTTTATGCTGGTTGTGATCCGGATTTAGTTTGGCTATTTCCTGGCATTGGTCCGGTTGTAATTTGTTTGTTTGTTTGAATGAAATCTTTCGTTTCGAAAAAAAAAAAAAATCAAACCACAACAAACTAAAAACTAATTTGAACCACATGATCAAATCTTACAAAGTTTATAGACATATTAGGACCTATCTGATAGGGTTTATACAAAGCTAGCTAAAACCTTAAATAAATTGGAATTTTCGTCCTATAACTTTACCCGTTTTCGATTTTAGTCCTGTTTTTACTTCGGCATGAATTTTAGTCCTGTATATTTCAAAACCGTTGCAAAAATGGTCCTGTCTAGCCGGAAAAGGTGACTGGACTCATTTTCGCAACGTTTTTAAAAGATACAGGACTAAAATTCTCGCCGAAGTAAAAACAGGACTGAAATCGAAAACGGGTAAATTTATCGGACGAAAATTCCAATTCCCCCATTCTTAGACAAGTTAAAGGCCATTATACTGAGCACAAAATAGCATATGGTGAGGATATTATGGTAAAAACATCACCTTTTTCTGGCCAGAGAAAGCTTCGGCGTAAGTGAAGGTTTGGATGCATTCTTCTGCTGAAACACAAAAGCAGACATAATTGCCACAGCTTCTTCTGGCTCCAAGTCATCCAATTGATTATCAAAAAAGAACTCTGTACATATTAGTTCCTCCCTTGTGTTCATTTCACACGCAACCCGTCCTTTTATTTGAACAACAAGATCATCATCTATACAACCAATTTCCTTTAAAACGCCAATCTGCAAAAAGACCACGTTATTCCATCCAAAAAAAAGAAAAGGCATCGTCTTACGCGGCCCTGAAAATCAGGCATCTGCCGAAGTGCTTCGTCTGACATTTGAAACTTCAATGTGTCCACTTTTTCATGGTGAAGTTTCATTTACCTGGCCAGATTCTTATGCTAGCTTTATACAGCCATGACATTATTCTAAGCCATCTTTTGTAACAAGCTATGCCAATGTAAATAAGCCTCAATAGCATATGCATCTTTGAGCTTCAGATATGTAATACTAATTCCATCAGTAATAGAAATGTAGAAAACAAGGCTAAGAAAGGGAAAGGGAAAGCAAATCGGAATGGTCAAAATGTGATCGAAAAATGGACACAACAATGAGAACTTTGAGAAGGCGTCTATTGTGTAGGTATCATTGTCTAGGAATGCACCAAAGCCTGAGCAGGTAAAGACCTAGTTCACGATGGTTGTTATGACAGATTGTTGGGGAGATTTTGCATCATTAAAACAAAAGAAAATTTATAAACCTATACTACCATGCAAAACTACCTCCTAACCGGCGGAATACCGGGTAGTTGCTAGTAAAGTTGGATAAGTACGGGTATCGATCCTCAGGGAAAAGGGTTATTGAATCTAGCTTATTAATTCTTCTTTATTAACCTAAACCTAAACTAAAACGGAAAATAAACTGGACAGAGGATTGTTAATCCAAAGCCAGGAAGGATAAAAGCGATAAAAACATAAATAAAACTACATCTACGAAAGCGGTAAATCTATCTACTGAACAACCATGAACAAACCATGATCAACCTCTTCCCAACAACCATCATCTCACCGAAAGAAATAAGATTAACACATATTCATTCACAAGTTATCTTGGATTATTATCTTATCTAAAGAAGCGTTTCCTCTTCCGATTTATCACGCCATTCATTTGTTTACCTTCCGGTCTTAACTAACATCTATACGAAGCAAAGATACGGATTAAATCCTAATCTAACAACCTTATCCCTCAACTTCCGTTTGTTGGAATAATAATTGTTAATCTCTATCATGGCAATCTAACGAATTTATTAACTTCCGTTATCTAAGTCCCGGATTTTATCAATACAAAACAACAAGTAATAAATCCGGTATTTCCCCAAGTGTAGGGATCGTAGTATAGCGATTAATACCGGAGTCGATCTCAGGGAATCGGGGTATCTAGTTCAATTAATTCTTCTAAAATTGTCACTACTATTTATTACTAACCCTAAAACTAAAACGGAAAATAAACTGGACAGAGGATTGTCAGTCCAAAGCCAGGAAAGATAATCTCGAACACGTATTAACTAATTCTATTCTAAAAACTAAAACGAAAATAAAATTCTAACTAAGCAACGAAGAACAAGGCACAAAGGTAATTTCAATTAATTTAACGAAGAACAAGCTATGATCCACCTATCTCACAACTCTCAACTTCTACCCTAGATCGTTTAGTGAAGATTTAATAAAGGTTGTGGTTCACCTACCAAACGTATGAATTCCTACTTTCGTAGATAATCCGCCTATCAATCTCTCATCTCTCGATCTATAAGATTGATGCCATCAAAACAAGGTGTAAGATTTCTCAATCTAGCAACCTAGATATTTAACCTATCAACTCTCGTTATTTTTAGGTTAAAGATCCAAACTTTATCATGGTGATCTAGGTCTAACAACGATTCTCATCAACGTTAAACATCAAATAAGCAACCATCTCTCGATATAAATTGCATAATCAATAAAAACGCATAATAAAGAAACGAACTTTAAATAAAACTCACGAAACATCCAAAGAAGAAATTGAAACGCTGCAGAGATTTGCTTCACACGCTTGTTCTAGGCTTAGCCTTAGCTCATCGTTGGAATAGAAATAACATAATTGAAAAGAAATTAAAAGATGTTTATTGCAGAGGAAAACGCGAAGCAAAAGCTGCCCAAAAGGGCTTCAGGCGCGCTAGGGTCGAAAATTGGTGATTAGGGTTTGAGAAATCGCGCCTATTAATAGGTTTTTAGGTCGGTTTAGGCTGAGGCGGTGCTTGGACGCCCGTCCGGCCTTGTGGACGCTCGTCCGGTCTGCTTTGGACGGAGGGTGAACGCTCGTTCAGAACGCGTCTGAACTCTCTGAATGTAAAATACGACTCTGGACGCTCGTCCACTTATCAAACGCCCGTTCAGTCTTGGACGCTCGTTCGGCTCAGATGAACGCTAGTCCAGCTTCGATCAAGACTTGATAATTCCATCTTTATCTTCTTTTCTTCTCTATCCAATTCACCATTATCTCTTTTAACTTGAATTAGCTCGAAATTCATCAACATTTGATCATCAATTGAGCCACATAATTGTACCTACATGACATCAAAAACACCGCAAAGCGTAACATAATTCCAATAAACATAAAATCATAATTAAAACATATAAATTCACCAACTTTGCGATTAACTCATTAAAAATGTCATTTGCTCAATAATTCCATTTAAACACGTGATTTCCATGCAATTCATACGAATGTGGGGGAAAACATTATAAAATATAACGTTATAAATCATATAATTTCACCCTTAACACAGATCGATCAAGAAGTGATGGTGATTGTGAGTAAAGATAAAAGATAAACAAGTAAACAAACACAGAAACAAGAACACAGATTTAACGTGGTTTCCGGCAATGTGCCGACTACTCCACGAACAAACGAGGATATTTTATTATCTCCAGAAAGTTACATCAAGTTACAATTAATACAGACGGTATTTATAGCCTTGGGAATCCAACCCTAACCGACTAAACAGCCAACCCAGTAAATGACTGAAATACACCTGAAGTAACTCCACCAAATTAGGAAACCATGCAGACGTGTTCTTTAAGTCTGCTGAGAATCAGTAGACTTCACTCTGCTGATACCCTGTATCAGCAGACCCGGCTCAGCAGACTGATCAACTCTGCTGCTGCCCTAGACGAACACCAGATTCAGCCGATGCTTCATGCTCTGCTGACCACCATAATTTCCACACCAGACCTTAGTAGCATAAGTTTAAGTCACCATTACAAATCTCCACCTTGACTTCAATTTCATGCAAACTGACCAGATGCACAACCAAGTGCTAGAAATCCTCTTTGTCTTCAGATTTGAATACCTCATCAGACCTCCACCTTCAGCTGAGTATTCCCAGATTCAAATTAACAGCTTTGGATATTTAGCAAGTCCAGAATCAACTGAAACTTGCCCCTTGGAACTGGTTTAGAGAACATATCAGCAGGATTTTCATCAGTGCTGATCTTCTCCACTTTAACCCTCCTCTCATTCCTTAGAAAAAGGTACCTAACATCAATGTGCTTGGTTTTCTCATGGTGAACCTGATCCTTAGCCAAACATATTGCACTAAGACTGTCACAATACAACTTAGTTTGATCTTGATGCAGACTCAGATAATTGACTTGCCCTTTCAACTGATTTCCTCTTTCTTTGTCATCGCTGCCATATACTCTGCTCTTGATAGTAGATAATGTCACTTGCATGCACTGTAAAGTTGCCTTCCAACTTACCACAGAACCACCCAAGGTAAACACATACCCAGTCATAGACCTTCTGTTGTGCACATTAGTAGCATAATCATAATCACAGTACCCTGTGACAAAACATTGAGTACCACCTCCATAAATGAGTCCAATATCTGATGTACCCCTAAGGTACCTGAATATCCTCTTCACTGCTTTCCAGTGTTCCTTTCCTGGTTGAGCCATAAACCTGTTGACAACACTAACTGTCTGAGCCAAATCAGGCCTAGTATCAGACCATGGCATACATTAGACTGCCTACTGCACTAGCATATGGAACCTTAGACATGTATTCTTCCTCTTCAGCTGACTGTGGAGTAAAAACAGCAGACAAATACAGATTTGGTGCCATAGGAGTATCTATAGGTTTGGCTGCTGACATGCCAAACTTGAATAATACCTTTTTAATATACCCCTGCTGAGACATGAACTGCTTCCCCTGCTTCCTATGTCTATAGATCTGCATCCCAAGAATTTTCTTTGCATTCCCCAAATCATTCATCTCAAATTCAACCTTGAGCAGATTCTTCAGATCTTGAATGTCAGACTTATTTGCAGCATCTATCAGCATATCATCTACATACAGCACCAAATAGATGATTGACCCATCCTTCAACTTGTTGTGATAAACACAACAATCATACGGACTCCTGCTGTAACCCTGTTGAATCATGTAGATGTCAAACTTCTTATACCACTGTCTTGGAGCCTGCTTAAGTCCATATAAGGACTTCTTCAACTTGCACACATATCCTTCTTTGCCAGGAACTTGGAAACCCTCTGGCTAAGTCATATAAATCTCCTTATCTACATCTCCATGTAGAAAGGCTGTCTTCACATCCAATTGCTCAAGTTCAAGATTTTGGTGTGCCACTATTGCTAACAGCACCCTGATGGAAGTATGTCTGACCACTGGAGAAAATATTTCTTCATAGTCTACCCCATCTTTTTGACTGAACCCCCTAGCAACCAAACATGCCATATATCTAAAACCCTCAGTAGATGTCATTTCTTCCGTCTTCTTGAATATCCATTTGCAAGTTACCACCCTCATGTCTTGTGGTTGTTTGACCAGATCCTAAGTCTCATTCTTGTGAAGTGACTCCATTTATTCTCCCATAGCAACAAGCCATTGGGATGCCTCAGAACATGTCACAGCTTCCTTGTAAGTGTTAGGTTCAAAACCATCCACTTCTTTAGCTACCTGTAGTGCATATCCAACCATATCCTCCTCAAACCCATATCTTCTTGGAGGTATGACGTTGGTCCTCCTAGCTCTGCTGAGAGCTATACCCTGCTGACCAACATCAGCAGCTTGAGTGTCTGCTGACCCTTGTTCAGCAGGCTGGTTTGGATCCAGTTCTGGATCTGCTGATTGTTGACCATCCCCTGCTGAGTCTTTTGATTCAGTAGAATCTACTTGAAGCTCTACCTATTTTTCAACCTTATCAGTCTCAGATCCGATTTTAGATGGTTCTCACAGATGAGTTAAGCATAGATTTTTCATCAAAGACTACACTCCTACTGAGTATAACCCTATTTTCAGCTGATGACCAAATTCTGTACCCCTTAACTCTATCTCCATATCCAACAAACACACCCTTCTTGGCCCTAGGCTCCAATTTGCCCTCACTGACATGGTAGTAGACAGTGCTTCCAAAAAACCTAAATCCATAGTAGTCTGTTGACTTTCCTAACCAAAAGTGGTGTTTTAAGTTTGATCCCAGTGTGAGGCCCCCTATTGATTATGTAGCAGGCTGTATTGACAGCCTCCCCCCAAAATCTTCTTGCTAGACCAGAGTTAGAGAGCATGCACCTTGCCCTCTCCAGAAGAGTTTTATTCATTCTTTCTGCTACACCATTCTGCTGTGGAGTATCTCTTACAGTATGATGCCTAGCAATGCCTTCATTCTTACAGAATTCATCAAACTTAGACCAACAAAATTCTAGTCCATTATCAGTTCTAAGTCTCTTGATCTTTCTCCCTGTCTGATTTTCAACCAAAGCCTTCCACTGCCTGAAGTTCTTGAATGCTTCACTCTTGTGCTTCATCATAATTACCCAAACCATCCTTGAATAATCATCTATAAAAGACACAAAATACCTGAGACCACCCAATGATCCCACCCTTGAAGGTCCCCAACAGTCAGAATGGACATAATCAAGTGTCCCTTTTATGATGTGAATTGCTTTTGGGAACTTCCCAAACACACAGTGTTCACAAAATTCCAGCTCCTTGACCTTATGTCCCCTAAGTATATCAGACTTAGACAGAATTTGCATCCCTCTTTCACTCATATGACCTAATCTCATATGCCACAAATTAGTCAATTGTGACTGGTGAACCTCTGATGATGCAACAACAGCAGAACCTAATACAGTACACCCTTGTAATATGTACAATGTCCTCTGTCTGATATCCTTCAGAATCACACTTGAACCCTTATAGACATTCACCACTCCACATTCACCCCTGAACTTGAACCCTTTGTTGTCCAGTAGACTAAGTGATATCAAACTCTTGGTCATTTGTGGAACATGCCTAACCTCGTTCAATATGCAGAATTTACCATCATGTGTCCTAAGTTGGATTGATCCAATCCCAACTATTTTTCAAAACTTGCTGTTGGCCATGGCAATATGACCTCCATCAACCTGCTGATAAGTTGAAAACCACTCCATGTTTTGACACACATGATAAGATGCCCCAGTTGTCCAGAATCCACACATCTCTATGCCCTACTGACTCTAAAACTGCTAAGGCCAGATCTTCTTCAGAGTTGGTGTCATGTTCTGCCAAAGCAATTGTACCCTGCTGAGTACCCTGCTGCTTTTTCCTCTTTGGACATTCATTTTTCCAATGTCCCTACTCCTTGCAGTAATTACAGATATCCTTAGCTTTAGGACCCTTGGAATTCTTCTTGAATTTCTTCTTTCCGCATAATACACGCCCCTCTGCGACTCCATCGCCACCAACCCAAAGAGGATCGACTATCTCTGTTCCAGATCCAGATGCCTTATGGCGTAACTCTCGAGCATGGAGTGATGATCTTACATCCTCCAATGATACTGAGTCCTTCCCAACAATAAAGGACTGCATAAAGTTCTCATATGACGCAGGCAATGATACAAGTAGAATCAATGCAGCATCCCCATCTTCAATTTTCACATCAATATTCCTTAAATCAAGCAATATTGTATTCAGCTGATCTAGATGATCCTTCAGCTGAGTACCCGTATGCATCCTTAAACTGAACAGACGTTGTTTTAATAACAACTTGTTGGTTAGAGACTTAGTCATATACAGATTCTCAAGTTTGGACCACAACTTCTCAGCAGTGTCCTCTTCAGCAACCTCTGTAATAATATCATCTGACAAGCACAACATAATTGTTGAATGTGCTTTTTCCTCCAGACTGGCTCTCTCAGCAGCACTTCCTTCTGTTGATTTAGACAAGGGAACCCATAATCTCTGTTGCTTCAACAAATCACGCATCTTGATCTGCCACACACTAAAACTGTTCCTTCCTGTAAACTTGTCAATATTAACATTTAAAGCAGACATCTTTCTCACCAAAAAGCTTGTGTAGATCCCAAATCCTAGTGTCAATTATGACCTTGGTGCCAATCTACCTTGCTTGAAACAGATAAAAAGATTTCTTGATGAATCTGGACGCTCTGATACCAGTTTGTTATGACGGATCGATCAAGAAGTGATGGTGATTATGAGTAAAGATAAAAGATAAACAAGTAAACAAACACAGAAACAAGAAGAACATAGATTTAACTTGGTTTCCGGCAATGTGCCGACTACTCCACGGACAAACGAGGATATTTTATTATCTCCAGAAAGTTACATCAAGTTACAATTAACAAAGACGGTATTTATAGCCATGGGAATCCAACCCTAACCGACTAAACATCCAACCCATTAAATGACTGAAATACCCCTGAAGTAACTCCACCAAATTAGGAAACCATGCAGACGTGTTCCTTAAGTCTGCTGAGAATCAGTAGACTTCAATCTGCTGATACCCTGTATCAACAGACTGATCAACTATGCTGCATCCCCAGACAAGCACCAGATTCAGCAGATGCTTCATGCTCTGCTGACCACCATAATTTCCACACCAGACCTCAGTAGCATAAGTTTAAGTCACCATTACAATAGTAATCTACTAAGGAAGGTTCAAGGCAGCAAACCACCTCGCCTGATGCAATAGAGCTCCGCTTGTTATCTGTAAAGAGTTAGCATAGCATATGCATTAACTTTCATTTATGTGGGGGGGTTTTCAGAACTTACGGAGTTTTTGGCAAAAAATTGAGTGTTGGAACAAGTGCCGAACAGTCCACTTCAAGCTCAATTTTGAATGAGTTACGGAATGAATTTCCGTTGCTAAAAAAAGTTTTGAAAACTACTAAAATAGTTGTTGATGTTAGGTTTTTGAATTACTCGATTCCGATAACGAGTGAATGAGAAATTAATGTCTAAAGCTAAAGTAAAAATGTGTGTAGTATTAATGAATTATGTATGTTTCATGGTGGGTTTAATTTAAATAAGACGCGTGGCTAACGGTTCGTTTTTTGAAAATGCTTGGATTTCAAGAGCGAAAACGTAAAAAATACCATGATGCGGGGTAAAAAGCATAAAATTGATACACTAACAATAAAATTGTAAGTTTACAATAATATTTTATTCATTAAAGTAAAATTTAGGATATACCAAAGCAAGTGTCTTGATTGATTTGATAAAGGTCGTCTTTGTTTAGAAAACTTATACGGAATGTTATTAGTATTACATAAAGAAAAGTGCAAATATTCATTAAGTTAACGGGATAAGATAAATTGTATCAAGATTCGTTTAAGAGTAACAAAAGGAGAAAATTAATTTTATAAAGGAGAATTTATACTGCAGATCAAAGAGCAAAGACTCCACAAAATGGAGTAGAAAGTGAGAAGAGTTATGGTGCAACAATGATTAATGGGTTATACCAAGTGGAGGGATAAGATCAGTCCAAATCACCCTTACACACCACAACTATGTAAAAAAGAATGAATGAAAATGCATCTCAACCCTCCACTTAATATAACTCATGAATCACTGCTGCACCATAACTTATCTCGTAGTGAGTCTACGACAGGATACCAAACAACACTAATACACATTTATTACTATAAAAAAAAGTATATAAACAAAACATGCATATCACTTGTTCCAAGCTAAATTGTGATTGACTAGAAATACTTTATGAAACAATAATCGATTACTTCGGTACTTAACTATATAGATTCCTCGGAGGGTACGACCGCCTCCTCCTCGTCACTAAATTCCTCGTCGGCACTAGGCTCCTCGTCCTCACTAGATTCCTCAGAGGATACAACGTCGTGGATGTCGTCATCGTCGTCATCCCCTGGTAATTCCAAATTAGGATCAAAGCAAGTGTCTATAGGTAAAGATGAGACGATTTTTTGTCTCTTAAACCGATTATGCAGGGCGTGCAAAAACTGCTTGTTACACAGGCACCGAATGTCACCATCTTTTTTATTTTTGTTACAATCTTCGTCCTTACGGCATCCGGTGATTGCATTACAAGGATCCTCCGGGAACAATATAGTCAAATGGCGGAGTTGACTACTGTGGGTTTTTGCAGTCCTCGTCTCCTCATCATTTTTAGCTGCAAACACAACTTAATATTAAAATTATACTATATCGGACGGCTTTTATTGGAACTACAGTTTTACTGCTGCCTGACACTACAATTGTTTCCGGAACTCAGAAAATTACTTCGAGTACCACAATTATTTTTTCGTGCAAAACAGTGACACTGACTTTTTAGTTTCGATTATGACATCACTGACACTCACGTTGGTTTTCGATAATAACGTCACTGACACCAACGTTATAGTTATAAAAAATATCACGGGTGAAACGTTAGTTCACTGACATTATTATCGAAAAGGAACCTTAGTAGCACTGTGGTGGCAAAAGTTAAAAATAAAAAAATACATGTATGGTGCCAAAAGTAAAAAAAATACATGTGTGATGCTGGAAGTAAATGAAAAAAAAATATGCTGATAGTAACTACGTGATGCTTTTTTTTTACGGAAACGAAATATACCGAACCATAGGTGTCGAACGGATTCGGGGGAGAGTGATAAAGAATAAAGTGATGAATTCATACCTGTAGATTCTCCTTGTAAGACCATTGCACCAACTGCACAAATGTAATTTTTTGTCATTAAAATTGACAATGAAATAAGAGTCTTGAAATCACAATTTATATCATGCTATGAATAATATATTTTGTACTAAAAAGAGTCAGACTAACCCATCACCACGGAGATAATGAGAATGAAATAAGTAGACATAGACATTTGCAATCTCTGTAAATTACAATTTGTACTTTCAATATATTTTTTTTGTGTTTTCATTTATTGTCTTGAAAGTTAATTTATAGTGGTAAGAGGAAGCCGTTCATGAATATTCTACGTTAAGAAAGGGGAACCGAGACAGCTAACAAAAACAAAACAAGGATCTTCGGTTGTGTTTGTCGTGTTGTGAACCCTTATGTGATTCACCACATAAGGAGTCACCGGAGGAGGCTCAAAGAAGAGGATTACGTGCATTGTATTGTAACCGTATATTTCTTTTTGTTTCTACCGTACACGAGTTTAAAGATGTGAGATATGTTTTCATGTGGTTAAGTGGTTAGTTGATAGTTGTGTTTTCTTTGTTTGTTCTTGGCCGGCCGATTAATTCCAAGCCCTTCTGTCGGTGGGAGAATTTCGTCTTATCCCGTTATCTTAATGAAGTCATTTGGTATCGTATTTGTTAGGGTTGTTTAACAATTTAAAACCGAACCAAACCGACCGAAACCGATACAAACCGAACCGTTTAGATGATTTTTAGAACTATAAAAACTGAACCGAAAAAGAAACCGAACCAAACCGATATGATTTGGTTAGGTTTTAGGGAAATCCTTATCCATATCCCAGCCCCAAAGAGACGCTCTCCGAGTCCGAGACAATTCTTGCGGTTGGGGTTGGCTTCTTCAGTGGTGTTGAGCTCAGACGGACACTCCTGCCTATTAGAAGAAAAAATTCAACGAGATGGATGACTGTCAAAATTATATATATATGATTGCTATTGATAATGTTTTAGTTTAAATAGTTTAGGATAAGATAAGTAATTATATTTAGTTTAAATTATTTTGAGTTTAGTTTTATCTTATTTTCTCTCCTATATAAAGGAAGAAGCAATGTAACATTTTAATCATCAAATCAATAAAACATCAGTTTCAGAGTATTTTCGTTTCTACACGCATTCTGATTTTCTTTACTCAGCCGACTTACTTAATTACTGTGTATAGAATAACTAAGACCTTCTTCAAACTTATCTATCTTGATCTTCTCATTGGTCAAGATCCCAGCCACAAACCTACCGATCGAGTTCAACAAACTTGTGAGAGTAAGTCCAGAACCTAGCATATTTCCGTACGTACCTCAACTTTTGAATAACACACTGGCCTTTTCTGTACGGGCAGATCGAGGTAGGAAACTATATATTGCTCATAGAACAAGTATATTACAATTTTTGTGGAGTGATTGTAGGGCCCCTTATTTATAAGTCATTTTAGAGTTTCAATATGGATTCATAAAGTGATTAAATTAGATTAATCATACGATACGATATTTAAAAAATTCAATCTTATATTTGATATTAGATATTAAAAAATATTTAAACAAAAAGCATGATCAATACGACCAGATTAAGATAAACTATAATAAACGTATTCATGAATTAGAATCAAAATAAATCAAATTTGATACATTTTATTACAGAACGGTTAAGACATAATTATATTAAAACCAATTTATCCAAGTAAGCTTTTGTTTATGGATACTAATTCACATAAAAACACCAACCAGCTTCAAAAAAAAAAAATCGTATGACCCGATCAATGGTTGGTTATAATAAACTGATTGTGTTTGATATAAATTAAGTCCCCTTGCTTGGAATCACAATGAACCATTTAAATCATATAATAAAGAAATGATTTTAAATTTTTAATCAAAATAAGCCGGCTTGTTTCCACATGGTGCATGACCGATTATGAAAATAGATCATATCAAATTGGTGTATCCTCTCCGTTGAGATTTTATGATACAATCGTTGTCACAAGTGTAATGCATTGTAACCACATATTTTTATTTTTTTCACCATACACGCCTTCAGTGTGTGAAAGACAGTGTTCTAAAAATCGGTCCAGGCGGCGTCTAGGTGCTAGGTTGTCCCTGGCTTTCTTGATTTTATCCCAGGTGGCCATATCTAACGGTTTGCTCCTTGGTGGGTTTCCAGGCCGGCTCTAGTCATCCCAGGCGGTCCCAGCCGCCGCCTAGGGGGTCTAGGCGTTTAGGGCTTCCAATATACCCCCTCCGTCCTATTTTATTTGTCCACATTTCATTTTTAGTTTTTCCCAAAATAAATGTCCACCTTGTGCATTTATTCTTAAATTTCTTCAAATGTCTTTCTCTCTTTACAATATTTACAATAAAAAGTGTGCAACATTAAATGCTCCAAAAACTATTTAAAAGATATAAATGTAAAAATATTGGATCATTTAATGAAATTCAAAGTATTAACTACATTTTTCTTAATCTGTGTGAAAAGTCAAACGGACTAATAAAATAGGACGAATGGAGTATAAAAATATTTCATTTAACGGACATTACAAAAAAAAACTCACAGCGCCTCCTTTTTCCTTCCTGTCCGACGATTTTCCCACTTGAGTGTCTTGAGTTCTTACTTCTTAGACTTTTTAACATAATCTCATGTGCTTTTGTACTTTAATTAGTCTTTTGCCATATTTACTTGATGTTTATGCTTTATGATGTGTTGATTTATGTTGGACAACCATTATATTATTTAAAAAATTAGAAGAAATAAAAACACCACCATGCGCCGTCCAGGCCCCCCATGATCGCTGAGTTGAGGTTCTGAATATTGAAGTTTGTATCCACATCATCACTGAGTTGAGGTTCTGAATTTGTATATAAATCTGTCACACTGAACCTTTCGATCATTTGATCCTGAAAATCAGATATATTTTTCAAGCAATTAGTCAGGGGGTGAATAAGACAACTTCTAGCTCTAGATGTAGACATTGAAACTAAGTGAACTGATACAGTGAGGGGTCTTCAACAACTTTAAGAAGGTATTCTTCAAAAAAGTAATGGATCTCTTCAAAACTGAAGCACTGCTCCGATACCAATTGTTGGTCCCTTGGAAAGCTAACACAAGTTTAGAGGGGGGTGAATAAACTTGTCACCAAAAACTAATCTCGAATGGAAAAGTCCGAGGAACTCGAGTTTCTCTCGAAACTTAAACGATCTTCGCTTTTGTTCTCGTCCCTTTAACTGTGCGGAGTTCGATTAGCTCAATCGAATATAAGTTATTACTGACTTATATTTAGTCTCGTTAACTGGCAGCGGATAAAACTAGCCTTTAGTGCAATAGGTGTGTAAATAGAAAACTAAACCTTCTATGTATCGCTTTTGTCCGACTGTCCGTGTTTCTTTGAGAGATAATGCAATAAATAAAACAAACACAGATGCATAAAGTAAATCAACACATGATTTGTTTATGGAAGTTCGGGTGGTGTAATCCCGCACGTCTCCCCTTCTCCCGTGGCGTAGGAGGTATCACTAGAATAATGAGATAACCGTTACAAAATCCTAGCACTATTACAAATCCTTCACGACACCCTAGTTTCACTGTCTACACAAAATGAAGAAAGGTGAGATTGCTCCCTTCGTTTTGCACACCGATCTTTCGGAGGTGGAATTGCTCCTTCACCACTCACCACTTACATACACAATCCGCAGAGATCGCACCAATCTTTGTAGCAACACCGTATGAGAAAAGGTAGAATTGCTTTTTTCAAACTATGCACAGCCAACCCTTTTTCACAAAGGTTTGGTTTAGAATTAATCAAAGATTAATTCAGTGAGCAGTATGATTCTTCCGGATCGACTCTGATCTCCAAGATGCCATCATTCCCCTTTATGGGTTCTTTGGATCTTTCTTTGAAGTTTTCAAGGCAATTTCGTTGGCTCCCCCTTTTCTAGATAAGTATAATCTGATTTTGTGGATCCGGATTTGGATCATTGAGTATATGCTTGTAAAGCTCTTTTCCGATCCTCCTCTGCCATCTTCTTTGAGTGATTCTCTTGTGTATTTATAGGGGTGATGTAACGGTCACTAGCTCTTGTAGCCGTTGCACTTGTCATTTAGCCAACGCTCACATGTACGATCTTTTGTCGTCGATACTCGCTTTAAATTCAATCAAGGCCTTAACTCGCTTTTCTACTCTTTTTCAAAACCGAGTACCTTGTTTACTTAATATCGACTTAAATTGACTAAGTCGAGTACACCATTCGATTTCTTCTTTTCGGTGTAGTGATAATCTTTGTCCTTAAGATTATTCGGTTTTACATGATCTATAACTCGGTTTGAGTCACCACAGACTTGCTCGAATCACGATTTATAGTCACGACTTAATCGACTTCTAACCGAGTTTGCCACCCTCGTTCTTCAATCCTCAACAACCGAGTCTATGTCCTCGGTTCTTGATCTTCTAGATAAGCCAACTGAGTCTGTGTCCCTCAACGAACTTATCTTCTTCAGTTTTATCATAACTGAGTTTGAATCCTCAGTTCTTCAAGTGCATACTCAGTTTTCTTGCTATAACTCAGTTTTCTTGTTGTGACTCAGCTGTTCGCCTAGTTCCTATTCTATTACAAAGCTTGTCTGAAACAACCTATACAAAGTTCAGACTCTAGATAGAACTTATACATTTATCTCTAGACCATTTCTTGCTTCTTCTTTCATTAAGCACTATAACAGTTAGTTATGACTTCATCATCATGTGGGTTGTAAGTGATTTGTCTAATTTCATGACGAATCATCATCAAAACACAAATAATATTTCCAACAATTTCCCCCTTTTTGATGATGTATCATAACCCTCCCTAAAAGCAATAATAAAAGAATAGTGCAAGAAATCATAACAAAATAAGATAGCAAACTAGAACAGCCAAGTTCATTACAAGATTCAAAATGAAACAAACTGAGTTAAATACTGAATAGATTACATCTTTTCTTTTTCCAAAGCCAACAACTTTTCACCAACAAAGATACTCATTTTTGTCTCTAAAGATCTTCTTGCTTTTCCTTCTTCTTCTTGGTTTCACCATCTCTAGGCTTGATTTACGAATATTCATTTAGCAAATGATTTGCTTCTTCATTGTTGCTGACTTTAGATTTTGCCAATATCTCTTTGATTTCTTCACTCATTACTCTTCTTCTTCTTACGAGATAAGATTAAGTTTTTCTTTCCTCTTTACTTTTCGATTTCTTTTCAGTTTCCCCCTTTGTTTGTGTCTTCTTATCTGCCAACTTCTCAAGAGATTTGACACAGATTACAAGCTTTTTTCTTATACTCAACACTGCTTTAACTGCGGCTTCCTCATCATCCTCAGTTCTTGTTTCTTTAAAGTCTCTTCGCAATCGCTCTTCAAATGACTATCAACCGCTTCTTCATCAAGTTGAGTAGTTAGTAGATCAAAGATCTACTTGTCTGCCTTGATCTTCCATCGCTTGTCCGGCATAAGCCTCTTGACTTTATTGCATCCCCTCTTATAGCTTCATCACCTACAGCTTCATCTTCCCTCTTGTTTGAAGATAAGCGAAAGCAATCTTCAAATAACTTACGTAGGGTGATGATGTTTGAGTATTTGTTCAAACCTGAATAATGTATTCTTCCAATTAATTCATGCAAAGTTGAACAATTTTCTCCTAGATTCTCAGATTAAACATTCAATGAAATCCTTCAAATTTTTCAGTTTTTCTGCTTCAGTTTCTTGAGCCAGAGATTCTTCAATTTCTGATTTGCATGTGGATGCCTCATGAGCCTGGGATGAGGTGCTGGCCTCAGGATAACAAAAATGAACATCAAGAACTGTCAGTTCCTTTTCATACTCAGCCTGACAGAATTCTGCATCTTCCACGGCTTCTCTTTTCTCTTCAGTGTATTCCCCATACATGGTAGTGGGAAATTCACTTCCTTCAGATTCTTCATCAGTTTCAGTTTCTTCAGATTCTTCAATCTCTCTTTCAGTTTCTTCTTCCATTTCTACATCATCTTCAGTTTCATCTATCTTGCTTCCTTCGTTTTCTTCACTTCCTTCTGATTCTTCATCAGTTTCAACATCACTTTCATCATCAATATTAATTGCCACTTCAGGTTTGGTTTCCTTCATCTGAAGCCTGTTCCACAACCTTTTCTGTCTTCTTATAGTTCTATCATCCAGTTTTATGATCTCGCTTGAACTGGAGTCAGAAACTTCACTTTCTTCCTCGATGACTTTCCTTTTCCCAGCTTTGGTGGACATAGATTCTTGTTTGACTATGGTTGGAGTTGATTTGGAGATAGAGTGGTGATCTAGTATTCTTTGGACTAGATAGGGAAATCCCTTTTTCAGTAAAAATGATTCTCCAACATCTTTTCTTTCTTTGACTCTTTCTTTCTCGTCTGAAATTTGCTTTATTAGTTGACTGAGAACAAATTTATTCCAATCCAGTCTTTTCTCAAACCAAATAGCATAAATCATCTTCATTTTATCGGTTGAGAGAGTGTAGAAATTTCGAATGTGACCAATAACGTTTCTGGTAAGAAGTATTGTCAAGGCTATGAATTCTTTCTTTTGTTGATAGATGGAGCCAATGAAGTTCTTCTCCTTCTTGTTGATTGCAGTGACATTCCAAAGTTTGCTCTTTTCTTCATTTCCGAATGTGAAAGATGAAGAGCCTCCAATTATATCTAAACGGAACACCAGGGAAAGCAATTGTTCATCAACGGTGAAGCTTTTATCTTGAATAGTCGTTTTGAAGCTTTTTCCATTGTTGTTGATTTCGGCATTTATGTAGAAATCTCTGATGCCATCTGGACACAAAGTAGTGACCTTTGTATCAATCAAATTTTCCAATCCTCGAATCTTTTTGATCTTCTTTGTAATTTGGATTGAAAGAGTGGAGTTTGAGAATTTTTGACGGAAATTTTCAAAGCTGGTGGTGATTCCATCGTCAATGTTGTATTGCTCCATTGATTTTTGAGTTAAGAATGCTTGATTTTGGGTGGGCAGGATTTTGCAATCGTTTTCAAATGAGAGTCGTGTCACAATCAATGAGATTATGTAGGGATGTACATCTACTTTTTCTCCCAGATTGACACGTGGCTTCGAGTGATTTGCCATGTCAGTCCAAACGTCAGATGGTAGCTGGAAAGTTTTTACTTCTTTTGACCAATTTGTCCTTCATCAGCCTTTGCCTTCTCAGTTTCAAATATACATTAGTTTTCTGAGGATTTTGCAAAGTGAACTGACTTTTCTTGCAAAACAGTTTAAGTTTTCTTTGGTACCCATACCTTTTTGGGTCCGGTTGAGTTAGTTACTGAAATATTACTTTCAGTTTCTTTGTTGAGAGAATTAAACCTTCTCAACTCTTTTCTGGATAAACCATTACGCTCAATCTTAGTTGATTTCACAAGGATTCTTTTAGATTTAACATTTTTAGTTTCCTTGTGTAATCCACTAGATCTTCCAGTATCTTGATTTCTAGAGTTTATACTTTTTGAAGTCTCAAGACTGGGTAGGGGTGTGGGATTATCATTACTTTTGTCAAATTTACTGGACATTAATCTTTCAGCTAGTTTTGACACCTCAGTTTCAAGAAACTCATTCCAATCTTTTGCTTTGTCAAGTTCTCTGTCTTTTAATTTTAGTTCCAACGTAAGTTTTTCAGTTAACTTGACAAGATCAGAGTTTTTTCAGATCGAGTTCGGTTGAATGATAACTGATTGGAAGAATGTACCTTTCCTTGATGATTTGATGCAGTTTTAGGATTCGAATGTACACTCTTTTGTTGCTGTGATGAATCTTCAATATCAACAACCACTTGTAACTCCTTTCCTTCTTCTTTTGAGAGGTCTCTTAGTGATGGAACTCCTCTGGATTTGTTAATATGAATATTGAAGTTTGTATCCACATCATCACTGAGTTGAGGTTCTGAATTTGTATATAAATCTGTCACACTGAACCTTTCGATCATTTGATCCTGAAAATCAGATATATTTTTCAAGCAATTAGTCAGGGGGTGAATAAGACAACTTCTAGCTCTAGATGTAGACATTGAAACTAAGTGAACTGATACAGTGAGGGGTCTTCAACAACTTTAAGAAGGTATTCTTCAAAAAAGTAATGGATCTCTTCAAAACAGAAGCACTGCTCC
Source organism: Gentiana macrophylla (assembly GCA_026214975.1). Taxonomy (NCBI): domain Eukaryota; kingdom Viridiplantae; phylum Streptophyta; class Magnoliopsida; order Gentianales; family Gentianaceae; genus Gentiana; species Gentiana macrophylla. Next base: position 10,620,087 of record CM047812.1, on the reverse strand, counting down.
GATACCAATTGTTGGTCCCTTGGAAAGGCTAACACAAGTTTAGAGGGGGGGGGGGGTGAATAAACTTGTCACCAAAAACTAATCCTGAACTGGAAAAGTCCCAGGAACTGAGTTTCTCACGAAACTTAAAGCGATCTTGATTTTGTTCCCGTCCCTTTAACTTGTGCGGAGTTCAGTTAGCTCAACTGAATATAAGTTATTACTGACTTATATTTAGTCTCGTTAACTGGCAGCGGATAAAACTAGCCTTTAGTGCAATAGGTGTGTAAATAGAAAACTAAACCTTCTATGTATCAGTTTTGTGCTGACTCAGTGTCTGGTGTTTGTTGAGAGATAATGCAATAAATAAAACAAACACAGATGCATAAAGTAAATCAACACATGATTTGTTTATGGAAGTTCGGGTGGTGTAATCCCGCACGTCTCCCCCCTTCTCCTGTGGCGTAGGAGGTATCACTAGAATAATGAGATAACCCGTTACAAAATCCTAGCACTATGATGATCCTTCACGACACCCTAGTTTCAATTTATCTACACAAAATGAAAAAAAGGTGAGATTGCTCCTTCTCTTTTGCACACCGATCTTTCGGAGGTGGAATTGCTCCTTCACCACTCACCACTTACATACACAAATCCGCAGATCGCACCAATCTTTGTAGCAAACACCGTATGAGAAAAGGTAGAATTGCTTTTTTCAAACTATGCGCAGCCAACCCTTTTTCACAAAGGTTAGGTTTAGAATTAATCAAAGATTAATTCAGTGAGCTGTTTGATTCTTCTGGATCTGACTCTGTATCTCCAAGATGCCATCATTCCCCCTTTATGGGTTACTGGATCTTTCTTTGAAGTTTTCAAGGCAATTTCGTTGGCTCCCCCTTTTTCTAGATAAGTATAATCTGATTTTGTGGATCTGGATTTGGATCATTGAGTATATGCTTGTAAAACTCTTTTTCTGATCCTCCTCTCTGTCTTCTTTGAGTGATTCTCTTGTGTATTTATAGGGGTGATGTAACGGTCACTAGCTCTTGTAGCCGTTACACTTGTCATTTAGCCAACGTTCACATGTACGATCTTTTGTCGTATACTCAGTTTAAATTCAATCAAGGCCTTAACTCGCTTTTCTACTCTTCTTCAAAGCCGAGTACCTTGTTTACTTAATATCGACTTAAATTGACTAAGTCGAGTACACCATTCGATTTCTTCTTTTCCGGTAGTGATAATCTTTGTCCTTAAGATTATTCGATTTTACATGATCTATAACTCGATTTGAGTCACCACAGACTTGCTCGAATCTCGATTTATAGTCACGACTTAATCGACTTCTAAGCGAGTTTGCCACCTCGGGCTTCTTCAATCCTCAACAACCGAGTCTGTGTCCTCGGTTCTTGATCTTCTAGATAAGCCAACCGAGTCTGTGTCCTCAACGAACTTATCTTCTTTGATTTTATCATAACTGAGTTTGAATCCTCAGTTCTTCAAGTGCATACTCAGTTTTCTTGCTATAACTCAGTTTTCTTGTTGTGACTCAGCTGTTCGCCTAGTTCCTATTCTATTACAAAGCTTGTCTGAAACAACCTATACAAAGTTCAGACTCTAGATAGAACTTATACATTTATCTCTAGACCATTTCTTGCTTCTTCTTTCATTAAGCACTATAACAGTTAGTTACGACTTCATCATCATGTGGGTTGTAAGTGATTTGTCTAATTTTGGTGACGAATCATCATCAAAACACAAATAATATTTCCAACACCCGACTACCGCATAGCGTCTTTTAGAACATTGGTGAAAGATATAATGAATGTGTGAATATATTTCATTTCACTTGCTATAACTATTTATAAATATTGTAGGATAAAATTTACACTCCATCCGACCCTAAAAATAAGTCATTTTTTATTTATAATGTGGATCCATAAAGTGTTTAAATGACATTAATTTTACAATACTAAATTTCAAAATTTTAATCATATATTGATATTAGATATTAAAATGATTTAAAAAAATAAAAATTATTAATACGGCCAGATTAACTTATTGCCAAATTAGTATCTTTCTAATAGCATCCATTTTATTATAAAACAGTTAATTAAGAGATAATTATATTAAAACCAATTGATCCAAGTCATTTTTGGTTTATGGATACTAATTCACATAACAACACCAACAAGCTTCAAAAGAGTTACGTATGACCCGATCAATGGTTTGTTATAATAAACAGATTGCATATTTTGATTTAAATGATTCGGCCTTACATTGAATCACAATGAATCATTAAAATCATATAATAAGGAAAATGAATGTCTAATTCTGAATCAAAATAAGCCGGCTTGTTTATGTAAAATTAGTTTTCCCCTAAAAAAAAGTATTTAAATGACATTAATTATAAAATACTAAATTTCAAAATTTTAATCATATATTGATATTAGATATTAAAATGATTTTAAAAGAAGCATTAATATAATGCGAGCAAATTAACTTATTGACGAATTAGTATCTCTAAATGCACCCATTTTATTATAAAACAGTTAATTAAGAGATAATTATATTAAAACCAATTGATTCAAGTCATTTTTTGTTCATGGATACTAATTCACGTAAAAACACCAACAAGCTTCAAACAAGTTTTGTATGACCCGATCAATGGTTGGTTATAATAAACAGATTGCTGGTTTTGATTTAAATGAATCGGCCTTACATTGAACCACAATGAATCATTTAAATCATATAATAAGGAAAATGATTTTCAGTTATGAATCAAAATTAGCCGTCTTATTTTGACATGGTGAACGATTACGAAAATAGATTAGATCAAATTAGTGTACCCCTCCAATGAGTCAAGCACTTAGATAATCTTCTGATTAAGGTTTGTGAGCCATCTTCAGAAGGATGAGGTTCTATTGATATGATTTCAGTCTGTTTTCTTTTGTTGCTATCGTTTGAATGATTTTAGTGCACTTTCAAAAATTATTCTGAAAGTCACGTGCCGGAGGTTTTTATTTCTCCTGCTTGAGAACTCGATATCTGAAGAATGGCGTTAACAATTCTACCAGTAACCACACTACATGTACACCAACTCGATCTTTTAAAATTTAATTTTGAGCTAAGAATCGACTTTCAAACAGTCGAATGTGAGAATCGAACTAGCAATAGTAAGGTCATTGCATTTCTGGCATCAATCAAGGTTCGAATCCACATCATCCCCCACACCACCCACCACAAACCACACACACACATAAAAAAAGGGTTTACAAACCCGTAACATAAAGGCTAGCTGCAAAGACGATATCGCGTTTTATACAATTTGAAGCAGCTTCCATTTTCCTCTGAAGAGCTGAATTACCCATTATTGCTGCTGCGTTTTTTAATTCGCGGCATGTTTCGTCTAATCTTACTATTGATCTGACTATTAAACCCTCAGGGACATCTGTTAGTTCACATATATCCACAAACGGGGTTCCCTGCCACAACAAAATATGCAAATCATCAACCATCAGTGATCTCTCTCGAGAGAGAGAGAGTAGAGAGCGAGATTAAGCAAATGGTTCTTTTTAATCCGCAAATGGGATTCCCCTTTATAATGATCTACACGAACTGTGAGGGGGATGGGGGAGGGTGGAGGGGGAAGGGGGAGAGGGAGAGGGAGGGGGGACGTACCTTAGCCCATTCATAAACAAGTTCAACATGACCAAACTTGAGATTTTTTTTGACAAAATCATCAGGATCAATCTGTACATTGAACTGACCTTGAAGGTGCCCCAGCCTTTTGGCTGTGTCGTACAACCATTGGCCGGTGATCGGTGCTCTCACAATCATTGTTTATAATCTTGCAGAATGACAAGGTTTTATATTTAGTCCTTAAGTTTTGCCCAAATTGAAAAAGGATGCGGCAATTTTATGTTAACCACACCCGATGCTTTGCGAGAGGTGGCGGAAGAATAATAGTCATCATCGAGTCCACGTTTCGATTTAGGTACTAGTACCTGGAAATAAGGTTTTCCCCTTTCTTCCGAAGTACCACCAGAAGGAGTAGGAGTCACTGGAGGTGCTTCGGGTTTCAAAACTAGAACAATGTACTACTTGCTATTAAAGGAAGCCGGTTTCACCACCACCCCTAGTTGGTGATCCTGACCCTACAATTCGTAGAGGATAGAAAACTGTCAGCAGGATAGAAAACTGTCAACAGGACATCATCGTTTCACCACCACCCCTAATGTTTCAGCTTCTGGCCGTTCACTGTGTAACTCCTACCAGAGTGTTCATCCTTAACATCACACGCTCCTGAATTGAAGACTTTTGTGACGACATATGGTCCAAACCATCTCGATATTAACTTCCTAGGAAATAGACGAAGATGCGTGTTATATACTGGCACATTGTCTCCAATAGTGAAGGTGCGGTTCAGAATTCTTTAGTCGTGTTGGCGCTTCGTTCTTTCCTTATAAATCTTAGCGTTCTCATACGCCTGCAATCTAAACTCTTCCAGTTTATTCAACTCTAATAATCTCTTTTCTCCGGCTAAGCCTTCATCAATGTTTAAGAACCGAGTTGCCCACAAGGCACGATGCTCTAGCTCAACCGGTAAGTGGCACGACTTTCAATAAACTATCATATATGGTGACATCCCAATTGTGGTCCTATAAGCAATAATGTACACCCATAGAGCGTTGTCTAATTTCAAAGACCAATCTGTCCTCGTGGGATTCACAGTTTTCTCTAAAATCCTCTTTATCTCTCTATTCGTGACCTCCACTTGTCCACTTGTCTGGGGGTGATATACTGCTGCAATCTTTTGCCGCACCCCATATCGTATCATCAGCTTCTCAAACAACCTATTACAAAAATGGCACCATCCATCACGAATTATGGCTCTCGGCACCCCAAACCTCGTCAAAATGTTTCTCTTAAGGAATCTCAAGACAACCCTGGCATCGTTTGGAGGTGAGGCCACCTCCTCTACCCATTTGAAAACATAGTCGACTGATAGCAGGATGTAATGATTCAATTTTTACAATGTAAAAGGCCCAACAAAATCAATTCCCAAACATTGAATAGCCCTACCTCAAGGATACTATGCAGTGGCATCTCGTTCTGCTTAGAAATGTTACCAGTCATTTGACAGGAATGACAGGTTCTAGTAAACTCGTAAGCAGAATTAAATATTGTCGGCCAATAAAACCCACATTGCAGTACCTTGGCTGCTGTCTTGTCTGGCCCATAATGGCCTCCAACTTCTCTTGAGTGGCATTGACTTAGAATACTTAGAATTTCATCATCATGGACGCATCTCTTGAGAATGTTATTAGAGCACATCTTAAACAAGTAAGGATCATCCCAGAAATAATGCTTTAAGTCCGTAAAGAACTTTTTCCTATCCATACTCATGAATTCTGGTGGTAGGTACCTTTCTGCAAGATAATTCGCAATGTTCGCAAACCATGGGTATACCTTTCCCAATCTTGATGTATTATGTCTAGGCTGAGATTCAACTAGAGCTACTACTGAGATGGAAAAAAGCTGTTCATCTGGAAAATACTCCTCGATCTCAATGGCCTCCTTTTTTATCAGTGTTAGCCTCGATAGGTGGTCAGCCACCTAATTCTCAGACCTTTTCTTATCCTTAATCTCAACATCAAACTCATGTAGGAGTAGAATCCATCTTAATAATCTCGGCTTGGAGTCTTGCTTGGTCAGAAGATACTTCAAGGCTGCATGATCGGTGAAAACAGTGACTTTAGATCCTACCAGGTAAGATCTAAATGCAAAGATAACGGCCAAGAGTTCCTTCTCTGTGGTCGCATAATTCCTCTTGGCTCTATTAAGGGTACGACTGGCATAGTATATTGTCTAGTTGTGGCTTCTAGGGGGGTCCCCGTATATCTCATTTATTTTTCGTAGACGACCTCATTTTATTTGCCGAAGCCTCTAAGAGCCAGATTGATGTTATCATGGAGTGTTTAAATGACTTTTGTGCCATCTCAGGATAGGTGATCAGCCCCACCAAAGAAAACCTGTTTGTTTCACCCAACTTCCACAAGCTTACAGCTTGGGAGATAAGTGCTAGATGTAAAATTCCTCTCACTGCAGACCTAGGCAAGTACCTAGGAGTACCCTCATACACAAGAGGGTCTCTAAAACTACTTACTACCACATACTCAAAAAAGTGAAAGATAGGTTGGCTGGATGGAAGGCAAAGCAGTTGTCTATGGCCGGAAGAACATTGCTGGTTCAGTCTCTAACCTTTGCTATACCTGTATACACCATGCCAACAACGGGTATTCCAGAAGCCATAAACCAGGAAATAGATAGGAGAAACTACAGATGTGTGGGGAAACAAGGATAAAAAAAGAGGATTTAATGTCCGTTAGAAGGATCACAGACAAATGAATACATGAGCACGGACAAAAAAGCAAAAGAACCCTTGGGTAGGGGCAACATATCGCAATGTGAAAGTACAAAGAAGAACAACCAGACCCAAACGTCTGAAGAACCTGACCCACGTACCACTAAAGAATGTAGGAAAAAACATAAGAGAATAGAAATTCACAGAAGGTTGGAAAAGAGTACGCCCGGTTCACCAGGTTATACCGCTGCAGGGCCCAATCATAGTCAAAAGAAGAGTTTGATCCTGGCTCAGAAGGAACGCTAGATTTTGTCCTCTCTTTGGCCCAGTGCTGCTCCAATCGCTAGCATCATGCATTAGCTCAAAAGGTTTATTCCATTCTGGTTCTACCAGATTCGGGCTAGTTATGAACATTTGCTTTAATGTATTGAATGCCTCCTTGCATTCTTCTCCAAAGACGAAAGGTACGTCTTTTGGAAGCAATTCAGTCAGTGGTCTAGAAATTTTAGAGAAATCCTTTATGAACCTCCTATAGAATCCCGCATGGCCAAGAAAGGCTCGCAGTGTCTTTAGGTTTGTTGGAGGTCGTAACTTCTCTATCACTTCAATCTTGGCTTTTTTTGGTCCCTTAGAAAGGCTAACACAAGTTTAGAGGGGGGTGAATAAACTTGTCACCAAAAACTAGATTAATTAACAATTAAGGTTCAGTTTTAACTTGTGTGGAGTTGAGCTGACAGAGCTGAGTATAAGTCAAACTGACTTATACAAAACTGAGTCAACCGGTAGCGGATTTAAGTTATAGCCTTTAACTGGATCTTGTTGATACTATAAGAAAAAGCTAAGTGTACAAAACAGAATTCTGGTGAATGTCAGTTTGTGAACTGTGTATGCTAGTAACAATCAGTTTCAGTATGCTGAATAGACAATAATAAATGCTGTAAAGTAAATAAATGCGTAAAGTAAGTAGAACAAGAATTATGGTGGTTCCAGGTGGTGTAATCCTGTCGGTCCACTCTTCCCTTGTGATGTAGGAGGAAAATTACACTAGAACTTCTTGAGGTACGCAGTTACAAAAAGTCCTAAACGATAGTCCCTGACTAATCCCTAGTGTCACTATCTAAACAACTAAATAATAGGTTGGATTGATGCTCTTCAACTGCTTGAGCCACTGGTCCTTGGAGGGTTGTATTGCCTCTTCACCAGCTACCACCACAAACACAGTCTACCTGACTGCAAACAACTGTCCTTAGCAACTCCTTGACCGGATTGCTTCACAGTCTAAGCCTTTGATTAAGAATCAAAGTTGTGCTGAGAATCAATAAATTGATTCTTGCTTGTGGTTCTTCAAAGTGTCAAAATCTGTATATAATCGATGTAGCTTGAACACTTGACGAAATCTAGATATGATCTTGTTGAACGCAGATATAGACAGCAATTCGAATGAACTAGACTTTTGCACAAAAATGCTTGTAATCTTGTTAATTCCTTGTGTTTGATCCTTGGTGCAAAGTCCTCTATTCATAGTGTGAGGTTCAAAGTTCATATTGCTTGAATTTGAATTGCTTCAACGTCTATATTTTCAGATGTCAGGTGTCAGTGACCATTCTGACATTTCAGTTCTTCATCCAATAAGAATCCTTGATTTACAACGTTCGAATGTACTTTCAGTTGCTTGGATGGCTGACTATAAAACTGAGTATCCTGATCAGTTTTATATTGAGTATGTCAGTTTTCAGTTTGTTAACTGACTTAGAGCATTAACTGGATTTTTACTCTTCTTCAAAATTTCAGTACTCTATTTATCTGATTTTATGTGACTTAATCAGATTACACCCTTCATTTTAGAGATCATCTAAGATATCATTGTCCTTATGATACTTAGGTCTTCTTCAAGATCCATAAAGTCAGTTCAGGCCATCCCAGACTTACCAGAATTCTAACTTTACAGTCTCGGTTTAAAATCTTCATAACTGAGTTTGAACACTCAGTTCTTCAATCTTTTACAACTGAGTCTGTGCCCTCAGCCTTCAGTTCAAGATAAGTCAACCGAGTCTGTCACCCTCAGGGAACTTACCTTCTTTAGTTCTGAGTGAGCTTCAGTTCTACGTGTACATCTTCAGTCTTATGTTAAGTTCCTGTTATCTAGATGATTTCTAGTTTTCTATTTTATGACACTTCTATCTATTACAATGCTTGTCTGATATAACCTATACAGTTATCAGACTCTAGTAAAACTTATACATTCAGTTCTAGACATCTTTTAGCCTTTCACTATAACAGCTAGCTTCAACACTTCATCAATGGGGTGTAAACAAACATGTTCTTGAATAAGATGAATAATCATCAAAACTAAATTTTATTCCCAACAATTTCCCCCATTTTCATGATGCCAAAACCCACCTTAAAAGAAAAGCTTAAAGATAATAACAATGAAAAACAAAGTAAAACTGGAAACTGGATTTCATTATAAATTTGCAAAAACTGGAATTGTTACACAATTTATAAAAACTGAAATAATATATAAGCATTTCTTAGTGTAGCTTTGATAAACTTCTGTTCCTTATCGTGAAGACGATATCCATCTTCAATCTTCATATCTTCCTTGTTGAAAGTTCTGAGATAGTCTACTTGACTTGTAAGTTTCCACTTCCTCCAAAGAAATAACTTAGGAAGATGTCTTTCACCTTTGTAGTATTCTTCAAATTCTGAAACATCAGTTTTCATTTGTTCTCTCTTGTCTTTGATTTGAAGTTTTTCTTCAATTCTCCTGAACTTCTTGTGCTGTGCCATCTTCTGATTGTGAAAAACATCAAATAAGAAATAGGCAAGATATTCTTCATAGTTCTTGTGCTTGTACTTAGTTTTGACATGGCTGTAATCTTGCACAAATTTCATCCATAGATCCATTGTCAGAGTAGCTCTTCTTTCATCTGGCTGACTGTACTTAGCAATAAGCTATTCATCAGTAAGTTCTACTATATCCCTGACATAAGGATCTGCTGCTAACTTGCATTTCTTCAGTTCTGTCAATTCAGCTTCAAGCTTCAGTTTTTCTTCACATAACTTCAGCTTTTCTTTCTCTGCTTCCCCCTTTTTGGCATCATACAACTCATTGATTAGCTTATGTGTTGCCCTCTGATCTGCTGACATATTTTTCTAGGAGGTGAGAACTTGATCTGAGTTTCCAGACCATAAATGCGTTGATTGAGGTGCCATTCAGCTTGAGCATAGGCTTATCGATCTTCCATAGTTGAAATTTTGAGTTTTTTTCTTGAGACTGAGAATCTCTGAAACTAAATTTGAAGTGGATTTCTTGATAATATCCAACTTAGAGTGAGTTGACACATCAGATTTCTTCCTGTAATCCAAGTAACTAGAAACATGTGACAGAAGACCACTTAAATCATCCTTTTGGTTGAGCATAATCTTCAAGCCTTCTTGTACTTTGCTCAATTCTTTTGTTGTAAGCTTCTCAGATGGCTCTTCTTCTTCTTCTTCTTCTTCTTCTTCTTCTTCTGTTTCTTGGATTTTAGACTGATTGGCATCTTCAATTATCATCAGTTGCTGATTATCATCAGCTCTCGATTCTTCTTCTTTGTTGTCAGTTGTCTAATTTCCAACTAGCAATCTTCTTCCTTAGTATCAGTTTGCGCTGGTTTTTGTTCAAGCTGAGTGTTTGACTGCAAAAACTGTACTTTTCTGAGTTTCCTTCCTTGAATCACCATCCTTATCATCATCTTTCTTCTTTAAAACTTCCTTCGGTATAGATGATGTGGTTGATTCAGTTCTCTTAGCTAGCTCTTTGAATCTGTTGAAGTAGTTGTTGAGAAACTCTTCCATTGGAAATAAGGCATAGAGATTTTGTATTTCCAGTTTCTCCAATAATAGTTTTTCCTCATTAGGTAGAGTTGCTTCACGAGAATCTTCACTCTTGAGCTTCATCTTCATCAGTTTGATGATCCGTTCAGCATCAAAGAGATACTCTTTAGGTTGTTGAGTTATCTGTTCCTCTTGCTCAACTTGCATAACGGAAACTTGTCTCTCTAATATTTTCTGCTTAACCTGAGAAACAATTCCAGGAACCAAGGCCTTCAGCTTACTGTCCTTGGTTGTCAGTTGTTGTTCCCCCTCAATTGGTGCTAACTGACTTGAAGTACCTAGGAACAAACATCTGCCAACTGACTTTTCCCCTTGTGTCTCAGCCTTCCTATTAATTCCTTTTTGATGAGCGATTTGCTGGGACACAGTTTTCCTATTGGCTTCAGGTTGGGGAGTGTCTAATGCTTCTTTCCTAGAAAGAGCTTGTGCCGCACCTGTTGTAGAAGAGGTAGCAGTTTTCTTTGCTTTCTTCCTACCACTGAGTCTACAATCTTTTTGGTTCTCGCATCCCAGATTGAGGAGGGCTATTAATGTTGTTATTTTGTGCTGTATGGAGTTAGCTATTATTAGTAGGGGTAAGATTGTAATTGTGCTGTGTATTATCTCTACATATAAAAGGGCGGACATTACACAATAGTATATAGAAAATTGAAGATTGTAAACCTAATTTTAGCAATGTGAAAGTTATGTTCTTCGTGTTCTTCCCCAAAGCTTAGGGATTACTATTTTTCCATAATTCTTGTTAGATTTTAACATTTTGACAGATTTGTCCTTATAAACAATTAAAAATAAAAATTGTTATATTTGCCTATTATTTTACTTTTGATGTCTTTTTGGCCTGTTTCTTTTTTTTTTTTTTTTTTTTTTTCTTATATTATATTAGATATAAAAATTATTTTAAAAAAGATACGACCAGATCGATGAACTTATTGTCGAATCAATATCTTTCTAATTGCAGCTATTCTAGTAAAAGACAGTTAAGACATAATTATCCAAGTCATTTTGGGTTGATGGATATATACTAATTCAAATAAAAACACCAAGAAGCTTCAAAAAACAAAAAAGTTTCATATGACCCGATCAACGGTTGGTTATGATAAACTAGTTGCTTTGACAACGGTTGGGTACACCAATCATTATAAGCCGGCTTATTTTGATTCAAAATTGAAAATCTTTTCCTTATTATATGATTTAAATGATACATTGTGATTCAAATTAAGACGACTTCATTTAAACAAAAAAATCCGTTTATTATATTCAACCATTGATCCGGTCATATGAAACTTTTTTGAAACGTGTTGGTATTTTTATGTGAATTAGTTTTAATAAACCCAAAATATCTTGTATCAATTGGTTATAATATAATTATGTCTTAACTGTTTTATAATAAAATGAATGCAATATCGATTAAGATACGGTCGTTAATGTTTCGACACTCGAGTTATGACTGTATGGATATTCTATCAGCGATAAGATTTAATTTACACAGTAACCGTTTCAAAGAAAAGTTGTAGTCATATAGCACATGACTCTTTCTAATGATTGAGTGTTCCAAAAATAAGAATGCTCGTCCCGCCATGCACGGCTAGGAGAGTTCCAAGATAAGATGGCTTGACCCTCCATTTCGGTAGGGTGAGTTCCCAAAACAAGATAGCTCTACCCGCCATTTCGGCTAGGCGAGTTCCGAAACAAGATATCTCTACCCGCCATTTCGGCTAGGCGAGTTCCAAAATAAGATATCTCTACCCGCCGTTTCGGTAGGGTGAGTTCCAAACAAGATAGCTCTACCCGCCATTTCGGCTAGGTGAGTTCCAAGATAAGATGGCTCGACCTTCCAAGGGTCGAGTTTCCAAAATAAGATAGCTCGACCCCCCAGTTCGGTAGGGTGAGTTCCAAAATAAGGAAGCTCGACCCGCCAATTCGGTAGGGTGAGTTCCAAAATAATATAGCTCGACCCTCCAGTTCGGTAGGGTGAGTTCCAAAATAATATAGCTCGACCCGCCAGTTCGGTAGGGTGAGTTCCAAAATAATATAGCTCAACCCTCCAGTTAGGTAGGGTGAGTTCCAAAATAAGATAGCTCGACCCGCCAGTTCGGTAGGGTGAGTTCCAAAATAAGATAGCTCTACCCGCCATTTCGGATAGGCGAGTTCCAAGTATGATGCCGAGTCGAGCTCGGATTTAGGCAAGACGAGTCCGTAGATCTCGGATGCCGGTGCTCGATATCTCGAGTCTTTATGGTGCAATGTATTTGTAATAAAAATCATTGCACATATAATAAAGGCTTACAAAGTATTTAAGAATTTCAAATGACTATTGTAAGAACCTGGAGAGCTAAAGAGCTCGGCTCGATCCTTGGAGCTCGAGAACGTGCTTCGTGGATAGCTAGACACGGTAGATAATTCGCAGCTTTCTCGGGCGCCACAGCAGCGTCTTTCCGGTGGCAATCAAACCTCGAAACGGATTCCGATCGGCGTGAAATTAGGACGGATCGTTCTTCCCTCACTTTTCTACGATTTGACCGGTGGAATTGTCCTTTCGACGGCTCAATCTCCGGGAATAAGCCGCCGATCCGGCAGCTGCTGTCCAGAATCCTGCTGCGTTTTTGGTGCCTGCCGTAAATTTTTTACCACGATCGAGAAATCAATCGAACTCCGATCAGCCTGAAATTTTGAGGGCTTGTTCGGTCCTCATCATCCATGATTCTGACCGGTGGGATTGTTGTTCCAACGGTTGAATCGGCGGGAATAGGCTGCCGATCTGTCTGCTGCCAATTAGGCTTCTGATGCGTTTTTAATATAGCAGCCACTTCTTTGTGATGATTCGGTGATTAAACGAACTCTGATCGGCCTGAAACTTCTAGGTCTTGTTCGTTCCTAATAATACATGATTCTGACCAGTGAGATTGTTTTTCCGACGGTTGAATCGGCGGGAATAGGCTGCCAATCTGTCTGCCTCCAATTAGGGTTTTGCTGCGTTTTTGATACAGCAGAAACTTCTTGGCGATGATCGGGCAAGTAAACGAACTCTGATCGGCCTGAAACTTCTAGGTCTTGTTCTTTCCTAATAATCCATGATTCTGACCGGTGGGATTGTTTTTCCAACGGTTGAATCGGCGGGAATAGGCTGCCGATCTGTCTGCCCCCAATTAGGGTTTTGCTGCGTTTTTGATACAGCAACAACTTCTTAGCGATGATCAGGCCATGAAACGAACTCTGATCGGCCTGAAACTTCTAGGTCTTGTTCTTTCCTAATAATCCATGATTCTGACCGGTGGGATTGTTTTTCCAACGGTTGAATCGGCGGGAATAGGCTGCCGATCTGTCTGCCCCCAATTAGGGTTTTGCTGCGTTTTTGATACAGCAACAACTTCTTAGCGATGATCGGGCCATGAAACGAACTCTGATCGGCCTGAAATTTTGAGGGATCGTTCTTCTCTTCCTTTTCTTCGATTTGACTGGAGGAATCTGCATTCCAACGGTTCAATCTCCATAAACTAGCCGCCGATCTTGCTGCGTTTTTTGCCTTATTTTCCCATTAACATGATCACCACCACTCCTTGATCCATCACCGATAGCAGGCCCTCCTTCTAGCGCCAATGACGATGCTGGGTTTCGTCTATGAATAAATCCGGGTCGTTTAATCTAGGGATGATTGAATCAAGGATGATTTTGGGGGTGATTTTAGACTGAGCCTGAGAGTCTCTCTCAGGTTGCCTACGTATCCTGTTATGTTCCAGGAATCAAGTCACACGTAGTTCTGGAAGTTTATATTTATAGGAGTTCATTCCCCAACCCTAAACCATGTCGGTTTGGGTAAAATCTGATATTAGCCTTTTGGGCTTTTACTAGCTTATATGGGCTTTACCCACTTATGCAAATAACCATATGGACAATGGGCCGTCGTAGCTGTTGCGGACTCTATCCTCGACGCTGACCTGCCCGACTTGGGGTGATCGAGTCCGGATCTCTCGTCCTACACTGCCCCAAGTCGACTGTCGTACTACCGAGTCAAGGAGGCGACATGCGTGCCTTGGCACATGTTTATGATATGAGGACTAACCGATGAGGCGACACGTGGAGTGGACTTTGGCCATCCCGAGCTTTCCGACTTGCGGTATCGAGATAGGCCCGGTCGTCGCACTTCTCTGATCATGTCGGTTGTCGATGTCTCAACTCGTAACTCGACCCTTGGGCTATCACTTATTCTTGTCCAGGAGGAACATCTCGTGACGCCACGTAGAGGTGCGATATTCGGTATCGTCAAGTGTCGTGATGCAGTGCTAGAACCAACCACGATTGTTTAGTGTACAAAACATTTGTAAATACACTTTATACTTACGGCCAACATATTCGAAAATATATCGGATCTCACACACATTGATAACTAGCCGGAATTAAATGGTGGTTATAGTGATAACCGAATAAAAGATTTTTATGTGCCTACTATAAATAGTTATTATAGTGGATATTTATATTCTAGTATTTATATATTATGAATAAATATTATTGGATATTAATAATAGATTATTATATATATTGATACTACATATTAATAATCAGTCAAGTATTCCTTGATGTGAATTCTCTGGATGCACAGAGGTCGGAGCTTTCTTATTCTATTGAAAAAGTCTTTTTTTTTTGGGTTAACTGTAAATATATTAAACCAAGGTATGCAAACTACAAGAGCAACATCCTAAACAGAAGATCTAGTCTAATCTACAAAATGTTGAGAAGAGGTTAGATTTGTTGATTTCAAGCAGCATAAGACCCCTGAGATTATATGCTACAAGAAACAACACCCACTAAACTCCTATCAACACTTCAAAAAGTGCAAAATAAAAGGGGTCATATGAGAGCATAACTCACAGAGCCTGTCCCTAGGTGTGTAGAGAAAGAAAATTATCTCAAACAACCACCAACAACTACCAAAAGAAAGCACATAAGATGTACAAAACCCTAACATCATGGGGTAAAAGTGTACAAGGGAAAAGAAGCTTGCATTATATAGTAGATATGAGTCTTAATACAATGCAAAACATCTGGAATTTTCATCAAAAAGCCTTCAAATCTTCTTTTATTCCTCATATGCCAAATCCAGTAAACAACCACAGAAACAGATGTAGCCCTGGCCACATTACCATGAGAGGTTCCTTTGCAATGCCTTTTAATCCATCTCAAAGAGCTCAAAACAGTTTCCAACCTCCTATTAATACCAAGACAGATCTTGATCTTCCCCCAAACCATGCAAGAAATAGGACATTGGAAGAAAAGGTGTGCAGCAGACTCATCCACTAAACCACAGAGGGGACAGAGCATGTCATCAGTGACAAGCTTATCTGTAGTAAGCAAACTGTGTTGTAAAGTAATCCAAAGCATGAAGCAGTGTTTAGGGGTAGCCCTAGAATTCCAAAAAGTATTACTCCACCAGACTTTGGGGGCCTTCCTCCTAAAAAAATCATAGCGGCGGCGAGCAGCATATAAGCCTTGGACCAAGATACACGAGTTTTCATCAAAGAAAGCAAGAAAGATCTCTGCAGAACTGAAGCAAGCAAAATTTTATCTCTAATTCTAAGAATAGCTTTAATCAGAGTAGAATCACCCTTCTTCATATGATAACTCCAAATATTCTCTCCTTTTAAGTACTCCACACTGATCCACTTAACCCATAGACAGTCTTTTATACTCTGAAAGTTCCATAGGATCCTGGAAAGAAGAGCCTGGTTCCAAGTATCTAACTGAAGAATGCCAAGACCACCCTCAGATTTGGGGAGACAAATCCTGTCCCAACCAACCAAAGATTGTTTAAAATCTTCACAAGAACCACCCCACAAGAATCTTCTACACATCTGATCCAATTTCAATCTGACACTGCCAATAACAGGATAAATGCCAAGCCAAAAGCAATAAACCCCATGGATCACAAAAAGAATAAGTTGTAGTCTGCCTGCATAAGATAGAGTAGCCCCTTTCCAATTACAGAAGTAGTTCCTCAAGGAAGAAAACAATGGATCATAATGGCCAACATTCATTCTGACAGAACATAAAGGAATTCCAAGATATCTGATAGGAAACACTCCCTCTTTTAAGCCAGAAATATCCAGTAAATCAGCTTTAGCATCCTCATTTAAACCAGCACAAAACATTTCAGATTTCATCATGTTAGCCACCAAGCCAGAGCAATCCCCATAGCAAGTCAAACAATTCATAAGAAGAGTGACAGAGATAGGATCCTCTAGTAAAAATCATAAGATCATCGGCCAAAAGCAAGGTGGTTGATTTTCAAACTATGGCAAAATGAATGGTAATTAAATTGAGTCCTCCCTAGAATCCTCAAAGATTGCAGGCGGATATTCCATACCAATCACAAACAGAAAAGGGGATAGAGGATCCCCTTGTCTTAGTCCTCTTTTACCAGGGAAAAAACCTTTAAAATCTCCATTGATAGAGACAGAGTAAGAAGCAGTAGAAACACAAATCATAATCCACTTGATAAATCTAGCAGGAAAACCAAATCCATGAAGAACAGCCTCTAAAAAAGACCAATGAACAGAGTCAAAAGCTTTTTTTATATCCACCTTAATCAAACATCTAGGAGGGCCTCTTTTAACACCATATTGCCTAATCAACTCTTGGCACAAAAATATGTTATCAGACATAAGTTTACCATGAACAAATCCAGATTGAGCTTCATCAATAATATCAGGCAAACAAACAGAAAGCCTAGAAGCAAGAATTTTGGAAATCACCTTATAAGTGACATTACAGCAAGAAATGGGCCTATAATCACTTACAAAAGAAGCATGATTGGATTTAGGAATCAGAGCAATGGCAAGATGATTAATCTGCTCAAAGAAAGCATCATTTCGAAAGAACTCCAAAGCAAAGACAATAAAAGAATCACCAACAACATTCCAAGACTTTTTGAAAAAAAAGCAGAGTATCCATCCGGTCCAGGATTTGTCATCAGAAAAGGAAAACAAAGCCTCCTTTACATCAGCAGCAGTAACCTCCCATTTGTAACAAATCAGCAGCAATATCAGAGATTTTATGTCCAGCATTGACCACATCTTCCTCAATAGGAATAGAAGAACCTTCAGTGCCTAACAGATCAGTAAAAAACTGAATAAAAGTGTCCCCCACCTGATCCAAACTAGTAGTAAAAGTACCATCAGAAAGTTGGACAGAAGAGATATGTCTCCTGGCATTGTTCTTTTTCACATAAGAATGGAAAATTTTAGTTCCCCTATCACTATGCTTCATGTAAATCCCCTTAGCTTTCTGAGTATAAAAGGAGCCCTCAGCAGCTTCCAAAGTTTGGCAAAGCTTTTTCTGATCCAGAATATGAGAGGCTAACAAGTCAGTAGGCCTCAAATTAAATTCAGATTGAAGATTGCCAAGTTCCTTGATTGCATTTCCAGTTTTGACAGAAATATGAGCAAAATGCTTCAGATTTAAGGATCTCAGGGGATGTTTAAGCCTTTTCAATCTTTTACAGAGCTGATACATAGCGGTTCAGTCTGATCTTGTCCCCAACTCGCCTCGAATATCATTAAAACTATCATGTCGCAACCACATATTGAAGAACTTAAAAGGCTTTCTTCTAACAATGTAACCTTCAAAAATAAGTGCGCAAGGTGAATGATCGAGAATGATGTCCGGGAGGATCAAAAAGCCCGAGAATTCAGATTCCAGTCCATACCACTCAAAGATTGATCAAGTCCCTATCAATTCTAGAAGAGACACAGCCAGCATTCCAAGTAAAAAACTCCCCAGAGGAGTTCATATCAGTGAGATTAGCATCAAGACAACAGTCAATACCATCCTGCATTTCATAATCAGAAGGAACATTCCCACCCAGCTTATCATCCACAGAGAGAACAGCATTAAAGTCACCAAGGACAATCCATGGGAGATCAGAACAAACACTCAGTTCCCTGATTCTATCCCATAAAGATCTCCTATCACCAATGGAATGCAGGCCATAAACAAAAGTGACAAGGACAATATCACCAGAAACAAGGAATTTGACTTTGCAATGAATCCATTGCACATTCATCTCCAAGACCTCCACTTCAATAACAGCAGGGTCCTAAATAACCATTATTCTCCTACTATCATGCAAATCAAAATTATGAACAGCCTTCCAAAGAGGAATTTTCTTTACAATAAAAGTGTCTAAGCTTTTTTGAGATAATTTAGTCTCAAGGATTCCAAATAAGGAAATCTGGTGCTGCCTGAGGTAAGAGACAACAGCAGATTGTTTAAGTGCCTTATTGAACCCTCTCACATTCCAAAATCCTATCATTTTTGCCTACCTAGGGGTGATCTACCCCTAGAGACATCATCATTTTTACCATTTCCAGAGACACCAGAGGTGTTATGCCTAGTATTCTTCTTTTTTTTCTTTGACTTTTTGGAACCAGAAACACCAGAACCAGCCTTATCCATTTGTTCATCCTCTTCCACTACATCTGCCCAAGAACTACTCTTATCAGGAGATAAAACATCAAAAGCATTTGTAACAGGAGTGACCACATTCTCTACTTCTTTCCCTTTACTCTTAGAAGCATCAGTCTTGCCTTTATTAGAAACAGAAGCAGCAAGATCAGGCACATCCCCAGTGGCAGGGGCCTTATCAGCATTCACAGTATTTTTTGTCTTTCCATCATCATCAATAATAATCACTTTCTTCTTCTTTTGGGGATTAGGCTTAGAAACACCAGGTTTTTTTGACCTAGCTACATACAAAGAGGGAACTTCATTTATTGAATCATCATGTCCTTGTTCATTATGCCCTTGTTTATTGCATTTGGAGCAATACTTGGGCCTCTCTTCATATAAAACAGGCTGCTTTAAAACCTTCCCATCATGCATAGTAATAGGGATAACAGAAGGTAAATCCATCTTTAAATCAATCTCATAGGAAATGTCACCCGTTGAAGATATATTTGCCCGGGTCATGGTTACAGCCGGGAATGAGGAGAAGGCATTATAAAATTTTCTTCCCTCATTTGAGATATATGTTACGGACAGCAGCTGGTTACCAGTTGTTATTTGCTTGGAAAATCCCACGTTTAGGAAATCGGATGATGAATCACCGATTGATGTAGTCTAAGGCTTTCTTCAACCCTTACGGCTTGTTCCGGGCTTGGTCGAGGACACCGTTACCTTCTTCCTTTGCATCGTGATCGCTTGTCATATGTGTTGCCCATATCCTGAGCCTAAAAGTGGCGATAAGAAAAGTACTAAAATCCATTTACAATCCCGAGTTTCTAGACACATAGCACTTTCGCTCAGGTCGAGGCTGCCACTCGGTCCTAAGACAAATCAAAGAAGAGTGGGGAACCTATCGCTGGTTTTGGAATTCGACATCAGAAAGTGTTTTCACACCATCGACCGGCATCGATTTCATGTCAATCGTTAAGGAAGAGATCATGAAAGAGAGAATAAAGGAAACTTTTTATCTCTCATGTGAACGTTGGAGAGTCAATAAGTCAAAGACAACCTATACATTGATTGAAATCTTAATTAAATCTTTATTCTATTGGAAAATGGGTTTTTATTTCCTACACCAAGTCAAATAGCCAATAATTATATAAGCTGGGTCAATAAGCTGGGTCAACTTTTGGCTGGGTCAACTACCCAGCTTATAAGCGTCCAAAACCATCGATTGAGTAACCGTCTCATCATATTCAATGGACCAAATTCAAGATTTCACTGTAGAATGATTTCCTAAATCTTGAAATTTGGTCCATTGAATACAGTTGAATGATTTCCTCAGTCCGGCTTTCAAGATTCTACTGTATCCTTATCATTAATGATTTTACATTTTTCAAAAATGAACTAATTTTATCTCAATAGATTGAGTAACCGTCTCCTCATATTCAATGGACCAAATTTCTAAAATCTTTATGAACTTTAAAATTTTCATATATATAACAGCAAATTTCGCATTTAGAGAGGTTGCATACCAAATGAGGAAGAACCAGCAAAGTATATGGGTTTGCTTCACTTTGGTTTTTTTTTCTTTCGCTTTATTCATTTTGTTTTTTCCCGATTTGAACCTTATACAAATCTGTAATGCGTGAGCAGCTTTATATGAATCATAGAACTACCGTCACATTTGTTTTGTAGCCATAAATTTTTTATAATTTTTTTCAGTACCATTGAATTGTTGCAGAATTCGCATCCAGAGAGAGTTTGTAGTCCGATTGCTGACCGATTGGGGAGAAGCAGCAACAAGTATTGTCACGGGTATGGCTTTGTTTAATTTCACACAATATCGTGCATCGTACAGGTTCTTTTCGTTGTCGTGGGCATTTTTATTTTTATCTAGCATTTTAGTTGATTGAATATTTGCGGTTATCAAACGGTAACGGTATTTCTTTTGTTTTGGACTTTCTGCGATGTATAGAGAATCCTTCAATTTGTTTATATTCAATTTGATTCAACCACTGTTGAAGCTTCGAGCAGATTTGCGTTTGTTGTGCAACAAACTTCAAATGCTGAAGTGCTAAGGTACAACCTCACTCAAGATCCTCTTAATCTCGCAGTTTCTTATTGTTGTGGGTTTTTTTGTTTTGTTTTTTTATTGTAATTTTTTATAAAGCACTTTATGGTTGTTAAAATGTAATTAGCATAGCAATGTCCTTTTTTGGTTTCTTAAAATTGTTAGTTTCAGTTCGAATTAGGATTTCGTTAATAGTATCAAACATCTCACAAGTTCATCTAACCATTTTAGACCGAATTATGATTCTGTAAATAATATCGTCATTTATGAAGCTTTTCTCATCATTAGACACCATTTGGTACTGGGTAGTATGCTCTACTCAAAATATCAGTAGTGGATTTTTGTCTCTATGTCCTTCAATTTCATAATACTTGCAAAAACATCATCACCAAATGGCCATGCTAATTATTGCAATTATATTTGTTTGTACAGTATAATCTCGATAAACAAATATCCTCGGGACCGGAGAATATTATTCATTTGGCGAGGTTATTTATTTATCAAACATTCATTTAGCCCTTTTGCCCAAGTCGGGACCGGAGAAAATTATTCATTTGACAAGGTTATTTATTTATCAAGGTTATTCTGTATTACCAATTACTTTGAATTGTATGAGATAACGCTTCTATGGTTTTCATCAATCTATTGTTAATGTGGAAAATGTTGTATATGTATTATGAGCGAATCAGTTACATTAATTTGAGCTACCATGAAATACTTTTTTATGAGCGGATCATTTGTACAATTACATTAGTTTGAACTACCCTCGAAATACCTTTTAAAATAATAATCATTTGCTTATGGAGCTTGTGTTTAGCGTTTGACTATTAAGTCTCCTTTTAACCAAATTTTTATGACCGTCTACATGGGTTGTGTTGCTTTATCAATGTGGTTTGATGTTTGAATTGTCGTGGTTACCCATCTGATTTGTAAGGTAGCTTTGTTGTCTTTTGTACTTTATTGTATCTTGATGTTCTTTTACTAAAATCTAATTGATGACTTTTCATAGTGCAGGAGTCCATATCCATTGTTGTGAAATGGAAAAGATTAAAGCCGAAAAATTCGATGAGAAGATAAAGAGAAAGTTTGTGCAATGATCGTAGATGGAATTGGATGTTTGAAGGTTAAATGGAGTCGAGAATACCCTGCACATTAGGTATAGTTTTAGTTTGTCTAATGAGCAAATTGTCGTGATAATCAATTTTTCTTGCTATTTTTTTCAATGTACAATAAGAGATGTTCTCATATAGTGAAATTAGTTTTAGGAGACAAAATCAATGATGACATTGGAGTGTGTACATCGATGGGAATAGTTCTTAGTCTTTCATATTTAGTACTTTTTGCGTCATTCTTATATATTTTTTGCCGACACTGTGCATTGTGAAATTTTTTATGCTGTAGGTTATATCCATCCACTCTTGCTCTCTTTCACATGGTGGAGGTGCGTACGATAAAAAAGAATAAAAATATTTCGTTGCAATGCATTACACTGGACACATCGATTGTATGTGAAAAAGAAAATATGATTCAAGATGAAAAATCAAGCTTACATAGAACGTGTAATGCAGTGCATCATATGTTTGCACTATTTGTAATCATTTTTTTAATTTACACTACACCGTGCATCATATGGATTTTGAGCTAATTTAAAAGAAAAGAATAGACTCAATTTTATTTTATAATAGTTATACGAAGTGGAGGGCTATAATTAATCTCACTCACACCTACACACTCATAGTGTGTGTGAGAGAGGATAAGAAATAATAATGACCCTCCACTGTGATATCCCACATTGGAAGTGGGGGAAGCGTAACACCACCATATAAGTATGAGACATAAAAATCTTGTCAACTTAGATTAGCCTTTTTAGACCAAGCGTGGACGGCGGTCTAAGCAATTGACCATACATTTATCTCATTTAGCGTTACCATACCCAGGGTCTTAGGGCATTACAGAATGGTATTCAGAGCCGACTATCAAACGGATCTAAGTGCCACAGGCCATCTCTAGACGGACCTAAGTGCCACATTGTTCGACTGTGATCATCAACAAAAGTTACAAACTATGTGGTCTCAGTTAGGTTTGTAACTTTGGAAGGTCCCCAAACATCTATGTGTATAAGAATGAAGGGTTTGGATTGTTTATAGGATTTAATCGGGTACCAACTCTTAGTTTGCTTAGCAAGGTCACATATATCACAATTGAATAACTTGGGATTTAAATTTCCTAAAACATCTGGAAATAATCATTTCAAGTACACAAAATTTGGGTGCCCAAAACGTCTATGACATTACATGAATTATTTCTTCCTTGAATTGGAAATTAGCTTGGCTTTCATCCTTAAAAAAGAATATTCTAGCTAAGTTTCTAGCACCGCCAATCTTCTCCTTCGTTTTTCTCTCCTGAAACACATAACATTCATGTGAGAAAATGGCAGTGTAGTATAGATCCTTAGTGAGTTTTCCCATAGATAGGAGGTTGCTATGTAACTCCAGTTTGTTGGCTCATGAGTTGAAACACGACATTGATTTGCTCCTGACAAGGAAGGTTAGGTGGATGTTCAAACCCTTCAGATTGGATCTGTTATGACAAGACCGTTAGGGATCGAAACGGATTGCAATAATCAAGAATAAACGAGAAAGCATAAATCACACAAGAAATAATAACACAAGATTTAACATGGTTTCCGGCAATATGCCGACTAGTCCACGGGCAGAAACGAGGAGATTATATTATCACTGGAGATTTTACAAACTCTGATGTTAACTGCCTCTGAAAATATTCTAGGTTACAACTTATGAGTATTTATAGTCACAAAACCCTAGACCTAGCCGCCATAACTGAATACTAGCCGATTGACTAAAATACCCCAGATGTGAACTCAGCTGACTTCACTAGACATAACTTACTGATATTTGCCCTACTGCATTGCATCTACTGACTTTGCTCAGCTGACTTGCCCTGTTGAGAGGTCAAGTCACTTTTTCTAACAATCTCCACCTTGACTTGAACTCTCGTTCAAACAGATGTATAACCAGATATATTGTACCAGATGCATTCGTCAGTGCAGGATGTACTGTACCAGATTCCTCCACTTTCTTCAGACTTAACATCTTCAGGTGTGATTCCTCCAGATGAGAGTGAACTACAGATGAGAAGCCAACTTCAGATGAGAACCTCCCAGATTTAGATAAGATCTCTCTACTGTTAACAGGTTTAGACTTGATTGAGTTGAGAACATATGTGATCAACAGATTCAGACTTGATCACCAGACAAGATGTGATTACCAGATTCAGATCTAATCACCTCAGCTAAGGACACTCAGCTGAGTTCTTTAGATTCAACTTCAACCAAACAGATCACAGATTTCAGATTCAGAATTTGAGCTGAATAGATGTGAACAAAACAAAATTTAGGTTAGACTCCTCCAAGTGAGAACTCCACCTCAGACATGTTCACCAGATGCTAAGCAGACTTTACTCTGCTGAGACTTCCAGACATAGATGCAGAACCAACATAGACATGTTCAACATATTCAGCAGATACCACTCTACTGACAGATTGAATCAGCTGACCTTTATCAGCAGAATTCATAGACTTGAACATTCCCCTTCTCAGCTGACCTTCACTCAGCCGGTACTACATCAGCAGACTTTCACTCAGCCGACCCCTAGATTTTTGGTTCCACCAGATTTAGCTCGTGATTCTTCAGGTTTAGATGCACAACCAAGTGCCAGATTAGTGTTGACTGTTCTTAGCTGAGTTCTGCAGACTCAGCTGAGTATGGACCTAAAGCTCCACCTGATTGTCAACACTCTAGATTCTGATTCAGACCAGATTTGCATTAAGGTCTTTGGAATCCCTCTTTTTTACTGTCTTTTTTTCAGGATATCCATTCTCTTTGCAACTGATACTAGCAACCAAACCGGCTGTCCGATTGTCTGTACCTGTGCCAGCTACATTATGCCTTAGCTCTTGATTATGGAGAGATTCCCTAACATCCTTCAATGACACTGTGTTTCTTCCAACAATAAAAGAGGCGCAGGCCGGCTTGATCTCGGCTCGGTTCAGGTGTTACTATTAAATTTTTGGATGAAATTTATTTATCAAATTTACCAAAAAATAATTTTAAATCTGAATTAACTTTTCCTGAGGGAAAATTCGAGTGATTGATTCATCCGACCAATCATAATTTAGACGACATGCCATTCGACCAATCAGAAGCGTTGGTGAGGTCGGCCATTAAGTGAAACTCGCTAGTTGACTTTTCTTGAGGGAAAAGTCGGCCGACGGCGTCATCCAACCAATAAGAATTGAGTATTATCTCCTCCTCTCTACTATATAAAGAACCCTATGGATGAAGATTAGAGCATCAAATTTTCACTTCTCTTAGAGTCTCTCATATAGACTGCCCATGCCCCATTCCACTGCTGCTGACTACTAGTCAAGTACCTGATTGTCTATGCTTGCTGCCTTGTGTCTTAGCTCTTTTGCATTCAAGGCTGACCTTACATCTTCTAAAGCCATTGTATCATTTCCAACTATGAAGGACTGCACAAAGTTCTCATATGATGCAGGTAATGACACCAAGAGGATTAGGACTGCATCTTCATCTTCAATTTTAACGTAAATATTTCTGAGATCAAGTAATATTGTGTTCAGCTGATCAAGGTGTTCCCTCGGTTGACCTCCATCATGCATTGTTTAGGGTATATTTTACTATATTTTTGGGCTTAATCCCTAAACAATTTACCTTATTTTTAAGGGAAATAAATGAGAAAAGCGTGTTTTAACCGTTAAATTCCTATAATGGTTATTGAGGGGTTATAATTTAATTATGAGGAAATATTGAGGTTAAATGTTATTTTGTTACACATTTTATTATTATTATTATTCGATGTCTCGGTGTAACAACAATTTTGCAGAAAATAAAGATATGCAAAGGGATGTTAATAATGGAGAAGATTAATCTCATTCAATCAAGTGATTTCAAAATAAAGAAGAAAATCGGAGCATTGAAGAGAGGATAAATCAAATCTGGTCGAAAGAGTGAAGTGGGGAACACGATATACGAAGCAACAGTGTGAAAACGCGTAAATGGTAGGCTCGGTCGACCGAGCCATGCTATTCGGTCGACCGAGTGTCTTTTGTCGGTCAACCGAACCCCGAAGCTGCAAAATCGACGCGTTTTTCTGGATCCTTCCTTATGTCGGCGAAACTCCTATATAAGCAGCACCATTCGAGCAGAAACGAGAGACAAAAAAAAATACAACACATCATTACATAGCAGCCGCACCACATCACACAAAAACATGAGTTTCTTTCTTTCAATTTTCTTTTGGAGACCGAAGATGATTGAAGGCTAAGAAATTCGCAGTAGGACAACGGATGAAGCCATTACAACATCACCACAACCAGGAGATTTTCAGTAAACATTATTAGTGAGTTTGAATTTATTTTTCTTTATCGAATGTTTTGAATTGTTTGAATGTTTGTTTTGTTAGATTGAAATATCGATGAAACGATTGTTGTTTTGAATTTGATGAGAATTAAATTTACATAGAACCCTTCATTCAATACAGTTAATGATATTCCGAGAGATTAGTTTATTGTTAATTGGGTAGGAGATTCGGAAACGAACTCATGATCATGTTCTTTTATTGTTAATTTTGTTTCACTTGAGAAAGGGAACAGAAACCAAATAAATTTGATTAAAGAAATTTGATTGGATTTAAGTTAGACCACACCAAGAAATTTGATTCATCTCACAAACTTGTTGGGTGGTGGTTGTTTGGTAGAATCCTTGTTGCCCTACTGTCTCATTACATTTAGAAGAAAGTCAGTAATTTTTCATAGCAATTTGGATTTTGGATTCAATAGTTTATTTAGGTTTAATTTGATCTCTTTTGTTTTATTAGTTTAATAGAAATTATTTAGGACCATAGAATTTGTAGGAACTTTATTATTTTAATTAGATTTATCGTGACAATTCACCGGTACGTTAACTGTATTTTTGTTTCCGACATCATTCGATTCCTTGGACGACCCGGTAATACCCACTACAACGTGCCTTGCACTTGGGGTGTTCCGGTAAAATAATAAATTTAAAACTTACCGAACAAGTTTTTGGCGCCGTTGCCGGGGATCGGTAACGGTTGTCGGATTCTTCGTAGTGCAGTTTTCTGTGTCGGTAGTATTCTGGCCATAACTTTCGGCTCGAGTGTCCGTTTGGCGCGCAGGACCCCAATTTGGAAAGCTCGTTCCGACGCCAACGACATGGTGAACAGCCAGAGGCCGTTTGATGCCGTTTTCAAGGTCAAAATCTGCTGTTTTCCCTTCCATTTTGGCCCCAGAAGATTTCAACACGTTTTTTTTCACCGTCTTAGTGCTTTTTCTGTTTTAAATTTTTTGTAGGTAGGTTTCTTTTCTTGTTTCTGTTTCTATAAAAATAAAAAAATAAAAAAAATAAAATAAAAAATAATAATAAAAACCTCGGTTAGTGTAAAATCTCTCGTCAACCTGACCTATTGTCAGTGTTGACTTTTCTGTTTTGCTCTCTTGGTTTATGCAAACCAGGAGCAAAAAAGGACCTTTGTTATCTTGCGCTCGAACCCGAGCAAGACATTGTCAAAAGAAGATTATTTCAAGGTTACGACAATATGAGGATTTAATCCTCTCAGCAATTCCAACCCGGACGACCAAGGGAATAATAACAATAACCAAAATCCTTTCGGTATGGATCCGCAAGCTCAATTGAATATGCTCCTAATGCAAATGATGCAGAATCAACAAAATCAGCAAGCCTGGATGAACCAACAACTCCAACCGAACCAAAATCAGAATTATCAGGTTCCGGAAATCAAAATATCCAACAGCAACAACCCCAGGCAGCTGTTGAGCAGGACCCTTACGCTCCTTATCTTGATCAGGATTTCTTGGAGGGGCATAGACCAATTCGGCCTCCGGCGATGGGAGGAATGAATTTCGATCTAAAGAATGGAGTAGTCGGGTTGGTTCAA
The DNA here is from genome assembly GCA_026214975.1 of Gentiana macrophylla. NCBI lineage: Eukaryota > Viridiplantae > Streptophyta > Magnoliopsida > Gentianales > Gentianaceae > Gentiana > Gentiana macrophylla. Next base: position 10,592,335 of record CM047812.1, on the reverse strand, counting down.
AATAGTTCATTCCATGGTACTGCTCAAGAAGATCCGCATGACTTCTTGTCGACGTTTGTTCAAATTTGTGAAGCAGGTCATTACCCTAGTGTTCCTTCCGAGGTCGTTAAATTGAAACTTTTCCCGTTCGCTTTAAAAGGTGAAGCAAACCATTGGTTCAAGTCTTTGCCCCATCACTCCCTTCATACTTGGGCCGATGTCAAAAGAGCCTTTGCTCTAAAATTCGTTTCACCTAGGACAATCATGGACCGGAAAAGGGAAATCGCCACTTTTGAGCAATTGGAAGATGAAAGTGTGGGAAAGGCCTGGGAAAGGTTAAACCTGTTAATGAGAAAGTGCCCTAATCATGGGTACAACCGTCATGAGCTTTTAGAACTATTCTACCGGGGTGTCTCTCAACCTAATAGAGATTACCTCGATTCTACTGCTCATGGATCTTTTCTAGGAGGAGGGGACGATGCTGCCTATAGGGTAGTAGAGACCATTGAGAAAAATAACATGTGGTCAACTTCAAAGAAGGCCCATGTTAGTGAGGACAAGAAGAAATCGGCTGCAAGCAATTCTGAAACAAAGATGTTAGTTGCTCAAGTGTAGATGTTAAACAAGCAGCTAGCTAACCTACAAATGCAAGAACAAAGAGGGCGGCAGATGTGAGTTTCTTTGGAATACAAGCCGGCAAAGTGAAATGGGAGAAGAAGTGAATTTAATGGAAAACCAGAATCAAAACTTTCGAAATTTTAATCGACTCGGTCAACAAAACTTCAACCAAAACCGGAATTATTCAGAGTTTCAACGCAACTTTAATCAAAAGAATGCACCAACAAGATCACTTCCTGGGAGTGCAAATCAATCTTTCAATACGAATTTTCAAAGAACTCAAAGTGGTTGGAATCAAAACCAAAACCAACAAACCACTTATGTTTCTCAAAAGAAATTTGATGAATTAGTTGACATGGTGAAAAATTTGGCCACCAGTGTCAAGACCATTGAAAGACAAGTTGGCCAAATGGCAGACCAACAAGCGAGTCGACCTCACGGTAAACTTCCAAGCTACACTGAAAGAAATCCAAAAGGGGATGTCAATGCTTGCACTGACATCACTACTCAGTGGAACTATGGAGATGAGGAAGTGAATGAAGTTACCCTGCGGAGCGGGAAGAAAGTTGGAGCCGAAAAGGGCTCGGGAAACGAGTAACCCCTCCTGACGCCTTGAGTTCAGGAGGGGGAAATCAGAATTCAAAACCCGAAGAAAGTGAGAGTGAGGATGAGATGAATGACGAGGGTTCTTCGGATGATGGAATTAATTCTGATGTAGCTGTGAGGAAGGGTCAGGTGGCTGAACCCCTGACGAAAAAGTAGGATGAAAAGTTTGTTAGGTGGAAGGATAAGGAAGATGAAGCTATAAAGAATCAAACCGTGAACAATGATACTTTGAGCAAAGAAAAGAAAAACCTTCCTTATCCGCCAAGGAAAAAAGAAAGTGTCCTTGGTAATGACAAACAAAGACGAGGAGTTAGAAAAATACTTAAAGACACAAAGTAAGTATACCGCAGCAGGTCTTGATGAAATGCCTAAGTGCTCTAAGTATATCAAAGAAGCTTGTGGGAGTAAGAAGAAGCTCAAGGGGATGGCAGATGAGGTTTTGAAAGAAGAATGTTCAATGGTTTCACCGAAAATTCCAACAAAGCGAGGTGACCCCGGACGACTTTCAATCTCCTGTGAGATTGAAGGTTGCATGTTCCATAACGTCTTATGTGACTCAGGGGCTTCTGTAAACGTGATGACATTAAACATTTGTATAAAGCTCGGTTTAGATAAAAGGATGAGGGAACGCCCAATTTCTCTTCAAATGGTGGACCGATCTAGCCGAACAGCAGCCGGTTGTGTTAACAATGTTCTTGTTTATGTTAAACACTTAGCTTTTCCAACCAACTGGTTATTTTGGATTACCCACCTGATAAAGAAATGCCCTTAATTCTAGGCTGATCTTTTTTGGATGCCTCTGCCGCCCTTATTGATTTTCATAAGGGTCAGGTCACTATGAGATTCGATGATACATCTATCACCTTTACGTGGGGGAAAAACGCTGAGGAAACCCTAGTGGAAGAGATCTCGTTCATCGAAGCGATTTATGATGATGATGAAGATGACCACCCTGAATATGAAGAAGAGCCAAGGGAGATAGGTGATTTCAATGCTATAAATCATAAAGAAAGAGAGGATTGTGAGCCATCTTCTGAGTCATCACATACCGTAGTCACTGACAAGTTATCTCCACAATTTGCTCAACCTGAGCCGGCCAGTGAACAGAAGACATGGAACTTCACAATGATGAACGAGGATGATTTCAAAGAGCTGCAGCAGGTAGATTTTGATCCTGTTCAAGAAGAAGTCCTGATGGGTAGTTGGGACGAAGTCGATTTTTGGAGAGAGACCACCCACTGGGAAATCGACGATTGGGAAAAGCTAGCTGCTGAGCTAGAAGAAGAAGAGTTAAGAAGAATGATTGACCATGAAAAAGAGAAAGCGGGTGTTGACAGAAAAATCCCTATGGATGATTTAATCGATTATCTTTCTGGGGTTACACCTCGGGAAGATGAGTTGTTTTTCAGTCAACCTCTTCAAGCTCATTTGACCACTGAGGAAAAAGGTGGTCCTCTCAAATCTAGTATTGAGAAACCACCCACTGATTTGGAGCTTAAACCTCTTCCTCAACACCTTAAGTATATTTTTCTTAAGGATGATGATAAACTGCCTTTAATCATCTCTTCTAAACTCGAAGCCGAGCAAGAAGCACTACTGAGAAAAGTGCTTGTGAAAAACATCCTTGCGTTCGGATGGCAAGTGGGTGATATCCGAGGTATCAGCCCCGACATTTGCATGCATAAAATCCGAACGGAGGAGGGGGTGAAAAATGTTAGACAGCCTCAGCGAAGGATGAATCCGCACATGCAGGAGGTTGTCAAGAAGGAGATAATCAAGTGGTCAGATATGGGTATTATCTATGTCATCGCCGATAATGAGTGGGTCAGCCCTACTCAAGTTGTGCCAAAGAAGGGAGGCATTACTGCGGAAAAGAACGAAAAGGGGGAGGAAGTTGCCTTACGCCTTGTGACTGGCTATAGAGTTTCCATTGATTATCGCAGGTTAAATGAAGTCACCGCTAAGGATCATTTCCCCCTACCCTTCATTGACCAACTTCTAGAAAGACTGAGCGGTCATAAGTTTTGTTGTTTCCTCGACGGATATTCTGGTTATTTCCAGATAGCCATCGACCCTAATGACCAAGAGAAGACAAATTTTACCTGTCCATCGGGCACTTTTGCATTCCGCATAATGCCTTTCGGTTTGTGTAATGCACCAGCTACATTTCAACGATGTATGCTGGCTATTTTTGATGGACTAGTAAAGAAGTGTATGGAAGTCTTCATGGATGACTCTCGCCTATGGCGGCGATTTTGAAGAGATTCGGAAAACCTAGATATGGTACTTCAACGATGCGTTGAGAAGAACCTAGTTCTAAATTGGGAAAAGTGCCATTTTCTAGTTGATGAGGGAATTGTCCTTGGACACAAGGTGTCCAGCAATGGAATTCAGGTAGATAAGGCTAAGGTAGAAGCCATTGAAAAGATGTCGCACCTAAGATCGTGAAGGAGGTACGAGGTTTTCTCGGCCATGTTGGTTTCTACAGGCGATTCATTCAAGACTTTTCTAAAATCGCCAAACCTTTATCTCACCTTCTTAAGGATGATGTGGACTTCTCGTTTGATGAGCAGTGCATTGAAGCGTTTAATTGCCTGAAGGGTAAGCACATTAGCGCCCCGATCCTAATCGCACCTGACTGGACTAAGCCCTTTGAGTTGATGTGCGATGCCTCCAACTACGCAGTGGGAGCAGTTCTAGGACAGAGGATCGATAAGAAGTTCAGACTCATTTACTTTGCTAGCCGCACTTTGAACCCAGCTCAGTGCAATTACGCCACCACCGAGAAGGAATTCTTGGCAGTCGTTTTTGCTATTGACAAATTCAGAAGTTATCTTTTAGGGTCCAAAGTGGTGGTGTGGACTGACCATGCAGCTTTACGTTATCTTATGGATAAGACAGATGCGAAACCGAGATTACTCAGGTGGATTCTTATTTTACAAGAATTCGACCTGGAAATAAAAGATAAAAAAGGTAGCGATAACGTTGTGGCTGATCATTTATCCCGTCTAGTAAATGAGGAAAGTCAAAGTCCGAAGGAAATAGGGATCGATTTTCCTACTGCAACGATTCTTTGAAGGTGGGAAGTCGTTAGGCCTTGGTATGTCGATTACGCCAACTATCTAGCGGTGGTCACTTAGAAGAAATGACGATCGAGAGAAAAGAAATTCTTCACGGACTGAAATATCTCGTTTGGGAGGATCCTATATCTGTTCAAAGTCTGTAAAGATGGGTTCTTTGAGACGATGTGTTCGGAGCACGAACAATGGAGTATTTTGGAAGAATGCCACAGTGGTCCCACCGGTGGTCACTACGGAGCACCTAAAAGCAGTTGCAAAAATCCTCCAAGCCGGTTTCTACCGCCCACGCTTTAAGGATGCCGAAGCCTTTTGCAAAGTTTGCGACGGATGCCGGATTGGGAGGCGAGTAGCGAGAATGGACATGCCACTTAAGCCCATTCGAGTGCGAAGTCTTTGATGTATGGGGCATCGACTTTATGGGACCATTTCCATCGTCATGCTCTAATAAATACATTATTGTTTGTGTAGACTACGATCCAAATGGGTGGAGGCAATTGCCACTCAGACCAACGATCATAAAGTCGTGAAGAAATTCTTGCAAAAGAATATCTTCACCAGGTTTGGCTGTCCCCGAGCGCTTATCAGCGATGAAGGCACTCACTTTTGCAACGCACCACTTGATAAGATTCTTGAAAAATATGGTGTCAAACATAAAATCGGTACACCATACCATCCCCAAACAAGTGGTCAAGTCAAGTCAAGAACCGGAGTATTAAAAGAATCTTGGAAAAGACAAGTGAACTCGAATAGAACTAATTGGAGTCTAAAGTTGGATGACGACTATGGGCTTATCAGATCGCTTATAAGACTCTCCATGGGCACGTCTCCCATTCAAATGGTTTATGGAAAAGCTTGCCCTTTACGGTCGAGCTTGAACACAGAGCTTATTGGGCTATTAAATTTTTGAATTTCGATAGCCAACTCTTTTGGGAAAAGAGGCTTTTGCAATTGAACGAGCTCGATTTAATTTAGACTCCAAGCTTACGAGAATTCCAGGATAAGCAAGGAAAGAACCAAAGCGCTTCACGATGCTAAAATAAAAAATCGGGAATTCAAAGTAGGTGATATGGCTCTGCTGTATAATACCAGGTTACATTTGTTTCCTGGTAAGCTTAAATCACGATGGTCTGGACCCTTTGAAATCCTCGATGTCAACCCGAGTGGAGCAATTGAGTTAAAAGGGTATGGCGGTCAAACGCTCAAGGTAAATGGTCAAAGGTGAAAAAGTATTTTGGGCAACCAAAAGAAAAGCTCGAGGTCATGTACTTTCGTGAAGGGATTGAAACGGCCGAGATGTTTGGCGTGTGATGAGATTCCATCCGACTTCTTTGGTTCGGATGATGACATCTTTACCCCTACTGTGAAGACCCTTCCGACAAGCGGTCAAAATCAAAGATGTCGGTATGCCTAGGCCGAATCAAAGAAGAGGCAAGAAAAGGAAGAAAGTCAATGCTGTCTGGAAGGCTAAGTTCCATAATTTAGTTGCGCATTTGACTTGTTGTTGTGGCCACACCGCTATTCATCATGCAGATTCCGATGATGAAGTGGCAGGAAGTAAGCCAAAGTGGCCCGACCCGGGTTGACTTTGAGGATCATGTCAAGCTAATGACATAAAACAAGCGCTACTAGGAGGCAACCTAGTCTTTTTAGGTAGATTTTATTCTTTTAGCCGTTTTGATGCATTGTAGTTTTTAGGAATAATACCTTGGTTACTTGTGTGGTGGTTATCCTTGGACTATTTGTTGAATGCTTTATTTGCCTATTTCTGTGTGCATACATGTTTACTCATATACCCTTTGTGCCCCGAGATTATATGCTATGTCGAGTGTTGCAGATACTGTTGAGCGGTTTTTGCCAGTTATCACTTTTAGTGTTGTCTGTTCATGATCCGAGTTGCAGTGGTTCATCCATGCTACGGCCTGACCCCTGCCAACCTGCAGCCCGACAAACACTTTGGGACCAGCTAAGTCTTCTTTTCTCTTATTTGCACATTCTGAGGACATAATGTGATTTAAGTTTGGGGGGTGTCTACATCGGGAGTTATCATGCTATATCTTCTGAAAAATGAGTAAATGTGAATTTCTTGAAAAGTTTTAAAAAAAATATTTGAGACAACTGACAAATGTGAATCATGAACATGTGATTGAAACAAAAGGCTCGCTAGTTGTAGTTTCCTGACGATGATTGTCTGTGACTTCTGTTAGATAGTTATAGCATGCTTTTACTGATACGAGATAGTATTCATTTCACACTCACGCAAGCCTTTGAAATTGAAGCAAAATTTTTGAACTGTTTCCTTTCACTATCCTAGTGGTTTATCCTAGAGAGACTTGTGCTTAATAGTAACAGTAACGTAACACCTAACTTCTGAACGTGTACTGTGAATATCTGAAGGTTTGAATGTGATAGGAGGGATATAATTTAAGGTTTGAATACCAAGCTAATATGAATTATATATATATATGTCGGATGTAGCTGCCAATGATTTGAGTGTGGTAGGGCATTATCACGAAACGCCCTATACCACTATGAGGCTTAATGACTCCCGATCGCTCGATGATAGTAGCCCGGCCTAGGTGTTATCACGAAACATCCTATTGCTGGGAATGAGGGCATATGCTATACATGTGGAATTAAGTGAACTTTAAAGAATAAAATTTAGCAAATGGCAATGTGGAAAGTTAGTAAGCATGGTTGAAAACTTAGTTATCTTCTGACTATCCCCAGCATAAACTGAATGATATGCATTAGGGATTATCCTAATAAGTACACGGGAAGACTTTGTGTGGAACGGTTACTGCCTATACCTAGGAAAGTCATTAGGATTGTTTGAAAGGATTTTTGTGCGAAAAAATAGTGGAGAGTGAAAAGGGCTTTTCACACACACACTAAATTATCTCTATGTTGGTATTACTTGCTATATTTGTCGTATCTGTTGTTACGTGAGCCAGGAATCTATGTGGATTACATGTACAGTGAGCCGGTTTTGATTATTTTGTTCGGGACGAACAAAAAGCTAAGTGCGGGGGAGTTGTTTAGGGTATATTTTACTATATTTTCGGGCTTAATCCATAAACAATTTACCTTATTTTTAAGGGAAATAAATGAGAAAAGTGTGTTTTAACCGTTAAATTCCTATAATGGTTATTGAGGGGTTATAATTTAATTATGAGAAAATATTGAGGTTAAATGTTATTTTGTTACACATTTTATTATTATTATTATTCGATGTCTCGGTGTAACAACAATTTTGCAGAAAATAAAGATATGCAGGGGGATGTTATTAATGGAGAAGATTAATCTCATTCAATCAAGTGATTTCAAAATAAAGAAGAAAATCGGAGCATTGAAGAGAGGATAAATCAAATCTGGTCGAAAGAGTGAAGTGGGGGACACGGTATACGACCACCACCCAACCAGTTTGTGAGATGAATCAAATTTCTTGGTGTGATCTAACTTAAATCCAATCAAATTTCTTTAATCAAATTTATTTGGTTTCCGTTCCCTTTCTCAAGTGAAACAAAATTAACAATAAAAGAACATGATCATGAGTTCGTTTCCGAATCTCCTACCCAATTAACAATAAACTAATCTCTCGGAATATCATTAACTGTATCGAATGAAGGGTTTCCATGTAAATTTAATTCTCATCAAATTCAAACCAACAATCGTTTCATCGATTTTTCAATCTAACAAAACATACATTCAAACAATTCAAAACATTCGATAAAGAAAAATAAATCCAAACTCACTAATAATGTTTACTGAAAAATCTCCTGGTTGTGGTGATGTTGTAATGGCTTCATCCGTTGTCCTACTGCGAATTGCTTAGCCTTCAATCATCTTTGATCTCCAAAAGAAAATTGAAAGAAAGAAACTCATGTTTTTGTGTGATGTGGTGCGGCTGCTATGTAATGATGTGTTGAATTTTTCTGTGTTCTTTTCTGCTCGAATGGTGCTGCTTATATAGGAGTTTCGCCGACATAATGAAGGATCCAGAAAAACGCGTCGATTTTGCAGCTTCGGGGTTTGGTCGACCGAATAGCATGGCTCGGTCGACCGAGCCTACCATTTACGCGTTTTCACACTGTTGCTTCCTATACCGTGTTCCCCACTTCACTCTTTCGACCAGATTTGATTTATCCTCTCTTCAATGCTCCGATTTTCTTCTTTATTTTGAAATCACTTCATTGAATGAGATAAATCTCTCAATAAATAACACCCCCTTGCATATCTTTTAATTTTCTGCAAAATTGTTGTTACACCGAGACATCGAATAATAATAATAATAATAAAATGTGTAACTAAAAAATAACATTTAAACCCAATATTTCCTCATAATTAAATTATAACCCCTCAATAACCATTATAGGAATTTAATGGTTAAAACACGATTTTCTCATTTATTTCCCTTAAAAATAAGGTAAATTGTTTAGGGATTATGCCCGAAAATATAGTAAAATATACCCTAAACAACTCCCCCACACTTAGCTTTTTGTTCGTCCCGAACAAAATAATCAAAACCGGCTCACTGTACATGTAATCCACATAGATTCCTGACTCACGTAACAAAAGATACGACAAATATAGCAAGTAATACCAACATAGAGATAGATTCAGTGCGTGTGTGAAAAGCCCTTTCCAATCTCCACTATTTTTTCGCACAAAAATCCTTTCAAACAATCCTAATGACTTTCCTAGGTATAGGCAGTAACCGTCCCACACAAAGTCCTCCCGTGTACTTATCAGGATAATCCCTAATGCATATCATTCAGTTTATACTGGGGATAGTCAGAAGATATCTAAGTTTTCAACCATGCTTACTAACTTTCCACATTGCCATTTGCTAATTTTTCTTTAAAGTTCACTTAATTCCACGTGTATAGCATATGCCCTCATTCCCAGCAATAGGATGTTTCGTGATAACACCCTAGCTGGACTACTATCATCAGCGCGGGAGTCGTTAAGCCTCATAGTGGTATAGGACGTTTCGTGATAACGCCCTACCGCACTCAAATCATTGGCAGCCACAACCGACATATATATATATAATTCGTATTAGCTTGATATTCAAACCTTAAATTATATCCCTCCTATCACATTCAAACCTTCAGATATTCATAGTACACGTTCAGAAGCTAGGTGTTACGTTACTGTTACTATTAAGCACAAGTCTCTCTAGGATAAACCACTAGGATAGTGAATGGAAGCAGTTTAAAAATATTGCTTCAATTTCAAAGGCTTGTGTGAGTGTGAAATGAACACTATCTCGCATCAGTAAAAGCATGCTATAACTATCTAACAGAAGTCACAAACAATCATCGTCAGGAAACTACAACTAGCGAGCCTTTTTGTTTCAATCACATGTTCATGATTCACATTTGTCAGTTTTCACTTCGAAAAAATTTTAAATTTTTTTTCAGGAAATTCACATTTACTCATTTTTCAGAAGATATAGCATGATAACTCCCGATGTAGACACCCCCCCACACTTAAATCACATTATGTCCTCAGAATGTGCAAATAAGAGAAAAGAATACTTATTTGGTCCCAAAGTGTTTTTCGGGTTGTAGGTTGGCAAAGTGGTCGCCGTATCATGGATGAACATGGCTGCGACTCAGATCATGAAGCAGACAACACTAAAAGTGATAATCGGCAAAAACCGCTCAACAAGATTCGCAACACTCGACATAGCATATAATCTCGGGGCACAAAGGGTATATGAGTAAACTACAGCACACAGAAATAGGCAAATAAAGCATTCAACAAATAGTCCAAGGATAACCACCACACAAGTAACCAAGGTATTATTCCTAAAAACTACAATGCATCAAAACGGCTAAAAGAATAAAATCTACCTAAAAAGACTAGGTTGCCTCCTAGTAGCGCTTGTTTTATGTCATTAGCTTGACATGATCCTCAAATTCAACCCGGGTCGGGCCACTTTGGCTTACTTCCTGCCACTTCGTCATCAGAATCTGCATGATGAATAGCGGTGTGGCCATAACAACAAGTCAAATGCGCGACTAAATTATGGAACTTAGCCTTCCAGATAGCATTGACTTTCTTCCTTTTCTTGCCTCTTCTTAGATTCGGCCTAGGTATGCCGACAGTTTTAGGAGTACTGTCAGAAGGGTCTTCACAGGTAAGGGTAAAAATGTCATCATCCGAACCAAAGAAGTCGGATGGAATCTCATCACACATCAGCATCTCAGCCGTTTCAATCCCCTTTTGAAAGTACATGACCTCAGGCTTTTCTTTTGGTTGCCCAAAATACTTTTTCAGCCTTTGACCATTTACCTTGAACGTTTGACCACCATACTTTTTTAACTAAATTGCTCCACTCGGGTTGACATCGAGGATTTCAAAGGGTCCAGACCATCTGGATTTAAGCTTACCAGGAAACAAATGTAACCTGGTATTATACAGCAGAGCCATATCACCTACTTTGAATTCCCGATTTTTTATTTTAGCATCGTGAAGCGCTTTGGTTCTTTCATTGCTTATCCTGGAATTCTCGTAAGCTCGGAGTCTAAATTCGTCGAGCTCGTTCAATTGCAATAGCCTCTTTTCCCCACAGAGTTGGCTATCGAAATTCAAAAATTTAATAGCCCAGTAAGCTCTGTGTTCAAGCTCGACTGGTAAGTGGCAAGCTTTTCCATAAACCATTTGAAAGGGAGACGTACCCATAGGAGTCTTATAAGCAGTGCGGTAAGCCCATAGTTCGTCATCCAACTTTAGACTCCAATTAGTTCTATTCGAGTTCACTGTCTTTTCCAAGATTCTTTTAATACTCCGGTTGCTGACTTCGACTTGACCACTTGTTTGGGGATGGTATGGTGTACCGATTTTATGTTTGACACCATATTTTTCAAGAATCTTATCAAGTGGTGCGTTGCAAAAGTGAGTGCCTTCATCATCGATAAGCGCTCGGGACGACCAAACTGGTGAAGATATTCTTTTGCAAGAATTTCTTCACGACTTTATGATCGTTGGTCTGAGTGGCAATTTCCTCCACCCATTTGGATACGTAGTCTACACAAACAAGGATGTATTTATTAGAGCATGACGATGGAAATGGTCCCATAAAGTCGATGCCCAAACATCAAAGACTTCGCACTCCAGAATGGGCTTAAGTGGAATGTCCATTCTGTTACTCTGCCTCCCAATCCGCTGGCATATGTCGCAACCTTTGCAAAAGTCTTCGGCATCCTTAAAGAGCATGGGCCAGTAGAAACCGGCTTGGAGGATTTTTGCAACGGTTTTAGGTGCTCCGTAGTGACCACCAGTGGGACCACTGTGGCATTCTTCCAAAATACTCCATTGTTCGTGCTCCGGAACACATCGTCTCAGCAGCCCATCTTTACAGACTTTGAACAGATAGGGATCCTCCCAAACGAGATATTTCAGGTCCGTAAAGAATTTCTTTTTCTCCTGATACGTCATTTCTTCTAAGTGACCACCGGCTAGATAGTTGACGTAATCAGCATACCAAGGCCTAACAGCTTCCACCTTCATCAACTGTTCTGTAGGAAAATCAATCCCTATTTCCTTCAGACTTTCACTTTCCTCATTTACTAGACGAGATAAATGATCAGCCACAACGTTATCGCTACCTTTTTTATCTTTTATTTCCAGGTCGAATTCTTGTAAAATAAGAATCCACCTGAGTAATCTTGGTTTCGCATCTGTCTTATCCATGAGATAACGTAAGGCTGCATGGTCAGTCCACACCACCACTTTGGGTCCTAAAAGATAACTTCTGAATTTGTCAATAGCAAAAACGACTGCCAAGAATTCCTTCTCGGTGGTGGCGTAATTGCATTGAGTGGGTTCAAAGTGCGGCTAGCATAGTAAATGGGTCTGAACTTCTTATCGACCCTCTGTCCTAGAACTGCTCCCACTGCGTAGTTGGAGGCATCGCACATCAACTCAAAGGGCTTAGTCCAATCAGGTGCGATTAGGATCGGGGCGCTAATGAGCTTACCCTTCATGCAATTAAATGCTTCAACACACTGCTCATCAAACGAGAAGTCCACATCGTCCTTAAGAAGGTTAGATAAAGGTTTGGCGATTTTAGAAAAGTCTTGAATGAATCGCCTGTAGAAACCAACATGGCGAAGAAAACCTCGTACCTCCTTCACAGTCTTAGGGTACGACATCTTTTCAATGGCTTCTACCTTAGCCTTATCTACCTGAATTCCATTGATGGACACCTTGTGTCCAAGGACAATTCCCTCATCAACTAGAAAATGGCACTTTTCCCAATTTAGAACTAGGTTCTTCTCAACGCATCGTTGAAGTACCATATCTAGGTTTTCCAAAATCTCATCAAAACTGTCGCCATAGACTGAGAAGTCATCCATGAAGACTTCCATTCGCTTCTCTACTAGTCCATCAAAAATAGCCAGCATACATCGTTGAAATGTAGCTGGTGCATTACACAAACCGAAAGGCATTTTGCGGAACGCAAAAGTGCCCGATGGACAGGTAAAAGTTGTCTTCTCTTGGTCATTAGTGGTCGATGGCTATATCGGAAATAACCGAATATCCATCGAGGAAACAATAAAACTTATGACCGCCGTCTATCTAGAAGTTGGTCAATGAAGAAGGCGGGAAATGATCCTTAGCGGTGACTTCATTTAACTCGCGATAATCAATGCAAACTTTATAGCGATCACAAGGCGAAGGCAACTTCCTCCCTTTTCGTTCTTTTCCACAAGAATGCCTCCTTCTTTGGCACAACTTGAGTAGGGCTGACCCACTCACTATCGGCGATGGCATAGATAACCATATCTAACCACTTGATTATCTCATTCTTGACAACCTCCTGCATGTGCGGATTCAGCCTTCGCTGAGGCTGTCTAACCTTTTTCGCCCCCTCCTCCGTTCGGATTTTATGCATGCAAATGTCGGGGCTGATACCTCGGATATCACCCACTTGCCATCCGAACGCAAGGATGTTTTTCACAAGCACTTTTCTCAGTAGTGCTTCTTGCTCGGCTTCGAGTTTAGAAGAGATGATTAAAGGCAGTTTATCATCATCCTTAAGAAAAATATACTAAAGGTGCTGAGGAAGAGGTTTAAGCTCCAAATCAGTGGGTGGTTTCTCAATACTAGATTTGAGAGGACCACCTTTTTTCCTCGATGGTCAAATGAGCTTGAAGGGTTGACTGAAAAACAACTCCTCTTCCCGAGGTGTAACCCCGTAAAGATAATCGATTAAATCATCCATAGGGATTTTTCTGTCAACACCTGCTTTCTCTTTTTCATGGTCAATCATTCTCCTTAACTCTTCTTCTTCTAGCTCAGCAGCTAGCTCTTCCCAATCGTCGATTTCCCAGTGGGTGGTTTCTCTCCAAAAATCGACTTCGTCCCAGCCTACCCATCGGGACTTCTTTCTTGACCGGGATCAAAATCGCGCTGATGCGCCTCTTTGAAATCATCATCGCTCATCACCGTGAAGTTCCATGTCTTCCGTTTAACCGGTCGGCTCAAAGTTGAGCAAATTGTGGAGATAACTTGTCAGTGACTACCGCCTGTGATGAATCAGAAGATGGCTCACAATCATCTCTTTCTTTATGATTTATAGCATTAAAGGCACCTATCTCTATTGGCTCTTCTTCAGATTCAGGGTGGTCATTTTCATCATAAATCGCTTCGATGAACGAGATCTCTTCCACTAGGGTTTCCTCAGCGCTTTTCCCTCGCGTAAAGGTGATAGATGTATCATCGAATCTCATTGTGACCTGACCCTTGTAAAAATCAATAAGGGCGGCAGAGGCATCCAAAAAGGATCGGCCTAGAATTAAGGGCATTTCTTTATCAGGTGGGTAATCCAAAATAACCCAGTCGGTTGGAAAAGCTAAGTGTTTAACATAAACAAGAACATTGTTAACACAACCGACTGCTGTTCGGTTAGATCGGTCCACCATTTGAAGAGAAATTGGGCGTTCCCTCATCCTTTTATCTAAACCGAGCTTTATACAAATGTTTAATGGCATCACGTTTACAGAAGCCCCTGAATCACATAAGACGTTATGGAACATGCAACCTTCAATCTCACATGAGATTGAAAGTCGTCCGGGGTCACCTCGCTTTGTTAGAATTTTCGGTGAAACCATTGAACATTCTTCTTTCAAAACCTCATCTGCCATCCCCTTGAGCTTCTTCTTACTCCCACAAGCTTCTTTGATATACTTAGAGCACTTAGGCATTTCAGTCAGTACCTCTGCCAGAGGTATACTTACTTTTGTGTCTCTCGAGTATTTTTCTAACTCCTCGCATCTTGTTTGTCATTACCAAGGACACTTTCTTTTTCTTGGCGGATAAGGAAGGTTTTTCTTTTCTTTGCTCAAAGTATCATTGTTCACGGTTTGATTCTTTATAGCTTCATCTTCCTTATCCTTCCACCTAACAAACTTTCCATCCTTCTTTTTCGTCAGGGGTTCAGCCACCTGACCCTTCCTCACAGCTACATCAGAATTAATTTCATCAACCGAAGAACCCTCGTCATTCATCTCATCCTCACTCTCGCTTTCTTCGGGTTTTGAATTCTGATTTCCCCTCCTGAACTCATGGCGTCAGGAGGGGTTACTCGTTTTCCGAGCCCTTTTCGGCTCCAACTTTCTTCCCGCTCCGCAGGGTAACTTCATTCACTACATCATCTCCATAGTTCCACTGAGTAGTGATGTCAGTGCAAGCATTGACATCCCCTTTTGGATTTCTTTCAGTGTAGCTTGGAAGTTTACCGTGAGGTCGACTCGCTTGTTGGTCTGCCATTTGGCCAACTTGTCTTTCAATGGTCTTGACACTGGTGGCCAGAGTTTTCACCATGTCAACTAATTCATCAAATTTCTTTTGAGAGACATAAGTGGTTTGTTGGTTTTGGTTTTGATTCCAACCACTTTGGGTTCTTTGAAAATTCGAATTGAAAGATTGATTTGCACTCCTGTGAAGTGATCCTGTTGGTGCATTCTTTTGATTAAAGTTGCGTTGAAACTCGAATAATTCCGGTTTTGGTTGAAGTTTTGTTGACCGTAATTTTGATTAAAATTTGAAAGTTTTGATTCTGGTTTTCCATTAAATTCACTTCTTCTCCCATTTCACTGCCGGCCTGCATTCCAAAGAAATTCATATCTCCTTGCTGCTTCATTTGTAAGTTAGCTAGCTGCTGGTTTAACATCTCCACTTGAGCAACTAACATCTTCGTTTCAGAATTGCTTGCAGCCGATTTCTTCTTGTCCTCACTAACATTGGTCTTCTTTGAAGTTGACCACATGTTATTTTTCGCAATGGTCTCTGCTACCCTATAGGCAGCATCGTCCCCTCCTCCTAGAAAAGATCCATGAGCAGTAGAATCGAGGTAATCTCTATTAGGTTGAGAGACACCCCGGTAGAATAGTTCTAAAAGCTCATGACGGTTGTACCCATGATTAGGGCACTTCCTCATTAACAGGTTTAACCTTTCCCAGGCCTTTCCCACACTTTCATCTTCCAATTGCTCAAAAGTGGCGATTTCTCTTTTCCGGTCCATGATTGTCCCAGGGGCTGCACTTAATTATTCTACATATGATAAAGAGCTGTATGTGTTGGTTCGTTGTTTACAAACATGGAAGCACTATTTACGGCCGAGAGAGTTCACCATCCACACTGATCACGAGTCTATCAAGTACTTAAAAGGGCAAGGGAAACTGAATAAGCGTCATATAAGATGGGTTGAGTTTATAGAGTCATTTTCTTATGTGATTAAGTATAAGAAGGGTAAGGATAACATAGTTGCTGATGCCTTATCTAGGCGTTATTCTTTTATCACTTCCATGCAAACCAAGTTGTTAGGATTTGAATCTATTAAGCATATGTATGAACATGACATTGATTTTGGGAAGATATTTGCTGCCTTTCCTTCTCGTGATCAACCTGAATATTCTATTTTCGATGGATTCCTTTACAAGAATGATAAGTTATGTGTACCTCGTTGTTCTATGCGTGAGTTGTTTGTTAAGGAAACTCATGGGGGAGGTTTGATGGGACATTTTGGGGTGGATAAGACCTTAGACATGCTTAAGCAATATTTTTATTGGCCTAAGATGAAATCTGATGTGGTTAAATATTGTTCTTCGTGTTTAGTTTGCAAGCATGCTAAGGCTAGGTCACAACCACATGGGTTATACACACCACTTCCTATTCCCACTTCACCTCTGGAGCAATCCATCCTTGCAACGCTTGAAGAGAATGGGATCGTCCCACACATAATAGTTCAAATCCGAAAAGAATTCCTTCTTTTGCTGATATGTCAGGTCAGGGTCCAGATATCTGCCGCTCAAGAAGTTTGCAAAAGGTGCAAACCAAGGAGAACCTTTTCCAGCACGGGCAGGAGCAACCTTGCACACATCAATGGTCATGAGTTGCTCAGTTGGAAAATCAATTCCAATCTCATCCGACTCTACCTGAGGATCGTCGGTCAGCCGAGACATGTGGTCAGCTACCACATTCTCGCTACCCTTCTTGTCCCGGATATGAACATCAAACTCTTGTAAAATCAAGATCCATCTCAACAAACGAGGCTTGGCATCAGCCTTGTTCAACAGATACTTCAATGCGTAATGGTCACGTCCGCACCGTGACCTCCACCCAAGCAAGTAGCTTCTAAATTTATCCATGGCAAAAACTAGTGCCAACAACTCCTTCTCAGTTGTTGCATAATTTACTTGCGCTGGGTTTAAAGTGTGACTAGCGTAGTAGATGGGTCGGAACCTTCCGTCCACTCTCTGACCTAGCACCGCGCCGACTGCATAATTAGAGGCATCACACATAAGCTCGAAGGGAGCTTTCCAGTCGGGTGCTATAAGAATTGGCGAGGTAACCAACTTGTCTTTTAATTCTTTAAACGCTCTTTCACACTCATGGGTGAAAATAAACTTCACCTCTTCTCTTAAGAGAGATGACAAAGGCTTGGCTATTTTAGAAAAGTCTTTGATGAATCGCCTATAGAAGCCGACATGACCCAAGAATCCTCTTACTTCTCTTGCATTTTTGGGGTATGTCATTTTTTCAATAGCTTCTACCTTCGATTTGTCGACCTCAATACCTTCTTTGGACACCTTGTGTCCCAGAACAATTCCCTCTTCCACCATCACGTGGCACTTCTCCCAATTTAAGACTAAGTCCTTCTCTATGCACCGGGATAAAAATTTATCAAGATTGTGTAAACAGTGGTCGAAACTGTCCCCGAACACAGAGAAGTCATCCATAAAAATCTCCATCACCTTCTCCACTAAACCATCAAAGATAGCCAGCATACATCTTTGAAATGTAGCCGGTGCGTTGCAGAGACCAAATGGCATTCTTCGGTAAGCGAAAGTGCCGGAGGGACAGGTGAAGGTAGTCTTTTCTTGATCAGTGGGGTCGATAGCTATCTGAAAGTATCCTGGATATCCATCCAGAAAACAATAAAATTGCTTGCCACTAAGCCTCTCTCAAGGATTTGGTCAATGAATGGCAAGGGAAGTGGTCTTTAGAGTTACCTCATTTAGTCTTCTGTAGTCGATGCAAACTCTGTACCAGTGACTTGCCGTAGGGAAATCTCTTCCCCCTTTTCATTCTTCTCGATAGTAATTCCTCTTTTTTTGTCACCACCTGAGTGGGGCTCACCCATTCACAATCGGCTATTGGGTAGATGATACCCATGTCAAGCAATTTGATGATTTCCTTCTTAACGACCTCCTGCATGTGAGGGTTTAGCCTTCTCTGAGGCTGTTGCACCTTCTTCGATCCCTCAACAGTCCTGATCTTGTGCATACTGAGATATCGTGGCTTATCCCTTGATATCTCCCCACTTGCCAACCAAAGGCGAGGATATTATCTTGCAGCACTTTGATAAGCTTTTCTTCCTCCTTTGGTTCTAACTTAGATGAAATGATCAGAGGGAGCTTATCACCGTCCCTCAGAAAAATGTATTTCAAGTTTTGAGGCAAAGGTTTCAACACTAAATCTGACAGTGGCTCCTCCACACTTGGTCTTAATTTATCGCCCTTAAGCTCCAGATCTCCAAGCTTATCATAAGGGCTTTGAAGCATCATGGCCTCCCAGCAGACAGGGGTTTCATCCCCTTTTGCAAATCTGGCCATGTCACCATGCCTCTTCATCATTTTCTTTCTTACCGTCTCCTGGTAATCAGAACTTCCCTTTTCCTCCTTCTCAATCTCTTCTAAAAATTTCTTCCACTCCTCATCAGTCCAAGTTGCAGATTGTTTATTGAATTCTTCCTCTTCCCAACTACCCATGAACACTTGTTCATCATACTCATCAGTGAAATCGTCCTCAATAGCTAAACAAGTGTCACTGGATGCGTGCTTCACTGCATTGCCCACATTGAACTTTACACTCTCATCCTCCAAATGTAGGGTTATCTCGCCACTGTAGGAATCTAGTAAGGCACGGGCGGTTGCAAGAAAAGGTCTTCCAAGGATCAAGGGGGTTTTCTCATCATTGGTCATGTCCATGATTACCCAATCAGCTGGGTATATGAAGTTCTCAACCTTGACCAACACATCTTCTACTGATTCTCTTGAATACTTCACACTTCTATCGCAAGTTGAAGAGAAATAGGTCTAAGAGTAATAGATTGATCCAATCCAAGAGATTGGAAGATTGAAGTAGACATCAGATTGACTGATGCTCCCGAATCGGATAAAACATTGTGGAAATCCCTGTTCCCGATAGTACACGAAATCGTGAATTTACCAGGGTCAGGACACTTCACAGGAAGTTTAGTCTGGCCGATTGCGGAGCATTCTTCATTCAACACTATGTGCTCGAGCTCTTGAAGCTTCTTCTTCGAACTCACTACGTCCTTTATAAACTTTGTATACTTTGGCATCCCTACCAAAAGATCAACTCTCAGACTGAACAGATTTTGCTTCAACAACAACTTGTTGGTTAATGACTTAGTCATATACAGGCTATCAAGATTTGTCGACAACTTGGCAACTGTGTCTACCTCAGCAACTTCAGTGATAACATCATCAGAAAAGCACAACATGATGGTTGAATGTGCTTTCTCTTCAAAATTTCATAATCTGCAGAACTGGCATCTAATTTACAAGATAAAGGAGTCCATAATCCTTGTTGCTTGAACAAAGCCTACCTCTTGATTTGCCATAGACAAAAATTGTTTCTTCCAGAAAATTTATCGATTTTTACGTTAACTGCAGACATCTTTCTTGCCAAAGAATAGAACTTTTATCACAAAATCCTAGCACCGGTGAAGGTCTTGTTGAAGATAAAATTTGTTTGAACAGATGATTCCCAAACAGAACCTAACGTGTCTTTGATACTAGTTTGTTATAATGAAGGAAGGGAATCCAATGCAAAAGAGATAAATAACAGAAGCAATCTAACTTAAAGAATCACAAAAAAAAAATAGCAGAAACAAGAAGAACAAAAGATTTAACGTGGTTTCTGGCATTGTGCCGACTACTCCACAGACAGAAAATAAATATTTTACTATGCACTGAATTTCAGACGGATTACACACATTACATTGATTACAAAATTTGGTATTTCTAGGCACCAATCTCAAAATCCTAACCGCCAAAGGATCTCTGTCGGAATTGCCATAAATGCCCCAGATTGTGGGCCCAACATCAGGTGACACCACCAGACAAAACTCAGCAGCGGCTGACCTTCCAGACTTGTAACTAACCAGCTCAGATGTAGAACTCAGTTGTATTCAAGAAACCTCAGCAGCGTCTGCTGACTTCAGAAGGACTCAGCTGACTTCACCAGCTGACTTTCATAGACTAGAACACACTCACTTAGCTGACCATCACTCAACTGACTAACAGATTAGTTTCACTAGGTTTCACTGCATCCTTAATTGTCACTGCATTTACAATTGTCACTGCACCACTGTTGCTTTCAAAATTCAAACCAACACTACCACAATGAAATATTTACTCAAATACATCCAAACATCATGAAGATATGAATATAACAACAATCACTTGTAAAATTGTATCTGCTGTCCAAGGTACAATCCATTGATTTCCAGTCACTTTTAAAAACAAGTCCGTAACCTGAAATAACATCACTTTTTAGCATATAATTTCTAGATATTTACCCAACTCACCACATATAAGTCACATGATTGACGTCTTTGCTAAAGAGAACGGCGTTCCGATTTTGACAGGGGACAGTTGGGAGGAGCCCAAGCACATTCTGAACTCGATCTTGGTTTCACGTGGTAACCACTGAGTTCGACAGTCAGATTGGTGGGAGCAAACCCAATTCATAGTGGAGCTAGATGTCAGAGAACGATCAATAAAGATTTTTCCCGAGAGATTGCCGTACGTCATGGCAAGACGGACTACATGTTTGAGCATCTCGGCATTCCACCATATGCCCCTCCACCTTGTTCTTCCCCACGTCGAGCCGCTTCTTCATCAGCTGCTGATCCTTATAGTTCTGCACCTCCTCCTGGTTTTGAGCATCTTGAAGATCCCCCAGAGGACTACTATTCTTAGGACGATGACTAGTCTAGTTATATTTTTCTGTACTTTTCCCCAATTGGTTGTTTTCTTTCCTTTCTTTTATGATTCTAAATTCCGACTTTGGTATGATATGTGAGGTTTTTATATAATTATGATAATTTTGTCGGCTTAATTTGTTTGGAGTTATTTCAATTCTCTTTTACTGCTACCTTGATTATTATAACGGTTATTGTCACCACTAGTTTTTGGCTTTGTTTTGTATATGAGCATTTCTGCAGATTCTCATGGATTCATCTCGAGAGCCCATTGACGTCCATTTTTCGATCCATTTTTTCGCATCCACCCTTAGAGAAGATAAGTTCCTTGCTATATTTCCATATTTTCATTGGGGACAATGTTTCGATTAAGTGGGGGGTAGGGCACATCACTTAGCTTTTTAGCATTGTATTTCGCGACATATTTGATCGCCTTGATTCTTTCGATGCATTTTTCACCACTTTAAATTTTGATTCAAAAAACTGAAAAACATAAAGTCTTTGAGCTTTAGCGCTAATCAATTACATCTCTTTTTCACGAACGAAAATGTCAAGGTTGTGTCGACTTTTTGAACCAGGTTCATATTAAACGCATATTCTTCTTATGGACCACATCTACAAGAATGTATAATTCACTCTCTTCAGTGTGTAGTATAGATGTCGCCTTTTCTTGGTTTCAGTTGACCTTAGTTTTTCAGAGCTTTATTCTAACTTTGGTCATTTTGGTCAAGTTGTGGATCTTATAGGTCGAAGGATTAACGGATTCAGTAGTTGATCAATATGAGCGGACCGTGAGGATAGATAGATTTTAGAGAGTGTCCAACCTGCACGAATAAAGATTAAAATTCTTTGACAAGAGGGTAGCAAGTTCGGTGTTACGTTTTATAAAGTCCCATGCTTGGCACCCACCACTGCAAGTTTCTGCTTCATAATCTACCAGGCCCTCACATAATAAAAAAAATTGATAAGATAAACGTAAGCCTTGGATTATCGGTTCTCGATCTGCCTTGCCCAGTTGACTTGACCTATAAAATTAAATAAATCAAATTATAAAATCAATGGCGTTAAAGGACAAAAGTTCTCGTGATTTGCTAGCTAGATTTATGTTAATATAATGTGATTCTGTCTACACCATTGATGCTTGTGAGTTATTTCACACACACACACACTGGTTCATGAGATGAATATTGTTTAATGTTCTATTTATGGATGATGGTTGACGCAGTTCTTGCCTTTACTTTGTTGACAAGGAAATGTTATTAATTAACTTGTATATTGATCCGAGAGTTCATTTTCTCGCTTTTGTTTTCGGGACGATCAAAAGCTAAGTGGGGGGTAGTTGATTATACGTTATTCGGTACTATAAAGTATATCTTTATTTACCCTGAATTATGGTTGAGAGAAGAGAGAGAGTCCGAATATTGTGTGAAATACATATTAAATGCATAGTGCATGTTCTTTGACTAGTGATTCTGTATTCATAAGATTATACCTGTGGATTCGGCACTTTCTGCCTTGTTTTATGTGGTTTTCAAGAATACTATGTTCTCAATAAAGGAATGGATCTGGTCCGAGGAGAAGTTAGTGGGTTGAATTAGATGAGTCGAGGAAAGAGCCTACAGAGAAAAGAAGCTAGAAAGTGGGCTCAATTAGTCGATGCCCACCACCGCCTCATCGAGTTCTTGGAGGACAAGTTAGCCAACCTACACGGTTTATCTAAGTCGACTAAGGTTTTATTGAGTCTTATGTCGGCTGTAATGCCTAAATAAAGCTACAATAGTCTATTGTAAACATGTACTAAAATTATTCATCAAGTTTATGAAATAAAGCTTATAGTTTTTCATTGTGATTTTTTCTCGGTTTCCTTCTTTCCAAGCCATCTCTAGCTTGAGTTGTTCAAGTTAGATCTCCATAGCCAATGATATGATGCTTTGAACGTTCCTTTGTATCTTAGACATGGTAGATTTACTTGTTTCTATGGATGTAATTAATCTGAGTGGCTAATGAACATGTAATTTACCAGAATTAGTCAGAACGCAACAATGTAATTCCAGAATTAGGAACCACTGCTCTCAATTAAGAAATCTTTATCGATTAATCGAGGCATCCTTAGGTTTCCTTAACTTTGACAATTCAACGTCCTCTACGTTGATTGAAAGGATTAATTCACGGTAGGTTAGATCTGGCCAATCTGTTTGTCGTATATCATAAATTAACATGAAGGACTATTAGTGAAATGTTAGTTAGGACATAGTCTGGATAAATCCCTATAAACGTGTTACTCATTGTCGATAGTTGCATAGGGAGGTTCTCGGTCTTGAGTCGGCTCTTTCTAAAACTTATTGTGTGTGGGTCAAATACAACCAATGAAGGAGGTTAACTGCAAATCGACTTTTACTATCCTTTGAATGGAAGTAAACAATGTTAGAAGCCTGCACCTGTAGCTAAACTGAATTATAAAACATATTTTGATTAACTCGGGGAATTACAGAGCAAGGTAAGCATAATGATTAATTACACAAAGCTATGAGATAGGTGAAGTAGGAAGGGACACCTTTTCTTTTCGTTCTTATGTTGGTCAAACACCGCCTGTGTGTTCTTAATTAGATTGAGTGAGTTTATTTTTAAAGTTGCATTGTCTCTGTAGGATTGACTTTGATTCGCCGTTGCTACACTATTATTCACCTAGTGCTCTTCCTATAAGCGACATCACACGCAACATCAAAACATGAAGTCATTGTATCTTAGGCAGGGGCGGATCTACCTTTGTTGGGGTGGGGTCACGTGACCCCAGTGAGATCCAGAGAATTTTTTTTATTATTAAAACGATGTAGTTTTGTTGCTGAAAATGTCATTTTGTAGTGAAAAAAAATGTAGTTTTAGGCTCTGGTGACCCACTCGAACAAATGAATGGATCAAAAATATAGTTTTAGACTTCACTGACATCACTGAGAAAAATTCATGTATCCGCCCTGATCTTGGGAGACAGTTGCTTACTAGTAACTTGGGCACCATACCATAGCAATTTGCCTTAAGGAAAGAGTATCTACTCGCTTCGATTTGATCTATTCTCCTTTATTTTATGCATTGTACTTATATTATTCAATGTTCGAGTCAGATCTGTACGGTGATAGTTATTTTGTTAAATCTAATTAATAAACCGACTTTTTTTCGTGTTATATATTTCTGTTTTTTTCCCGTAATTACTTATGTTTATTACGAATGTGTTCTGCAAATCATTACACACATTATACACTTTACCAACCATCCTTAAATAAATCACCATTGGCTTAGTTACTATATTTTAAGCTTTGCGTCAAACATTACATTCGATGATGAATCCCACATCAATCTCGATCGAAGAGCAAAGGTCCACAAAGGGAAAAGAAACTACGAGCAAAACGACAAATTTTTTTTTTTATTATTTTTAAAACAAATATTTTATTAATGGAAGAAATGAAGTGCTACAAAAAGTTTGTCATACACCGGCCCGCCCCAAGTTTGTGTGATAGAATGAATAGCATGGCCTCCTTAAACCCTATGTGTGGCAAATACAGTGTAGGAAAATCCATCACACAGGGAAGAGTACTCGCTCTATGCAAAACGACAAATTGATAACACACTAATACTCAGTTATTATTAATTAAAAAAAGAAAATTCTCCCACCAATTTAAGTCCAGAAGGACTTGGAATACGGCCAGGAAAAACATGAACTATCGCCAGCCATCCGTAGAAAAAAAAACTTTAAGAAACGATGCTGACTTCGGTACATAATTATCGGTCAGGATCCTCCCAATTAGTACTTGAGGAAGTGTTCTCATAAGTAGAAGAGATCTAACCACAGACATCCAAAAAGTGAAAAAATCATCTAACCGTAGATTTCTGTTTTCAAAACTACCTGTTTTGAGAGGATCCTTGCTCCTTAACTATATAGATTCCTCGGAGGTTACGGCCGCGTCGTCGTCGTCATTAGATTCCTCAGAGGATACGACCGACTCCTGGTCGTCATTCTCGGGTACAAGAGATCTAAGATCAACGCCATCCCCTGGAAAATCCAAATATGGATCAAAGCAAGTGTCTATAGGTAATGATGGGACGATTTTTTTACCCGTATAAAACCGCCTGTTACACACGCACGGAATGTCATCTTCTTGGTTATTTTCATTACAATCATCGTCAATAACGCATCCCCTGATTGCATTACAAGGATCATTGGGGAACAGTATAGTCAAATGGCGGAGTTGACTTTGGGTTTTTGTAGTCGTCTCATAATTTTTATCTGCAAACACTTGAATTTAAGAATAAATGTATATATCAGCTTATAAAGGAAAAATTAGCAAATATTTTCTTAAAACAATATATATATATATATATATATATATATATATATATATATATATATATATATATATATATATCTGCCAATTAAATATACATTATATACCGAACCCCTGGAGATTGGATTCGGGTTCGAGGGAGGGATAAAGAATAAAGTGATGAATTCATACATGTATGTTCTCCTTGTAAGATCATTGCTGCAACTGCACAAATGTAAAGTTTTTTTATATCAAATTTCATGTCAATAAAATTGACAATGAAATAAGAGTCTTGAAATCACGATTAATATCATAGGGTGCCGGTATGGCCAGGGCCGAAAATGGTAGCTCTAGGGCTAGGCTTTTAAAGAAAATGAAAATGACATAATTGACCTTGCATCTATCCCCTTAAAAGTTTTCTTCAGCCCTCTCTGAGTCTCTGACCGTCAGACGCTCCTCCATTAAAGGATGCAACCAAATGACCAATAGCTTAATTACCTGAGGGGAATGGGTATTTCCCAGCACTAAAATTCCTGCCGGAGCAACTTAATTAAGGATACCGTAAATCATATCATTCCTATTTTAGAAATGATAATTGTGACATGTCTTTTTCTCTTCCTTTCTCAAATCTCAAATCAAATTATCAAAAGATCTCCGGGTTATTGTGAAGGGAGGATGATATATGGAGCTTGCCAGATTTGGATGAAAAAAAAAAAAAAAAAAAATGCCGGAGCTGCCACTTTCGGCCCTGGCCATACCGGCACCCTATATCATATATGCTGTACATGCATGCACTAACAATATATTTTGTACTTAAAATAAAAAAAAACATAAAGCAAAAAAACCAGAAAAACCAAACTAACCAATCAACAAGGAGATATTGAGAATGAAATAAGTAGACAAAGTCATTTACAATCTTTGTAAATCACAATTCCTACTCAATGTTTTTTTTGTGTTTTCATTTATCGTCGTGAAAGTAAATTTATAGTGGTAAGAGGAGGACGTTGATGATTATTCTACGCTAAGAAGGGTAACTAAGTCAACAAACAAAAACAAAACAATAATCATATAATGTAATTTTTTTTTACAAAAATAGTGATAGTGTCACAACAAAATACGATCACAATACATTTTTACACATTGATTTTTGATGAGAACTATATTAATCAATACTAGTCTCACATTATAACCAGTGATGTAAAAGTCTGTTGTGATCGTATTTTATTGTACATATTTTGTTGTGGAATAAACATTGCTCTTTAATTTGACAGATTGGGACCCTCGGTTGTGTGTCTCGGTTCTCTCCCCACCCCTCCCTACTTTCTTCCTCAGTCCACTTTTCTTTAAATCTCGCATGAACACAAGTCCAAATTGCAGGACGGAAATCTGAGGCATTTGCTCCACGCTCTAACCATTTGACCGGCGAACATATATATTATTCGGACAATTTTGGTTTCGGTGGTCTTTATTCATGAACCATAAGCAATTTGGTAATCACTCAATTCTTTTTTATGTTCAATAAAGATTTGGTCTTGTTCCAGTTTGGTGGTGTTTGGCCATCATGGGGCTTTCTCTTTGTCAAAGCTAGCTTTCATATAGGTCCTCGGCTTTGATCGTTCGTAGTTTCTTTTGTAGTTTGTTAGTCCAGTTTGTTCTGGCTTTGACCGTCTTTGTATCTGCATTTACCGGTGTTTGTCCGGATAGTAATAAAAGCTTTCGGGGAAAAAAAAAAGGATTTGGTCATGTAATTGTAATCGGTGAAATCCCGTTGTACCGTGTGATTGGCATTATCGTTTTGTTTTTTATATCTATATCTTAATCAATAATTCATGTCGTACAAATTAAAATTTGCCGCCTTGCCTGCAGATTTGAACCCTTTTCTTTTGATTGTAGATATTCGTCTCATTCTCTTATTATATTTATTTATTTAATTTTTAATTTAATTTTTAAGATTTTAGAGGATTGTATTGAAGTTGTTTATTGAACTGAAATTTGTTTAGGGTGTTGAAAAAGTATTACTAAAACGAAAAATGGTGTGTTTAGAGGGTAAAATTGAAAACGGTTATTGGGGTTGCTCTAAAGTAAGTTTACTTGTGCAAAGTAAATTTACTTTGTGACTCGTCATAGAAGGAGTCAACGGAAGAGGCTCACAGAAGAGAATCTGCTCCCCTTTTTGGCATGGTGACTAGTTACGGAAATTGATTAGAGCAAATTAATGTACTTTTTCAGAGAGATTTTATGATACAATTGTTCCACAGTGTGTAATGCATTTTGATCGTATATTTCCATTTTTTCTACCATACACTCCTTCACCGCATGAAAGAGTGCACTTAGTATAACTATTTACAATCGTGGTAGGATAAATTTTTCACTCCCTCCCAAAGTTAAATATAAGTCATTTTAGGGTTTCAATATGGATTCATAAAGTGGTTAAATTACATTAATTATACAATCGGATATGTAAAAAAATTTATCTTATATTTGATATTAGATATTAAAAATATTTAAACAAAAAGCATGATTAATACGACCAGATTAAGATAATCTATAGTAAACATATTTGAGGTGATCAAAGATGAGACGTTTTGGCTTAAAGTCGATTTGTTTCGTCATTTATCCTACATTGGTTCCAT
The DNA here is from genome assembly GCA_026214975.1 of Gentiana macrophylla. Classification (NCBI taxonomy): domain Eukaryota; kingdom Viridiplantae; phylum Streptophyta; class Magnoliopsida; order Gentianales; family Gentianaceae; genus Gentiana; species Gentiana macrophylla. Next base: position 10,564,575 of record CM047812.1, on the reverse strand, counting down.
GGAAAAAATTATTAGATTTTTATTTCTATTTATTATTAGGTTTTTTATTATTTATTTTTATTATTTAATTTTTGTCCCACGTTGCTTAGTTTGTTATTTTACTTGAAGTCTGTAGTTTATATAAAGGCATTTAAAGTCATTGTAATAATTAGACAAATTTTGATATAAATAAATATATTTGAAGCTTTTAAGTTTTGGTAAGTTTTCTCACGTTGGTGTTTGGTGGATTCTGACACCGGTGTTTGGTGGATTCCAAACGGGACTTATCGAGGTTGTGAGCGAACATTATGGGTGTCCATTATACCAAGGTTTTTGGCT